>CM022298.1:137986216-138586216 GCA_011799875.1 Thinopyrum elongatum
AGGTGTGGACACCGGAAGATTGAACCCACTACAAAGCACCTCTCTCGCTGAAGATAAATCAATCTAGTTGGCCAAACCAAATGGATAGATCGGAGAGAAATACAAAGCTATAATAATCATGCATAATAAAGTTCAGAAAAGACTCAATTGCTTTCAATGAATAATTTGGTCATAAACCCACAATTCATCGGATCGCAACAAACACACCGCAAAAGAAGATTACATCGGATAGAACTCCAAGAAGATCGAGGAGAACATTGTATTGAAGATCAAAGAGAGAGAGAGAAGAAGCCATCTAGCTACTAGCTATGGACCCATATGTCTGTGGTGAACAACTCACACATCATTGGTAGGGCAACAAGGTTGATGTATAAGTCCTTCGTGATCGATTCCCCCTCCGGCAGAGTACCGGAAAAGGCCTCTAGATGGGATCGCGGAAGAACAGAGACTTGCGGTGGAGGAAAAATTGTTTCGGGTGGCTCTATGGGGGTTTCCCAATATTTTAGAATTCATAGAAGTTGAATTAGCTCAGACGGAGCCACGTGGGGCCCACAAGGTAATAGGGTGTGACTACCCCCCAGGGCGCCCTGTTTTCTTGCCGTCTTCTCGCTTCGTGTCTGGTCTCATGCCAAAGCTATTAGGGTCTCTTTTGTCCAAAAAAATTCGTCAAAAAGTTTTGTAGCGTTTGGACTCCTTTGGTACAGATTTCGTGGAAAACCAAAAACAAGCAGAAAATAGCAACTGGCACTAGGCACTGGGTTAATAGGTTAGTCCCCAAAAAGAATATAAAATTGCATAATAAAGCATATAAAGTACCCAAGATTAATAATATAATAGCATGAAACAATAAAAAATTATAGATACGTTGGAGACGTATCACCCCCCGTTGTTTCCAGTTTGCCGGAAAAAACATGTTTGTACCGGCCTGCGGGCCGATACAGACCTGTGTTGGATGGCAAAACACGTCTGGACCATGTGGTCTGGATGATTCCGGGCGGTTTGAGGGTCCGTGTTGGAGATGCCCTACGCAACGACTAGATTTCGGCTCACTCTATAAATAGACCCACACTTGACACCCCAACCATTTTGGCAACCAACTCAAAGTAATCTACTCATTCCAAGTCATATCCATCCATCTGTGTGAGTCTCCGAGAGAGCTTTTCGAAGAGCAAATCTTTCAAGAAGATATATAAAGATTGTTTTGGGTGATTTCAAACTTCTTCCTTGAACCATGAAGGCCCAATCACCGAAAGTTCTATTCTGATCCCGAGCTCACATGCATCTAGGTGAATAGTGAAATCTGAAAAACATAGTAAAAAAATGCCAACAAATTTGATGAGTGTTTTACCCGCATGGGAATTTTCATGATGGAATGAAACCCGTGGAGATTAGGAAAAACGATGCTCCAAAACGCAATTTAAAATAGTATTTTTGGAGCATCGATTTTGTTTTTTCCCCAGGCCTTCATGAATTTTTGTGCATGTGCGTGTGCATGTGCGTGTGTGCGTGCATGTTTGTGTGTGTCTGGTGGTCGTTCCAGTGGTAGTTTCTATTTTTGGTTTCAACTATGGGATTTTTATTTCCATGCCCCCGGTTCCTTAGTTGTGCTCAGTTTTGTCCAAGCCAACTAACTTTGCTCACTTTCCCCCTCCTCACTCAACCACCTGCTCACAAAAGGCCAAACGGAGCACTGTCGTCCAGTCAATGCCATTGACCGCTACGTCCTGACTAGTGGGCCCGCGTGATATCTTGACAGGTGGGGCAACCTACTTCCTGCATGGCATTTTTTAACGCGTAATAGAAGGAGAGAGACGCGGTTGGTAATAAAAAAGTTGTTGTGCGATGTTTTAAGGCAGAAATAACTAATTAACAACTAGGCGATAAACGATCGTCAACGTAATGAGCTTATGTTAAGGCAGGTGGGTCCCTTGTGCAAGGCTGAACCCTCCCTGCTCCCCTCTTATTTCTCGGCGGTGGGCGGCAGAGCTATCATTCTCGGCTGCGGCGGATGAGGTGAGTGAATACGAAACCCTACTCCGTGTCAAGTTAGATCTGACCGCGGTGCCTCTGTTTTCGGATGATTTGGAATCTAGATTGTGGGGGGTGCGGGTGGGCCGAACAAGATGGAGCCGACATTGAAAAACAAGGGGGATGGTGCTGCAAGGGTTGCTACCGTTGATTGGAATTCAGTAGAATTAGATGACCCTATAGATTTGTTCACTACACCAATGGCCGACACTGGGATGGCAATTTTTTGGTATACTAGCAGATGATAGAGATAATGTGGAGAGGGGGGAATCTAGTTTGCCTATTGATGCTATCAGAGATTCATCCGAAGATGTGGATGGACAGTTGATGGAAGATGCTGCAGATGGTGTTGATGATGCACATGATGATGAGATGTTAAATGTCTATGACAAAGAAAACACTGTTATTGAAGTGGGGAAGTTGTGGCCAAACATGGATTAGTTTAGGATGTGTTTCAAGACTTATGTGGTCAAGCATGAGTTTGATGCGAAAACTAAGTGGACTGATAGAAAGAAGTTTTATGTGATGTGCAGAGGTTTTGATGAAAATGCCAAGCCTTGCAAGTGGTACATACCTGCTAGAGGCGAACCTGATGGAAGTACCATCAGGGTTAATCAAATTACAAATCAACATACTTGTATTACAAGTTCACAGAGAGTACCAACCATGACATCACACATTTGGGTTGCAGAAAAGATCACTCCTATTTTAGCCAAGAAACCAAGTACTGCAAAGGAACTTTTAGTAGACTTACAAAATTAGTACCCCATTAAGCTGAAATATACCACAGTGTGGAAGGCAAAACAAAGGGCAATGAAGCAATTATATGGTGATTGGGAAAATACCTTTAGGATGCTTTATAACTTCAAAGCAGAGGTGGAGAAGAGGTCACCTGGAAGTGTTGTTGGGATAGATACTGAGGTAACAGAGGATGGCAAAGTCGTTTTCTCTATGTTTTTTATGGCTTTAAAGCCTTGCATCGATGGCTTCAAAGCAGGGTGCCGTCCATATTTGAGCATCGGCTCTTCTTATTTAACTAGCAAGTGGAATGGTCAATTGGCAGCATGCAATGCTCTAGATGGCCACAATTGGAAGTTCCCTGTTGCTATTGGCTTGTTTCAGTCAAAGACAGAGGTTTCATGGACATGGTTCATGATGTAGTTGAAAATATGCATAGGGCAAGTGTCACCTTTGGCATTCCACACAGATGCATGTAAAGAGCTAGAAATTGCAGTCAAGAATGTTTTTCCCATGCTGAGCAGAGGGAGTGCTTCGGCCATATGTGGAAGAATTTGATCAAAAAATTCAGTGGGGAAGAATTTGAGCACATGTGGCCAGCAGCAAGATCTTACACCACTCAGACACATTAATATCATCTTGTTAAGATAATCACATCATGTAGTGAGCTTGTTCCATGGATGAACACCTACCATTCTCTGTTATGGTACATGTCAGGATTTAACATTGTCATCAAGTGTGATTATATCAACAACAACTTGGCAGAGAGTTTTAACAACAAGGTGAAGCAGTTTATAAACTTGCCTGTGCATGACATGGTTGACCAAATAAGGATCATGATCATGGTTTGTGGGAATTCAGAAGAAGGATTGGTGATTGCCCGCAAGGGGATAAGCTTCTTGTAGTGGTACAACAGTGATGGAAATATGCCCTAGAGGCAATAATAAAGTTGTTATTATTATATTTCCTTATTCATGATAAAGGTTTATTATTCATGCTAGAATTGTATTGACCGGAAACTTAAATACATGTGTGGATACATAAACAAATACCGTGTCCCTAGTGAGCCTCTACTAGACTAGCTCGTTGATCAAAAGATGGTTAAGGTTTCCTAACCATAGACATGAGTTGTCATTTGATAATGGGATCACATCATTAGGAGAATGATGTGATGGACAAGACCCATCTGTTAGCTTAGCATATGATGGTTCAGTTTATTGATACTGATTTCTTAATGTCAAATACATATTCCTTCGACCATGAGATCATGCAACTCTTGGATACCGGAGGAATACCTTGTGTGCTATCAAACGTCACAACGTAACTGGGTGATCATAAAGATGACATACAGGTATCTTCGAAGGTGTCTGTTGAGTTGGCGTGAATCGAGAGAGGGATTTGTCACTCCGTATGACGGAGAGGTATCTCTGGGCCCTCTCGCTAATACAGCATCACAAGAAGCTTGCAAGCAAAGTGACTAATGAGTTAGTTGCAAGATGATGTATTACGGAACGAGTAAAGAGACTTGCCGGTAACGAGATTTAACTAGGTATGGAGATAACGACGATCGAATCTTGGGCAAGTAACATACCGACAGACAAAGGGAACTACGTATGTTGTCATAAAGGTTCGACCGATAAAGATCTTCGTAGAATATGTAGGAACCAATATGGGCATCCAGGTCCTACTGTTGGTTATTGACCAGAGAAGCGTCTCGGTCATGTCTACATCATTCTCGAACCCGTAGGGTCCGCATGCTTAACGTTCGTTGATGATATAGTATTATATGAGTTATGTGAATTGGTGACCGAATGTTGTTCGGAGTCCCGGATGAGATCACAAACATGACGAGGAGCTCCAGAATCGTCCAGAGGTAAAGATTGATATATAGGACAATACTATTTGGTCTCCGGAAAGGTTTCGGAATGCACCGAAGTTTTATCGGAGTGCCGGATGGGATTCCGGGAGGCCACCGGTACTTGGTGGGCCTCATGGGCCAAGGGAGGGAGGCGCACCAGCCCACAAAGGGGCTGGGCGCGCTCCACCTCCCCTGCCCACGTGTGAGGAAGGAAAGGGGGGGTGGGGGCTCAAGCAGGGAGCCGCCGGTCCCCCTCCTGCCATCTCCTCCACCTCCCTAGGAAGGAAGGGGGGGCACCTAGGGCAGGCGCCCAAGGCGGCCGTCGGCCCTCCTTGGGGCACGCCCTAGGGAAGCCCCTCCTCTCCCCACCTATATATATGAGAGGAGGGAGAGGGGCAACACACACCACGATCCCCAAGCCGTGTGCGGCACCCCTCTCCCTCTAGTTCGTCCTCGGTCATAATTTTTGTAGTGCTCGGCGAAGCCCTGCGGAGATAGTTGCACCACCACCGACATCACACCGTTGTGCTGCCGGAACTCATCTACTACTTCACCCGTCTTGCTGGATCAAGAAGGTGAGGACGTAATCGAGTTGAACGTGTGCTGAACGCGGAGGTCCCGTGCATTCGGTACTTGATCGGATGGATCGTGAAGGTGTACGACTACATCAACCACGTTGATAAACGCTTCCACTTAACGGTCTACGAGGGTACGTAGACACACTCTCCCCTCTCGTTGCTATGCATCTCCATGGATAGATCTTGCGTGTGCGTAGAATATTTTTTATTTTCCATGCAACATTCCCCATCAGTGGCATCATGAGCCAGGTCTATGCGTAGATGATATGCACGAGTAGAACACAAAGGAGTTGTGGGCGGTGATGTTCATACTGCTTACCACCAACGTCTTATTTTGATTCGGCGGCATTGTGGGATGAAGCGGCCCGGACCAACCTTACATGTCCACGCACATGAGACCGGTTCCACCGACTGACATGCAACTTGTTTTGCATAAAGGTGGCTGGTGGGTGTCTGTTTCTCCTACTTTAGTTGAATCGAATTTGACTACGGCCGGTCCTTGTAGAAGGTTAAAACAACAAACTTGATAATCACCGTTGTGGTTTTCCGTAGGTAAGAATGGTTCTTGCTAGTTACCCATAGCAGCCACGTAAAACTTGCAACAACAAATTAGAAGACTTCTAACTTGTTTTTGCAGGGTATGTTGTGATGTGATATGGTCAAGACGTGATGTGATATACGTTGTTGTATGAGATGATCATGTTTTGTAATATCGACAACAGGCAGGAGCCTTAGGGTTGTCTTTTAATTATTGTATGACCTGCGTGTCAATCATTAAACGCCATGTAATTGCTTTACTTTATCGCTATGCGTTAGCAATAGTTGTAGAAGCATGAACATTATAGACCTTAATAATTGTTATTTGGTGCCAGCGTTGAGCATGAACATTATATCTGGATCTTGTTTATTGCGAGATGGTTATTCATTTAAGTCAGAGAATAATGGTTGTTCTATTTATATGAGTAATATCTTTTATGGTCATGCACCTTTAATGAATGGTCTATTCTTGTTGAATCTCGATTGTAGTGATACACATATTCATAATATTGATGCCAAAAGATGCAAAGTTGATAATGATAGTACGACATACTTGTGGCACTGCCGTTTAGGTCATATTGGTGTAAAGTGCATGAAGAAACTCCATGCGAATGGACTTTTGGAATCACTTGATACTTGCGAACCATGCCTCATGGGTAAGATGACTAAAACTCCGTTCTCCGGAATAATGGAGCAAGCTAATGACTTATTGGAAATAGTACATACCGATGTATGCGGTCCGATGAGTGTTGAGGCACGTGGCAGGTATCGTTATTTTCTAACCTTCACAGATGATTTGAGTAGGTATGGGTATGTCTACTTGATGAAACACAAGTCTGAAACATTTGAAAAGTTCAAAGAATTTCAGAGTGAAGTGGAGAATCATCGTAGCAAGAAAATAAAGTTTCTACGATCTGATCGCGGAGGTGAATATTTGAGTTACGAGTTTGGCCTTCATTTAAAACAATGTGGAATTGTTTCACAACTCACGCCACCTGGAACACCACAGCGTAATGGTGTGTCTGAACGTTGTAACCGTACTTTATTAGATATGGTACGTTCTATGATATCTCTTACCGATTTGCCTTTATCGTTTTGGGGTTATGCATTAGAGACTACCGCATTCACGTTAAATAGGGCACCGTCTAAATCCGTTGAGACGACACCGTATGAACTATGGTTTGGCAAGAAACCTAAGCTGTCGTTTCTTAAAGTTTGGGGATGCGATGCTTATGTCAAACAACTTCAGCCTGATAAGCTCGAACCCAAAGCGAAGAAGTGCGTCTTCATAGGATACCCTAAAGATACCATTGGGTATACCTTCTACCACAGATCCGAAGGCAAAACCTTTGTTGCCAAGAATGGGTCCTTTCTAGAGAAGGAGTTTCTCTCGAAAGAAGTGAGTGGGAGGAAAGTAGAACTTGATTAGGTAGTTGTACCTTCTCTCGAATTGGAAAGTAGCACACCAGGGAAAACCATTTCCGTGATGCCGACACCAACTAGAGAGGAAACTAATGATGATGATCATGAAACTTCAGATCAAGTTACTACTGAACTTCATAGGTCAACCAGAACACGTACCGCACCAGAGTGGTACGGTAATCCTGTCCTAGAAGTCATGTTATTAGACCACGGCGAACCTACGAACTATGAAGAAGCTATGATGAGCCCAGATTCCGTCAAATGGCTTGAGGCCATGAAATCTGAGATCGGATCCATGTATGAGAACAAACTCTGGACTTTGGTGGACTTGCCCGATGATCGGCAAGCCATTGAAAATAAATGGATCTTCAAGATGAAGACTGACGTTGATGGTAATATCACTGTCTACAAAGCTCGACTTGTCGCAAAAGGTTTTCGACAAGTTCAAGGGGTTGACAACGATGAAACTTTCTCACCCGTAGCGATGCTTAAGTTTGTTCGAATCATGTTAGTAATTGCCGCATTTTATGATTATGAAATCTGGCAAATGGACGTCAAAACTGCATTCCTTAATGGATTTCTTAAAGAAGAGTTGTATATGATGCAACCAGAAGGTTTTTTCGATCCTAAAGGTGCTAACAAAGTGTGCAAGCTCCAGCGATCCATCTATGAACTGGTGCAAGCATCTCAGAGTTGGAATATACGCTTTGATGAGGTGATCAAAGCATATCGTTTTATATAGACTTACGTTGAAACTTGTATTTACAAGAAAGTGAGTGGGAGATTTGTAGCATTTCTGATATTATATGTGGATGACATATTGTTGATTGGAAATGATATAGAATTTCTGGATAGCATAAAAGGATACTTGAATAAGATTTTTTCAATGAAAGACCTCGGTGAAGCTGCTTATATATTGGGCATCAAGATCTAGAGATAGATCGAGACGCTTGATATGTCTCCAACGTATCTATACTTTTTGATTGTTCCATGTTGTTATATTATCATTCTTGGATGTTTTACAATCATTTTATAGCAACTTTATATCATTTTTGGGACTAACCTATTGACATAGTGCCTAGTGCCAGTTGCTGTTTTTTGCTTGTTTTTTACTTCACAGAAAATCAATACCAAACGGAGTCCAAACGCAGCGAAACTTTTTGGAGAATTTTTCTTGGCCAGAAGACACAGGATGTGCCAAAGAAGTACCAGAGGGGTGCCCCGAGGGGGGCACAATCCACCTGGGCGCGCCTGGGGGCCCAGGCGCGCCCTGGTGGGTTTTGCCCACCTCGGTGGCCTCCCGCACCACCTCTTTGCTCTATAAATACCCCAATATTCCAAAAACCCTAGGGGAGTCGACGAAACACAATTCCAGCCGCCGCAAGTTCCAGAACCACCAGATCCAATCTAGACACCATGACGGAGGGGTTCATCATCCTCATTGGTGCCTCTCCGATGATGCGTGAGTAGTTCATTGTAGACCTACGGGTTCGTAGGCAGTAGCTAGATGGCTTCCTCTCTCTCTTTTGATTCTCAATACAATGGTCTCTTGGAGATCTATTTGATGTAACTCTTTTTTGCGGTGTGTTTGTTGGGATCCGATGAACTTTGAGTTTATGATCAGATCTATCTTTTTATCCATGAAAGTTATTTGAGTCTTCTTTTGATCTCTTATATGCATGATTACTTGTAGCCTCGTATTTCTTCTTCGAATCTTTGGTTTAGTTAGGCCAACTAGATTGATTTTTCTTGCCATGGGAAGAGGTGCTTTGTGATGGGTTCGGTTGTGCGGTGTTCTTTCCCAGTGACAGAGGGGCAGCAAGACACGTATTGATCGTTGCCATTAAGGATAACAAGATGGGGTCTATTCCTACATGAATAGATCTTGTCTACATCATGTCATCGTTCTTATTGTATTACTCTATTTCTCCATGAACTTAATACACTAGATGCATGCTGGATAGCGGTCGATGTGTGGAGTAATAGTAGTAGATGCAGGCAGGAGTCGGTCTACTAATCTTGGACGTGATCCCTATATAATGATCATTGCCTGGATATCGTCATAATTATTTGAAGTTCTATCAATTTGCCACATGTTAGGATGATATAAAATGATTGTAAAACATCCAAGAATGATAATATAACAACATGGAATAATAAAAAATTATAGATACATTGGAGACGTATCAGCATCCCCAAGCTTAATTCCTGCTCGTCCTCGAGTAGGTAAATGATAAAAACAAATTTTTTGATGTGGAATGCTGCCTAACATGTTCACCCCATATTCTTTTCTTAATAGCATGGACATTTGGACTTTTATATGGTTCAAAGCAATAGTCTTGTTTTGACATGATAACTTAAATACTCAAACATATCAACAAGCAACCATGTCTTTCAAAATATCAACGCTAAAGCAAGTTATCCCTAGCCCGTCATGCTCAATCATTGATCTATTCATGAAACACACTTGAATATTAGCTACACCCAATGCTCAAGTATGATCATAGTGCCCCTTAGTTGGTGCTTTGTAAGAGAAGATGGAGACTCAAATTAAAAATAAAAATTGCATAAAGTAAAAGAAAGGCCCTTCGCGGAGGGAAGTAGGGATTTGTAGAGGTGCCAGAGCTCAAAGCTTAAATTGAGAGATAAAACATTTTGAGAGGCATACTTTTCTCACCAATGAAAACGACTTAGAGCTCCCAACACTTTCCATGCTAGATATATCATAGGCGGTTCCCAAACAGAAAATAAAGTTTATTCCTTTTCCACCATTTCTTTCACTTTCCATGGCTAGCCGTATCCACGGGTGTCCTCCATACCAACACTTTCCAAGGAATTTATTATTTGACAACATAAAGTAAATTCATTTTTCATTTTGGGACTGGGCATCCCTAATACCTTTGCCGTACTCTCGTGCAATGACAAGTGGATAAACACTCATCGTGAGAATAACACATCTAGCATGGAAAATATCGGCCACCCCTCACCGCCTCGCGAGTAGTACGAGCACACAAAAGAGAAATTTATTTTGAAAATTAGAGATGGCACATACAAATTTGCTTAGAACGGCATAGAAATACCGCATATAGGTAGGTATAGTGGACTCATATGGCAAAACTGGTTTAAAGGGTTTTGGATGCACAAGTAGGGATCATACTTAGTGCAAATGAAGGCTAGCAAAAAGATTGAGAAGCGCCCAACCAAGAAACGAATAATCTCGTAAGCAAGCATTAAGCATAAGTAACACTGAATAATGCACCATAAGTAAGATATAATTTCATTGCATAACTATTGACTTTCGTACTTGCATAGGGAATCACAAACCTTAACACCAATATTCTTACTAAAGCACAATTACTCATCAACATGGCTCACATATTATATCGTCATATCTCAAATCTACTACAAAGAACCAAGTTTATTTTGTCCAATGATCTTCATGAAAGTTTTTATTATATCCTTCTTGGATATCTATCACTTTGGGACTAGTTTCATATGTTGCTTTTAATAAGCTCAAACATATATAAGTGAAGAACATGAGCATAATATTTCTTTCTCTCAAATTAATCTAAGTGAAGCAAGAGAGAATTTATTCAAAATTTTACTAAATCCCAAATAAATCTAAGTGAAGCATGAGAGCATTTCTTCAAAAAATAACAAAGCACACCGTGCTCAAAAAGATATAAGTGAAGCACTAGAGCAATTCCAAGGCTCTAAAAATTTAAGTGACGCATAGGAGCAAGCATAGCATAGTTTTTGGCTCTCTCAAAAAGTTGTGTCCAGCAAGGATTCAAGACTTAAAATAAAAATCAAAACAAAAAAATACTCAAATCATACAAGACGCTCCAAGCAAAACTCATAATATGTGACGAATAAAAATATAGTTCCAAGTAAAATACCGATGGTCGTTAGAAGAAAGAGGGGATGCCACTCGGGGTCATCCCCAAGCTTAGTTGCTTGATACTTCTTGAATATTATCTTGGGGTGCCTCGGTCATCCCCATGCTTAGCCTTTTGCTAATCCTTATTCCTTCATCCATCATAATATCACCCAAAACTTGAAAACTTCAATCACACAAAACTCAACAAAACCTTCGTGAGATCCGTTAGTATAAGAAAACAAATCACTACTTTAAGTACTGTTGCAAACCCATTCATATTTTATTTTTGCATTATATCTACTGTATTCCAACTTTTCTATGGCAAAAAATCTTCAAATAAAACCATAGAATCATCAAAACAAGCACACAACGCAAAGAAAACAGAATCTGTCAAAAACAGAACAGTCTGTAGAAATCTGGATATTTTGAATAATTCTGTAACTCCAAAAATTCTGAAAAATTAGAAAACCGTAAGAAATTTGTTTATTAATCTTATGCAAAAAGAATCAACTCAAAATCACTCTTCTGTAAAAAATAAAAATATTTTTGTGAGCGCAAAAGTTTCTGTTTTTCAGCAAGATCGAATCAACTATCACTCAATTCACCCCAAAGGCTTTGCTTGGCACAAACACTAATTTAAACCACAAAAACACATCTAACCAGAGGAATAATTGGGAATTTTATTGAAAACAGCAAGAAAACCAAAAATCAAAAAGATACAAGTTGGGTTGCCTCCCAACGAGCGCTATCGTTTTACGCCCCTAGCTAGGCATAACGCAAAAGATCTACGTGTTGTCAACTTTGTTTCGAGATCCATAAGATGCCCTCATGATTGATTCATAAGGTGGCCTAATTCTTGTCCTAGGGAAGTGCTCCATACCCTTCCTTAGTGGAAATTGAAATTTAATATTGCCTTCTTTCATATCAATCACGGCACCAATAGTACGTAAAAACGGTCTACCAACAATAATTGGGCAAGACGGATTGCAATCAATATCAAGAACAATAAAATCTTTGGGCACATAATTCCTATTTGCAAGAATAATAACATCATTAATTCTTCCCATAGGCTTTTTAATAGTAGAATCCGCCAAGTGCAAATTTAAAGAGCATTCTTCAATATCGGTAAGACCAAGCACATCACACAAAGATTTAGGAATTGTAGAAACACTAGCACCCAAGTCACATAAAGCAAAACACTCATAATTTTTAATCTTGACTTTGATAGTAGGTTGCCATTCATCATGTAGTTTTCTAGGAATTGAAACTTCTAATTCCAACTTTTCTTCAAAAGCTTTCATCATAGCATCAACAATATGTTTAGTAAAAGCTTTATTTTGTTCATAGGCATGGGGTGAATTTATCATGGATTGCAACAAAGAAATACAATCAACCAAAGAGCAAATATCATAATTAAAGTCTTTGTAATCCAAAATAGTGGGCACATCACTAATTAAAGTCTTGACCTCTTCAAACCCACTTTTATCAAAATTTTCAACAAGATTTTCACCCTCCAAATTATCGGGACGCCTTCTAGCTAAAGTTGACTCTTCTCCAGTCCCTTTATCATCAATCGTAATTTTACTAAACAAGGAATCAATAGAAGAAACACCAATCATTTTAAGATCTTCATCACTTTTATGAAAGCAATCACTAGAAAACACTTTTTCTAAAAATTCTCATCTAGCTCTAAGCATAGCGGTTCTTTTCTTACTTTCATCCATAGAAACATAAAGAGCTTTAATAGATTCCTCATCCTTAGGCACAAAAATTTTCATCTTGAGATTTTCCACATCATGAGAAATTCTATCAATACTTCTAGACATATCATCAATCTTATTCAGCTTTTCTTCGATTGTAGCATTGAAAACTTTTTGAGTATTGATAAATTCTTTAATATTGTTCTCAAGATCAGAGGTGTTCCTATGATTATTATAAGAAGGATTACCATAGGAATTACCATAATTATTAGAGGAATTACTAGGAAAAGGCCTAGGATTAAAATTACCTCTATAAGCATTGTTATTAAAGTTGTTTCGCGAAATAAAGTTCACATCTATAGCATCACTATTTTGCTCAATCAAAGTAGACAAAGGCATATCATTAAAATCAATAGGAGCATTTTTCTTAGCAACCAACTTCATAAGAGCATCAACTTTTTCACTCAAAGAATTTATTCCTTCTACCGAATTAACTTTTTTACTAGTAGGAGCCCTTTCGGTATGCCATTGTGAATAATTTGCCATGATGTTATCTAGCAATTTAGTAGCTTCACCCAAAGTAATTTCCATAAAAGTACCCCCCACGGCGGAATCTAAAAGATTACGAGAAACAAAATTCAATCTCGCATAAAATTTTTGTATGATCATCCAAAGATTTAACCCATGAGTTGGGCAATTCCTTAGCATCATTTTCATCCTTTCCCAAGATTGTGCAACATGCTCATGCTCAAGTTGCTTGAAATTCATGATCTGGGTTCTAAGGGAAATGATTTTCGCAAGCGGAAAAAACTTAGTGATAAAAGCATCCTTGCACTTATTCCAAGAATCGATACTATTGCGAGGCAAAGAGGAAAACCAAATTTTTGCGTGATCTCGCAAAGAAAATGGCAATAATTTCAACTTCACAACATCATTGTCCATATCTTTTTTCTTTTGCATATCGCATAATTCCACGAATGTGTTAAGATGGGACGCGACATCCTCATTAGGAGTACCGGAAAACTGATCTTTCATAACAAGATTCAACAAAGCAGTATTAATATCACAAGTCTCTGCGCTAGTGGCGGGAGGAGCAATCAGAGTGCTAATAAAATCATTGTTGTTGGTATTTGAGAAATCACACAACTTGGTGTTCTCTTGAGTCCTGGTGACTTCGCAACAAGATTGCACTCAAAAACAGATCTGACGAGAAAACGGCGAACGAAAAAGAGGGCGAATAAAACGGAAATTTTTTGTGAAGTGGGGGAGAGGAAAACGAGAGGCAAATGGCAAATAATGTAAATTGCAACGAGATGAGATTTGTGATTAGGAACCTGGTTGATGTTGATGATGTCTCCCCGGCAACGGCGCCAGAAACTCCTCTTGTTGTCTGCTAGAACTACGTCGGTTTTTCCCCAGAGAGGGAGGGATGAAGCAGCACAGCGACGGTAGGTATTTCCCTCAGTGATGAGACCAAGGTTATCGAACCAGTAGGAGAACCACGCAACACCATGTAAACAGCTCCTTCACACAAAGAACAAATACTTGCAACCCGACGTGTTAAAGGGGTTGTCAATCCCTTTCGGGTAACGAGATAGATAAAATTGTAGTAGATTAAAAGATGCAAATAAAATTCAGTGAGGTATTTTTGGGTTTTTGGATTAATAGATCTGAAAATAAAAGTTGCAAATAAATAAAAGAGCGAATAGCAAAATACATCTTGAAGGCAAATATATTAAAGAAGAGACCCGGGGGCCGTAGTTTTCACTAGTGGCTTCTCTCGAGAAAAATAGCAAATCGTGGAAACAAATTACTGTTGGGCAATTGATAGAACTTCAAATACTCATGACGATATCTAGGCAATGATCATTATATAGGCATCACGTCCAAGATTAGTAGACCGACTCCTGCCTGCATCTACTACTATTACTCCACACATCGACCGCTATCCAGCATGCATCTAGTGTATTAAGTTCATGGAGAAACGGAGTAATGCAATAAGAACAATGACATGATGTAGACAAGATCTATTTATGTAGAAATAGACCCCATCTTGTTATACTTAATGGCAACGATACATACGTGTCGTTTCCCTTTCTGTCACTGGGATCAAGCACCGTAAGATCGAACCCATCACAAAGCACCTCTTCCCATTGCAAGATAAATAGATCAAGTTGGCCAAACAAAACCCAAATATCGGAGAAGAAATACGAGGCTATAAGCAATCATGCATATAAGAGATCAAAGAAGACTCAAATAACTTTCATGGATAAAAAGATAGATCTGATCATAAACTCAAAGTTCATCGGATCCCAACAAACACACCGCAAAAAAGAGTTACATCATATGGATCTCCAAGAGACCATTGTATTGAGAATCAAACGAGAGAGAGAAAGCCATCTAGCTACTAACTACGGACCCGAAGGTCTACAATGAACTACTCATGCATCATTGGAGAGGCACCAGTGAGGATGATGAACCCCTCCGTGATGGTGTCTAGATTGGATTTGGTGGTTCTGGAACTTGCGGCGGCTAGAATTGATTTTCATCGACTCCCGTAGGGTTTTTGGAATATTGGGGTATTTATAGAGCAAAGATGCGGTGCGGGAGGCCCCCGAGGTGGGCACAACCCACCTGGGCGTGCCTGGGCCTCCAGGCGCGCCCTGGTGGGTTGTGCTCGGAGCACCCCCAGGTGCTTCTCCGGCCCACTGGATGTCTTCTGGTCCAAAAAAAATCCACAAAAAGTTTCGCTGCGTTTGGACTCCGTTTGGTATTGATTTCCTGCGATGTAAAAAACATGCAGAAAATAGCAACTGGCACTGGGCACTATGTCAATAGGCTAGTACCTAAAAATGATATAAAATGATTGTAAAACATCCAAGAATGATAATATAACATGGAACAATAAAAAAATTATAGATATGTTGGAGACGTATCAGTCGTGCGGTGTTCTTTCCCATTGACGGAAGGGGCAGCAAGACACGTATTGATCGTTGCCATTAAGGATAGCAAGATGGGGTCTATTCCTACATGAATAGATCTTGTCTACATCATGTCATCGTTCTTATTGCATTACTCCGTTTCCATGAACTTAATACACTAGATGGATGCCGGATAGCGGTCGATGTGTGGAGTAATAGTAGTAGCTGCAGGTAAGAGTCGGTCTACTAATCTTGGACGTGATGCCTATATAATGATCATTGCCTGGATATTGTCATAATTATTTGAAGTTCTATCAATTGCCCAACAGTAATTTGTTTACCCACCGTATGCTATTTTCTCGAGAGAAGCCACTAGTGAAATCTACGGCCCCCGGGTCTATTTTCTCATCATATATCTTCAGATCTATATTGCTATTTACCTTTTTATTTATTTGCATCTTTTATTTTCAGATCTATATTATCAAAAACCCAAAAATACCTCGCTGAATTTTATTTGCCGTTATTCTATTTGCATCTACCAAATTATATCTTTACCAATCTTTTACCCGGGAGGGATTGACAACCCCTCTTACGCGCCGGGTTGCAAGTATTTGTTCTTTGTGTGCAGGTACCGTTTACATAGTGTTGCTTGGTTTTCCTCTGGTTCGATAACCTTGGTTTCATCACTGAGGGAAATACCTACCATAGTTGTGCTGCATCATCCCTTCCTCTTCGGGGAAAAACTGACATGAACACGAGCCATCAACGCTTATTAGGACTTTCATAAAGCACATACCTTGACAAAGTTCTGAAGAAGTTCAAAATGGACTAGTCAAAAAAAGGGTTCTTGCTTGTGTTGCAAGGTGTGAAATTGAGTCAGACTCAATGTCCGACCACGACAGAAGATATAGAGAAAATGAAAGTCATTCCCTATGCCTCAGCCATAGGTTCTATTATGTACGCCATGCTGTGTACCAGACCTAATGTGTGCCTTGCCATAAGTTTGGCTGGGAGGTACCAAAGTAATCCAGGAGTGGATCACTGGATAGTGGTCAAGAATATCCTAAAATACCTGAAAAGGACCAAGGATATGTTTCTCATTTATGGAGGTGACGAAGAGCTCGTCGTAAAGGGTTACGTCGATGCTAGCTTTGACACAGATCCAGATGACTCTAAGTCACAAACCGGATACGTATTTATATTGAATGGTGGAGCTGTCAGTTGGTGTAGTTCTAAGTAGAGCGTTGTGGCGGGATCTGATAACCCACAAGTATAGGGGATCGCAATAGTTTTCGAGGGTAGAGTATTCAACCCGAATTTATTGATTCGACACAAGGGGAGCCAAAGAATATTTGCAAGTATTAGCAGTTGAGTTGTCAATTCAACCACACCTGGAGATTAATTATCTGTAGCAAAGTGATCAGTAGCAAAGTAATATGATAGTTTTGATAGTAGTAGCAACAGCAATAGTAACAGTAACAATGATAGCAATAATTTTGTAGCAAGTGTAACAGTAACGATAGTAGTAGTAACTTAGCAAGAACAATATGAGAGAAATTCGTTGGCATTGGATCGGTGAATTCGTTGGATGATATTCATCATATAACAGTCATAACCTAGGGCGATACGGCACTAGCTCCAGTTCATAAATATAATGTAGGCATGTATTCCGTAAATAGTCATACGTGCTTATGGAAAGAACTTGCATGACATATTTTGTCCTACCCTCCCGTGGCAGCGGGGTCCATATGGAAACTAAGGGATATTAAGGCCTCCTTTTAATATAGAATCATATTAAAAGGAGGCCTTAGTATAGAATCATACGAACTTTCAAACTACGGTCATCACCGGGAAGTGTCCCGACTTCTGTCACTTCGGGGTTGCCGGATCATAACACGTAGTAGGTGACTATAACTTGCAAGATCGGATCTAGAACATAGATATAATGGTGATAACATAAACGGTTCAGATCTGAAATCATGGCACCTGGGCCCAAAGTGACAAGCATTAAGCATGGCAAAGTCATAGCAACATCAATCTCAGAACATAATGGATACTAGGGATCAAGCCCTAACAAAACTAACTTGATTACATGATGAATCTCATCCAACTCCTCACCGACCAGCGAGCCTATGAAGGAATTACTCACTCCCGGTGGGGAGCATCATTGAATTGGAGATGGAGAAGGGTTGGTGATGACGAAGGTCGAAGATCCCCCTCACCGGAGCCCCAAACGGACTCCAGATCTGGCCTCCCGATGAAGAATAGGAGGTGGCGGCGGCTCCGCCTCGCGAAATGTGATAATTCTTTCTCCCTGATTTTTTTCTCCGAAAATGTGATTATATAGTGTCAGGGTTGAGGTCTGCGGGGCCACCAGGTGGGGACAACCCACCTGGGCGCACCAGGAGGGGGGAGGGCGCCCTGGTGGGTTGTGCCCACCTAGGTGCCCCCCTCCGGTGGTTCTTGGCTCCAGAAATTCTCTTTTATTATATAAAAAATCCTCGCAAAGTTTCATTCCAATCCGAGAACTTTTATTTCTGAACAAAAAACAACACCATGGTAGTTCAGCTGAAAACAGCGTCAGTCCGGGTTAGTTTCATTCAAATCATGCAAATTAGAGTCCAAAACAAGAGGAATAGCGTTAGGAAAAGTAGATACGACAAAGACGTATCAGTATCTACGTGTGAAGCGGAGTACATAGCTGCTTCGGAAGCAGCACATGAAGGAGTCTGGATGAAGGAGTACATATCCGATCTGGGTGTAATACCCAGTGCATCGGGTCCAATGACAATCTTTTGTGACAACACTGGAGAAATTGCCTTAGCGAAGGAATCCAGGTTTCACAAGAGAACCAAACACATCAAGAGACGCTTCAACTCTATTCATGAAAAGGTCAAGGATGGAGACATAGAAATTTGCAAAATACATACGGATCTGAATGTGGTAGACCCGTTGACTAAACCTCTTTCGTGGGCAAAACATGATCAACACCAAGACTCCATGGGTGTGAGATTCATTACTATGTAATCTAGATTATTGACTCTAGTGCAAGTGGGAGACTGATGGAAATATGCCCTAGAGGCAATAATAAAGTTGTTATAATTATATTTCCTTATTCATGATAAAGGTTTATTATTCATGCTAGAATTGTAGTGACCGGAAACTTAAATACATGTGTGGATACATAAACGAATACCGTGTCCCTAGTGAGCCTCTACTAGACTAGCTCGTTGATCAAAAGATGGTTAAGTTTTCCTAACCATAGACATGAGTTGTCATTTGGTAACAGGATCACATCATTAGGAGAATGATGTGATGGACAATACCCATCCGTTAGCTTAGCATATGATCCTTCAGTTTATTGCTACTGCTTTCTTAATGTCAAATACATATTCCTTCGACCATCAGATCACGCAATTCCCAGATACCGGAGGAATACCATGTGTGCTATCAAATGTCACAACGTAACTGGGTGATCATAAAGATGCTCTACAGGTATCTCCGAAGGTGTCTGTTGAGTTGGCATGAATCGAGAGTGAGATTTGTCACTCCGTATGATGGAGAGGTATCTCCGGGCCCTCTCTGTAATACAGCATCACAAGAAGCTTGCAAGCAAAGTGACTAAGGAGTTAGTTGCAAGATGATGTATTACGGAACGAGTAAATAGACTTGCCGGTAACGAGATTGAACTAGGTATGGAGATACCGACGATCGAATCTCGGGTAAGTAACATACCGACAGACAAAGGGAACTACGTATGTTGTCATAAAGGTTCGACCGATAAAGATATTCGTAGAATATGTAGGAACCAATATGGGCATCCAGGTCCCGCTATTGGTTATTGACCAGAGAAGCGTCTCGGTCATGTCTACATCATTCTCGAACCTGTAGGGTCCGCACGCTTAACATTCGTTGACGATATAGTATTATATAAGTTATGTGAATTGGTGACCGAATGTTGTTCGGAGTCTCGGATGAGATCATGGACATGACGAGGAGCTCCGGAATGGTCCAGAGGTAAAGATTGATATATAGGACGATACTATTTGGTCTCCGGAAAGGTCGCGGAATGCACCGAAGTTTTATCGGAGTGTCGAAAGGGGTTCCGGGAGGCCACCGGTACTTGGTGGGCCTCATGGTCCAAGGGAGCGAGGCGCACCAGCCCACTAAGGGGCTGGGCGCACTCCACCTCCCCTGCCCACGCGTGAGGAAGGAAGGGGGGGGGGGGGTGCTAATACGTCTCCAACGTATCTATAATTTTTGATTGTTCCATGCTGTTATATTATCATTCTTGGATGTTTTACAATAATTTTATAGCAACTTTATATCATTTTTTGGGACTAATCTATTGACATAGTGCCTAGTGCCAGTTGTTATTTTTTGCTTGTTTTTTACTTCGCAGAAAATCAATCCCAAACGGAGTCCAAACGCAGCGAAACTTTTTGGAGATTTTTTCTGGACCAGAAGACACCTGTTGGGCCAAAGAAGTGCCAGAGGGGGGCTCCGAGGGGAGCACAACCCACCAGGGCGCGCCTGGGGGCCCAGGCACGCCCAGGTGGGTTGTGCCCACCTCGGCCGCCTCCCGCACCGCCTCTTTGCTCTATAAATACCCTGGAAATCCAAAAACCCTAGGGGAGTCGACAAAACTCAATTCCAGCCGCCGCAAGTTCCAGAACCACCAGATCCAATCTAGACACCATCACGGAGGGGTTCATCATCCTCATTGGTGCCTCTCCGATGATGTGTGAGTAGTTCATTGTAGACCTACAGGTCCGTAGTTAGTAGCTAGATGGCTTCGTCTCTCTCTTTTGATTCTCAATACAATGGTCTCTTGGAGATCTATTTGATGTAACTCTATCAGGTTGCTAATCACAAATCTCATCTCCTTGTAATTTACATTATTTGCCATTTGCCTCTCGTTTTCATCTCCCCCACTTCACCAATTTGCCATTTTATTCGCCCCTCTTTTTCCTTCGCCGTTTTCTCGTCAGATCTGTTTTTTGTGTGCAATCTTGTTTGCGTAGTCAAGATGACTCAAGAGAACACCAAGTTGTGTTATTTTTCCAGTACCAATAATAATGATTTTATTAGCACTTCGATTGCTCCTCCCGCCACTAGTGCGGAATCTTGCGATATAAATGCCGCTTTGTTGAATCTCATTACAAAAGATCAATTTTCTGGTACTCCTAATGAGGATGCCGCGTCCCATGTAAACACATTTGTAGAATTGTGTGATATGCAAAAGAAAAAAAATGTGGACAATGATATTGTGAAGTTGAAATTATTTCCGTTTTCCTTGTGAGATCGTGCAAAAATTTGGTTTTCTTCTTTGCCTCGCAATAGTATCGATTCTTGGGACAAGTGCAAAGATGCGTTCATCACTAAGTATTTTCCGCCCGCGAAAATTATTTCTCTTAGAACCCAAATTATGAATTTTAAGCAACTTGAGTATGAACATGTTGCACAATCTTGGGAAAGAATGAAATTGATGCTTAGAAATTGTCCCACTCATGGGTTAAATCTTTGGATGATCATACAAATTTTTTATGCGGGATTGAACTTTGTTTCTAGAAATCTTTTAGATTCCGCCGCGGGTGTTACTTTTATGGAGATTACTTTGGGTGAAGCTACTAAATTGCTTGATAATATTATGGCAAATTATTCACAATGGCATACCGAAAGAGCACCTACTAGTAAAAAGGTTAATTCGGTTGAAGAAATTTCTACTTTGAGTGAAAAAGTTGATGCTCTTATGAAGTTGGTTGCTAATAAAAATGCTCCTATTGATCTTAATGATGTGCCTTTGTCTACTTTGATTGAGCAAAATAGTGATCACGTAGATGTGAATTTTGTCTCTTGAAACAATTTTAATAACAATGCTTATAGTGGTAATTTTAATCCTAGGCCTTTTCCTAGTAATTCCTCTAATAATTATGGTAATTCCTATGTTAATCCTTCTTACAATAATAATAGAAACACCTCTGATCTTGAGAATAATATCAAAGAATTTATCAATACTCAAAAAGTTTTCAATGCTACGATAGAAGAAAAGTTGAATAAGATTGATGATATGTCTAGAAGCATTGATAGAATTTCTCATGATGTGGAAAATCTGAAGTTGAAATTTTTTGTGCCTAGGGTTGATGAATCAATTAAAGCTTTATATGTTTCTATGGATGAAAGTAAGAAAAGAACCGCCATGCTTAGAGCTAAAAGAGAATTTTTAGAAAGAGCGTTTTCTAGTGATTGCTTTCATAAAAATGATGAAGATCTTAAAGTGATTGGTGTTTCTTCTATTGATTCCTTGTTTAGCAAAATTAAAATTGATGATAAAGGGACTGGAGAAGAGTCAACTTTAGCTAGAAGGCATCCCGATAATTCGGAGGGTGAAAATCTTGATGAATTTTTTTGATAAAAGTGGGTTTGGAGAGGTCAAGACTTTAACTAGTGATGTGCCCACTCTTTTGGATTACAAAGACTTTAATTATGATAGTTGCTCTTTTATTGAATGCATTTCTTTGTTGCAATCCATGATAAATTCACCTAATGCCTATGAACAAAATAAAGCTTTTACTAAACATATTGTTGATGCCATGATGAAAGCTTTTGAAGAAAAGTTGAATCTAGAGATTCCAGTTCCTAGAAAATTACATGATGAATGGGAACCCACTATCAAAGTCAAGATTAAAAATTATGAGTGTTTTGCTTTATGTGATTTGGGTGCTAGTGTTTCCACAATTCCGAAATCTTTATGTGATGTGCTTGGTCTTACCGATATTGAAGAGTGTTCCTTAAATTTATACTTGGCGAATTCTACTATTAAAAAGCCTATGGGAAGAATTAATGATGGCCTTATTCTTGCAAATAGGAATTATGTGCCCATAGATTCCATTGTTCTTGATATTGATTGCAATCCGTCTTGTCCAATTTTACTTGGTAGACCGTTCTTACGCACTATAGGTGCCGTGATTGATATGAAAGAAGGGAATATTAAATTCCAATTTCCTTTGAGGAAGGGTATGGAACACTTCCCTAGAACAATAATTAAGCCACCATATGAATCAATCATGAGGGCATCCTGTGGATCCAAAACCAAAGATGACAATACTTGAATCTATGCTTTATGCCTAGCTAGGGGCGTAAAACGATAGCGTTTGTTGGGAGGCAACCCAATGAATAAAATTTATTTTTACCTTTTTCTTTATGTTCTTGAGTGTTTGCACAATTATGCTACTATTATGATTGTGTTTTTTATGTTTTAATTAGTGTTTGGGCCAAGCAAAGCCTTTGGGATCATGTGGAGTAATAGTTGATTTGATCTTGTCGAAAAACAGAAACTTTTGCATCCAGTAAAATAATTTTGAGGATTCACAGAAGTGACGAAAATTCAGAATTTTCTTACGCAAGATTTATATACAAATTGCCTACGTTTTCCAAATGTTTCAGAATTTTTGGAGTTACAGAAGTATACGAAGTATTCAGATTGCTACAGACTATTCTGTTTTTGACAGATTCTATTTTGTTTGCGTTGTTTGCTTATTTTGATGAATCTATGGTTAATATTGGTGGGTATGAGCCATAGCAAAGTTGGAATACAGTAGATATAATGCAAAAATAAAATATGAATGGGTTTGCAACAGTACCTATAGTAGTGATTTGCTTTCTTATACTAACGGATCTCACGAAGGTTTTGTTAAGTTTTGTGTGATTGAAGTTTTTAAGTTTTGGGTGAGATCACGATGGATGAAGAAATAAGGAGTAAGAAGAGCCTAAGCTTGGGGATGCTACTGCACCCCAAGGTAATATCCAAAGATGAACAAGCAACTAAGCTTGGGGATGCCCCGAGTGGCATCCCCTCTTTCTTCTAACGACCATCGGTATTTTACTTGGAGCTATATTTTTATTCGTCACATATCATGAGTTTTGCTTTGAGTGTCTTGTATTATATGAGTCGTTGCTTGTTTTGCTTTTTTATTTTGGGCCAAGTATCCTTGCTGAACACACCTATTTGAGAGAGTCAAAATTATGCTATGATTTGTTAGAATTGCTCTTATGCTTCACTTGAATTTTTTGAGCTATGGAATTGCTCTAGTGCTTCACTTATATCTTTTTGAGCACGGTGTGCTTTAATATTTTTGAATAAATTCTCTCATGCTTCACTTAGATTTATTTGAGAGTTAGTAATTTTTGAAGAAATTCTCTCATGCTTCACTTATATTATTTTGGGAGATGAAAAATTTTATGCTCATGTTCTTCACTTAGATTTGTTTGAGCTTTCAAAAGCAACATATTAAACTAGTCCCAAAGTGATAGATATTCAAGAAGGATATAATAAAAACTTTCATAAAGATCATTGGACAAAATAAACTTGGTTTTTTGTAATGGTTTTGAGATATGTTGATATTGATATGTGAGTCATGTTAATGAGTAATTATGGCTTAGTAAGAATATTGGTGTTAAGGTTTGTGATTCCCTATGCAAGCACGAAAGTCAATAGTTATGCAATGAAATTACATCCTACTTATGGTGCATTATTCGGTGTTAGTTATGCTTAATGCTCGCTTATCAGATTTTTCGTTTCTTGGTTGGATGCTTCTCAATCTTTTTGCTAGCCTTCACTTGTACTAAGTAGGAATACTACTTGTGCATCCAAAATCCTTAAACCCTGTTTTGCCACATGAGTCCACCATACCTGCCTATATGCAGTATTTCTGTGCCGTTCTAAGCAAATTTGTATGTGCCATCTCTAAATTTTCAAAATAATTTCCTTTTTGTGTGCTCGTACCGCTTAAGAAGCGGCAGGGGGTGGCCAATATTTTCCATGCTAGATGTGTTATTCTCAAGATGAGTGTTTATTCACTTGTCGTTGCATGAGAGTACGACAAAGGTATTAGGGATGCCCAGTCCTGAAATGAAAAATGAATTTACTTTATGTTGATAAATAATAAATTCCTTGGAAAGTGTTGGTATGGAGGGCACCCGTGGATACGGCTAACCATGGATTGTGAAAGAATGGTGGAAAAAGGAATAAACTTTATTTTCTGTTTGGGAACCGCCTGTGATATATCTAGCATGGAAAGTGTTAGGAATTACTCGGTCGTTTTCGTTGACGGGAAAAGTATGCCACCCAAAATGTTTTATCTCTTAATTTTTGCTTTGAGCTCTGGCACCTCTAGAAATCCCTACTTCCCTCTGCGAAGGGCCTTTCTATTTACTTTATGCAATTTTTATTTTTATTTGAGTCTCCATCTTCTCTTATAAAGCACCAACTAAGGGGCACTATGATCATACTTGAGCATTGGGTGTAGCTAATATGTGAGTGTGTTTCATGAATGGATCAGTGATTGAGCATGATGGGCTAGGGATGACTTGCTTTAGTGTTGATATTTGAAAGACATGGTTGCTTGTTGGTATGCTTGAGTATTTAAATCTTCATGTCAAAACTAGGCTATTGCTTTGAACCATATAAAAGTCCATATGTCCATGCTACAAAAGAAAAGAATGTGATGAACATGATAGGCAGCATTCCACATCAAAAATTCTGTTTTTATCATTTACCTACTCGAGGACGAGCAGGAATTAAGCTTGGGGATGCTGATACGTCTCCAATGTATCTATAATTTTTGATTGTTCCATGCTGTTATATTATCATTCTTGGATGTTTTACAATCATTTTATAGAACCTTTATATCATTTTTTGGGACTAACCTATTGACATAGTGCCCAGTGCCAGTTGCTGTTTTTTGCTTGTTTTTTACTTCGCAGAAAATCAATTCCAAACGGAGTCCAAACGCAGCAAAACTTTTTGGAGATTTTTTCTGGACCAGAAGACACCTGTTGGGCCAAAGAAGTACCAGAGGGGGGCTCCGAGGGGAGCACAACCCACCAGGGCGCGCCTGGGGGCCCAAGCGCGCCCAGGTGGGTTGTGCGCACCTCGGCCGCCTCCCGCACCGCCTCTTTGCTCTATAATACCCTAGAAATCCAAAACCCTAGGGGAGTCGACGAAACACAATTCCAGCCGCCGCAAGTTCCAGAAACACCAGATCCAATCTAGACACCATGACGAAGGGGTTCATCATCCTCATTGGTGCCTACCCGATGATGCGTGAGTAGTTCATTGTAGACCTACGGGTCCGTAGTTAGTAGCTATATGGCTTCCTCTCTCTCTTTTGATTCTCAATACAATGGTCTCTTGGAGATCTATTTGATGTAACTCTTTTTGCGGTGTGTTTATTGGGATCCGATGAACTTTGAGTTTATGATCAGATCTATCTTTTTATCCATGAAAGTTATTTGAGTCTCTTTGATCTCTTATATGCATGATTACTTATAGCCTCATATTTCTTCTTCGAATCTTTGGTTTAGTTAGGCTGACTAGATCGATTTTTCTTGCCATGGGAAGAGGTGCTTTGTGATGGGTTCGGTCGTGCGGTGTTCTTTCCCAGTGACAGAAGGGGCAGCAAGACACGTATTGATCATTGCCATTAAGGATAACAAGATGGGGTCTATTCCTACATGAATAGATCTTGTCTACTTCATGCCGTCATTCTTATTGCATTACTCCGTTTTTCCATGAACTTAATACACTAGATGCATGCTGGATAGCGGTCGATGTGTGGAGTAATAGTAGTAGATGCAAGCATGAGTCGGTCTACTAATCTTGGACGTGATGCCTATATAATGATCATTGCCTGGATATCGTCATGATTATTTGAAGTTCTATTAATTGCCCAATAGTAATTTGTTTACCCACTGTATGCTATCTTTCTTGAGAGAAGCCACTAGTGAAATCTACGGCCCCCGGGTCTATTCTTCTTCATATTTGCTTTCCAATCTATTGTTTGCCACTTTTATTTTCAGATCTTTATTTCCAGAAACCCAAAAATACCTTGCTGCACTTTTTATTTGCATCTTTTATTTCGTGTTTTATCGAGATCTATTTATCCAATCTATCACAATTTTTATCCCGTCCACTAGCCAATTTCTGGCACCGTTACCCGAAAGGGATTGACAACCCCTTTAACACGTCGGGTTGCAAGTATTTGTTCTTTGTGTGCAGGTTCCATTTGCATAGTGTTGCTTGGTTCTCCTACTGGTTCGATAACCTTGGTTTCATCACTGAGGGAAATACCTACCGTAGCTATGCTGCATCATCCCTTCCTGTTTGGGGAAATACCGACGTAGTTCAAGCGACATCAGGTGCCAAGGCAGGGAGCCGCCGGCCCCCCTCCTGCCATATCCTCCACCTCCCTAGGAAGGAAAGGGGGAGGGCGCCTAGGGCAGGCGCTCAAGGCGGCCGCCGGCCCTCCTTGGGGCACGCCCTAAGGCAGCCCCTCCTCCCCCCCACCTATATATATGAGAGGAGGGTGAGGGGAAACACACACCACGATCCCCAAGCCATGTGCGGTGCCCCTCTCCCTCTAGTTTGTCCTCGGTCATAATTTTCGTAGTGCTTGGCGAAGCCCTGCGGAGATAGTTGCACGAGCACCGTCACCATGCCGTTGTGTTGCCGGAACTCATCTACTACTTAGCCCGTCTTGCTGGATCAAGAAGGCAAGGACGTCATCGAGCTGAACGTGTGCCGAATGCGGAGGTGCCGTGCGCTCGGTACTTGATCAGGCGGATCGTGAAGGTGTACGACTACATCAACTGCGTTGATAAACGCTTCTGATTAACGGTCTACGAGGGTACATAGACATGCTCTCCCCTCTCGTAGCTACGCATCCCCATGGATAGATCTTGTGTGTCTGTAGATTTTTTTTGTTTTCCATGCAACGTTCCCCATCAAATAGGTGGTCAATAGGAGCAGAAATGTTACACATTTTTCTGTTGAAAAATCTATAGTGTGGGGGGCTGAAGTTAGAGATACAAAGTCTAGAAGGCGGCATGTTGTTAACACTGAAATGCATGACTATACTTGCCTAGAGTGGCAACACATAGGGAAAACATGTGAGCATGCCATGCTTTTCTTGGCCTCCCGCCCGAATATAAACATGCACCAATATTTCCATGAATATTACTCGGTGGCAAGATTCCAGGCTGCGTATGATGCTCCAATTCCAGCACTTACAGATCAGTCTCAGTGACCTGAAGTGGAAATCGAATTTTCCATGTGTCCTACCTTAACGAAAAGAAAGGATGGCAGCCCTAAGGAGAGTGAATTCAGGGCATCGTTTGAGGAAGGTGAGAGTAGTAAGAAGGAAGAGAAAGATCCAAAGCTTAAAAGGCCCCAGAAAGGTAACAAGAATAGATGCAAGCTGTGCCAGGAACTTGGGCACCGAAAAGGATCTCCAAAATGTCGTTACACTCCTGAAAGGCCAAAGTATGATCATGTTTGTGATGTTTTTTGATTTGGCTTTATTTCAATTACTAACCAAATGACATGCTTGTTTGTTAGGAGGAAGCGTGCAGGCCAACCCCTGGTTGCTGAAACATTGCAAACTGAAGCTAGTCCAGTGAAGAAAATCAAGAGCATTAGTGAGCTTTGTGCTGTGAAATCAAGAGCAAGCTATTGTGAGAAGAAGTGAAAACTATTGGTTTATGAGTCTCATTTTGTGTGCTATACTTTCAAAACTATGTGCCATGTTCCAAATTTGAGCCAGATTTCAAATTTGAACCGACTTTCAAATTGGAGGCACATTTCAAATTTGTACTTTGATGTGTATTAATGTTCGAGTGCATTCTCAACTTTTATGCACATTAGATAATCAATCCAAGCACTTTTGTGAAGTAAAACACATATTCATGAAAAATGAGCTCCAAAGCTAGGGTAAACAACCCTGTTTCTAAGATTTTTTTTGAACTTCTCCAAATGAGCTCAAAAAGACTTAACATCTAGTGCACAAATATAGGGCCCATGCGCAATATGGGATCATTTGGATAAACTATGCCATGGTTAACCCTAAACCCTAGCCCATTCCCCTTGAAAACCATACAACCTTCCGTCATAGCTAACTCATGTGAAGGGGATTTCATGAAAATATTCATAGTCATAATTTCTTATTTTTCCTAGAAACTTAGTAACATAAAACGATGATGTGTGGAAGTTTCATATTTTTTGAATTTTTATTGAATCAGTTATGCTCAACCCTAACCTTTGAAACCCTCTCAAAACCCCTCAAACCCCTCTCAAAACCCTGCACCATCAGCGCCGTCGGATCGTTGTTCGGGGATGGTTTGGATCAGACGCTAGGGTTTGGCATGGTCGATCCACGAGAGGAGACCTGATTGGCTGGAGCAGACATTTTGTTTTTTAGGCAAGGCTGGAGCACAACATGAGTGGCCCACCTGGTAGCGGCAACAGGGACAATCGACAGCGGCGGCAGGCTGGACACCTTTTCTAAAACGCATTCATTCGTGTAGGCACTCATCGGACCGATGGGCCATCACAGAAAGGCCCTAAGTCTCAGCCTGCCATGCATGCGCGTGCAGCCACCTGACGCAGGCGCAACTTCATTGCATCACGACAATTAGTGCAGCCTAGGGATGCAGCTTTACCGATCGGCACACCCCGTTTCAGTGTGAAAAACACATAGGGCTCCGGTGGGCTATTATTGCCATTATCAGCGGAGGCAGTGCCCTGATGAACGCACTCAAACGGGCGCATCACACCGTGGTTATTTAAATACCCCCGTCTACATATTCCTCTGAACTCGACCTCACATCCTTTTGCGCCCCCTTCTTCTTCTTCTTCTTCTTCTTCTTCTTCTTCTCCAAAATCCAAAGCAAAAGCCAGATCCCGCCTGAGACAAGATGCAGTACTATGACTCAACCTACCATCTGCCGGCCATCGTGCCGGGGATGCAGTACCCGGCCAGGTTCATCATGGAGGACACACTACGCGTGTGGGTGCCATCTCAAGGTGGAGAGGTCCGACGGAGCTGGCGAACTTCATCCTCGCTGCCGGCTACCGCCACCTCCCACGCGGCTCTCCGGTCATATTCCACGGAGGCCTTGTGATTGGCCTCATTGCTCGCTTCACCAACCGCTTCGATGCCTACTTCCTCCTCAACAAAGTCTTTTGGTGTGGGTGCGAGTTCATCGCCTTCACCACCCATAACATCTTCACCAACTTCGACAACATCTTCCCCACCACAAATGGCATGCACACTCTCCCCTAAAACATCGAGGACAAGGAGTGAGCATGGCGGCGGAGGCAGGAGATGTTAAGTGTTGCCCAACGTAGGGCTAAGCTATCTATAAGGGCGCTACTATAATCCCTAATATTACACTAAAAAATGATTCCGTGATGATATGTGTTTGTCACAATAGGTCACGTTTTCTGTCATGCATGTACATCTATGATGATTTTATGACAGAATCAAGATAGTCATACCTGTGCTGTCGCAGATGTGTTCCATGACAATACTGAAATTATCATCACAGAAATGTCCACTTCCATGACGATAAATGCCCCGTCATGGAAGTGTTTTCGTCAAGGGTAACCGACACGTGGCTTCCACTTAATGGGTCGTCGTTAAGCTATTGAGTTCCGGTTTGGATCCGATAACCCGTTAACAACCCTGACCAATGGTGATTTTTCACGTGTAAAATTCTCATTGGCCCGAGGATCCACCTGTCAGGTGAGCGTTGCGGCAGATGTCAACCGTACAATGGATGGGAGGCGCCTATGATACATCGACATGTAGAACAGCCCAACAGCGGCCCATTTAGGTTAAAAAGGCCGGCCCATTTGACTTGGTCAAAAGTTAGCGGGCCCACCCATGGAAAGCCTGTTAACGGCCTATACGCATATAGCCCACCTACGACCCGGGAACTCACGGCCCATTATGGCCTTCGCGAATTCAGCCCAATAGCTGCAACTGGACCATAAAAATGATTCCAGCCCGTTGTCACTTGCGGCCAATATTTGGCCAGTGACGTCATTCGGCCCATATGAGGCCTTCTATCTCTCGAGGCCTTTTAACTGCCCATGCTGATTTTGGCCCATAATGAACAGTACATTTTTCTGGAACCATTAACGGCCCATGATTCAGTTGGGCTGTATCCAGCCCGTGATAGTTTTCGGCCTACTAAGGGCCCATAATTTCTTGGGCTCATTTCTGACCCTCGATTACTTATGGTCCGTTCATGGCCTGTTTGTCTAATGGGCCAAATTCAGCCCGTGGTTAGAATCGGCCCGTTTGTGGCATGTTAACCCATTGGGCTATTTCCATCCAGTCATGTACTCGGGCCCATTAACGACCCGTTATGCTTGTGACAGAATTAAGCCTTTGATGTCTTCCGGCCTATTAACGACACGTTACCGTGCTGGCCCGATACCAATTAGGCCCATTTACAGCCCATGTCACGGTTCGGTTTTGGCCCATGAATTGTTGGACCCATGTGTGGCCAATGGATCCTACGGCTCGTAGGAGGCCCATTGATCATACGGCCCGTAGGAGGCCCATTGATCATACGACCCGTAGACGGCCCATGGTCACTACAGCAGGTAGCAGGGCCATGGTTACCATGGTCCATATGTGGCCCATGGTTGTTGCGGCCACTAGCAAGCTGAGGAAAAAGAACACTAAGGAAATAAATAAGCAAGCAACTAACGCTACGCTATTAAGGTGATTCCACAGATTACATCCACTGGGCATCAAAGTTCGCCACAAGTGCAAATATAGGAAACACCCTACACTATACGAAAGTGGCTTGCTATTTTCTTCAGCCGGTCGCTGCCTATTAAGAACAAATGTTGTATCGCAACCATATAACAAAAGGAGGGTTGGCGTAAACATTAACAGTCTGGCAGATAAATGCACCATCAGAAGTTCAGAAGCTCAGTTTATTTGACCTGACCATTATGTTTTCATGCTGTACTATCTGGGGGAGCACCATAACCTTTGCCTTCATTTCTCCTAGACTCCTGAACAACATAGCAAATGTCTGATAGTCTGGTTTCAAAACCATGCATATCTTGATGACATCGAACAATGGTTGTCCTTGTTTCACAAAGGGTCTCTGTTAGGGATTGGACTTGTGTCTGGAGCACAGATATATCATTGTTTTGGGATTACATATCTTGATCATGAGGCAGTTTGGATGAGGTTACCTTAACAACCAACCCAATATTACGCAGGAAGGTGCTTTAGGCACTGTTAATGGACAGATACTGACCCACTGCAGCAAGAGGTGACATTGCGGTTATAGTTGCCTCGTCACCTTCAGGAGGTGGCGGTTCCACCATTTGCTCCATAGCTTGCTAAAAAGTTGAGTTTGTACATTAGTAGTACTAGAACATAAGTTATTAAGGAGGCAACAAAACCAAACAGAATAGCTTTGGTCTATATACAGAACTTATTTTGGTGAACCCGTGTAAAATATTAGTTGTATTTTACTGCAAAGTACATAATAAAACCAGGTTCCAAACATATGACCATGTACCATGGCTAATGTATTGTATATTTCTTCACATTGTATTGATAGCTAAGGATAAAGAGACAAAGCTTATAATACGGTAAGAATAGTATGACATCATTCTTATCACAAAACAAATGAGAACAGACAAACATGCAATTGTAATGTTGTGTGGGCAAGTCCAGCACGGAACTAGATCACAGATCAAGATCAAAAAAACATCACTCCTCTCTTTTTAACCTTGTAAGGTGCAATGATACGGTAGGATAACTATGTATAAAATTGAAAAGAGTAATAGTCATTGGCTGCAAACCATGCAGTTCAATGCACAAGTTAGAGTAACCAGTAGTTAAAAGGAATGATGATTAAGGACTTACAACAGTGGCTTTGACTGGTGTAGTCATGCCCTTCATCTTGCTGGTGTGACAGTCCTTGAAGATTTCCACAGCATTTGGTTCAGGTACTTTTTGGTCCTTGCGGGCTTTATTTTGCATTTGGAACAAGTCAATATAGATCTAATAATATGGCACAACGAAAAGAGTGAAACAACAGTTAGTTACAAGAGCCTCGCAGTGTGCAATATAGCTACAAGATCTTGTCGTCTGTTGGAATTTCACTTTCATACGGTTGGCCTTGTTCTTTGAAAAGTTCACCTAGAAGAAGATAGATTTGTAAGGCACATGCGTAAATAGGAGTTCAACATGTGATCTGATCACATATATATAATGTACTTGACACTTTGGATCAGACCAGCGTTTAACAAAGGCTCTTCAGTCTTCATTCGTTATATTTTCCACTGGAGATGTTTGAGCAAGTTCACTGTTAGCCTTGCCTTCAAAGTGAGTTTTGCTCAAGTTATACCGATAATGTCACAGAGCATACTTGAAAACATGGGTGCATGCTTGTCTGGTTGCATCATCTTGGCAATTTGAACCTCATCTGTTGAAAATTATGGGAGTCTCATTACCAGCAACCAAGAAAGTATGCGACAGAGCAAGACGATATTACTAATTTCCATACATAACCACACTTACAGATAAATGGTCGAGGAAGGTGTTAAACTGGGTTTCGTCTTTGTCATTCCTGTACTGAATCCATGTTGGGAGGATACATGCATGACACCTAACGGCAACGGCTGCCTCTGATACTAACTTGGCTGACTCTCTAGCATCACGTGGCCTTTTTAAACCTGCCTCAAAACGGATCTCCATTCTTCCTCCTCTGGATTTAGTTAACCTATCGAGCATTATCCCTGATGTCTATTTCCTCTTGTGCCTAGGTGTTAGTTCAACAACAAACATGGGAGGTGTTAGTGTAGATCAAACTGTGAGACTACTGTTGACACCAGATATTGGCATGTCACAAAACCCTTATAATATGGCCTTGGATGGAAAAAGTTTCAACAGAAAAGTTCTTTGTCTCAGCAAAATGGATGATTATGATATAAAAATTGTCTCAATCCGAGTTTGTATGCAAAAGTCAGAGGCATTGGAGTGCAGCCCTACCACGAGGCAAAAAGTGGCGCGAGGCATCAGACACGATGTCTAATGGGTCGCGCGAGCGATTCGGCCCATAATATATCCTCGAATCGAAAAACGTTTAACATGAAAGTTGTTCGTCTCGTCGAAACTGTTAAATTTCCTTTTGGGCGCATCTTCATCCCAAATCGTATTTGGCCTGTGAAACACAAAAACCGAACTACAGTCTCAGACACACCTAATCCGAGTTCGGCTAATTTTGGAAGGATTTGAACGAGATTTGGAGTCCTTTTCTTGTACGGGAAGTCCAACCACCTCATAAATAGATGAGAGGTGATGGCAGATTGAACAACACACAATCGATCAAATCTTGTACCACTTTTTATCTTTTATCTTTTCTCCATAACCCTAGTTCTTCTTCTTCCTCGTTCTTCGTTCGTTCTTCTTGTTGCAGGGCGGCGAACCTCGAGGCCCTAGGGGCGGTCAGGCTGAACTAGGGCAGCCCATAGCCGCTGCGCACCCTGACGGGGTCCCTCCCGGGCGTGTGGGGTTTCGGGTCTACAGAAGCACCCGCCGGATTGCTTGCGTACCGCGCTTCTGGACGGGTCTCCTTCGACATGAGCTGCGGTTCATCACCCTTGGCGTTGGAGGTACACGGTGGTGTTTTCATGTGCGAACACACTTTTTGGCGATTCCGCTGGGGACGAAGCTTTGAACGGTCTCCAGCCCGTTCGTGCTACGAAGAGATTGTCATCTAGGGTTTGCAATCTACAAAGGTAATATGAATACCCAATTCACTTATGTAGATGCAAATAATGCATATGTTGTTGCTAGATCGTTTAATGAGCATAATCTGTCGGCTAGCCCTAGTTTTATCAATCATGCATCTAATTATGCGCAACAGCCAATTTAGAATAATCTTCATGCTTCAACTTCATATAAGTTTAGCAACATGCAACATATGTATCCCAACTCCCATGCATCGGCAACTCCACAAATCTCTATGCCGATGAACAACATGATGAGTTCGGTTAATCATGTTGAGACACCCTATGGAGGAACTTCCAATAGTATGCAAGAAAGTGTTTCAACTTTTTATTCATTGGCAAATAACTTGCAGTATGTTAATCCAAACGTGCCGGTGGATAGGGGAATTGGCCATGCTACTACTAGTTATTCGGCTAGTTACCCTCAAACATCAGATGCTACACCTCATGCTACTAATTTTTTGGCACCATATGCAACTGTTGATGTCCATAATTCGGCTCCGCACCTTCATGGTCATGGCCAAATAAGTGAAACTTGTGCAGGAGCACAAATGCCTTCACCTAGTAACGTGGCATATCATGTCCCCTCTACACAATTACAGAATTTTGGCAACATATCATTGCCGAAAGAGTCTAAAAGCATTGGGGAGCAACCATATCCAGACTGGGTAATTGAGAACAAGCTTACATTCTCTTGGGATTTGTGCAACTCCATTCGACAGGAACTAATAGAGGGCGGGAAGCCTCATGATTTTGCTACTGTAAAAGCTAGAGTTATGCAAATGATGCATTCGCCCAGTGTTGTACCATCCAGTGCACCCCCTAAACAATTGCAAAGTTTCGGCACCTCATTGCCGGAAAAGTCTCAAAGTATTGGGGGCAATCTCATGAGGAGTGGATGGAAATTGAGCTGAAAAAGTTTAAAGCTCGCCAAGCTGAGATGTGGGCTAAAATTAGACAAGAGCGAAAAGCCTTGCAAATACAAAAAGATAAAAGTATTGATTCAGGTAATAAAGAAAATTTGGTTATTAAAAAAAGCCAAGTCAAATAGTATGTGTACCGAATCTATTGAAGAAAAAGAGGATGCCAAGGCATTAGAGAGTCATTCAAAAGTGGAGCAAAGTATTATCCAAGTGATACAACCATCATGCTCTCCTAGCGTGTATGAAGAGGTATGTCTAGCAAGTGATTTACCTATTTTCAGATTTGGTCACAACTTTACTGTTGATGCATCTATTAGGAAAAATCTTATAAGTAATTTTGAAAGACCAATGATGAAGGGCAATTTACTTGTTAGCAATAAAATTGTTACTAAGCTGTGGCACCCCGCCTGATTACCACTGTAGCTAGATGGTCGCCATGCATACCAGCCCAGGAAATCACTCTGGCATGCACGCTTACAACAAGTATCATGAACACAGGCAGTTCTATTATTGGATATATGAGTCTTACATGATATCTTACAAGAGGTGATGGCAGCGGAAAAGTTCTATCTAAGGCAGCATGGTCTTGGTGCGGCTCCAATCCACAGGGATCTGACTGGGTTACTCTCCTAGCCCGTGAACGCTCCGGCTCCTCGTCGACGGACGACGGATCTTTATGTGAACCTGGCCACATTGAAGGCCGCTGAGTACTTTTGAATGTACTCGCAAGCAAACCAAACTAACATATACACCAAGCAATGCAATCCATGGCATTCAAGCATGCATTTGTTATTAGAGCAACATTAATTATCATGGCATAACATACCTATCTAGCAATATTAATCATCAAGTCTTAGCAAGTTTATCAGCAAGGTAACTACTAAAGTAGAATACAGTAAAGTAAAGCATATCAAGTAAGTGATCCATACTCTGAACAATCTCAGGATCCAATCCAACTCTTTCGGTCATCTGACCATCTCTTACATAGCCATCTCATGGCTAACATATCATATCCCTGACATCATCCGATGTCTATGCATCTTCACTGAAGTCTGATAAACTTACTTTCTTATGGGTTGTCCCACAACCCTTGGAATACTCATGATCCACTGAGTACTTCCGATCATAAGACGAGTTCTTGCATCATTATTATCTTTGTTACGGTTGACCACCTAGTGAGGTCTGGACGGACTATCCAATACCGTGGACGCGGCTATTCGAATAGATTTTACACTCTGCAGAGGTTGCGCACTTTACCCACACCATGGAGCACCTGGCCTCGTGATCCCATTCGGGTGGACCAGTGTTGCCCCAACAAAACCTGCCTAACCCGTGACTCTCCCATCGTACCACCGGCAATCATCCTCCACCGGAGTCCTGCCCTGGGTGGCCCCTGTGTCACCTCATGACACCTGCCACCGTCGTGGCCAACTAAACTGTCCCAAACGGTGACACCGACAAATAACTCAACTGGGCTCACAAGGTTATCGCCGCCTACCGGGCCAGGGGAGCGCGTGCGCATAACCTTCCGTGTTTGGTGGTACCAATAAAAGAGCACGTGATCAGACCAAGTCAAGGCCGTCCCATACCGGCAAATGTGGCTGCACGGATAAGTTCGGACAGGTGACTCTGGGTCAACCGACTAGGTTTAGCTTTAGCCATCATTTAGCAAGCATGGTTATCTACCACAATAACTTGAGATGATAGCAACTAGGCATTAAATAAATTACTTTGAATTTTCACATATAGCAAACTAATGCAAGTAATGTAAACAGTAGGTGCAGTTTAACAGAAGTTTAATTATTACTATCACATGCATAATCATTAATTAAACACGCTAGAATAACATAGAGTAATGCTTTAGGGCATATATCAGATGGTCGGCTTGCCTGGGGGTCGATGAATACTCCGGGAAGAGTGCGGTGAAGCCGCGGAAGAATTCGCCGGAAAAGATTCTGTCTCGGAGGGGCTGATAGATGGCAAGGGCAAAATGGTCATTTTCAGAATGTGTAAACATTATGAAAATGATACCTTCGGAACGGGCTCGACGAACTGAAGATGTGAGCGTTGGTTTCACCTGAATCGGAGTTACGAGTGAAAAGTTACAAAGGTGTTTCTGCCAGGGACCTATCTGTAAAAAAAGTATGTTCAACAGGGTCCCTGATAGCTCGGCGGGTCGCGTACTTTCGCAAAATGCGTTTTCCTTCGGGGAAAACAAAGTTGCTCCAAAGGCGCCTCCACTTACGCTGACGTGGCCGGCTGCTGTCACCGCCAGCTGGGCCCCACGCAGCACTCTCTCTCCGCCCTCCCTTTTCCTTCTTCCTCCTCTCCTCTGGACAGCACGGGGCGGGCCGGTCACCGGGGTTCCGGCCGCCGGACTACGCGGGAGGGTTGGCCGAAGGTCGGGATGGGTGTGGCGCTCGAAGGTGAGCCCGCCGGTACCCGCGGCGGAGGCGGAGGTGGTCGGCAGTGGCCGGGCGGTGCTTGGCGGCAGAGCTCGGCTACTGGTGGAGCTCGGGGTCACGGCCACGGCCTGCTCGGCACAAAAGGAGGGTGGGGAGGGTGCCATGGTGAGGGTAGTGATCGGCCACGGTGGCTAGACGGAGCAATGGGGGCTGGGGTAATCGGAATCGGCCGAGGCCGAGGCAGAGGCCATGATGGCCGTGGAGGCAAGCTGTGGCGCGGGAGCTCGATTCCTCGAGCTGGGGAAGGGCTAGGGAGTAGAGCAGGAGGTGTGGGTGCTCGGGGATGGCCGAGGAGCTCCAGGGAGGGCCTATTTATAGGTGGCCGCGGCGGGGAGATAAGCACGGCCGCCGTGGCACCCTTATCCCCACACTGGAGCTTGGGGAGGACGTGGCTCGGAGGCTTGCGGTGCCGACCTGACGAGGAACAGGGTGAGGGCTGCGCTGGCTCATTCGAGAGGGCTCGGGCTTGGATGGATACGACGGCGCACGGGCAGCACAGTGGCGTACGGCGACGTTCGTCGCAGCGTGGCGAGGAAGAGGACGGAGGGGAAGAGGGTTCCAGAGGGGGTACGCGGACGACGGCGATGTAGTCGGCACTAGGGGACATGCTACCGCGGCTCGAGCCATCCTGTCCGACGCGGTGGGCGCGCAGAGCACTGTACTTGCGTGCAGCTCACGCGGTCACCACGCACACTAGCTGCTCTGGCACGCGCCTGTCAGCCGTAGCTTGTCCAACACGTCCTTCGCTGCCCAACTAAGTGAGGGGAGTGGCTAGAGCCATCTGGGGGGCTCTGGGGTGAGAGATACAAGCAAAAACAGATTTTAATAGCAAACTTTACTGGATTCTAGAGGAAAAATGGATGAGGATAGGGAGTTGAAACTTTGTCAAGGTGAAATGGGGTAGGAAGGACTATATGCTTGCAAAATTTGAAGGCATTTGGACAAGTTTTGCATATACTTCCTTCACAACTGCCAAATTTGATCCAGAAGCTTTACTTTGAAGCTGCACTCATCTGGCTTGATGAAATGAGCTGAATTTTGGTGGAGAGTGATGATTTGAATATATGGAGATACTGGGAAAGTTTCAGCTCATTGGGAAAAACCAAAGTGGTACTTCCTTCACAGAGCTTCCAAATGGACATGAACTTGAGAAAATTGCTGGGGAATAATGGATGGATGGTTTGAGCTAGTTTTTGGTTTCCATGAGTGATTTATCAATATTAATCACCATGCAAAATGTCAGCTCAAATGGATCAAGGGTTCAAGCACTTCCTTTGCAAACTGAAAATCTGGACAGAATTTGCAAATGGATGCTGTGCTCAAACTTTGAACTATGGAACTTGGGTTCTTGATGGAAATGGTGAATATATGGATAGGAGAAGATCCACAATTTATTTGGGATTCTTCCTGGCTACCAAAATGGTAGTTCCTTTAGAAACTGCCCAAAATGCATTATTGGCATTAAATAGGAAAATGCAATTTCCCTTATTTAATTATGGCCAATATTTTTATGGGAGCTCAATATGATCACAAATAATATCTCCAAAAGTTTTCATGAACTTTGGAGATGGATAGATATTTTCCTGGATTTAATTCTTTTAACTAGCAGAAAAAGGAATTAATTATAAATAAAAAATATTGCAAATGACTTGGCAATATTTTTGCATATCCAGGGTTTGTAGATAAACGATGATCACTGGGAGAAGTTTGGGAGGCAGCAGATCAAAGGAAATCGGGGTTCCTTTGTAACTACAAGAGTTAGGGTTTCCCTTGCGGCAACTCGGAAGGTAGGGTTTCGACGGCAAAATCCTGAGAATATATCTTGGGTGGCAAGGTTGGACTGGAGAGAATCTCTGGTTGGATAGGTAAGGCAAGGTTAAATGACCATCTTCATATACCCAAGAGCTAAAGAAATCCGATAACACCAAGAAAAAAGATGGGAGTCAAATCCCGCGAAGGAAAAAAAATAGGAGCGAAAACCATGGTGTTACATAAGCATATCGGTCAATATATTGTACCATTTATAGAGACCAATAGTGACTTATTACTGCAGCCATAGCTTTTCCCATTGCTTTATTTAAAGTTCATATCTAATTGGGTAGCTTTGCTTACTTCATACTTGGCTTACGCATGGTCTCAATTGAGACATGTATGTTCTAACTACTTTGATATCAGAAATTTAAAGCCAAGGTTATACTCTGTTGATAAAACCGATGATAGTATAATTGCCTTTTCAAAGACATCGGAGATATAGTGTGAAACACAATGCATAGCCGAATGGGGTAATGCAAAATCTGAACCATTCGTTTGCTTAACTCCAAAGCCGTTCTCACAACAAGATCGACTAGAGAATAAAAAGTTTACCTTCAATTCAAGCATGTGTGATCAAATATTTGATTTGTTGCTAAAAAATAATTACATTAGAGTTCTTGATCACCATGTCAAGCCGTCAATTCAAGGACGAATGTATTGCAAGTTGCATGATTCGTCCAAGCATAATTTTGAGGATTGCAACATGTTTCGTCGAATAGTTAAATCGACCATTGATAAAGGACGATTAAAATTTGTTGAAACACCAAGGGATGACCAGTCTATTCCGATTGGTCCTAGTGGAAAAAAAAGCTTTTGAATCGGCTGCTTCAAGACGATTCCTTTAAAGATAAGAAGGTAAAAACTGCAGGTGATGGGATCAAGCTTTCAAGTAAAGAAGTTGTTCAAGAGCACAACGAAAATATTCTTGAAGGCATGAGTTCTATCGAAAATACAATGAAGACACCAAGGACTGGGGGGCAACAAAGCAATCCAAAGATCGATGCAAGCAAAACCAAAGGAGATAAAAGCCGCAATAAGCACAAGCACAAGAAATCCAAGATCACTTTTGCACAGTTATTAGATAAATATCAAAAGAAAAGTGAAGAGAATGGTGCTTATCGACCAAGTAATGCAAAAGCATCAAGATCACCCCCTAGGAGCAAATCCGAGGATTGGTATGGGCAAAGTGAGAATTTTAATGCGTGTTCATATCCTTATTTTGGGTCGCCAATGCCAATGCCATGGATGCGTCCCTATGCTCATGTAGATCGGTATTCATCATGGGACAGGTATGATACAATGGCACATTCTTCATCATATTTTAGATCATCTCACCATTATTATGCAGCTCCAAGAAGATCAACGTTCAGTGAGCAGTCATATGTTCAAGACCGTTTCAATAAGAAAGAATCGGTCTAGAGCTCTAGAAAGAAGAAAGAGGTGATCAAACAAGTATATCGAGTTAAAAAAGATGGTCGCAAGAGTGCCAATTCAGATTTGATTTTAAAGGATAAAGAGCCAATTAAAGTGTTGACATTGGCTACTAAAGGCAATGAGATGAAGCAATCAATTGTCGAGAATCAAAGTGCCAAATCTGAAGAAAAGAAGTTGAAAGTGCACAAGGTAAAACAAAAATTGTCATTAGTTCAAACAAAATCACAGCCGGGGCGCTCACTCGGCTTATCGTATTGGCAAAAGAAGAAATTACAAAAACTTAGTGCACACGAGCTTGAAAAGAGAAACATGGCATGGGTTCCCAAAGGAAGTAATCAAAACAAGAGTGATGGGCAAGGTTCCATTGCAAGAAGTGCGACAAAGGTAAAGAAGGAAAAGAGTGAAAATTATGAACGACTAAGCCGAAGGTTTCAACGTCTTCAGTGCACACATTATCCACATTCTCCAACCATGCCATTGATGCCGATGACATGGAATTCAGCCTCAGGTACGGCTGGTTACCCTCCATGGACTTATTTTGATCCATGGATGCAATATAACTTCTTACATCATGCAAGGGTTTTACCTCATCACCATACATTCGATTAGCTGTATTTTGTTGCTAATCAAAGTGGCCAATATATAACTATCGCCCTAAGCAAAGACATGGCCGATATATAATTATTTCCCTAAGCACATATAAATGGACGATGGAGTGTTGACATCGTCCTTAGACCAAAGTCTTGGAAGATATTTTTCGGCGTGCAAGCTTTTCCGAAAAATAGGGGGGCATGTGTTGACACCAGATTTTGGCATGGCATAAAACCCTTATAATATGGCCTCAGATGAAAAAAAATTCAACAGAAAAGTTCTTCGTCTCGTCGAAACGGACGATTCTGATATAAAAATCGTCTCAATCCGAGTTTGTATGCAAAAGTTACAGGCATCGGAGTGCAGCCCTACCACAAGGCAAAAAGTGGCGCGAGGCATCACACACGATGTCTGATGGGTCGCGCGAGCGATTCGGCCCTTAAGATGTCCTCGAATCGAAAAATGTTTAACACGAAATTTGTTCGTCTCATCGAAACTGTCAAGTTTTCTTTTGGGCGCATCTTATCCCCAAACCGTATTTGGCCTGTGAAACACAAAAACCGAACTGCTGTCTCAGACACACCTAATCCGAGTTCGGCTAATTTTGGAAGGATTTGAACGAGATTTGGAGTCTTTTTCTTATACGGGAAGTCCAGCCACCTCATAAATAGATGAGAGGTGACAGCCGATTGAACAATACACAATCGATCAAATCATATACCACTTTTTATCTTTTATCTTTTCTCCATAACCCTAGTTCTTCTTCTTCCTCGTTCTTTGTTCGTTCTTCTTGTTGCAGGGCGGCGAACCTCGAGGCCCTAGGGGCGGTTAGGCCAACCTAGGGCAGCCCATAGCTGCTGCACGCCCTGACGGGGTCCCTCCCGGGCATGTGGGGTTTCGGGTCTACAAAAGCACCCACCGGATTGCTTGCGTACCGCGCTTCCGGATGGGTCTCCTTCGACGTGAGCTGCAGTTCATCACCCTCGGCGTTGGAGGTACACGGTGATGTGTTCGTGTGTGAACAACTACATATAAATAAGCATGCATCTGTAACTTGAATCCTGCAACTACCTTCTTGCCGTTGAAGCTCACAAGGTTCATCTGATCTTGCCAAGTACTCTTGTGTCAAGAGTGCTTTGGAAGTAGTGTTAGGTGGCAAGGGAGCTTGGGAACTTGCCCCTAGCTGAAGTGACAAACGAGTAACTCATGCAGATATTGGTACTGTGGAAGAAGGTGCTGCAACGACTAGGGCTGTCATTGCTTGTTTGGTGCCAACTTTTCGTTTGCTTTTGGATTGTTTTGTAGCTGGTGTAGCAGGGGATACTGTGTTTGTACATTTATCTGGTGGACTTTGACCTTCGATTGCACTATCAGTACCAGTAGAATCTGCATACCTCTTCCGCTTCCGTTTCCGTGCCTCCTGTCGTGGACTTAACACGGCAGATGCCCTAGCAAAAGGACTTAGGTGTGGAGCCATCGCAACTAGGTTAGCTTGAAGGGGTTAAACGGGACAAAGGACACAGAGAGTTTACCCATGTTCGACCCCTCTCAACGAGGTAAAAGCCTACTCCTGCTTTAGGTTTGTATTGCTTGTGTTTCGATTACCAGGGAGCGAATCCGCTTGACCTAGTTCTCAATCCGTTGTTTCTTGAGTTAACCCGCCGCCGGGTCACCCCTTTATATACAGGCTGATGCCCGGCGGCTTACAGAGTCCCGGCTGGCTCATACAAAACGTGTCCAGCTCAGTATCTAACTAAGCTTGCCTTACAATACAAGTTAAACATATGGCGGCTCATACCCGTGGGCCTCAAGTCGTCCCCGGGTCTTGGGCCTTCAATAATCTTGCTATATGAACCGCCATCTTCATATCTTCTCAGGCCTCTTCATCTTAAGCCGCCAGTTGCATGATCTGGTCCCTCCTGGGCAGGTCATACCCAGTAGTCATATTCCCAACATTAGGCCCCAGGTTGATTTGAACTTGTTCACATCAATCTTCAGTACTTGATTTAGTAGAATCTTCCATCGTCAATTTTTACCAATTCACTATAACCCGCCATGACATTACATCTCAGAATTGTGTTAGCCCGCCATGACATCATCTTGCATTAACTTTGCATGAAGCCCAGAACATCTCAATAGATCTTTATCTTTAATGGCCTTCCAAAAATCGAGGCGTCCGTGTAACCGCATAATCCTTTTTTCAGCCTCCTCGATTCCTGCGCATGCCATTTGTCCATCTCCTTATAAATAGGGATAGGGGGTCCTCCTTTTCACTTTTACCTTGCCCCTTCGTCTTCATCTTCTTCCTCGCGACGCCTCTGCCATCCCGAGCTCCACCGCCGCCATGTCCGTCCAGCGTCCTCAACTCCGGCCGCTGCATCGACCTGATCGGACCAGAGCACTGCGGCACGCCTCCGCTGTTCATCAGCATCAGTAAGTATTCTCCTTCCTCATAGCAGATCTGCATTAGGGTTTTCACCGTTTGTCGGTGTTCTTCACTGCTCCTTATTTTCTTCTCTAAATCATGTAGTTTGATCTGAATATGGTACCAAAGTTTTGCAGTAGCAGTTTTGCATCCCTTTTCAATCAAAGAAGATCCTTCCTCTGTACAAAAAATCTCATCTGAGCACACAAGTTCCTCTGCTGCCGCCACTTTAGGTTTAGAATTTATTTTATTTTCTGAGCTGCTGCAGATCCAAAATCATAGCACCAATATATGGAATCTGTTGGTCCATCACTTTAGCAAAAATTCACTTTTAGATCAGTTATACTGCAAACATGCGGGCGGCTCATACCATAAGTCGTAACCCGCCATATAGCATTAGTCCCCTTGTTAAGCCGCCAATACGTGTTCACAATTCGTATGACCCAGCACTGCCTTCCGGTTTAATCATGTCAACCTTTATAGCACTTACTTTTCGATCATTGGCCGGCTTAACAGCATAATCTTAAACCGGCAATATTTTCTTTTTAGGCCTTCGTCCTCAAAATGACAAAAACTGTCACCTCATGCAACTGGGTCGCTTCCACTGTCACGGAAGAAATCCTTAATGAATTTGTAAACGAAGGCGTCCTGGCTAAAAAGAGTGTGATCCACTGGAGGGCCCCAGGAACCGAGACCACCCCTGAACCAAAAGAGGGTGAAGTTGTAGTTTTCACTGATCACATGCTCCGGGGGTTCACTCCACTCTGCTCAAAATTCTTTGGTGATGTGCTGCACTTCTTTCAACTTCATCCGCAAGATATTGGGCCCAACTGTTTCAAACATCTGCAACTTCCAAGTTTTCTGCGAAGTATATCTTCAACAGGAACCCACTGTAGAGCTGTTCAGGGAATTCTATTACTTGAACCGCCAGACTGAGTTCACAGATGGGCCCAACCTAGAACTAGGCGGCATTTCAATCCAGAGGCGGAAAGAAGCTACGTTCCCAGCCGCTGCACTTCCCAATCATCCCAAGGACTGGAACCAGACTTGGTTTTACTGCCAAGACACATCTCCAGAAGGTGAAAATCCCTTGCCGGGTTATCGTCAGAGCCGGCTTAGCAACAGGCACTCCCTCCCTGACTGGATCAACACAGCAGAACGAGCCAAATATATGCCCATTTTTGGAAAAATCAGAGCCTTAATGGCCAATGGCTTAACTGGAGTTGACCTAGTTCGATGCTGGGTCGCATGGAGAATTTTACCTTTAAGCCACCGGACCGGCTTAATGTGCGAGTATACCTGTGACGTCAAAGATCCACAATGCCACAGCCGAGTGCAATTGGACGACGAGAGCCTCAACAAGATGGTCAAGACATTGCTGAACGAAAGCTTGGCCACTTGCAGCAAGACGGGGCTGAACCCCTTTTGCACCCTCAACAAGCCGCCAGCTATGAGTATTTGTGAACAATTTCCATTAACTCATTATCTGTCAATCTGCCTTTTCATTCTTACTTGAATTTCTGCAGCCTGACTCCCTCTTCTGGAAGAAGAAGCTTTAAGATAAACTGGCCAAGAAGACCAGGACCAAGAACTTGGCTAAGAAACCTGCCAAGAAGAAATTAGAAACAGTTGATCCATTTACTCTTGATGAAGAGTCAGAGGTAGAACTTGATTCTCTTGGCTCCTTCTTTGTTCATCTTATTGACATTGATTACTACCAGGATGACGTGGAGGCCAGCCATGCAGACGGCGAAGAGGTAACTATCCTTTCCTCCGACTCAGAATCTCTGCCAAGAAAGAAAGTTCGACAAGCGAGCCGAAAAGTAAGGTTTTCTCACCCTTTAGCTTATCTGGACCCCCACATTATTTTGAAGAAACAGCAGCATGAAGTTTGCCGCACAACCCGGAACAGCGGAGGAGGGGAACTTTCCTCCGGTTTACCAAACACACCGGCTCCTCGCAAGCGCCGAGCTGAGGTTTCACAGTTTGCCGATTTAGCTTTTCCAAAAGCGGGTCTTATTCAACAACCCCTTAACCCTTCTGATTCAAACTATCAGGGCACTTCTCACTCCTCATCTGGGGACTCCACTAGCACTCAGATCCCCCTTTTCAAAGTTGCCCCAGGGTAAGAATATTGAATTTCCTTGCTTTTTAAGCCCTTTATCAATTATCATGCTTACATCTTTATATCTCATTGTCAGTGGTCAAGCCAAATCAAGCAAGAAGGCAAAGACCAGTAAACCGGGCGAAAACATCAATACCACTGAAGATCCCCAGGCCGCTAACCCGGAGAAGCAGACAATATCTGAATCTTTGCATCAAACCTCCGAAGCAGCCATTGATGATCCGCCGCCCGAAGAGCACAATGTCATTATGGACTCCATGGACGTTGAACCGGCTCGTGCTAAGCCACCAAGTCCCATCAAACCTGCTGAAGAAAAGGCTGATGATGTCATAATCACTGGGACCCGTTACGTTGAGCCGGACAACCCCACAATCTTAGCCAAACACAGTGCCAAGGAGGAATTTTCTGCTACCGACTAGGGCAAATGGAAACTGGATTTAGAAGGTTATGCCCAGTTCAATGCTCAGGAACTTCACGCGGGTTATTTAAACCGCCTTCACACTAGCCGTGACTTTGAAGCCGGCTTAGTCAATCTGATGAAGGAGCGTTTTGAGGTAAACACTGAAAAAACTCTTCCTGTACATATATCTATCAGCCGCCAAGTCTACTGTATATGAAAAAAAATTGAATATGCCGTAGACTTAAATACCATATTTGATCTCATAACCATTCCATAGCAATTTAGTAACTGCTGAATCCAAACAAGTAGCCCCCAAGGGCCGGCTTAAACTGAAAAGTTAAGCCGGGACTTCAAATTGTAGCACTAAAATCCACTTATGTAGCCCCCAAGGGCCGGCTTAAGCTGCATAGCTAAGCAGGGACTTACCACCATATTTATGAACAAATCCAAATATGTAGCCCCCATGAACCGGTTTTAGTTGAAGAAACTTTAACCGGGTCATCAAAGATTTGTCTTCAAAAGAGCAAATGTACATTAGCCCCCAAGTGCCAAGTAAAATACTTGTATTATGCTTGGAACTTTAAATAAGATGATTATCATAACCATATGCTGCCTGACTTTGTGTATGGCAGGCTGAATTGAACGTGAATGAAACTCAAGTCAATGATCTGCGGCAAAACATCCAGTCCCAACAATCAGAGACTTCAAAGGCCAAAACAGAGCTGAGAACCTCCTTGGAAGAGATTGAAAAATTAAAAAGGGACTTCAGCGCTGAGAGAAACAGCTGGGAGACCGAGAAGACGGCTCTGCTGAAAAGAGCAGAAGATGCTGATGCTGCTCTTAAGCCGGTAACTCATGAGTTGTCCGGCTTAAAACATCAAATCAATAGCCTGACAGCTGCCATCTTCGGTAAACAATATAATACTTCAATGTTTCACCATTAACATACCATGGTTATAAACCGGCTTAACAATATTTGTGTTGATGTAGGCTCCAAAAGTTCCAGGCTGGGCCAAGACATGCGCGTAAGGCTTAAGGCCGTATATACCCTTGTGGAGCAACTGTACACCGGTGCGCAACGGGCTATTGTTGCTGTCTCACATAAGAATCAACCACCTTCACTCATCAAGGAGATGCTGGAGAAACTGTCTATGCTACCGCAAAGAGTTGAAGAACTAAAGCGGTCAACTGCAAGAGCCGGTGCCATCACCGCGTTGAGCCGGGCGAAGGCCTGGCAGGCCGAACTTGACCCGAAAGAATTGGCCACCGGCTGCCCAAGTTTAAAAGAAGACGGGTCTCCCTTTGAAGCCGCAGACTTTACCAAATGTGTAAAGGAAATGCGCCCACTGGCGAGTTAGCTAGCTGAAGAGACTGACTTGACAAAATATCAGGCGGCTTACTCAAAAGAAAACTCAAAATTATCAGCGCCGGTTTATGAGGCCATGGATCTCATCCCGCCAACACGTAAGCACACCTTTTCCCCTGATATTGATCCATCAACCCTCATAGATGATGAGGCTGTATTCAGAGCATTGACTGGGATCAACTGGGCCACAACTGACTTCCAGCAAGTGGAGGAAGAAGAAGAACCGACGCTGGATGACCCGGAAGCTTCAACTCGCCAAGACCAGGACAACTGATTCGGAAGGCGGCTCTCAGACTGCATCACAATGCTTGCTTGAAAAAACACTTAATCATTTGGGCTTTGAAAGCCATGTAATAGGCTAGTGAAAACCATGATCTGTCATGCCATCGTGCATGTTCTTAGCCTTTGAAACTGATGTTGAAATTTTCATATGCCATGGATGAACTTTGCAAGGAATATCATATTATTCTACAAAGCTCCTGCATAGAGTAAACAATAGATACCCTGGCGGTTTACGCCAGGGCGGGTCATAATGTCCAACATCATATATTCTGGTGACTTATAGTCCATAACCAGGGCGGGTTATCAAACCTCACATATTCATATAACAAGTAAATACATACCTGTGAGATTGGTTCATACCGCCAGCTTGTAGTGCCGTATGCAGTAAGGGTAACAGCCCAAAACTGGAAGTGCATAACTCCAAATGCACAATCAAAATATGATGGCGACTTATTGTCCAAAGCCAGTCCGGGTTATCAAAAACCCCATATAAGCTCAAGTATGAGTCATAAGGATTAAGGCTACATGGCCTGAATCATGTTAAACCATATATCAATATGATACAAGGGTATAAACCTGAATAATGTTCAAAGAAAATAACAAATGAGAAAAAACAAGGCTTCCATAGGCTGCCAAGCCTCAATATCAAATGCTGTTCACGGGCCGCACAACCACTGAGTTAATCCTTCATTTAAACCTATAAGCCGGGCCTCACATGACCAACCGCCGTTTTAACCTTGACAAGTTCAGGGTCTTTATAAGATTGACTATCAAGAGTTCGGCGGGTCATTCAGATAACTTGGGTGGAGTGGCAGACATATAGGCAGGATAACCCGGAGTTTTCGGTGTTTTTCACCTGGCATCCAAGCCGATCAAAAGGGTCAATAAAGCTATGTTCACTGAACAATAAGCCCCCAAGTGACCAACAATGAGCCTTTAAGGCAGGATACCTATGTTTGAACTGCTCATTGTAGCAAGTTCTCTTTGGTACCCGTTCAGTTTGGGCAACAAGCCACCAAGCAATTTGCATCAAGGCGTGTAAGCCGGATCAATAGGGTAGTCATAGCTATGCTCAATGAGTAGGAAGCCCCCAAGTAATTTCTTAAACAAGGCGTGCAAGCCGGATCAAGAGGGTAGTCACAGCTATGCTCAATGAGCAGGAAGCCCGCAAGTGATCTTATGAACTGACAATAAAGACTCAGATACTAAGAAATGAAATGACAGAGGCCCTGAATTATCAGGGATGCTGGCTTTATTATACTTGATCATAATATATACAAGGATGAAAATATATACAACACCAGAGCCAGTGGCTCAGGTATAATAAGGCCGAAGATGAGCAATATTCCATGGCCGGCGGGTCTCCTCCTCAGATGTGCGTGAGTCCTTGTGATCTCGAATATCAATGAGGTAGTATGACCCGTTGTTCAAGTTCTTGCTGACCACAAAAGGCCCTTCCCAAGGTGGAGACAACTTGTGCATATTAGTTTGATCCTGGATGAGCCGGAGCACCAAATCGCCTTCTTGAAAGGTTCGAGTTTTAACCCGGCGGCTATGATAGCGACGCAGATCTTGCTGGTATATCGCCGAACGAGCCGCCGCAAGGTCACGCTCCTCATACAAGAGATCAAGAGCATCCTGACATGCTTTTTCATTATCAGCTTCAACATAAGCCGCCACACGGGGCGAGTCGTGACAGATGTCACTGGGGAGAACCGCCTCTTCTCCGTAAACCATGAAGAAAGGCGTATAACATGTGGATCTGTTGGGGGTAGTATTTATACTCCAAAGCACTGAGGGCAACTCCTCAACACAACAACCCGCCGTCCTCTGCAAAGAGACCATAAGCCGGGGCTTGATACCTCTCAAGATCTCTTGATTGGCCCTTTCAGCTTGACCATTGGACTGGGGGTGAGCCACCGATGAGACGTCAAGACGAATATGCTCTCGTTGACAAAACTCTTTCATAGCACCTTTGGACAGATTAGTGCCATTATCAGTTATGATGCTATGAGGGTAGCCGAAGCGAAAAATCACCTTTTTAATGAATTGAACCACCGTGGCCGCATCACATTTACTGACCGGCTCTGCCTCAACCCACTTTGTGAATTTGTCAACTGCCACCAACAGGTGGGTCATTTTATCCTTGGATCGCTTAAAAGGCCCAACCATATCTAGCCCCCAGATCGCAAACGGCCACGTAATTGGAATCATCCTCAATTCTTGAGCCGGCACATGAGCTCGTTTGGAAAACTTCTGACAACCATCACACTTGCTAACCAGGTCCTCTGCATCAGCATGAGCCGTCAGCCAATAAAATCCATGATGAAAAGCCTTGGCTACGAGAGACTTAGAGCCGGGATGATGACCACAATCTCCTTCATGAATCTCCCTTAGAATTTCATGGCCCTATTCAGGAGATATGCATCGCTGAAACACCCTTGTGACACTGCATCGGTGTAACTCGCCATTGACAATGGTCATTGACTTAGATCATCGGGTTATCTGCCTGGCCAAAGTTTCATCCTCAGGTAACTCACCCCGGGTCATATAAGCCAAATATGGCATCGTGCAATCAGGGATAACATGAAGAGCCACCACCAATTGTGCCTCCGGGTCAGGGATAGCAAGATCCTCTTCCGTGGGTAACCTAACTGAAGGATTATTCAGAATGTCCAGAAAAACATTAGGTGGTACCGGCTTACGCTGAGACCCCAGCCGGCTTAAAGCATCAGCCGCCTCATTTTTCCTGCGATCAACATGCTCCACTTAATAGCCTTTGAAATGACCAGCAATAGTATCAACCGCCTGACGGTAAGCCGCCATGAGCGGGTCTTTGGAATCCCAAGTTCCTGAGACTTGCTGAGCCACCAGATCTGAATCGCCAAAGCATCTGACCCAGCTTAAATTCATCTCTTTAGCCATCCGAAGGCCATGGAGCAAGGCCTCATACTCAGCTGCATTGTTAGTACAAGGAAACATCAACCTTAAGACATAACAAAATTTATCACCTCATGGGGAAGTCAAGATGACTCCAGCCCCAGAGCCTTCCAGCTGCCTGGATCCATCAAAATGAATAGTCCAATACGTATTATCAGGCTTCTCCTCCGGCATCTGTAACTCCGTCCAGTCATTGATGAAATCCACAAGTGCTTGAGACTTGATGGCTGTCCGGGGCATATATTTCAGACCATGAGGTCCAAGCTCAATGGCCCACTTGGTCACCCGGCCTGTGGCTTCTCTATTTTGAATAATATCGCCTAGAGGAGCAGAACTCACCACAGTGATGGGATGACCGAGGAAATATTGTTTCAATTTACGACTAGCCATGAACACTCCATAAACCAGCTTCTGCCAATGTGGGTACCTCTGCTTAGATTCAATTAGCACCTCACTGACATAATAAACCAGCCTCTGAACCGGAAACTCCTTGCCTGACTCCTTCCTTTCCACAACAACCGTCACACTGACGGCTCTATTATTAGCAGCCACATATAAAAGCAAGGGCTCCTTGTCAATAGGAGCTGCGAGAACCGGAGGCTCGGCCAACTGTTTTTTAAGTGCCTCAAACGCCTGATTAGCAGCATCACTCCAAATGAAGTGGTCCGTTTTCTTCATCATCTGGTAGAGGGGGATAGCCTTTTCTCCCAGGCGGCTTATAAACCGGCTTAAGGCCGCAATACGACCCGCCAAACGCTGGACGTCATTAATACATGCCGGCTTAGCCAAAGAAGTGATAGCCTTGATTTTCTCCGGGTTAGCTTCAATGCCTCTCTCAGAGACCAAAAAACCAAGAGCTTGCCTGCCGGCATGCCAAATACACACTTGGCCGGGTTAAGCATCATCTTGTAGACCCGGAGGTTGTCAAAGGTCTCCTTTAAATCATCTAACAAGGTCTCGTTCTTCCTGGATTTCACAACAATATCATCCACATAAGCATGAACATTGCGTCCAATCTGATCATCGAGGCAATTCTGAACACAACGCTGGTAAGTCGCCTGGGCACTTTTGAGCCCAAAAGGCATAGACACATAGCAGAAGGCCCCAAAGGGAGTGATAAAAGCTGTCTTCTCCTGGTCCTTAACTGCCATCTTGATCTGATGATAACCAGAATAAGCATCTAAAAAACTCAGGCGCTCACAACCCGCCGTAGCATCAATAATCTGATCAATACGAGGGAGAGCGAAAGGATCAGCCGGACAAGCCTTGTTAAGGTCCGTGTAATCCACACACATATGCCAAGTGCCATTTTTCTTAAGCACCAGCACCGGGTTAGCCAACCACTCAGGATGAAAAACTTCAATGATAAACCCGGCTGCCAAGAGCCGGGCCAACTCTTCACCAATGGCCTTGCGTCTCTCTTCATTAAAACGACAAAGAAATTGCTTGACCAGTTTAAACTTCAGATCAATATTGAGAGTGTGCTCAGTGATTTCCCTCGGCACACCTGGCATGTCTGAAGCTTCCATGCGAAGATGTCCCGGTTCTCATGGATGAACTGGATGAGCGCGCTTTCCTATTTCGGATCCAGATTGGCACTGATAATAAACTGTTGGGATGAATCGCCAGGGACAAAGTCAACCTGTTTGGTGTCATCAGCCGACTTGAACTTCAACAAGGGGTCATGCTCTATAGTTGGCTTCTTCAAGGGACTCATATCCGCCGGGTCAACATTATCCTTGTAAAACTTCAACTCCTCTGTCGCACAAACAGACTCAGCATAAGCGGCGTCGCCTTCTTCACACTCCTGGGCTATCTTCCTGTCACCATGCACCGTGATGGTGCCCTTATGACCCGGCATTTTGAGCTGCAGATAAACATAACAAGGCCGCACCATAAACTTGGCATAAGCCGGCCGCCCAAACAAGGCGTGATAAGGGCTCTGAATCTTGACCACCTCAAAAGTCAATGTTTCAACCCGATAATCATGCTCATCGCCAAACGCCACTTCCAAGGCTATCTTACCCACTGGATATGCCGACTTACCAGGCACCACTCCATGAAACACAGTAGAAGACGGCTTGAGATCTTTGTCAGTCAATTCCATACGGCGAAAAGTATCGTAATACAGAATATTGATACTGCTGCCCCCATCCATAAGTACCTTTGTAAACTTGTATCCACCAACCTGTGGAGCAACCACCAATGCCAGCTGACTTGGGTTGTCAACCCAGGGCGGGTGATCCTCACGGCTCCATACGATAGGCTGCTCTGACCATCACAAGTATCGAGGGACCGCTGGCTCAACCGTGCTCACTGCTTGTTTATGAACCTTCTGGTCTCGCTTGCATAGGTTTGTTGTGAAAACATGATACTGACCACTATTCAGCTGCTTCGGATTACTTTGATAGCCAGACTGCTGCTACTGATTACCTTGACCGGACTGCTGATTACCACCACCTTGATTGCCTTGGCCTTGAAAACCAGAGTTTGAACCGCCACCTCCAAAACCAGGCCCGTGAGAGCTTATCCTGAGCCGCCGTTCGGGCCGTTCTAATAAAAACCGGAATTTCTATACTCCCTCATAATGAAGCAATCTTTCCATAAATGAGTGGCCAGATTATCCTGAGTACCGTGCTTTGGACAAGGCTGATTCATTATTGCCTCAAGGTTAAACTTTGGCCCACTAAACCGGGGCGTTGATGATATCCCTTTACGGCGCTGGCTGCTATTCTGCGTGCTGTTGTTAGCCACAAAATCTAAACCGCCATCGGTTTGCTTGCGCTTACCGTTGTTACCTTGACTCACCGTTTTGTGATGCTGTCCCTTTCCATTGCCGCCCTTCTTCCCCTTGCTAGCCTTCTCTTCGTCAGACGCCGGGTCTTTTGTACTATCTGAGTCGGCATATTTGGTTAGAGCCGCCATGAGTTCTCCCATATCATTGCAGTGGCGCTTAAGCCGCCCCAGCTTCTATTTGAGGGGAAGGGAACGACAATTTTTCTCTAAAATCAGGACGGCTGAACCAGCATTAATGCTATCTGATGAATGAATGACTTCCGAGACCCGGCGAACCCAGTGATTGGTTGACTCGTCCTCAAGCTGGACGCAAGCATCAAGGTCGATGATCGACATGGGTTGCTTAGACGTATCTCTGAAATTCTGAATAAAACACGCCTTTAACTGTGCCCATGAACTGATGGAGTTGGCAGGTAACCCTTTCAACCAGGTACGAGCCAGCCCGTCCAACATCATGGTGAAATACTTGGCGCACACAGCGTCGTTGAAATCTAGCATCTCCATGGCCATCTCATAACTCTCAATCCATGCTTCCGGAGGTTGATCAGCTGTGTAGTTGGGCACTTTGCGAGGGCCCTTAAAATCCTTGGGCAGACGCTCATTACGTAAGGCCGGCACTAGGCACGGCACCCCCACGGTCCTAGAAGTCATTCCAGCTTCTATAGACGAGGACGGGTTATGCTGGGGTTGCTGATAAGCCGCCAACTGAGCCTCGAGCTCCGCCTCCCGACATGCCCTGGCCTGGTCCACTGAAGCCTGAGCATGGTTATCAGCGCGTGGCGGGTCACGCCCACGGGGCTGGTTATGGTGCTACTCACTGCTCGAAACCGCCGGCGACTCAATGCGCCAGCTGTAACTCTGGCTTGGGCGTGGGGTTGAATGGATCCGCTCATGGCTATACGAATACACCGCCTGTTGAACCAACGCGGTTTGAAGAAGCTCCACAGCCTTCCGGGTCTCAACCACCGTGGGAGACACGCCTTGCATCGGGAGAGCCGCCAGCCGCGACGCCGCAACAATCATGTTGTCCAAAGGGTTAGAAAAATGACCCGGCGGTGTCGTCACCTGCTGAGGAGGGGTTAAATTCAAATGAGGCGGGTGTGCGACTCGCGGCTGAGCCGTCCCTCCAGTCACGGGCGCCTCAATAGCCCGGGTTACCTCAGGTGGATTGCTTGGCCCGGCCCCAGGTGTGTTAAAGAGATTCCTCGCATCGTACTCCGGAGGTAGCCGACTCATGTGCCTCCTTCGTAAAACGGCGTTAGATGCATTCTGGTCCAAGGTTAACCGGAAATTCTCTGCTTGAATCCGTTGCGTCTCCGCGTCCAGGGTGGCTCGTTCTGTCGCCATCCTAGCGTTCTCAGCATTAAGCTCAATTCTGGCTTGAGCTATCTCATCTCGTAGTTTCGCCACATCCACCTTATGCTGCGCATGAGTCTCCGGAGTAACCTCTACCTCTAGCAGAGTTGCCAAAGCATCCAAGAGCTTGGACAAAACTTGAGCCGGTGGGCGCACAGGACCGCTCGCGCCAGCTGTTGCTTCGGCCGTTGAACCGGAAGTCATAGCTACCGTAGTTGACGATTGCAGCACTGGTTGCGTGCCAGCCATGAAGATCGCGACCCTATTCGGCGGCTCATAGGGGTCCGGAATACTATCACCATCGGAACAGCCCCCAAGCCCGCCGTCTTGCAGTTGATACATTGAATTAGTCTCACCGGTTGAGGACTCACCATCAGAGTAGATGACCGTCTCTCCACCAAACGCAGATCCTTCCTCCAAACCCGCTCCATGCACTAACCAACAAAAGTGTGCTTCATGGCGGCTTGAACCTCGGCAGGTCGCGCACGCCGAGCTGTCTCGATGATGTTGGTGCAGATGTCCGGCTCAGGCTCCGACTCGCCGATTTTGCCGATGAAGACGTGGATTCCGCCGAAGGGGACCTGGTACCCATACTCGATTGAGTCGGCCTCGGGACCCCAGCCTGCGTTGTTGATGTAGATCTTGCCGCGGCGACTCTTGGTCATCTGCCCCACGGCATATCCCTTGATCCCTGCGAAGCTGCCCTTCAAGAACTCGAAACCACCGTGTGCTGGCCCCACGGTGGGCTCCAACTGTCATGGACTTAACACGACAGATGCCCTAGCAAAAGGACTTAGGTGTGGAGCCATCGCAACTAGGTTAGCTTGAAGGGGTTAAATGGGACAAAGGACACAGAGAGTTTACCCAGGTTCGGCCCCTCTCAATGAGGTAAAAGCCTACTCCTGCTTTAGGTTTGTATTGCTTGTGTTTCAATTACCAGGGAGCGAATCCGCTTGACCTAGTTCTCAACATGTTGTTTCTTGAGTTAACCCGCCGCCGGGTCACCCCTTTATATACAGGCTGATGCCCGGCGGCTTACAGAGTCCCGGCCGGCTCATACAAAACGTGTCCGGCTCGGTATCTAACTAAGCTTGCCTTATAATACAAGTTAAACATATGGCGGCTCATACCCGTGGGCCTCAAGTCGTCCCCGGGTCTTGGGCCTTCAATAATCTTGCTCTATGAACCGCCATCTTCATATCTTCTCGGGCCTCTTCATCTTAAGCCGCCAGTTGCATGACCTGGCCCCTCCTGGGCGGGTCATACCCAGTAGTCATATTCCCAACACCTCCCGAGTACTAACACCACCCCCTACTATTCCGTGTTCCTTCCTCTTTTTATTTGCCATGTCAAGTCAAGCCCAGAAGAAAAAGGAATAAAAATTTAGGTCTTCAAAACTAATTGATGCGTGATACAGACGAACTGAACTTTGATGTTACACAACCGCATGATAGGAGGATGTAATAAGTACGAAAATAGGACGTCATGAGATAATCAGACCTATGATGTGTAAACTAAGTAGAAGGCATTTCTATAAATTAGAAGCAATGCAATGGAAGGTAGACACCTGCTACTTCTTGAGCTTGCGTTGATTTTTCCCTTGAAGAGGAAAGGGTGATGCAGCAAAGTAGAGATAAGTATTTCCCTCAGTTAAGAACCAAGGTATCAATCCAGTAGGAGGCACATGCAAGTCTCCAATCTATGCACCTGCACAAACTAATAAACATTTGCACTCAATGTGAAAAAGGGGTTGTCAATCCCTTCACGGTCTCGAACAAGAGTGAGATCTAATAGAGATAGGTATAAAAGATAAATAAAAAGGCAAACTAATATAAATATAAATAAATTGCATCAAGGTATTTTTGGGTTTTTTTGTTTATAGATCTGAAAATATATGATGGTAAATAGACCCCGGGGCCATACGTTTCACTAGAGGCTTCTCTCTTGAAGATAGCATACGGTGGGTAAACAAATTACTGTTGAGCAATTGATAGAAAAGCGCAAAGTTATGACGATATCTAAGGCAATGATCATGAATATAGGCATCACGTCCGTGACAAGTAGACCGACTCCTGCATGCATCTACAACTATTACTCCACACATTGACCGCTATCCAGCATGCATCTAGAGTATTAAGTTCATAAGAACGGAGTAACGCCTTAAGCACGATGACATGATGTAGAGGGTTAAACTCAAGCAATATGATATAAAACCCCATCTTTTTATCCTTGATGGCAACAATACAATACGTGCCTCGCTACCCCTTCTGTCACTGGGTGAGGACACTGCAAGATTGAACCCAAAACTAAGCACCTCTCCCATTGCAAGGAAAACCAATCTAGTTGGCCAAACCAAATCGATAGTTCAAAGAGAAATACAAAGTTATCTTAATCATGCATAAAAGAGTTCAAAGAAGACTCAAATAATATTCATAGATAATCTGATCAGAAATCCACAATTCATCGGATCTCAACAAACACACCGCAAAAAAGTATTCCATCGAATAGATCTCCAAGAACATCAAGGAGAACATTGTATTGAAGATCAAAGAGAGAGAAGAAGCCATCTAGCTACTAGCTATGGACCCGTAGTTCTGTGGTAAACTACTCACACATCATCGGTAGGGCAATAGGGTTGATGTAGAAACCCTCCACGATCGAATCCCCCTCCGGTAGATCGTCGGAAAAGGCCTCAAGATGGGATCTCACGGGAACAGAAGGTTGCGGCGGTGGAAAAGTATTTTGGTGGATGCCTCTGATGGTTTGGGAATATTTGGGAATTTATAGTGCAAAGATTAGGGTTGGGAGACCTCCGAGGGGACCACAAGCCGCCAGGGCACCCCCTGGGGCATACCAAGCAGGCTTATGGCCTCCTCGGGAACCTTCTGGCTCTCTCTCCAAGTCACGTAGGTGTCTTCTGGTCCAAAAAAATCATTCGCAAAAGTTTTATTCCGTTTGGACTCCGTTTGATATTCCTTTTCTGTAAAACTCAAAAACAAGGAAAAAAACAAAAACTGGCACTGGGCTCTAGGTTAATAGGTTAGTCCCAAAAATAATATAAAATAGCATATTAATGCATATAAAACATCCAAAACAGATAATATAATAGCATGGAACAATCAAAAATTATAGATACATTGGAGATGTATCAAGCATCCCCAAGCTTAATTCCTGCTCGTCCTCAAGTAGGTAAATGATAAAAACAGAATTTTTGATGTGGAATGCTACCTAACATATTTATCAATGCAATCTTCTTTATTGTGGCATGAATATTCAGATCCATAAGATTCAAAACAAAAGTTTAATATTGACATAAAAACAATAATGCTTCAAGCATACTAATAAAGCAATCATGTCTTCTCAAAATAACATAGCCAAAGAAAGTTATCCCTACAAAATCATATAGTCTGGCTATGCTCCATCTTCATCACACAAAGTATTTTATCATGCACAACCCCGATGACAAGCCAAGGAATTGTTTAATACTTTTGGTGTTCTCAAACTTTTTCAACTTTCACGCAATACATGAGCGTGAGCCATGGATATAGCACTATAGGTGGAATAGAATATGGTGGTTGTGGAGAAGACAAAAAGGAGATAGTCTCACATGAACTAGGCAAATTAATGAGCTATGGAGATGCCCATCAATTGATATCGATGAAAGTGAGTAGGGATCGCCATGCAACGGATGCACTAGAGCTATAAGTGTATGAAAGCTCAAAAAGAAACTAAGTGGGTGTGCATCCAACTTGCTTGCTCACGAAGACCTAGGGCAATTTAAGGAAGCCCATAATTGGAATATACAAGCCAAGTTCTATAATTAAAAATTCCCACTAGTATATGAAAGTGACAACATAGGAGACTCTCTATCATGAAGATCATGGTGCTACTTTGAAGCACAAGTGCGGAAAAAGGATAGTAACATTGTCCCTTCTCTCTTTTTCTCTCTCTTTTTTTTGTTTGGGCTTCTTTGGCCTCTTTTATTTTTTGTAAAGTTCGGAGACTCATCCCAACTTGTGAGGGAATCATAGCTTCCATCATCCTTTCCTCACATGGGACAATGCTCTAATAATGATGATCATCACACTTTTATTTACTTACAACTCAAGAATTACAACTCGATACTAGAACAAAGATATGACTCTATATAAATGCCTCCGGCAGTGTACCGGGATGTGCTATGATCAAGAGTGACATGTATAAAAAATATGAACGGTGGCTTTGCCACAAATACTATGCCAACTACATGATCATGCATAGCAATATGACAATGATGGTGCGTGTCATAATAAATGGAACGGTGGAAGTTGCATGGCAATATATCTCGAAATGGCTATGGAAATGCCATAATAGGTAGGTATGGTGGCTGTTTTGAGGAAGGATATATGGTGGGTTTAATGCATCGGCGAAAGTTGCATGGTACTAGAGAGGCTAACAATGGTGGAAGGCTGAGAATGCGTATAATTCATGGACTCAACATTAGTCATAAAGAACTCACGTACTTATTGCAAAAATTTATTAGTCATCGAAACAACGTACTACACGCATGCTCTTAGGGGGATAGATTGGTAGGAAAAGACCATCGCTCGTCCCCGACCGCCACTCATAAGGAAGACAATCAAAGAATAAATCATGCTCCGACTTCATCACATAACGGTTCACCATACGTGCATGCTACGGGAATCACAAACTTTAACACAAGTATTTTACCAATCCACAATTACTCACTAGCATGACTCTAATATCACCATCATTATATCTCAAAACAAATGCAAGGAATCAAACTTCTCATCTATTCAATGCTCTTTATATGAAAGTTTTTATTATATCCCTCTTGGATGCCCATCATATTAGGACTAAATTCATAACCTAAGCAAATTACCATGCTGTTTAAGACTCTCAAAATAATATAAGTGAAGCATGAGAGTTCAAAAATTTCTATAAAGTAAAACCACCGCCGTGCTCTAAAAAGATATAAGTGAAGCACTAGAGCAAACTGCCTAGCTCAAAAGATATAAGTGAAGCACATAGAGTATTCTAATAAATTCACGATTAATGTATGTCCCTCTCTAAAGGTGTGTACAGAAAGGATGATTGTGGCAAACTAAAAAGAAAATAAAGCAAAGACTCATATCAAACAAGACGCTCCAAGCAAAACACATATCATGTGGTGAATAAAAATATAGCCTCAAGTAAATTTACCGATGGATTGAAGACAAAAGAGGGGATGCCATCTGGGGCATCCCCAAGCATCATCCCTGAGCTTAGGCTCTTGCCACTCCTTATTCCGTTGTCCATCAAATCTTTACCCAAAACTTGAAAACTTCGCAACACAAAACTCAACAGAAAACTCATAAGATCCGTTAGTATAATAAAATAAACCACCACTTTAGGTACTGTTGTGAACTCATTATTAATTTATATTGGTGTTATATCTACTGTACTCCAACTTCTCCATGGTTCATACCCCCCGATACTACCCATAGATTCATCAAAATAAGCAAACAACACATAGAAAACAGAATCTGTCAAAAACAGAAAAGTCTGTGAAGATCCGAATATTACTCATACTTATTTAACTCTAAAAATTCGTAAAAATTAGGAAAAGATAGAAAATTTGTATATCAATCTTGTGTAAAAAATTAAGAATTTTTTGTCTCGTTTGTTAATTATCAAAATTCTGCAACTAGATGCAAAAGTTTCTGTTTTTCAGCAAGATCAAATCAACTATCACCGTAAGACATCCCAAATGTCTTACTTGGCTCAAACACTAATTAAAACACCAAAACACAATTACTACAGAGGTAATAATATGTATTTATTGAAAAACATAACCAAAAACAAAAAACATAAAAATAAAATTGGGTTTCCTCCCAACAAGCGCTATTGTTTAACGCCCCTAGCTAGGCATAAAACATAGATCTTAATCATTGTAATAGAAGTGAGGGAGATCATCCATGCTCATCTCATACTCCCTCCTCTCAGCAGCAAGCTTTTTTTGTGGCAAGCAAAAATAATCAAAGGGGCTAAATTTAATAGGGTACGGATCTATAAGATCAAGTTTGGGAGGAATAGGTTCCTCCTTCGGCCCTTTGTACTTGATAATTATTTCTTCATTATAAACATTCCTTTGAGTGAATTCTCTAAGTTTATCTCTTATCACAAACCCAAATCCATTATTTTGTATAGCAAAATTTTCATTGTGTTCAGAAATCTTATCAACCAAAACATCGGGAGGAACTTTCTTTCTTAAGTTTTCATTATAAGCAGCATAATTCAGAGATTGCAATCTCATTATTTCTTCTTGATTAAAAAGGATCTCCTCCATGGGAGGACAACCACCATTGATATTATAATGAGAAAATATTTCACCCGCTTCTTTTAAGATAAACCTAAATTCATGAGCTAGAAATATGGTGGCAACACGTTTAACAGAAGGGTGATGAAAATTAGAGAATTCTAGGAAAATCCTTTGTATACACGGATGCATGTGAACAAATTGTCTTTCAAGTTCAATTACAAGCAAAGATATTGCATCCGCAAGGCTATTAGTTTTATTAAGGATTGACCCTCCTAGCATGGGTATCGTACCGGCACAAGTAAATAAATCTTGAATAACTCCTTTTCCAATAATATTACCGCTACCCACGCGGAGTTTTTTAGTATGCATGATAGTAGGTTCTTCATCAGGATCATTATTAGCAAAGTCATCATAGTTTACCTCAAGATTATTATTATCTTTCTCAACGATAACCTTCCCAGATTCAGACATGATAGCAAGCAAGCAATCTAGCACACGAGCAAATCAAAAGATGAACAAAAGAAGGGCAAATAAAAAGGCAAATATTTTTGTATTTTTCTGAAAATGATTTAGAAGTGGGGGAGAGGAAAACGAGAGGCAAATGACAAATAATGTAATGCAAGAGATGAGAGTTTATGATGGGTACTTGGTAGGCTTGATGTTGAACCTCCCAGGCAACGGCGCCAGAAATTCTTCCTGCTACTTCTTGAGCTTGCGTTGATTTTTTCCTTGAAGAGGAAAGGGTGATGCAGCAAAGTAGAGAAAAGTATTTCCCTCAGTTAAGAACCAAGGTATCAATCCAGTAGGAGGCACAAGCAAGTCTCCAATCTATGCACCTGCACAAACTAACAAACACTTGCACTCAACGCGAAAAAGGGGTTGTCAATCCCTTCACGGTCTCGAACAAGAGTGAGATCTAATAGAGATTGGTATAAAAGGTAAATGAAAAGGCAAACTAAAGTAAATATAAATAAATTGCAGCAAGGTATTTTTCGGTTTTTTGGTTTATAGATCTGAAAATATATGATGGAAAATAGACCCGGGGGCCATAGGTTTCACTAGAGGCTTCTCTCTTAAAGAAAGCATACATACGGTGGGTAAACAAATTACTGTTGAGTAATTGATAGAAAAGCGCAAAGTTATGACGATATCTAAGGCAATGATCATGAATATAGGCATCACGTCCGTGACAAGTAGACTGACTCCTGCCTGCATCTACTACTATTACTCCACACATCAACCACTATCCAGCATGCATCTAGAGTATTAAGTTCATAAGAATGGAGTAACGCCTTAAGCAAGATGACATGATGTAGAGGGATAAACTCAAGCAATATGATATAAAACCCCATCTTTTTATCCTTGATGGCAACAATACAATACGTGCCTCACTAACCCTTCTGTCACTGGGTGAGGACACCACAAGATTGAACCCAAAACTAAGCACCTCTCCCATTGCAAGAAAAACCAATCCAGTTGGCCAAACCAAATCGATAGTTCGAAGAGAAATACAAAGATATCTTAATCATGCATAACAGAGTTCAGAGAAGACTCAAATAATATTCATAGATAATCTGATCATAAATCCACAATTCATCGGATCTCAACAAACACATCGCCTAAAAGTATTACATCGAATAGATCTCTAAGAACATCGAGGAGAACATTGTATTAAAGATTAAAGAGAGAGAAGAAGCCATCTAGCTACTAGCTATGGACCCGTAGGTCTGTGGTAAACTACTCACACATCATCGGTAGGGCAATAGGGTTGATGTAGAAGCCCTCCGTGATCGAATCCCCCTTCCGGCAGATCGCCGTAAAAGGCCCCAAGATGGGATCTCACGGGAATAGAAGGTTGCGGCGGCGGAAAAGTATTTTGGTGGATGCCTCTAATGGTTTGGGAATATTTGGGAAATTATAGTGCAAAGATTAGGGTTGGGAGACCTCCGAGGGGCCCACAAGCCCTTAGGGCACGCCCCCCTGGGGTGCGCCTAGCAGGCTTGTGGCCTTCTCGGGAACCTTCTGGCCCTCTCTCCAAGTCACGTAGGTGTCTTCTGGTCCAAGAAAAATCATCGCAAAAGTTTTATTCCGTTTGGACTCCATTTGATATTCCTTTTCTGTAAAACTCAAAAACAAGGAAAAAAAACATAAACTAGCACTGGGCTCTAGGTTAATAGGTTAGTCCCAAAAATAATATAAAATAGCATATTAATGCATATAAAACATCGAAAACAGATAATATAATAGCATGGAACAATAAAAAATTATAGATATGTTGGAGACGTATCAACACCATATGAAAGATGCTAAAAATATCACTCTGCCAAGTTAACAGTGTCTCATCATAACTGACATTTAAACAAATGTGAAGCAGTACAAGAAATATATCATGTGCAAGATGCAAACAATATCACACTACCAAGTTAAATGTGTCTCGTCATAAGTGATTGATTCAGGACAGACACGAACAGTACTTCGACGTTAGAACATGTAATACACAGATGTAGTATATGTAAAAGGAAGACATGCCATACTCACATGTATAATGTGTAAACTAAGCAGATGTAATTTAATCAAATTGGAAGTAATACAAGCTAGACACCGTATGCAACATGCAAGCAAATATCACACTGCCAAGCTAGAGAAAGCACCTGGGATGCCGGTTCCGCCGAAGACTGCCATCAGTCCTTGCCTTAATTTTTTCCTTCCTCTTACTTATATTTATTGCCTTGTCAAGTCAAACCCACAAGAAAAATGAATAAAAATTTGCTTTTCAGAACTCATTGATGCAGGATGCTGACGAGCACTACTTTCATGTAAGGCGACCACATGATAGGACGATTGAATGTGTAAGAAAAAAAGGACAACATTGCTTATTCACAGCTATGATGTGTAAACTAAGCAGAAGGCATTTCAACAAATTAGAAGCAATGAAAGCTAGACACCATATGAAAGATGCAATGAATATAACTCTACCAAGTTAAAACTGTCTCGTCATAAGTGCCATTTCAACAAATTAGAAGTAGTACAAGATAGAAAAGAATGCAAGATGTAACCTATATCACACTCCCAAGTTAAACATGTCTTATGATAAGTGATTGTTGTAGGTTACACAACAGTAGTACTTTGATGTAAGAACATGGTGTGATAGACAGCTATTGTATGTTCTAGAAACAGGAAGACGTGTCCTATTCACAAGTATAATGTGTAAACTAAGCAGATGGAATTCAACAAAATTAGAAGCAATACAAGCTAGACATCATACCCAACAGGCAACCACATATAACAGTGCCAAGTTAGAGGGAGCACCTGTGAAGGTGGAGTAGGGGAGATGTGCTCATCATCAACACAGCTACGTTGAGTGTCTATGCATGTGTTGTCTTGCAAATCTTGTTGGGGGGTGGCAGAGTAGAATCTGTAGAGACCCTCCATTTTAGTTGGTCGGAAGGAGCACCATCATCCACTGCCTTGCTAATTTCCTTCTGCTTTATTGATTTTGCATTGTCAAGTAAACCGACAAGAAAAAGCAATAAAATTCACTCTTCTGAACTCAGTCATGCATGATACTGACAATCACTACTTTGATGTAGGGCAAACACATGATACAAGGATGGAATATGTACGGAAAACAGGACGACATGCATGGCATATTCACAACTATTTGTGTAAACTAAGCAGAAGCCATTTCAACAAATTAGAAGCAATGCAAGCTAGACACCACATGAAAGATGCAACAAACATGACTCTGCCAAGTTAAAAGCGTCCCATCATAAATGGCATTTCAACAAATTAGAAGTAGTACATGCTGTAAATCATATGAAAGATGCAAACAATATCACACCGCATATACTAAAGGTGTCTCGTCATAAGTGACTGATGCGGGATACAAAAGAACAATAGTTTTATGTAAGGACATGCTTAATAGACAGATGTAGTATGTACCAAAAACAGGAAGGCATGCCACATTAACAGGTATAATGTATAAACTAAGCAGAATAGCACATGCAATTTAACCAGATTGGAAGAATTACAAGCTAGACACCATATGCAACATGCAACCACATATCACACTGCCAAGTTAGAGCAAGCACCTGCGATGGTGGTGTAGGGGAAATGTGGTCATCAACTACAAAGCTACGTTGAGTATCTTCATCTAGCCATGCTGTTTCTTGAGAATCATGTGGGAAGGCTGACACTACAGTCTTTAAAAGAGGATCTTCTCTCACAGTAATCCACGAGTCTGACTATGTCATTATAAGTGATTGATGAGGGATACATAAGAACATTAGTTTGATGTAAGAACATGTTTAATAGACAGATGTAGTATGTACCAAAAACAGGAAGGCATGTCATATTCAAAGGTATAATGTGTAAACTAAGCAGATGCAATTTAACCAAATTGGAAGCAATACAAGCTAGACACCATATGCAACATGCAACCACAGATGACACCACGAAGTTAAAGCAAGCACCTGGGATGGTGCTTCATGGCGAACAAGATCATCAACTGCAGAGCTACATTTACTGTCTCCATCTGCTGACACTGCACCCTTTAAAGCGTTGAAACACTTATTGCTTATCAAAGACTTAAGCATGAGCAACTTCTCTCTTTTCAATTGTGTATTTATCAACAATGTGTCAAAGACTGAAATACCCATGCATAAAAAACAATAGTGAGAGTATGGGTAAAGTGTGTGCAGAAGTAGTGCACTCTAAAAGTAGCAGATAGCAGGTGGGTGAAAAATGAATGACGGGAGACATATATATGATAGCTCTACAACATGTATGGCACACGAAATTAGATTCTAGGATTTTGAAATATGAACACAGGGATGGCTGGGAAATGCTGGTACTCCTCAAATACACCACCACATGTGGTTCTATCAAAATAACAGTCGATTAAAAATGTATAGGTCAGTCATTTTTTTGAACCGTCCAATCTACAAGGAACGGGCAGATGGCCTTTGTCTACCTCCCGCCAGTCACTGTTGACAATCTTTCTTGAACCGCCAGCGACCACCTGCCCAGACCCCTGCCTTCGCCACCCCGCCCTCCCCTCGACCTCAAACCATCGCTGTGCTTGGCACCGCCCGCATGCCATCCCTTTAAGCCCGACCAACCTCCAGACCGGGCGCCAACAGCTCCTGCACCGCACACACCCCTAAGATAAATACCGAGGCGCTGCTTCCCCGACAAACATGCATACTAGTGCCTCCGCAGATGGTGCTTCCTTTAATTGGGAATCAACTGACCAGGAATGGAATCCAGTTGGGCGACGAACCTCTAGCAAAGGTGAAATAGTATATGAGGAGAAACCTTGTGCATCACGAGTTACTAGGAACATGTAGTATCAGGAAGAAGGTGCAGTAAGAAGCGGTCAACTAGTGTCTTCTGTGGGATGAATATCGTGCGAGCAGAGACGTAAGATTTGAAGGGAAGAGGAGTACCAGTTTCGGCTGCAAGTGCTATGTCCCCCTAATTTCGCGCCAATCTTCTTAGTTTTACCAGGGGACCTGATGTTGTGGAGGACGGTGGAGCCTTGGGTGAACCCATGGCCAAGTTGTTGATTGTGTTGCGCCGTCCGTCTGTCGGCGGAGGGGAAGCAGATCCGAGGTGGCGAACGATGGTGTAGCGGGAACATCTCCGATGCGGTGGATGGTGGCGACATTGGAACGACAACGGTGAGGCGCATGGCAACGTGGTTGAGCTATCTTGGGTACGGCGCACGTCGATGTCCCGGAGGCAGCTCGGCCTCGGCTTCAACTGCTAGCCGTGGAGGGCGTTGCGGTTGTGGTTGCGGTTGCGGTGGACGACAACGTTGGGGTATCGGCTCCAACGTGATGGAGGATGGTGATAGTTGATCGGTGCGATTGGGTGGTAGACGGAGGACACTGGGGTTTCGCAGCTAGTGGAGAGGGAGTTTTGGTGCCCACGGATTATGAACGGGGAATCAGAGGGGGGGGGGGGCTAAGGGGAACCATGTTTTGGTCTGGGACACCTTGATTGAAATTTGGGGAAAGTACAAACTTTGTCTCCCTCTTAAATTTCGGACCTACTGTGGGTCGGGGGTAGGATGGTAGTCCCAGGTGTCCCAAATAGTGGGCGGGAGCGATTTCAGCCAAGCGCATGTGTGTTTAGGCGGCCACGGTGTATGAATGTTTTTCAGAGGCGGTTGCATGGCGTCTAGATGAAGTTAGAAACCTACCCTAGTTTAGACCTTTGGACGTCGGGCCGGTAGGTTTCACGGGTCAGAGTTAGAAAAGTAATTTCCTTCTACCAAACATTGCTCTCACGTGGTTTCGGGCGAGAAGAGGCTCTTTTGGCGCTTCATTCGAAATTTTGAAACGGAAGCATTCACGTTTAAAGTACTCTTGAACTTTTAGGATTGACCTAAATAGACAACTTTAAATTTAACCTTGTATGTTTGAAAGCCTCATTAAATTATGCGCTTCTTTTGAAATTTTAACTCTTGGAAATCCTATAACTACGATTATTTTGGAATGTAGGAGGTAAATTTGAATCTATTTTGTACATGACTATATATGCTATTATGTACAAAAGAAGAGCAAAGACTGATGCCCCCTTAATTTAGGTATGATTTACAAATGCCATGATCTCGAATTCAAATAATTGAATGGACTTCATGTTGAATTCAAATATTTTAAACCAACTTATGTTGAATTCAAATGTATGCTAGTTCCTAGCTAGCTATTTAGAATGTTCACTATGTAACTTTTGTATGTATAATGTGCTTTACACACACAACATAAACTATACTGACGTTTATATTCGAATTGCTAAAGCGATGTGTTGTCTGGACTTCAAAATACTGACTCTATGGATCAATTATGTCGAATAATAACATAAACATGCTCAAATTCGATAGAATATGGATGTTTGATAGACCAATGACCGTTCCTTACATGAATTGCAAAATGTCATGATCCCATCCAAATATTTGGATACAATTTATATTTTAAATCAATGTGTACGCCAATCTTTTACGCGTAGATTCACTCTCCCTATGCCCCTCCTCACACACGCGCTAACTTTCTCTCTCACACACACGCGCACACTGTGTATATCCATCGGCGATCCCTCACACATGCTCACGCTCTTTCCCGAGGTGTCTTTCTCACACACACACACGCTCTCTATATCACCCTCCCTCTCTCACACAACCATGTATGACTGATTTCACTAACCTTTGTCACAAGCACTCTTTCTCCCACACGCATACACACGCACGATCCCCATAGACCATTTCTCTATACATACACTTGCCTACGTGTCTCCCGCACGCACATTGTCTTTAGGCCTATCTCGCATGCATCTTCTCCACCTCTCTTCCTAGTTGACGAATATGATTCCAGCAGAGCATTCAGTACGATGCCCCTTACTGTTAGGTTGGATGAATGGTAATCAGAGACAAGGGTTTACCTTAGTTCGGGCCCTTGTTGCGATCCAAGTAATACCGTACTCCTGGTCATGTATATTTGTGAGTATGGATACCAACGGATTTTGTGTATATATCGAAGAACTAGGCCCCGGGCTTGTACATACCTAGGACCTAGGGTTACAAATCCTAGCCGGCTTTGTCAGTGGACACAGAGTCCTTCGCGGCTCTGGTATCTTTGTCTTGTATGACTAGTCCTCCATGGGTCTCTGTGTAATGCGTCACGGGCTGAGGAATGTGGCGCAGGACGGAACCGACACAGGGGCCTCACGTCAGCCCACCAGACCTCACACGGTCACAGACCATCTACCCCTAGGTCTCAGTATCTTCTCACACCCACACATACCAACGCACACACTGCACACACTATTTCTGCTCATGCCTCTCTCCCCTTCTCCCTTGCATAGTGATACATCCATTTTGCATCATGTTTTTATGTTGATATTTATTACATTATGGACTGTTATTATACTTTATGATGTAATTCTTATGCCTTTTCTCTCTTATTTTGCAAGATTCACATGAAGAGGGAGAATACCGGCAGCTGGAATTCTGGACCGGAAAGGAGCAAATTTGAGATCCCTATTCTGCACAACTCCAAATGTCCTGAAACATTACGGAGAATTATTTTAGAATATATAAAAAATATTGGGCGAAGAAATACCAGGAGGGGACCCACCAGGTGGCCACAAGCCTCCTGAGCTTGTGGGCCGCCTGGCCAGCCTCCGGTGCCCATCTTCTGCTATATGAAGGTTTTTGACCTAGAAAAAATAAGAGGGAGACTTTCGGGATGAAGCGCCGCCATCTCGAGGAGGAACCTGGGCAGAAGCAATCTAGGTCTCCGACGGAGCGATTCCGCTGAGGAAACTTCCCTCCGGGTGGGAGAAATCGAAGCCATCATCATCACCAACGATCCTCTCATCATGGGAGGACCAATCTTCAACAACATCTTCACCAGCACCATCTCCTCTAAAACCCTAGCTCATCTCTTGTATTCAATCTTTGTCTCAAAACCTCAGATTGGTACCTGTGGGTTGCGAGTAGTGTTAATTACTCCTTGTAGTTGATGCTAGTTGGTTTATTTGGTGGAAGATTATATGTTTAGATCCTTAATGATATTTAATACTTCTCTGATCATGAACTTGAACATGCTTTGTGAGTAGTTACTTTTGTTCCTGAGGACATGGGAGAAGTCTTGTTATAAGTAATCATGTGAATTTGGTATTCGTTCGATATTTTGACGAGATGTATGTTATCTTTTCTCTAGTGGTGTTATGTGAACGCCAACTACATGACAGTTCACCATTATTTGGGCCTAGAGGAAGGCATTGGGAATTAGTAAGTAGATGATGGGTTGCTAGAGTGACAGAAGCTTAAACCCTAGTTTATGCGTTGCTTCGTAAGGGGTTGATATGGATCCACATGTTTAATGTATGGTTAGATTTATATTAATCCTTCTTTCGTAGTTGCGGATGCTTGCGAGAGGGGTTACTCATAAGTGGGAGGCCTGTCCAAGTAAGGACATCACCCAAGCACTGGTCCACCCACATATCAAATTATCAAAGTAGCGAACGCGAATCATATGAGCATGATGAAAACTAACTTGACGGAAATTCCCATGTGTCCTCGGGAGCTCTTAGCTTTATAAAAGAATTTGTCCAGGCTTGTCCTTTGCAATAAAAAGGATTGGGCCACCTTGCTGCACCTTTGTTACACTTGTTACTTGTTACCCGTTACGAATTACCTTGCTACCAAACTATCTGTTACCGATAATTTCAGTGCTTGCAAGGAATACCTTGCTGAAAATAGCTTGTCATTTCCTTCCGCTCCTCTTTGGGTTCGACACTCTTACTTATCGAGAGGACTACGGTTGATCCCTTATACTTGTGGGTCATCAAGACTCTTTTCCGGCGCCATTGCCGGGGAGTGAAGCGCCTTTGGTGAGTGGAATTTGGTAAGGAAACATTTATATTACATGCTGAAATTTACTGCCACTTGTTACTATGGAAAGTAATCCTTTGAGGGGCTTGTTCGGGATATCTTCACCTGGACTGGAAGCACAAAGAGTTGCCCCTCAACCCGCTGCACCTACTGAAAATATTTATTATGAGATTCCTTCGGGTATGATAGAGAAACTGCTAGCTAATCCTTATGCAGGAGATGGAATGGTGCATCCTAATATGCACCTGATATATGTGGATGAATTTTGTGGATTGTTTAAGCTTGCAGGTTTATCCGAAGATGGAGTTAAGAAGAAGGTTTTCCCTTTATCTTTGGGGGGAAAAGCATTAACATGGTATAGGCTATGTGATGATATTGGAACATGGGACTGGAACCGATTGAAATTGGAATTTCATCAGAAGTTCTATCCTATGCATCTAGTTCATCATGATCGGAATTATATATATAATTTTTGGCCTCATGAAGGAGAAAGTATCGCTCAAGCTTAGGGGAGGCTTAAATCAATGATGTATTCATGCCGCAATCATGAGCTCTCAAGAGAAATTATTATGCATAATTTTTATGCTCGGCTTTCTCGTAATGATCAAACCATGCTCAATACCTCTTGTACTGGTTCTTTTATGAAGAAACTATTGAATTCATATGGGATCTTTTGGAAATAATTAAATGCAACTCTGAAGATTGGGAACTCGACAAAGTTAAAGAGTCAGGTATAAAGCTTGAGTTTGATTGTGTTAAATCTTTTATGGATACCGATGCTTTTCATAACTTTAGTACTAAGTATGGACTTGACTCTGAGATAGTAGCTTATTTTTGTGAATCATTCGCTACTCATGTGGATCTCTGCAAGAAGTGTTTTAAATATCATTCCCCTATTGAAGTAGAAGTAGAAAAACCAACTAAAGCTAAAGAATAAATTATCACTAATAGTGTTAATCCAGTTATCCCTACTGCTTATATTGAGAAACCTCCTTTCCCCGTTAGGATGAAAGAACATGCTAAGGTTTCAACTGTGGTCAACAAAAGTTATATAATAACACCAACACTCTCTGAACAAATTAAAGTTGAACCTAATGTTGCTTTAGTTAAAGATCTCTTGGTTGATAATATTGATGGGCATGTTATTTATTTCTGTGACGAAGCTGCTAGAATTGCCAGTACTGATCCTAAAGATAAAAATAGGCCTATTGTTCGCATGCCTGTTGCCTCTGTTAAAATAGGAGATCATTGTTATCATGGCTTATGTGATTTGGGTGCTAGTGTGAGTACTATCCCATTTACCTTATATCAAGAAATTATGAATGATATTGCTCCTGCTGAAATAGAAGACATTGATGTTACTATTAAACTTGTGAATAGAGATACTATTTCACCACTTGGGATTGTTAGAGATGTTGAAGTCTTGTGTGGAAAAATTAAATACCCTACTGATTTTCTAGTTCTTGGTTCCCCACAAGATGATTTTTGTCCCATTATATTTGGTAGACCTTTCCTGAATACGATTAATGCTAAGATTGATTGCGCTAAGGAAATTGTCAATGTTAACTTTGATGATGTGTCTCATGAGTTTAATTTCTCCAAATTCTGTAGGCAATCTCGTGATAAAGAATTGCCTAGTAAGGATGAAATTATTGGTCTTGCTTCTATTTCCGTGCCTCCTACTAATCCGTTAGAACACTATTTGCTAGACCATGAAAATGATATGCATATGGATGAAAGAAATGAAATAGATGAGATATTCTTCAAACAAATACCAATTTTGAAACACAATTTGCCTGTTGAGACTCTTGGAGATCCTCTTCCATCCAAGAGTGATCCCGTGTTTGAGCTTAAGCAATTGCCTGATACATTGAAATGTGCTTACCTTGATGAAAAGAAGATATATCCTGTTATTATTAGTGCTAACCTTTCAGAGCATGAAAAAAAGTGATTATTGAAAACTTTGAGAAAGCATCGCGCTGCTATTGGATATACTCTTGATGATCTTAAGGGCGTTAGCCCCACTCTATGTCAGCACAAGATTAATATGGAGCCTGATGCTAAGCCAGTCGTCAATCATCAGCGATGATTAAATCCTTAGATGAAGAAAGTGGTAAGAAATGAAATATTAAAGCTCCTGGAAGCAGGTATAATCTATCCTATAGCTGATGGTAGATGGGTAAGTCCTGTTCATTGTGTTCCTAAGAAGGGAGGTATTGCCATTGTCCCTAATGATAAAAATGAACTTATCCCACAAATAATTATAACAGGTTATAGGATGGTAATTGATTTTAGAAAACTAAACAAAGCTACTAGGAAGGATCATTACCCACTACCATTCATTGATCAAATGCTAGAAAGAATATCAAAGCATACACATTTTTGTTTTCTAGATGGATACTCTAGTTTTTACCAAATACCCGTGTCACAAGAAGATCCAGAAAAACTACTTTTACTTACCCTTTCAGTACCTTTGCTTGTAGACATATGCCTTTTGGTTTATGCAATGCACCTGCTACCTTTCAAAGATGTATGACTGCTATATTCTCTGACTTTTGTCAAAAGATATTTGAGGTTTTCATGGATGATTTTTTCATGTATGGAACTTCTTTTGATAATTGCTTAAGCAACCTTGATCGAGTTTTGCAGAGATGTGAAGAAACTAATCTTATCTTGAATTGGGAAAAGTGGCACTTTATGGTGAATGAAGGCATTGCCTTGGGGCATAAAATTTATGAAAGAGGTATTGAAGTTGATAAAGCTAAAGTTGATGCAATTGAGAAGATGCCATGTCCTAAAGATATCAAAGGTATAAGAAGTTTCCTTGGTCATGCTGGTTTCTATAGGATGTTTATTAAAGACTTCTCTAAAATTTCTAGGCCTCTTACTAATCTCTTGCAAAAAAATGTTCCATTCATTTTTTATGATGATTGTGTAGAAGCTTTTGAAGCTTAAGAAAGCCTTAATTTCTGCGCCTATTGTTCAACCACCTGATTGGAACCTACCTTTTGAAATTATGTGTGATGCTAGTGATTATGCTATTGGTGCTATTCTAGGATAAAGAGTTGATAAGAAATTAAACGTTATTCATTATGCTAGTAAAACCTTAGACAATGCTCAACGAAACTATGCTACCACTGAGAAAGAATTTCTAGCAGTTCTGTTTGCATGTGATAAATTCAGATCTTACATAGTTGACTCTAAGGTAACTGTGCACACTGATCATGCTGCTATCATATATCTCATGGAAAAGAAAGATGCAAAACCTAGGTTGATAAGGTGGGTGCTTTTGTTACAAGAGTTTGACTTGCATATCACTGATAGAAAAGGTGCTGAAAACCCCGTAGCTAATAATTTGTCTAGATTGGAAAATGATCTTGATGACCCACTGCCTATTAATGATAGTTTTCCCGATGAACAGTTAGCGGTTATAAATGCTTCTCGTAATACTCCTTGGTATGCAGACTATGCCAACTACATTGTTGCTAAATATATACCACCTAGTTTCACATACCAACAAAATAATTTTTTTCTTTGATTTAAGGCATTACTTTTGGGATGACGCATATCTATATAAAGAAGGAGTAGATGGTATTATTAGACATTATATACCTGAGCATGAACAGGAACAAATCCTATGAAAGTGTCACTCCGAGGCTTATGGAGGACACCATGCGGGAGATAGACCTGCACACAAGGTATTACAATCTGTTTTTTATTGGCCTACTCTTTTCAAAGATGCACGTAAGTTTGTTCTATCTTGTGATGAATGTCAAAGAATTGGTAATATTGGTAGACATCAAGAAATTCCTATGAACTATACACTTGTCATTGAACTATTTGACGTTTGGGGATTTGATTATATTGGGTGTTTTCCTTCCTCTAATGGGCACACTCATATTCTAGTTGCTGTTGATTACATTACTAAGTGGGTGGAAGCTATTCCAACTAGTAGTGCCAATCACAACACTTCTATTAAAATGCTTAAAGAAGTTATTTTCCTGAGGTTTGGAGTCCCTAGACATTTAATAATAGATGGTGGTTCACACTTTATTCATGGTGCTTTCCGTAAACTCCTTGCCAAATATGATTTTAACCATAGAATTACAACTCCTTATCATCCTCAGTCGTGGTCAAGTTGAATTGAGTAATAGGGAAATAAAGTTGATCTCGCAAAAGACTGTTAATAGATCTAGAAAGAATTGGTCTAAGAAACTTGACGACGCACTATGGGCTTATAGAACTGCTTATAAGAATCCTATGGGTATGTCTCCATATAAAATGGTCTATGGAAAAGCATGTCATTTACCTCTTGAACTAGAACATAAAGCTTATTGGGCAATTAAATAGCTCAACTATGATTTTAAACTTGCCGGTGAAAAGAGGTTATTTGATATTAGCTCACTTGATGAATGGAGAACCCAAACCTATGAAAATGCTAAACTGTTTAAAGAAAAGGTTAAAAGATGGCATGATAGAAGAATACAAAAGCGGGAATTTAATATAGGTGATCAAGTCTTGCTATAAAATTCTCATTTAAGATACTTTGCAGGAAAACTTCTTTCCAAATGGGAAGGACCCTACGTTATCGAAGAAGTTTATCGCTCCGGTGCTATTAAGATCAACAACACTGAAGGCACCAACCCAAGGATGGTGAATGGACAATGAATTAAGCATCATATCTCAGGTACGCCTATAAATACTGAAACTAATATTATTCATTCCATAACACCGGGGGAGTAAATAAAGGAAACTTTTCAGAACACTCCAGAACCCTGGAAAAGGAATAGGTATGTCATACGGTAAGTAAATCGACTCCAAAGTTCCATAAAGGCAATTTTTCTCTGTTTTGGAATATTTTAAAAATTAGGAAAATAATAAGTAGTCCGGAAAGCGCACAAGTAGGCGACAAGGTTGGGGGCGCGCCCTACCCCCTGGACGCGCCTCCTGTGCTTGTGCTGCCCTCGTGTGCCATTGGGACTCTGTTTTCTCCCAGATTACTTATTATGCATGGTAAAAATTCATTATATAAACTCTCGGAGGTTTTGACCACCGTATCGCAAAGATATCTTCTGTTCCTGTTTCGTGTTGTTTTCTGCCAGATTGTCAAGGCCGGGCATCATGTCTTCCTCCTCCTCCAACAACGTGTAAGGCGATGCTTGGTTGATGCAGATGGAACTCAAGAGGGGGGAGGCCGAGGAAGTCACCATGGAGGAAGATGAAGGAGATTCGCTTGAGGTCCACCCTCCGGCTTCGGAGAGAGGCACCCTGGCTGGTATCTCCACTAGTTCAAATCCCCATCAAGCAATAAGGACTACAACCAACCACGAAGGCCAAGAGATACAAGAAGGACTTCCCCCTAGGAGGCCCTTATACAGGTTACATCGGAATAACTTTCATAATTTGGTTCATAGTTATGGGATTGAAAATACTCCTTGTATGCACATGCCATCCAATTGGGACATATCTCGCCCGAGAGAAAGTGATACAGGAACAAACTCTTGGGGACCAAAGAATAAACATATCATGGTTGAGGTGGAAAAGAATACTGAGTTAATTCATCACGCGCTCCGGGAAATTCAGAGGTTGAGGGAGATACTCATAAGCATTGCGGAGGAAAAGCCTCCCACATCATCAACTTCAGCACCACCACCTTCGAAGAAGGAGACTTGAGTACACGGGTATGGGCATTCCCCTTGGCTTGTGCCAAGCTTGGGGGAGGTGCCCTGGTATCATATCACCATCACATCTTTATCCTTATCATCTATCTTAGTTCGATCCTTTTGGTTAAATCGTGATCTAGTAGAATAATTTTTTTGGTATGATCTAGTAGAATAAAATTAGTTTTTGGTATGATCTAGTCTTTAAGTTTTTGCTTCGTGATTTATCTATGTAATCGAGTGTGAGAGTTATATAATAAAGATTAGTTTTGAGTTGAGTGCTTTGCTTTCTTGCTTTGATCTTAAAGATGAAAAAGAATAAAGAAAATAAAAGATCATATGACAAACTTATGGAGAGTGATGACTTCACATATAAGAAGTATAATGCATGAAATTTGTTGAAGGTTGAAAAACATAGTATTGGTCATTGTTGCAATTAATGGGAAGTAAAGAAGAAAGAGAGGTTTCACATATAAATATACTATCTTGGACATCTTTTATGATTGTGAGCACTCATTAAATATTATATGCTAATAAGTTGATGTTAGACAAGGAAGACAACGTAATGAGCTATGGTTGCTTATATTCGAATAGAAGTTATATTGTCATGGATCCTCTAACATGTGGTGTTTGCTTTCTTCCCCATGCTAGCCAAAAATTCTGCACCAAGTAGAGATACTACTTGTGCATCCAAACTCCTTAAACCCAGTTTTGTCACAAGAGTCCACTATACCTACCTATGGATTGAGTAAGATCCTTCAAGTAAGTTGTCATCGGTGTAAAGCAATAAAAATTGCTCTTTAAATATTTATAACCTTTTAGTGTGAGGAAAATAAGCTTTGTACAAACTTGTGATGGGGAAGAAATAAAAGCGACGGACAACATAATAAAGGTCGCTATCACAAGTGGCAATATAAAGTGGCGTTCCTTTGCATTAAGAGTTTGTACATCCAAATAAAAAGCGAATGACAATCTCTACTTCCCTCCGTGAAGGGCCTATCTTTTATTTTTAAATGCCTACCTTTATGCAAGATTCATGGTGATCTTCACCATCCCTTTTTATTTTTCTCATTTTGGCAAGCACCATGTGTTGGGGAAAGATCTAGACTCATATATCCAGTCGAATATAGGTGATCATGAGTTATTATCATTGACATTACCCTTGAGGTAAATGGTTGGGAGGCGAAATTATAAGCCCCTACTTTCTATGTGTCTAACGGAAGCTTTACCCATTAAGTATCACGTGAGTGTTAGCAATTGTGAAAGACTAAATGATGGTTGAGTATGTGAACTTGCTAAATAAAAGCTCTTACATAGACTCTTTCTAATATTATGATGAAATTCAATTGCATAAATGACTGAGATCATAGTTTGTTAGTTTTCAATGAAGTTTATGGTTCATACTTTACTTTGTGAACGAATTGTCACTTTATCATGAGAAGTTATATGACAATATATTGATGTTCTAATAATGATCATGATGCCCTCATGTCCGTATTTTATTTTATCGATACCTCTATCTCTAAACATGTGGTCATGATTATCGATTTTGGTTTTCGCTTAAGGACAAGCGAGGTCTAAGCTTGGAGGAGTTGATACGTCCATTTTGCATCATGTTTTTATGTTGATATTTATTGCATTATGGACTGTTATTATACTTTATGATGTAATTCGTATGCCTTTTCTCTCTTATTTTGCAAGATTCACATGAAGAGGGAGAATACCGGTAGCTGGAATTCTGGACCGGAAAGGAGCAAATTTGAGATCCCTATTCTGCACAACTCCAAATGTCTTGAAACTTTACAGAGAATTATTTTGGAATATACAAAAAATATTGGGAGAAGAAATACCAGGAGCGGACTCACCAGGTGGCCACAAAGCCTGGGGGGCGCGCCCTACCCCCAGGGCGCTCCCCTGAGCTTGTGGGCCCCCTGGCCAGCCTCCGGTACCCATCTTCTGCTATATGAAGGGTTTTAACCTAGAAAAAATAAGAGGGAGACTTTCGGGACGAAGCGCCACCGTCTCGAGGTGGAACCTAGGCAGAAGCAATCTAGGTCTCCGGTGGAGCGATTCCGCCAGGGAAACTTCCCTCCGGGAGTGGGAAATTGAAGCCATCATCATCACCAACGATCCTCTCATCGTGGGAGGACCAACCTTCATCAACATCTTCACCAGCACCATTTCCTCTAAAACCCTAGTTCATCTCTTGTATTCAATCTTTGTCTCAAAACCTCAGATTGGTACCTGTGGGTTGCTAGTAGTGTTGATTACTCCTTGTAGTTGATGCTAGTTGGTTTATTTGGTGGAAGATCATATGTTCAGATCCTTAATGATATTTAATACTTCTTTGATCATGAACATGAACATGCTTTGTGAGTAGTTACTTTTGTTCCTGAGGACACGGGACAAGTCTTGTTATAAGTAATCATGTGAATTTGGTATTCGTTCGATATTTTGATGAGATGTATGTTATCTTTCCTCTAGTGGTGTTATGTGAACGTCGACTACATGACACTTTACCATGATTTGGGCCTAGAGGAAGGCATTGGGAAGTAGCAAGTAGATGATGGGTTGCTAGAGTGACAAAAGCTTAAACCCTAGTTTATGCGTTGCTTCGTAAGGGGCTGATTTGGATCCACTTGTTTAATGCTATGGTTAGATTTATCTTAATTCTTCTTTCGTAGTTGCGGATGCTCGCGAGAGGGGTTAATCATAAGTGGGAGGCTTGTCCAAGTAAGGACAACACCCAAGCACCGGTCCACCCACATACACTACAAAAAAATACACTTCCGTGATGATATGTGTTTGTCACAGTAGGTCATGTTTTCTGTCATGCATGTACATCCATGACGATTTTATGACAGAATCAAGATAGTCATACATGTGCTGTCGTAGAACTGTTCCATGACAATACCAAAATTATCATCACGGTAGTGTCCACTTCCATGACGATAAATGATGCGTTATGGAAGTGTTTTCATCAAGGGTAACCGGCACGTGGCATCCACCGTAACGGGTGGCCGTTAAGCTATCGGGTTCAAGTTTGGATCCGATAATCCGTTAACAGCCCGGACCAATGGGGATTTTCCACATGTAAAATTCTCATTCACCGGAGGATCCACGTGTCAACTCACCATTGGGACAGATGTCATCACTATAATGGACGGAACGCGCCTATGATACGTGAACATGTGGCACGGCCCAACAGGGGCCCATTTACGTTTAAAAGCTGGCCCAGGAAAAGGCCCACAAGATTTCGTCAGATCTAATGGGCCAGCCCATTAAAAGCCTAGCATTTTCTGGACCAAATTATGGCCCACATCAGATACGACCCGTTAAAAGACTGCAATATTCTGGGCCTGTTTCTGGCCCATATTAGATATGACCCGTTAAAAGACTGCAATATTCTGGGCCTGTTTATGAGCCATAACAGATATGGCCCGTTAACTGACTTTCATATCTTGGGCGAAATTACGGCCCGTAACAGATACGACCCTTTAACAGCTACTGTGCCTTTGGGCCCATTGGGGGCCTGATTTGCTTTTCGGCCTCTTAATGGTCCATTTAACAGTTCGGGTCGATATTAATTTCGGTCTGTCAGCGGCCCTATGTACATATGGGCCTTTTTCGGCCCGGTTTCACTTTCGGCCATTTAAAGGCCCGAGCTGCATCTAGGCCTAATTCTGGTGTGTAGTGACTTTCGGCCTCTTAACGGCCCGTAGTCTTCGCGGATACATTTCAGCCCAAACTGCCTATCAGCCCGGTAAAGGCCCTTGATAGTGTTGGCCCTAATTTTGGCCCGTTATGCATCCGACCTTCTTCTAGCCTGTCATGTACTTGGGTCCACCAAGGCTCGAAAACATTTCGGCCTGTTAATGGCCCGTCAAATCACTGGGCCAATAATGGGACGATGTATATTCCAGCCTGTTGTCGGCCCGTGATTTGTTCGCCACAATTCAGGCTCAATCTGCATCTCAGCCTGTTAAAAGCCCATTTTATTTTCTAGCCCAATTAAGGCAAGTGGTTTACTTGGCCTTTTAAAGGCCCGGAACTAATAGTGGGCCAGATTAAGTATATAGGCCTACTAATAAACCTAACATATTGGCTCATTGCGCTCCGACCGAAGATTACGACCTTTTCTCAGAGCGACGACAACATATACAACAAATAAATTACAGCATCGTGACGAAGAATAAACCTAGACTATACAACAAAGAAATTACAGCATATTACATCCCCTGGGCATCAAAGTTCGCCGCCAGTGATACTAAAGGGGAACCAGACAGCATGTTCCATACACCAGGCAGGTCGCCACCAGTGGAAGTAAACACGACGACAAAATAATAGACAAAATCGACAGCACTTCAACACAGTTCAAGAAAGGTTAGCCCTGCCCAGGAGCTGTAGCGTTAGCAGCTTAGCAACCTCATGAGACTGTGCTTGTTTGATGCTTATATCCACCAACTTAAGCTGCATAGCATTAATAGACATCCTATACTTATGGTTAATCTTGCATAGAGATTGGAGTTCCAGTCGGATTTGAGCGGAAGCATGTCTTTCTGCTTGAATTTCAGACTGAAGAAGTCAAACAGATTCAGGTGGCGACTTCATCAAGCTTGTGTCACTGCTATTAGCGAGTAAGTTCGACACTACATCAAGACATGACTTTGGGGTTGTATCGCTATCCTCAAGATGTGTTGCCTTCTTCTCTGGAATATATGTTAGAGGGACAAATAACGGGTTCGTCTCACTATCATTGTGGCAGTTCTTCCTTGCATTAGTGATGTTACCCTGAAAAAGAAACAAGTAGGTAGATAACAGGTTTTGCACGTATAAGCATCAGTGCTGTCAATTCATCTCATTTCTTAGTCAGAAATAAAGAGACGCGGTTTAAAATAGCATTAACATAATAGGCATTGTTCATAGCTAAGACGGCAGGAAATGGCATTGTGCAGGAGCGGCCAGCTTCACCACACCACTGGATTACAGATCAAGAACACAAGCATACATGTAGTGCTAAACAACGTATAAGCATGAATGGTGAGTGTACTGTCAATTTATACCATTTCAGATTGGTAAATAAAGAGACATGATTTAAATAACATTAACATAATATGGCATTGTTCATAGTTAAGACATAGCAGGATATGACATTGTGCTGGAGTTGGTAGTTTCACCACACCACTGGATTACAGATCAAAAACACAAGCATACATGCAGTGTTAAAGAAGATAACTTGCTATGTTTAGTTTAATTTACATGGTATGAATAAGGAACTAGGTTGTACAATTAAAAACTGAAATTGAGAAGTACAAACTTATGTTTATGTACTTCTTCGTAATAAACTTTGAACATGCAATTTGATGCAGATGACAAAAATAAACAGCATTTGCAGTCTTAGCTATCCAAATATACACAACAAAGTTTGAAGGCTCGAGGAGGACAAACTAACGTTAGTAGTGAAGACCGGCTCTATAAACCCCTTGTCCATATTGATGGGGGGCAATTCAAGAAGTTTACCACAGACTCTTCTTCAAGAGCATTGCCTTTATTCTACATTTTGTTAAGAGTAAATATAGATGTGAAAATATAGGAACAAATGGCGATTATTTAAGCTAAGATGCAGACTACAAATGTAAGTACAACATACAGGCAAAAGGCACTAACAAGAGCAATGCAGAGCTAAACTTCTTCAGTAGCATTGGTTTTATTCAATATTTTGGCAAAAGTAAATATAGTTCTGATATGTAGAAAATGGAGGGCAGGGGAAAATAAGCTGCAAAGTGTACATGAACAACAAGTTGACAATATAAGTACAGTGATGAAGGACAACCGATACGTACAAGAACAATGCAGAGCTAAACTTCTTCATAAGCATTGCGTTTATTCTACATTCATGTAAGCATTAATATAGATATGATAATTTGGAGCGAACAGTGGATAAGCAAGCTATAATGCACAATGATGTCACATAATCCACCAGGTATGAATGTATGTACAGCGATAGGACAACAGGTACTAACCAGAGCAAAGCAGCGAGCAGCATAGTTGCGATATTCTAGGTTTTGCGGCACTGGTTCTATCGCCAATATAAGTGGGGTGCTATCTGATTTCTTCGGTACCACCACCTTTTTCAAGGACTTTGCTTGTACTCCTTCAAGTTCTGCAATCACCCTCTTCCTTTTGGATGTCTGAAACACAAGAACAACATTTGAATGGAAAAACATGGTATGATGAAAAATGGAATAGGTATTGATAATGGATGGGCATGGCATCTTCACATATATCATGAGTAAACTAAGCAGATGGCGGTGCAACGAAGCAGAAGAAATGCAAGACACATTATGCAAGATACGTGCAACCAATAAAACCTTGCCAAATTAGAACAGGCACCTTATTGGGTGAACAGGATAGGGCATCTGCCTTTGACTCCTTGAGCTCAGAATAGTCATTAGGATCATATTCTGAATACGAATCTGTAGGTCGGGAGCATGTGGGTTTCATTGCATCCACAATGGACCTCAATCCCTTGATGCCAAGTTTGTTACCCATTGAACTGTTCTGCAATATTCTTCTGATGTGTGCATTCTTATATTCATTGTGATTACGTACAATATCTGAGAAGCATGAAAACATAAATAGCAGTAAGATTATCTTTGTAATGCAGAGGATATTCTAATATAATAGGGGCTCCCTATAAACCCTTGTGTGCTATCACTAGATTCTGATGAGAGAGCCCATGTGTGCTTTAATATGGTGCGTAGATTAATATAATCTGGCACAACTACAAAAAAAAAATAGGCTCCCTGTTGGGAGCTCCAGATGTAAGGATAGTTGGTAGATGCTAGGTTCATAGTATACCGTATAGAAAGTTTATTGCCAAACCATGATAACAAGAGCGCACAGCCAGTAGGCAAATTGTAGTGTCGATAAAAGTGGGATACCATAAGCATCATAAATAAATCGGGGAAGTGGAACTGGCTAGAAAATATGGGGTTGTATTGCCGCTACTAATCAAAAGCCTATCGATCACCTACAGGCCAGCTCTATTCACTTGAAGGCGCACTACTGTTACTACCAGTCTAGTCTGTCAAAGGCCGCACAACTCCCAACATTTCCTGGATATTATGGCAGACCAACTCGAATTGCTGAAAGCAACTTGCAGAAGCGTCCAAATAGACCTGTCGACTGCAGATGTCCCTGCTTGTCTTCTTGACGAGGAACATACTTTACTTATTAAAGAAGAACAGAAGAGGAATATTTTAAAGAATAGAAGAGGAATCATATTATGGAGATTCTATTTCTTTCTATACAATGTTGGTTGCCCACCCATGATGAATCAGAGCATCCAAAGAAATGCAATTCTATGCTTTCTCTCACTATGTGGCCACAGGCATTTGGAAACTCAAGTGGGAGCATTAGCTGACCAATTAAATGTATGTCTGTTAACTAATATGAATATCATGTCACATTCGCATTGGAACCACTAAGCTTTGGAATTATGATTGGTGTGTTATTTAGCTTTAAATGGTGGACTGCTGCTAGTAGGACACAAAGCACCTACGCAGATCATAGTGTAGATATAATGGGAAAACTTTAAGCATCACGAGTAAAATCAGGAAAGTGGAACTTGCTGGAAAATATGTGCTAGTATTGCCGGTACGGCTAGAAAGGCTTCGGATACCAGCTCTCCACAACTGAAGGCGCAGTATTGTTACTATCAGTCTAACTCTCAAAGGCGACACAACTCCCAGCATTTCCTGGATATTAGGGCAGACCAACACGAAGAGTTGAAAGCATCCATGACAGGCGACCGAATAGACCTGTACACTGCAAATGTCCCTGCTCCTCTTCACTAGAAGGAACATACTGTACAACTATTATACTCCATCTGTTCCTAAATATAAGTCTTTATAGAGATTCCACTATGGATCACATACAAGTGTATATAGATACATTTTAGAGTGTAGATTCACTCATTTTGCTCCGTATGTAGTCCATGGAGGAATCTCTACAAAGACTTATATTTAGGAACGGAGAGAGCACTTATTAAAGAAGAACAGAAGAGGAACATGCTAAAGAAGAGCAAGCATATTTTGGATAATAAAATGTTCGTTGCCCACACATGATGAACCAGAGTTTATAAAGAATGCAGCTCCCTGCTGTCTCTCTATATGTGGCGCACGTGCTTTTCGAAAGTAAAGTAGGAACATTAGCTGACCAATTAAATGTTCTCTGTTTTAGTAATATCAGCATCATATCAGATTCATATTTTAGCAACAAAGTTTGGAATTATGAGTGTCATGTTGTTTAGCTTGATAGGTTGAGGAGCAGTGCTAGCACATTTCGAAGCACCTGGGATGATGGTACACTGAATATGAAGGGAATGTCTACATGCAAGTCGCCTGACTTTCGTCATTTGGGTCAGTCGACCATTTCGGCTGGTTGGATGAAGATCCTATGTCTCCTAACCCTTCTACTTCCTTGCCTCTTTTTCTTCCCCTACAGACCACCGCACGGGACGCCGGCCGAACCACCGGCCCCCACCCTCCACCGAACCGCCCACCACCTTCGGTCTTCTGCCGCCCCTGGCCATCCCTCTAGCCTACCCCATCCTCCTAGCCCCCCACACGCATCGAGTTTTGCCTCCGGCGAGGCCCCACCATAGCCCGACGACAGCCCCACACAACCACTGTCCCCACCCGAAACCCTAAGATAGATAATGGGGCAGCCCTCCGGCGAGCCCCTTCCTTCCCTCCGGCGAACTCTAAAAAATGGACTGACCCCAAATTGAAATTCAGTCGACTGTCATTTAAGCTAATGTGGAATATAAAAGGGGAAAACCTTAAGCATTGCGAGTATAGTGGTGAGCGTGCCATGGCGGATCTGAAGGTGCAAACCGGACAAAGGCAACTTCGCAACCAATGTTTGCTTTCAACTAACAAGTAAGATTCTAAGTGATGGACAAGAAATCATAGTAAAGCAATGGCGATCTATTTTCTTGCTGAGATAAATAACTTGAGCAGATACAAAAGAGTACCGCCTCTGGTGTGGCGCCGTGTAAGCATCTGCTGAGGTGTTGTGGGTGCTGCGGTAGCGATGGCTGTCGGCGACGTGGAAGCGGATCTAGGAGGGCAGACGATGGCGGCGAGGGAAATATCCCGGCGCGGTGGACGAGATAGTGGAACGAGCGGCCTCGGCAAGGTGTACGACAACGCGAAAGCGAGAGGACGCGATGCAAGGATCGATCTCTTGTAATGGACGATGGCGTTGGGGTATCAACTCCGACATGGTGGAGGAGGACGGGTGGCGGGCGGAGGAGACTAGGGTGGAGACGGTGTTTTGACGCCCACGAAGTACGAATGGGGAAATGGAGGGAGAGAGTTAGGGGGGAACCATGTCTTCAGGGCGTGCTTGTTTCAAATGCGAGGAAATTTACAAACTTATCCCCCGTTTACAATTTCCTACATCACAGCAATATTGGTCGGTTGGGGATAGGATGGTAATCTCGCATACACCGAATATTTGCCGACGGAGATTTGGGCCGAGGAGAAACTGTGTTTTGGCGCCCACCATGTATGAATCGAGGTGAGAGGCGATTTGGGCCAAGGAGAAACTGTGTTTTGGCGCCAACCGTGTATGAATCTAGGGAGGTGAGAGGCGGAGGCGGTTATGTCATGTTTGAGTGAAATTACAAGCCTGCCCCTATCGAAACCTATAGAAATCGAACCGATAGGCTTTGTGTGTCAGGGATAGGCAGTAATTTCCATCTCCCAGATTTTGGTTTCGGGCGGTCAGCTGTGAGTTTTGCCGCTTCGTTCAAATTTTTGGAGAAAAAGATTGCACGTTTACCATGCCAACTCAATTCGAATCCATTTTTATTTTTATTCAGGCATGATCCATTTTATATTCGAATACAAATCTATATACATCATTTTTTATATATACTTTCAAAAGCACAATACCCTTTATACATAAATATGGTTTACAAATGGCATGATCTCAGATTCATAAGGCTGAATCCATCTTAATTTGACTTTTTAAATATTTGAAACCACTTTATGTTGAAATCCAATGTATGCATTCCTCGCTAACTGTCTCCAATTAATGTGTGTTTCATGCGTTTTTTTGTTGAGAAAATTACATTTGTGCCCCTAACTGGAACCCACTACTCAGATTTGCCCCTAATTTCAAAGCATGCTCAAATTTGCCCATCTGCCATTAGTTGCCCTTATAGAAATGCCCTTCTGCGCCGTTACCGTCTGGTCAAAGAGATTTGACAACTCGAAAAAAAAGCAAAAAAAATCAAAAAAATCTAAAATTTTGTGGGATCAAATATACTCAGGTGCGCAAGGTGCGTGCAAATTTTTGTGCTATTTAGACATACCAGGAGCCCGTGGCAAAGGAAACAATAATTCTATACATCTTAGAATAGTAAATTAAAAAAATAACCAGAAAATTTAAAAACATATGAAATTTTTTGGCATCCAAGATGCTCGGGTGCGCAAGGTGTGTGCAAAATTTTGTTATCAAATGACATGCAAGGAGCTCTAGCAAAAAAAATATCAAAATACTGTATTTTTTCAAAGTTTTTTTTCGAGCCAAATTTTGTTTTTTTTCTCCATAAGCTCCTAGAATGTCCAAACACAACAAAATTTTGCACACATCTTGCACACCCGAGCATCTTGGATGCCAAAAAATTCATATTTTTTTTAATTTTCTTGCTATTTTTTTGAATTTATTGTTCACAGGCGTATATATTTACTGTTTTTCCTTTGCCACGAGCTCCTAGAATATCCAAACAACATGAAAATTTACACGCACCTGAGTACCTTCGATCCCACAAAATTTTAGTTTTATTTTATTTTTTTTCTATTTTTTCGAGATGGTCAAAGCTCTTTGACCGGACGGTAACGGCGCAGAAGGGCATTTCTATAAGGGCAACTAACGACATAGGGCCAAATTTGAGCATGCTTTGAAATTAGGGGCAAATATGAGTAGTGGGTTCCAGTTAGGGGCACAAATGTAATTGTCCCTTTTTTTACTTCTCAAACACGTATAATGTGTTTAACACACGCAACATATAGTGTAATCCCATTTAGACATTAATTTCATAAACCATGCATTATCTCTAATTAAAAAAAATCTATGGATCACTAATATTGATAAACTAAATAACATTACACATGTCCCCAAATTCAAATGAATATGCATCTTTGATAGACCAATTTTTGTTATGATATTATCGATGTCCTGATCTCTAGTTTAAATATTTGAATGCCCTTTAATCCAGATATTCGTCTCATATAGCTATCACTCATGCTTATATATCTCTCTAGACCTATACGCCTTCACCGTCTCTCGGGTATCTCTCATGCTACTTGTATGTCGACAACAATCTTTTATCTTTGTAACACACTGACGGTACTCTCTCCCTCGACCTTCACTCTATCTCTCTTGAAGTATATCTCACTCACTACTATGTGTCTCTAACTATGATTCTCCTTGTGAAATCTCTTTCTCTCACACAAACACAAACTTCGTCTCTAGGGGTCTCATTTCTCTCTACTATTCCCATGTATGCCGCTCACACACACCCTCTCACACATAGATGTCTCGCGCTCCCTGTGTCTCATTAGCAACGAATCTCCCTCTTAAATATCTCTCTCTCTCACACACAAACACAAACTCCGTCTCGCAGGGTCTCATATCTCTCCACCATTCCCTTTGTATGCCGCTCGCACACCCTCTCTCCCTAGGGATATCTCGTGTTCCCTGATATGTCTCTCTAGCTACGACTCTCCTTGTGAAATATCTTTCTCTCTCGCAAACACAAAACTCCGTCTCTCGGGATCTCATTTCTCTCTTATATTCATTTGTATGTCACTCACATGCACCCTCTCTCTATCTCTCTCCCACCCACACACATAACTCAGCCTTCTAATCCACTCGACTCTTATCTCTAACACACACACTAGCCGATCTCCCTCTAGCTAGCATCTCTATCTTTCTATTTCTCCGTTTCTCCACCAACCTTCTTTGTCGACTGCACTCTTGCTTCCTATCACGCACACTATATCTGTTTCTCTCTACATGCATTAATGCACCCTCTTTTTATCTTTCTCTCTCACAAGCATAACTCACCCCTCTGAACCACTCGACTGTTATCTCTAACACACAAACTAGCCGATGTCCCTCTAGCTAGCATCTTTATCTCTCTATCTATCTGTTTCTCCGTCAACCTTTCTTTCTCGCACGCACTCTAGCTTCCTATCACACACACTATATGTGTTTCTCCATACATGCATCTATAGGTCGATCTCTTTTGCACACACATTGTGTCTCGCTCTCTCTCCTCGCCATAGATGGATGCTCCAGCCCACGCCACTCTCTCTTAAAGAAAAAAAAACACATGCTCAATCATCCGGCCTTCTTCCCTCCACTCTCACATGCATGCACACTGTCATACTCATACCGATCCATCTCTGCCATCCTGTTGATCTTATGACTTATGTCTCCTTCCTATTATCTCGATCATGCGTGCACACACATACACACACACATCCCACGTATGTATACCTCTCGCACATGCATGTTCAAAGGTCTCATATGTCTCCATACGTAGTTAATTACCCTCAGCCCTCACCCCACATTGAATCTTTCTCTTCTTGTGTGCACATGACTTCCGTCTGGATGGGTCTCTTCTCTAAAACACACACTCACACTTAACTATCTCCTTCTAGCTACCCCCTTCTCCCACTCCTTCTCTCTATCCCAGAAACCAATAAGACTATCCCTTTGTTTAATTCCCGCCTACATGCACCATCGATAGTAGTCTTCCTCGGTGTCTCTCGAACAAACACGTTATCTCGATGTCCACTCCTCTCACGCGCACACTCCTTCTCTTCCCTCTTTACGGGCCTCTTCTCTCTCGTACCCCCTCATTGGAGGCCTCTTCCATACACATCACCTCTCTACGATGAAGCCACACACACTTAATTACTTTCCCTACTGAAGACTCAGTTTCACACACACACTATAAGACTCCATTTCACACACACATGCTCTAGGTGGAGCATTTGTTCCTACCACCCTTCGTCCAACCTTACTCGTATGATAATCAATCACCTTAATTTACTTATATAACATTAACAAATTCCACTTTATTTTAGTAGTTAGCAAACTTCTCATAATTATATAACGCAAATCATGAGCAGCAAGTGCCTTTTTTACACAACCACATTAATATGGCCACGTAAATCACAAGCTAAAGTGTAGTAACCATTATTATACTTATATCCTGATGCAAAAGGTGGAGTACATGTCCGAAGAGTAGAGGCGCGCACACACACACTATCTCTCAGAATCTCACACACATACCAGTTACAAGACGCCCCCTAAACAGACCTGTATGTGTACAATTTGTGCACGTGCGGGTACACGTGATGGAGCGCATTTATTTAACCGGACAACGAACCCAAACAGTAGCCGCATTCGTTCCCCTCCTGCCGCCTCTTCTCCGATCACCGTCGCCCGATAGCCATGGCCCGACCGAAGGTAACGACATACGCCATTCCCCCGCCAAAGCGACGCTTTGATCTGCTTCCGGAGATTTGCAGGCAGCGCGAAGCCCGGATCGCAGCCGCCCTGCCTCTGGAATCCAGACTAGTCGGAGCCGGAGGAGGAGGCGGTGGAAGCGAAGCAGCATGCAGAGCCGGAGGAGGAGAACGACGACGAGGGCGAGGCGGAGCCAGAACAAGAGGACGACAACACGGGTGAGGTGGAGCCGGAGGACGACGACGACGACGCGGGCGAGGCGGAGTCGGAGGAGGACGACGACGCGGGGGCAGCGGAACAGCAGGCCATCCTCGAGTCCATCCAGTCGGAGGCCGAGGTGGAGGCCAACCGCCGCTTCCACCGCCAGCGGGAGTGGGGGATCAACGAGATGTTCGCCAAACTGGAGGAGGAGCAGGAGGAGCTGGAGTTGCAGCATGCAGCCGTCTACCCATCTTCGACGATGAGTAGTGTGGTCTAGCTTAGGTTATGTACTTAGTACTAGTTCTACTATTGCATGGTATGTATGGATTTGAGATATCTAGTACTACTCCACAATGTAAACTGCTTTTAAGATGAATGAATGAAAGCTTGGTGAGCGCCTTTTGTTTGTTAAAAAAACATAATTCTAATACTCCCTCCTTTCTTGTTTATACGGCTCATCTAAAAAAATAGATTTCCATTATACTCAGACTTAAAGGGCTTTGAGTCTCATGCCATATTTATTTCATAGAGATAAGAGAAAGGAAATTTTAGTGGTCATGCATGCATCTTTTGTGCTAGTAGTACTACTATATTAGGGTTGACCGGTCACTTCCCGCGGACATGCCCGGGCGGTGGAAGAGGAAGGAGAAGGGAAGCGGGTTGTGGAGTAGTACACCAGTTGCAGCACGAGCTCCAAGGAACGTTCGTGCCAAACAATGCATAGTACACCAGCGGAGATGACATGGCTAGAACATGCAGGCTGTAGTTCGATAGACTACCGCTCCGCCTCACATGGTTTGATCACGCAAGATTTGCATGCATGCATGTCACGCATGTAGTTGTCGAAGTCGTGCTCGAAAAAGGGCGACGAGGTCCGCTAGTACGCGCTGGTCCATGCGCTCGGAAAACAAACTAATCCCAGTCGCTGTAAATGTCATGCGTGCTCTAATTCCGGGCAAGTGGATGGATGCGAACGTGCCGTACAATGAACCGCCCACCAGCTCCCTAATCTCAAATATAAACTGCACTAGTGCGCGCTCGCAGAACATCGTTTCCGAAGGGACGAAGCCCTGCAGTTACCATCTCCTCTCGTGTAAACCAGCTCCCCAAGGGACAAGGCAGTTCGTCGCCATTTCCATGGATTCGCAAGGCAGCGGTGCTTCTCGTCCTCGTCGATGTTGGGAGACCTTGGATGATGATCCTTTGGGAGAAATCGTAAGTCACTCCGACTTCCTCACATCCGCAAGACTCAACGGTACTTGCACCAAATATTTTAAGAGCGTGCATAAATATGCATGGGAGAAGGCCATGCTAGTTGTTCTGCCATGCGTCCTCGAGGACGAGGATGTTTCCAGGGGGGTCTCTCCAGCGCGGCGTGGCCGTAGTTGCAAGTTGACGCGCCTTGAGATACCGATGTTGAGGGGCACTCGGATTTTGTCCGATGAGCAGGTAAGTGATGAGTTTAATCACGTAGTAAATGCATTCTAAATACAACATCCGTGTCCATTTCATAATTCCCCCGCTGCCCACTATTTCACAGGTTAGGCTTGGTGCCAATGGAGATTGGCTTGCATATGTACGGGAGGGTACCAACATCAATTTGCACAACATCTACATCGGTGACACCATTCCCGTAGAACCTTTGTCCAACATTGGGATCGGCCATGCAATGGGCCATCGCCTGAATTGCTACGATGGAACCACGGTGAGATTGAAGAATATAGCAATCCCGAAAGCTCCGATAAGGTAGTGCGCCAACCAAAATTACACTCTCATCACAGTGTTCGACATCGCAATTGCTTTCACGAACCCTGCACATGGCGGTCAAAGGTGGACCATGCTGTCTGCGGCCGATTTGTTGCCGTACGAGTACAAAGACGCTATGCTCCTTTTTAACCGCATCTTCGCGGTGACAAACCAGGGGACTTGTTTCGTATGGTACACATCCTACGATATACTCCCTCTCTTCCAATTTATTTGCTTTGTTTTTCTATTTTATAAGTTTCAAATTCAAATTTAGAGCTCCCCATCACATGTTGAGATTACAATGTGCATTAAATCATTGCGTGCATGTAGTAGTTTTTATTGGTCATTTATATTAGTCACGCATGCATGCATAGCAATTAACGTTTTTACCACAATTTTTTTAGGATGCAAACTACTACCAGTACTACGCTTGAAATGGTACAAAATCAATACCACCACCACGCCCGCGTCTGACCACCCTGGCCCACCCAAACCCCCTCCCTTGCCGACGAGCACTTCTCGCCTGAAACAGTTAGCGCCACCCCAAACCGTCAGTGCCACATTAATGCCCGGCCAGAGCGGAGGCGACCTCTCACTGGCGCCGGCTTTGAAGCAGCGCGACGGCTGAAAGTGCGCCGCTTCCCGGTGCACGCGACTGCTCCGCGTTGAAATGACACCACGACCGGCCGTTCGCCGCCCATGTTAATGACATGCAGTTGGCGAGGAACCTACTTCGGTGTCACTCGTCCGTCCACCTGCTGCCGCTCATGGCCGCACATGGGGGACGGACGTCGACGATCATTCAGAATATGTTTAGAGTAGGTTTTACTCCGGTTTGTATGAAAACTGTAATGTATTTTGTCCGATTTATATGAAAAGTTTTCGAAATGTAATGATTTTCGTCCGGTTATCTATGAATTCTGCCTTGTTTACATGATTTTGCAGGGCAAAGTCATCCCCCGATCAAAATCAGATTGCCGATCGTGGATGTGCACGGGGCATTTGGTCTAACTTGGAACCTTGTAGCTGATGACACCCAGTTGGAACGTACTATCTTAGCAGTCGTTACCCATGGTACCATTGAAAGGCAACAAGGTGCCATGATCTATCATGATCGGACCCTGATCATGTCCCAGGTAATCCATTCTCTCCGATCTAAGAGTAGTAGAGCCAGGAGCTATAATATATCTTATTGCCATGTCATCTTATAACATTTCAGATTTTCAGTGCATGTCTCTTTATACTCCAGGAGCAGGAGTAGTTCTTTTCTTTTTTTATTGATTGGGATAGTCATCTACGCAATTTTATAATGCTAGTTGTAATAAACTATATAGGACTTAAAGAATTCAATTCTGTGTAGTACTAGCTAGGTAGCCATAATCCCATCAAACAAAACTACTCCTACATTAATTAATGTACATGGCCCAGGTAACACTCTCAAATTGTTTGTCGTCGCCCGTGCCGGAGCTGGTCTATACATTGCTTCCCTTCCCTCTCATAGAAATATGCAATATAAAGTGTTTTATTTTAATCCGTATCCTCTCCTTACGTCACCTTATGGACCATAACCATGGACGTCACCATGTATCCAGGTTTGAGATGCTAGGTGTACCAGATGGACGGCGGCGTGTTCGACCCCCGTGATGCTACCTGGGTGCAGATGAGCACACTTGGAGAGTACTCGGTTTTCGTTGGGGACAGCTACCCCATAGTGAAAACGATGCCACCTTCCGTGCACGACGCCGACGGCCTGCCGTTCATGAAGAATGGGTGCGTTTTCATTATGCATCGACAGATTCATATCTTGAACGCCCCTATCCCTGATCTATGCCGCTTCAGTTTGGATGAGTCTCCATCGTGGGGAGCCACACTCAGAAGCTGCGATGATATGGACTCCCGTTGCCCACCGTTATGGATCGTGCCATCTATGAAGAACACGTGGGACTGGAACTACGAGACGGACATGTACCTAGGGATGTACAAACCTGAGTAATGTAGCTCAGTAAGTGAAGTAGCCAGGCACAAATAGTATGAACCTGCATGGCATATAGGCATTTGTCTTACTACCAGTAAATTTTGTACGTGCAATGCACGGTGATATTATGATGTATGTGCCTAAGTACTCTACTATATTAATTGCAGGCACATATTAGGTTTTATATTTCTTTACGTGTATGGTCTGAGACCTTCCAACTAGACGCGTCTATCTCTCTGGGTCGCACTTTGTATCGTTATATACTACTAGTACTACGTGTGGTTTCCGACCTAGAAGTGGAAGAAGTGGAGACGCTCTACCACGTTGTTCATGTCCCACTCCTTTCGCTGACGTGTGGGACATCTAGCACGTGCCGTGTTTCACAATCCTTCGTCGTAAGAGTTGAAATGCTAGCTTTCCTAAAAAATAAAAAATAAATATAAATCAGCAGTGACACTATACCACGCGGTTTCCTTGCTCCTTGATATCGGAAAGAATACTTTCGTTCGCCGACATGTGGGACGTTGACCATCCTGGCCCACTTGCCATGCACCAAAATTAGAGGGCATCACGCAGAACTCCAGGGGAGAGCCACCCCGGTCGTGGTGCCGCAGTAATAATGACTAATGAGCCATCAAATCACAGGCCCAACCTTTTCCACTGTAAGTTGCTCGGATGAAGGAACCATCATGACTTCATTGAATTCCGCTTCATGAAGAAAACTACTGTACCAACAATACTGCTAGCTACAGTACTGTACACTAGCGGAATATGAATTGGAGAAAGTACTGTATAATAAGGTTCGACAACCTACCGCTCCGCCTCGCACAGTTTGGCCACGCAAGATTTGCACGCACGCATGTCACGCACGTAGTTGTCGATGTCGTGCTCAAAAATGGGCGACGAGGTCCGCTAGTCCGCATTGTTCACTGCGCCCAGTTGGGTCAATTATTTTTTACCAGGCGGAGGTTGCCGGGTGGATTTAGGGCCGGGGTCCGGCTCTAAAACTTCAGTCAACACATGTTAAGCAACTCTCAAAGGCCTAAAAGTATGCCGCTTATCGACATTGTACGTTAAAAATAGATACCAACTTAAATTCCTATATACCGCTAATTTGCTCTAAAAACTACAGTACTCCAGTAACTAGTACTGGTAGATGCTCGTAATTAATTAAACAAATGTACGGACGACACAGACACACACACTAACTAATAGTACTACTACTTCTCACATGCTGGCCAGACGTAATCGTTCTCTTTGTCGTTCTTGTCGGGGGCACCCCACCGTGGTTGGATATCTGCCTAGCTCTTCTCATGTCGTGGTAGCTACCACTGCGATCCTAGCAGGTGGAGACATCAGGGCATGCTGGCCAGACGCCGTCATTCTCCTTCCCAGCCTTGTCGGCGACACCCCACCGTGCTTGGATCTCTGCCGAGCTCTCCTTAGCAGCGCGTGCATCCTCTTCTTTCTTGCGGCGGTGGGACTCTTTTTTCTTTAGTGCTTTCTGCCTTTTCCGCCCCCTCTGTGTGGCTTTGGCCGCCTCTTGCTCTACCGCCCATTCGGCCTTGGCAGCTTCAAAGTCCGCCCACGTAGGTGTGAGGTCGCGAGCGGCGATGAACTCGGCATGGCGGGGTGCCATCGCTTCCTTACCATTTTGTGTGCGGTCGTGGGCGGCAAGGAACTCGGCATGGCGGGATGCCATCGCTTCCTTACCGGTTAGTGTGCGGCGCGGTGGCATGAACGACGCTTGGAGAGAGCTCTCGGGCGGAGTGGCCAGACAACCGTATAGTGCATTGGTTTGTCAAGAGCTCAAGGACAGACGACGAAGGAAATTTGGATTCCCCTTCAATCCTGGACATTTATTATCGCACACGGTTAATTTCCGTAGCCTCTGGAAACTGTGTGCGCTGACCCTATTGTGGTTTGCTTTCTGATTGGCCGCCACCCAAGCCACGCGGATCGCGCGCGTGCACCGTGATCGAACGACATTCCACGTCCCTATAATCACACCCGTGTAGCTGGGATTTGATGTTTCTGCGCTACAACCTCCGTCCTATTTTATTGGTCCCTTCATATTTTATGCTAAATTTTGACTTTAGATTTATCTAACAAAATGTTGATGCATGTAACTACAAATAATATCACTAGAAACTATGTTTAAATACGAATCCAATGATATAATTTTTGGTGACATGCATTATTATTTTCTTAGTTCAATCTATGGTCAAAGTTTGGCACAAAATACTAAGAGGGCCAATAAATAAGGATGATGGTAGTAAATTTTTGGTGACATGCATTATTATTTTCTTAGTTCAATCTATGGTCAAAGTTTGGCACAAAATACTAAGAGGGCCAACAAAAATCTTCAAGTCATCAAGTCAAGTTTACAAAATCTTCAAGTCATCGTACTAAGGAACCATTATGACTTCGTTGAATCCGCTTCTTCAAGAAAACTTATTGTACCAGCAATACTTCTACCACACGCTAAGACTGGACGACACAGTAGCACGTCATATCACTCAAACCCACTAGGCCAACTAGCACGCCTAACGCGCGGGAAAGCCCCGCCCTTGTCATTTTGTTCTGGATTTCTATCGATCGATCGCACGAACAAGCGAAAGAAAAGAGTAGAAAATGTTACACTTTGCAAGTTGAAAAGGAAAAGGTGGCACACTTAAAGCACGCCTGTCGGGTTCGCGTCGCACCCCCGATAGTCGGTATGGCACGCCGCTCACCAAAGGGGACAAGCGTTGTCTTGCATTTTCACTGACATGTGGGACTGCAATTGAATAAACTGACAATAGCCGAAATCTAATCGCCCGCCGAGCATCGGCTGAGAAGAGAGAGGCAGGGAGGAAAAAGAGATCGGCCGCCCGCCGCGCACGGACTCCAAGAAATATGGACGGATGTGGGAGGTTTGTTGCGGGTTGCCGTTGGAGATGCGCTAATGTGAATGTATCCGTGAACCAGCTCTTTAAGTTTGATGTGAATATTGAACTTGGAATGCATCGCGTCTGTACATTATTGTATAATTATGGACTATTGTCTCATCGATCGCTAAGCCAAGTAGTACTACTCCCTCCATTTACTTATATAAGGCCACTATGAAATATACATTTTGCATCTATACAAGGCCACCAATAGTAATCGAGGCAAAATTAATGATGTTTCCTCGTAATAGCAACTTGTTTAATACTCTTACTTGCATGCATGCAGTACTATGAACTACTCCCTCGGTCTGTGAAAAATTGTATATGTAGCATTAGAAAATTTTCCAACAAAGAGTGTACATCTTCACTTCCAATAGACTTAGCCTTTAGTCTAATCGGTATTGATTGACTAATGCAGCAACTTGTGCTCTAGCTATAGGCATCATGTCTATCCTTAATTACGACATGCAACAACCTTTATTTAATCTTCTTCTCTCAATGGTCGCATGCACACATAAGTCTGCTACTTTTGGGCGTTAATTATGCCATGGAGTCCTGGTTCCTCTTGGTCAATGTGTAAATCTCTATATGTACAGTCTTTCACGGATGGAGGGAGTAGATTGAGCACTTGAGCGTGAGTGTGTGTGTTGCGTCTTGTGCTGTGTGCTGCATGAATGCGTGAGTGTTGCGTGCGTGCATATGTACGTGTGAGTGTTGCATGCATGCATGCATGAGGCTTCTACTCCCTCCCATTGACATGTTCATATTTCAAGCTTCATTAAAATGTTGCATGCAAGAATTAATGCTACTCATAGTGGGAAGTATCATACACTAGTATCATGCATATGATACTACTAGTGTATGATACTACCTTCATAGTGCATAGTATCATAGATAATTTTATTTATTGCCATGCATGACACAAAGTAGCATAGCCATGTGGGTGTCGAGGAACACTCTTGGAGAGCACTCGCTTTTCATTGGGGACAGCTACCCCATTGTGAAGCAGATGCCAGCTTCCGTGCACGACACCGAAGGCCTGACGTTCATGAAGCATGGTTGTGTCTTCAGTGCGCACCGCCGAATGAACGAAATGCTGGGACACGCTATCCCTGATTTATACTGCTTCAGCTTGGATGAGTCTCCATCATGTGGAACCGGACTAGAAAGCTGCGACAATGATTCCCGTTGCCCACCGCTATGGATCGTGCCATCTATGAAGAACACGTGGGACTGGAACCTGTAGGAGGACATGGAGCCCATCTATAACGTGTAAGTGGAATATGGTAAATTATGAATGATAGCGATGTAAATATATGTAGAGTAGTCATTGCACAAATTTATGACATGAAGTGGAGATGAACTTGTGTGGCATACTGGCATTTGTCCTTTATAATTTATGAGTAGTAAATGTGTTATGTGTACGTGCAACTTGTGTGGCTGTTGCACGGGCTCCAACACGTTCTGTGAGAAAAAAAAAGATGGCACAGCTTTGGCTATAGGTGATGTGGCGGCATCATACAGTAGCGATTGTCCACTATAGTTGTAGTACCAGGACGACAACTCGTAATCCTATAAACCTTGCGCTTGGCTCTTCGCCTCTTCAGGAGGTTCAACAATTCGTAATCGTGTGAACCTTGCACTTGGCTCTTCGCCTCTTCGGGAAGTCCAACAATGATCATACTACAGTACAATATGCTTCTGGCAATATGACACCGAATGCACTGCTGCACGTCCACCACGAGGGCGAGGGCGTTGTAGTCAAAACCCTCTCCTCGTCCTGCGACCCACCTCACGCGTGGGCAAGGGAGAGGGCGTAGGCATACGTCGTAAGCAAGCTTCTCCTCATCCTGTGAATCTGTGAGCCACCGCACGTGGGTGAGGGAGAGGGCGTAGTAAGCAAGCTTCTCCTCGTTCTGCGAGTTGACAGGACACATCAAAGTAGTACTAGTCCATACTTCGTACTTTCCGATTAATATGGCTTAATTTGAAATGAGATACTAAATACACTGGTGGTCAACGTATGTAACAATACGCTCATTACGGTCACTATATAGTTTTACGGTGATTATACGGTTAATAGCTCACCGTATTGCACCCTGCTGATCGGCCACATAGTCGACGTGGCACTTTGTTGACTGGTTAAATTGATACCTTGTTTCTGGGTCCCACCTGTCAGTTGGCAGAGCAAAGAAATCAGTTAAACAAAACTTTACGCAGGTGCGACAGGAGTCCAACCCTTGCGCGCGAACCATCCTGGCTGTGTATGTGAGTACATGCACGTGTACTCTCTCGATCCGTGAAAAACTGTACATCTAGCATTAGAAATTTTTCCAACAAAGGGTGTACATCTACACTTCCAATGCACTTAGCCTTTAATCTAATCGGTATTGATTGACTAATGCAGCGACTTGTGCTCTAGCTATAGGCTGCATGTCTATCCTTAATTACAGCATGCAACAACCTTCATTTAACCTTCTTCTCTCAATGGTCGCATGCACACATAAGTGTGCTACTTTTGGGCGTTAATTATGCCATGGAGTTCTGGTTCCTCTTGGTTAATGTGTAAATCTCTATATGTACAGTCTTTCATGGACGAAGGGAGCTGTGCACATGCCAAGTTCACTAACATTATAGCTTTCATAAAAAATAAACAATGAATAGTATAAAAGAGCACTAATATTATACCGACCGATTTCCTTGCTCATCCTCGATATCGGAAAGGATACTTTCATTCGCCGACATGTGGGACGTCGACCATCCTGGTCCACCTGCCATGCACCAAAATTAGAATGCATCACACAGTACTACAGGGGACACTCACCCCAGTCGTAGCGCCTCAGTAATAAATGACTAATGAGCCATCAAATCACAGGCCTAACCTTTCCCACTGTAAGTTGCTCGGATGAAGGAACCATCATGACTTCGTTGAAACCGCTTCTTCAAGAAAACTTACCACACGCGAAGACTGGACGCCACTGTAGCACGTCATATCACTCAAACCCACTAGGCCAAACTAGCCCGCCTAACGCCAATATTCTAGGATTTGTATGTCTCTATACTACTATGATTTTGTTGACGACTAGAAAGAAATGGAGGGCCTTTCTCTCTCTCTAGATCTCTCTCCATCCCACAACCCCTCTCTGGCACACGTACACACTCTCTGTAGCCACTCCGAAAGTACGACGTCACTACACATTCACGCGTCCAGGAAAAAAATTACACATTCACGCATGTTACATATACGTGCCAATTTTGTACCGAATGCTGGCTATTAATGTGAATGTATGCGTGCACCAACTCTTTGAGTTTCATGTGAATTAATGTATAATTGTGGACTATTGTCTGATCGAATTTTAGGAGCTTGGGCTATTGGCCATTGACGACCAAACCTATAAGCGTACCACGAGCTCATCAGCCCCAACGTTTCTCTTCGGCGAGTGTTTGCAAGTACTATAGCTCGCAGAGTACCTAGCCTACTAACACAGCGCGTAATCAATCGAGGTTTGACACAAAGAATCATCAAACCATTTTTTCATCAAACAAGTCCTGCTTATATGATAAATAGTTCAAACTTACGTCTAACCACTCATGCCATATATTACATCAAAAGCTGGCGAGGATACATCTATTTCCATAACTCAGAGAGGGTTCGCATGATTCACTATCAAACAAAAGTAGCAAGTACCGTCAACACAAGACAGTGCACTAGCCCTAAGATGTTTTGATAACACGCATTGTTCTGGCAATTAAACACAATGCAAACTACGTTGAAAGATTAGCGCGACCAACTATTTCTTGTCATCGATATCTGGGGCAATGTCCACAGGACGGAGAGTGGCATGGGAATCGATCTCTGGGGCGATGTCCACAGGACGGAGAGCGGCATGGGAATCGATCTCTAGGGCGATGTCCATAGGACGGACAACGGCATGGGAATCGATCTCTGGGGTGATGTCCACAGGACAGACCGCGACATCGGAATCATCAAGGACGTCCACTGGCACCTGCACAACCCTAACATATTAGCAAGCACATTGCAAATAATCAAAAACCACAACTATGGTAAGCCATTTTTTTACCTTGTGCAGCTCACCGGGGGATCCCATCCCTCTCGGGGCCATCTCCTCGAAGGGGGCCATCACCTTGCCAGGGAAATACTGCTTCTCAATGGCGACTATCTCCTCAAACCCGGCCTTGAGCCTCTCATAGGTGGCCATTAGAGTTTCTGGGGTAGGCACGGTGGGGCCCTTACTGTTCTTCTAGCTTTCTTTGTTCAGGAGTTCATCCGCCAATGTCGTCAACTCTTTGGCCAGTGCTTGTTTCTTGTAGTTCTTCGTCTCCATGGGTTGGCCCACCAACATCGCCAACTCGTTGGCCGGTGCTCGCTTCCTAGAGATCTCTGTCTCGAGTGGGTTGTTCGCCGGCAACTCTTTGCCTAGTGCTCCAGGATCCATCGATAAACTGACAAACAAAAAAGAAATCGAAAGTAAACCACAATCGCAATGAAAACGGGAAAAGAATAGGAAGTGAGAATCGGTCGGTGCTTCGCAAAAAGAAGATTCTTGGAATGAAAATAGAGTAGCATCACTAATTCGCCCACCTTTCCTTCGTCGGTACAGAAGAACAATGACAGAAGTGAGTAGCCTGGAGTGAGGTTTTCTTAAAGATAGGGGAGAAAGGGCTTCAACGAGCGTTCCAGTGAAATGATGGTTGCTTCGTCCCGTCCAACTTCGAGGCCACTTTACCACTGCTGGTAAAGGTGTGGTTTTGTGATATGACGGGTCATGACGGCCACACCGGGGTGACTGGTGAGTCTCGACTGCAGCACTTCGCTGTGATTTGGTGGACGACACGCGGGCCCGGATGCTTGATGCCCCGCAGGTCCATGAAACAATGTAAGAGCTAGTATAATAGAGCCTAGTCAGCTGGCTATAAGCCATTCCACATCATCAAAATCCCATCTGGAAGAGCGAGAATGGTGGAGAGAGAGTGAAGCCGGCGCTTCACTTATCGCCGGGCTGTAGCGCGCAGCACGAGAGAAAAAGAGCTGCATGAAGTCCTTAAAAGCAAACGCTGTCTTCTCCCTCCAATCAGGTGCGCTCCCCTCCTTCCTCATGAATGTAAATATTGATTACTATAGTCAGCTTAGCAGCTCCTCTGCAGCCTGCCTTATTTTTGTGTGAAGACTACAAGTGACATGGCACTAGTATAGAGCCCACAGTCAGCTTTTCTATTAGCCATGCTCTAGAGCGGCTAGTCATAGAGTTTGGACGACAGAGGAGGAGCTGGCAATAGTAGTACTCCACAAAAACTGTACTCTCACATTTTGTTTTGAGGATTAAATGTACTCCCACATAGAAAATATAAATAATAATGCATGTTGGTGCAGCCTACGTTTCCGATAATTTGAGCCGTGGGCTTGTTCGCAAATTTTACGAGCTGGTGGTTGTTCACTTAATGGAGTGTCTATTACCAGACGTGAACGATACAAAGTTGTCACAGCCCTAGCTTAGTCCTTGCCTGTCATTGCATAAACATCCATGCATCATTTTAAATTCAAGGAAATTGACTTGAGGGAATTTTCAAAGCCTCAGAATCCTTTTAAAAATGATCAACATTAAAATCTTTTCAAAATGAGCCCAAGAAAATGTTCCTGTTAATCTCTGAAAATATTGGGAAGAGCTAAAATTGCAACCAATATTTTTGGAATTTCAGAAATGATTAATTTGGGACTTTGAATCAAGCCTATAATTATTTGAATTGGATTTATATTTACTATGTATAAAATATGAATCCAATAATCCTGAAAACCTGTGAGTGGCTTTGAATATATTGCATCAAGGCATATAAATATTTTCAGAAGCTACTAAAATGATTTGGTTTGTGAATCAAATCAAAACAGAATTGAAATATTAGAAAACAGAAACAGAAATGTGAGAAAGAAGGAAACTAACCTGGCCCAGCTTACCTGCACTGTAGCTGGCTCAGCCCAGCCGGCCCAAGATGGCAGTCATGTTCAACCCCCGCCGACCGAAGCAGCTGCGTGCTGGACGCGCGCGCGCGTCGACGCCACCTCCTGCTTCGCGCTGGAGGCTCATCCTCCTCCCTGTCCCCGCGCCTGGAGACGCCCTCGACCCCCTCGTCCACTCCTCTCTCTCTGGTCTCGTCCCTCTCCTCTAACCCGCGCCCCCGGATGCACTCGAGGCCACCGCTCGCTGCCACCGCCTCCATCGGCCACCCCATGCCTCGCCGACGCGCCAAGAAGAACTGCCGCGTCGTCCTCGTCATCTGCACAGAGCCGCGCAAGGCCGGACACCCTGCATCACCATTTGCATCGCCATTTTCCACCTCGGCCATCGGAGATCGCCGGCAACGCTCCATCGCCGTCCGTGTCGTTGCCGATTAGCCGATCGTGAGAAGTTTAGAGCTCAAGAACACACACAACACACGCGAGAGAGGAAAGGTTTTGTGCCGCAGCTAACAGCGCAGCGTTTTCTGTTTCCTTCCTTTTCCCTTATTCCTGTTACAAGCGAAAGTCTAGCTAACAAACCCCGGCCAGCCCGTCGTGATCTGGATTGATCGCGCCATCTCACGACCTCATTCACACAGACGTGCCACGCTGACCGGGTTTACAGAAAACCAACAAAGGGAAAAACGGGACTATGCAGAGGGCACGTCCCAGCTACGTGCATGCTGCATGTGACCGTCACATCAGTGCATGCGAATACAATTTAAAAAACAGAAAATGACCCTAGCGGTCCGACGAATAGCTTATTCTAACATATCTCCCCCTAAGCTTGACGTCCACTGATCTCCACGACGCCCAACCTTCGACGCATTTCAGTGAACTGAACCCTTCCAAGGGATTTCGTCAAAACATCTGTCAGCTGCTCTTGTGTCCGCACATAATCAACTTCCACTTGCCTAGTTTCCATACTATCATGGATGAAGTGGAACTTCACATCAATGTGCTTACTTCGATCATGATGAACTAGATTCTTGGCTAGTGCAATGGCTGATTTGTTGTCCACCAACAGTCTGAACTTGGTTGCTTCCTGGCCTTGCATCTCGCCTAGGAGACGGCTCAACCAGATCCCTTGTTGGGTTGCCGCTGCTGCTGCTACGTACTCCGCTTCATAAGAGCTGATTGCCACCATTCTATGCTTCTGCGAAGTCCAACTAATTGGCTTGTCTCCAAGGAAGAAGACATGACCCGACCACATATCCCCGCGGCTGGGCTACATACACCTCTTCACTGAGATCGCCATTGAGAAAAGCTGACTTCACGTTCATGTGATGGACTTCCCATCCGTGGTGAGCAGCAAGAGCAAGCAGGAGATGCTCTGTTTCCATCCTCGCCACTGGAGCAAATACCTTGTCAAAATCAACCCCTTGGCGCTGTGTGAACCCTCTCGCGACCAGCCTAGCTTTGTGCTTGATAACATTGCCTGTCGGGTCGCGTTTCACCTTGTACACCCACTTCAAACCGATCGGTTGGTGACCCCGCGGTAGTGAGCTGAGCTCCCAGGTGGCATTGTCAACAATAGACTGCATCTCATCGTCCATGGCTCTCTTCCACGCCACGTCGCCAAGCGTGTCATTGATGTCGGAAGGCTCCTCGGCATTGAGAAGGCACTGCTCCATCGCCTCACCCACAGCCTCCCCCTCAGTCTCGTCGAGGATGCAGGAGAGACGGCGGTAGCGTATTGGCCCGGAGTCGACGTCGCGCCTGTCATCGTGCGTCGGTGGCGTGTCCCAGCGTATGCCGGGCACCGTATCGGGCGTGCGTGGCTCAGGCTGTGGCGTCCCGTGCGCGTTCACCGCCAGCGTGGAGGCGCCCACCGCCGGCGTGGACGCGGGCGGAGAGAACAGGCCATGGGTTGGTGTAGAGGCCTCTGTCCTGCCGTGCCGCGCCCTCGACACCGTACTAGCACCGGTGTCCAGCTCTTGAATTCCACGGTCTGTGGTGTAGACCACAGTGAAGGTTGTGGGCGCGGTTGGAGTAGTATCTGTAGAGTGAGCATGCCAGTTCCAAGGCCTATTCTCTTCGAAAATTACATCTCTTGTTACCTGCACCTTCTTGGTCAGTGGGTCATACACACGGTAGGCTTTGGATCCCTCCTCATAGCCCACAAACACCATGGGTGTCGAGCGATCAGATAGCTTTGTGATCCCAGGTCCAAGCTTCTTCACGTGGGCCATGCACCCGAATGTACGCAGGTGCTGCACTCTCGGTTTTCGTCCATGCCATGCCTCATATGGAGTGACACCCTCCAGACTCCTCATGGGTGCACGGTTCAGGATGTAGACAGCGGTCTTGACAGCTTCTCCCCAGAAATACGCCGGCATATCCATGCTCTTGAGCAAGCATCGAGCCATCTCAACAACTGTTTGATTTCGGTGCTCAACAACGCCATTTTGCTGAGGTGAGTATGGAGCTGTGGTGAAGTGCTTGACACCGAGACTCTCACAGTACTGCTTGAACTCCACAGAGTTGAACTCCCCGCCCCGGTCGGACCGGAACGCACGAAGCTTGCATCTGCCCTCCGCCTCGGCCATGGCCTGCACCTTCTTGAATCGCTCGTGTGCCTCATCCTTGGACTGCAGCAGCTCCAGCCACATGTAGCGGCTGAAATCGTCCACAACTAGCAGGAAGTACTTGTTGCCTCGAGGTGTCACCGGTGAGATCGGCCCACATAAGTCAGTGTGCACCAGCTCCAGCGCGTGCTCCGCACGGTATGCCGTGGACTGTGGGAACGGGGCTCTCTGCTGCTTTCCAAGCGCACACCCGTCGCAGTACTCTTCGACACGGTCGATAAATGGCATCCCTCGAACTAGCTGCTTGCTGGCCATGGCTCGGAGAGCTCGGAAGTGGAGATGTCCCATGCACGCATGCCACCTCCATGTCACATCATCGCCTTGCGTCAGAAGGCACGCCGGCATATCTATGGTGAGAACTCCAGTGTACAGCCGACTCCCCGAGCGCTTGACACGAGCGAGTACACGACGCGCTGGGTCATGGACTATCATGACGCCGCTCTCGATCCCAATCACACAGCCACCCTCGTCCAGTTGGCCCACTGATATTATGTTGCTCCGAAGAGAGGGAATGTAGAAGACATTCGTCAGCGCCCTCTGGTCGCCGCTCTGACAGCGGAAAACAACAGATCCTCTGCCGCGGATGGCCACCATGGAACCATCCCCAAACTTTTTTTTGAACATAACCATCCCCAAACTTAACAGTCCCATGCACGCTGTCATCAAGTGTTGAAAACATGTGCTTCTCACCGGTCATGTGGCTGCTAGCACCGGTGTCAAAAAACCACACACCATCAGGACCGGGCACTGGAATTACCTTCTCTTCATTCAGAAAAACAGCCTGGGGTCCTACGATCTCTGTGGTGGCCACGGCCATGAAGAGACCTTTATCGTGCTCGTCACCTTCCCGCATGAGATTTGCTTGATGTTGGTTCCCCTTCTGCTCTTCGTCCTTCATTCTCGTCCAGCAATCTTTCTTCCAGTGTCCCGGCCTATTACAGTAGTGGCACTTGCCTTTTTTCTTTCCCCCCGATACGCTTGATCCGCTCACACCACCGTTTCCGGGCGCAGATTTGCCTCCGCCTGGTGACTTGGGCTTGCCCTGCTGCTTGTGCTTGCTGCCGCCTCCGCCACCACCGGAGGACGAGCCGCCGCCGCCGAGCTGTCGCTCACGGGCGAGCCACTCCTCATGGGCAGTGGCGGCGCTAGGAATACGGCAAGCCCCAGGCCACCTTCGTCCACTGCAGCTACAGTAGAGAACTGTAGCTTCACTGTTTCAAAACTTAACAAAGGAATCGGTCTTCACGCCCCAGGCTGCCTTGGGGCCTGTCTCCGCCGCTGCTCGTGGGTGAGAAGCAGCCGGCCGCCGGACTGCGCCGCGTCATCGAGGTCGTAGTGATCCTCACACGTGGAGAAGCGCCCGACGAGCTCGTCGATGGTCAGCGTTTTCAGATCGACGAGGGAATCAATCGCCATCGCCATCTGCCGATACTTCCGCGGCACAGTGCGAAGAAACTTCTGGACGGCTTTGTGCTCCGTGGCCGGATCACCGTACAGCTCGAGGTCGGCGACGAGACCGGTGAGCCGCAGCGCGAAGTCCTCGATGGACTCGCCGTCCTTGAAACGGAGGTCCTCAAACTCGCGGTGGCACACTTGTGCCTTGGCCTCGCGAGCGCGCTCACTCCCCATGCGGAGTGTCTTGATGGTCTCCCAAGAGGTCTTCACCGTGTCCTTGGCCGCCAGTACCCGGAGCATCTCCGGCGGCACCCCAGTGAGGATGATTTGCAGGGCGCGCCGATCGTCGGGTTCGTCGGCAACGCCATCGGTCACCGCGGACCAGACGCTGTGACCTGCAACTTCACCTGCATGAGGAGCACCCACTCCATGTAGTTGGTGTGGGTGAGGACCATGGTTGATGACGAGGTCTCGCTCTCCCGCACCACCCTTTCGACGATGCGGATCTCGCTGCTGCCACCGCCCGTCAGACGCGCCACCGGTGCTATAGACGGCGGCGTCTTCGGCCGCGACTTGGTGCCGCTCTTGTTCTTCTCGGCCTCGCTATCGGATATTGCCGCCGTAGATCAGACACCGCCGGAAGCCGCGAAATGGATCGAACACCACCTAGCTCTGGTACCAATTGTCATTGCCGATTAGTCGATCGTGAGAAGTTCAGAGCTCAAGAACACACACAACACACGCGAGAGACGAAAGGTTTTGTGCCGCAGCTAACACGCGCAACGTTTTCTGTTTCCTTCATTTTCCCTTATTCCTGTTACAAGCGAAAGTCTAGCCAACAAACCCCGCCCAGCCCGTCGTGATCCGATTGATCGCGCCATCCCACGACCTCCTTCACACAGACGTGCCACGCTGACCGGGTTTACAGAAAACCAACAAAGGGAAAAACGGGACTGTGCGGAGGGCACGTCCCAATTACGTGCATGCTACATGTGACCGTCACATTAGTGCATGCGAATACAATTTGAAAAACAGAAAATGACCCGAGCGGTCCGACGGAGAGCTTATTCTAACAATCCGGCCTTCCCCGAGCACGCCGACCGTCTCATCGTGATCACCGTGAGCCCCTGCATCGTTCCCCCCTAATCCCGTGGCCTATTGCTCGCCGTAGCCGTCGTTATTATGCTGACCGAGACACACCGCCGCTTGATCTCATCGCCGGCGTTGTTCCGGTGACCTTGCTCACAGCGGCTCGTAAAGCATCCCCATCGCTTTTCTCCTTTCGTTTGCACAACATAGCGCCCATTCCGCGAACACCCGAACTCCGGCCGCTGCCGCGAGCTCGCTTCCGGCGATCTCAGGCCACCCCGCGTCCTCCCGTTGCCGCCGCTGGATGCGCGCGAGCGCCAGCAAGCCATAGACGCAAACCGTTCGTCGAGCCGTGCCCTGTGCGGCGTTTCCGAGCCGCCCCGCCCTGTCTGACCTCGCCGGCGGCGACCCGCCGGTGGGTTTGACCCACTTTGACCATGGCTGGACCCTCCTGTGTCCATGACATGTGGGGCCGGCCGCTGACCAAAATTAGTTTATGGTTATAATTAGTGCTAATTACCACTATTAGGAGAATGACCATCTAACATGTGGGCCCTGGCACCACTGACATTTTCAGTTAAAGTTTAATTAACCCTATTAACGTCTGGGTCACTGACTAGTGGGCCCTGACGGTGTCCTGGACTAGGGGGTACTCACCACATCGTCTCCCGATTAGTTGGATTGGGCCGAGGACCCCCAGGGCCGTTTACTCATGGGCCAGTTCGGACAGCCGAAGTATACACGAGGAAGATTCCACAAGACTTGGTGATCAAGACAAGGACTCCTCTCCACCGGCGTATTCGACTAGGACTCTTGTCATCCTAGGCCTCTGGTACATTATATAAGCCGAGGCCGGGCTAGTCGATAGGGAGGGCTAGATCATTACGACATTACTCATCATACCCCTTTGGTTTAGACCACAACATATGATCTCGAGGTAGATCAACTCTGTACCTTGATACTTCATCAATATAAACAAGAGCAGGACGTAGGGTTTTACCTCCATAGAGAGGGCCCGAACCTGGGTAAAACACCGTGTTCATCGTCTCTGTTACCATCGATCCTAGATCCACAGTTCGGGACCCCCTACCCCGAGATCTGCCGGTTTTGACACCGACAATGGTGCTTTCATTGAGAGTTCCGCTGTGTGATCGGCAAGGATCAATGGCTCGCCAGCAGATCAACTGCGACGTCGGCATCTTCGTCGTCGGCTCGACTGGTCACCTTGGCTCGACCGAGGACTGCGCTCCGTCTCCGATCGTCATGTTCGGACGAGGGCCTTCATCAAACATCCACTCCGATCTCTATCATGATGATGGAGGAATCATCCTTGGAGCTCGGGGGCTCAACGTCAACATTGCCCTCGGGCGACCGTGCTGTTTTTCTAGACAGCAAACTTTTATCCGCCTCCACCGCCTCCTCGAGTGTCGTTTTAATGATTGCTTCAGTGGAATTGTGCGGAATTAAGTCTACAACAACCGTGCAAAATTTCGCCGAGTTCCGATGAAGGAATCTCCGGCGATCTCCGATATACCGGAGCCCTATCGAATCTGGACGGGAATCTGGACGAGTTTGGAGCGTGGTGTTCGGCATCTAGCTCGGACGTTCTTTGGAAGATCCAACCGTTGATCAGCTGCGGAATTCCTATATCTACCACCCCTCAAAATTTCAGCTCGATCCGACGGTTCAAACTCCAGGAACCTTCCGATGAGTGGACCAATTTTCAGATCTGTTTTCTGCGCGAATATGGATCCGACCCGAATTCATGTTTCTTTATGAACGTGATATTGGACAACCTTTTTAAAGGAATTTTCTTCTAGGGTATTATGCGTTGTTTTTAAACACGTGCCCATAAAATTTTAAGCCTCCTCTGAGGTAATCTTCACAATCACGCTGGTGTCAAACCAGTCCGGCAATATTGCTCCACGGCTGCTGACCTGTGCTAGACGTGTCGTCGCTTTTTGAGCCGAGCTCAACTTCTTCGGATCATCATCTCGGCGAGCCGAACAAGAGTTCGGAATCGCCAAGGATAAATCATCACCAACATCGCCGCCCCATGGATTACACGGAGCGGGCACACCGGCATCGCCGCATGGCCACTTCATCAAGCCGGCATTGACCGCGTCACAAGTTATGACCTGTGTCGGCATGGCCGCACTGTTGCTTCTTCAATCCGATGTCCATCACACTGAACTGCTTCAACACCTCGGCTGACATGGCAACTGCAACGTCTCCTTACCGACCTGCTCCGTCACCTCGGCTAGACCGGGGGCTTCGCCATCTCTTCATCAACCTACTCCGGAGACTTCGGCGTCACCAGCTGACCAGCTTCGTTACGTTAGCTGGACCGGGGGCTTTGCCTCGGCGAGACAATCTTTGCCAGCATCGCCATGCCGTCGCTTCATCACCCATCAGGCAATGGGTGTGCAGATCGAGTCCCAATTTTGGGAGTAACCTTTCTTCGGACTGCTACAACAAATAAACCAGGTGCTATTAATCCTAGCAATTTTTGCTTGTTTGGGTTTATTTTTCCCAAGAAATTATTACTCTGGTTTGTTCCATCATCTGTACACATGTCTATCAAATGGTGGCCGCATTAACGACGGTCGCGTGATGGTTCGGTCAGTTTTCGTACATAGTTCGGCGAACGCCGCATCCGGAACTCGGACCGACCTGTGAATTCGGGCTTTGCCACGCCTTTACCGCATCACGCCGACGCCCTGCATCGACATTGACTTCGGCGCCAGGCCACATCTCTTTAAATAAATTATTTTTGCGAAAAGCAATTATGCAAGGATTTTATATATATTTATATTATTCTTTTTGGACCGCACTATTTTATGTGTGCATGTGATTGACTTCGACTGCGTCACGCGGTCACTTCGGCAAGCCAATGTCGTCGTCCCAATTGGCATAAATCGGCTCGCATGATCATCTTGTTGATTGAATTGCCATACCGACATGTTCGGTTGCCTCGGGGACTTCGGCATCATCAAGAGGGTCCTACCTCGTCGGGTGTTTGGCGCACGGGCCATATTTCTTTTATTACTCACTTTGCATGAATTATTAATCATGCAACCTTTTTTTTTACTGTTATCTCCGGCTTGCACTATCTTCCGTGCAGAGGTAAATGATCCGGATTGGGCAGCGCTGTCACCTCGACTGGACCGGGGGCTTCGTCATCACTTCATTAACCCACACCGGGAACTTCGGCGTCATACTGTCAGCCTACTCCGTCACCTCGGACGGACGGGGGGGGGGGGGTTCCACCTCGCCACATTGGTCGTGCTGTGTCGCCACTTCGGAGTGCCGAGCTCTTCGCTCCTCCATATCGGGACCGGCTTAGGGGCTGGGACCTCGTCCCGCCGTAAACTCGGACCGCGTCATCGATGCCGAGCACATTAACCAGCTAAGTCGCTTTCATGCCCAAAGTTTTAAAATTTTAATTTGTGTTCGGTTCGACCATGCTCACGTGAGTTGTTTGTTAAAAGAAACTCCCTTTACCCATGTTAGCTGGGGGCTCTTAAATTTACATGAGCCATTTTATAATAAGTGTGTTTTCTTCTTGTTCGTTGCAAAGTCTTTTTCTATCACTCCTTCCTCGACTCGGGTGTGTGGTCAATAGCCGGATAGCCTGGGTCCGATCTTGACCCACTTGCAGTCTTGAGATCGGATGTGTCATGTTAAAGCACGACAGAAGCACAAATTTTTTTTAGACCAATTTTCGGATTGACACCAATTGACTTGATTTAGTTCGGACGTGGAGTTTCCGCATAAGTCTTTTGGTTTTTAAGCCTATGGCACTTTTAAATTATTTGTGTGTTTCCAGCATAAGTCTCGCAGTGTAACGCCGGACACCTTTAGAGATTCGGCAAAACATTCTCGGGTATTGCTTTATATGCATCGGTTTCGAATTATGTCTTTGGTCAATAGTTGGGTTGCCCGGCTCCTGTGCTTTCCTCCTACGTTCCGCTTTGTTCGGCTAGGTGTGCAAAGGGAGAACCACTGCGATTGTGCTTCCAGCTAGCATGGTTAAGCGCCTAAGTGGAGAAAGTCGAAAACTGACTGTCACAATAAGTGTAAACTGGCCAGCGATCCGATGACTGTGTTAAATTATAAGATCGATAGAAGTCACCCCATGTTAAATGACGGTCCGTTCATAACATTGGCCGAAGTGTTTACGGCTTGACCTCGACTGTCGCCGAACACTAACTGGGGGCTAGTAACTGGCCTCCCAACTTTAAGCTCCTATGACTAAGTGAAAGTTATAAATCCCGCATATCTGATTGCCTCGTTTCCGCTAACACAACCGCCTTCGGGCACCGAGACGTCGGCTAAGGGTTGTTTTGTTATTGCGAAAACACCCTGTGTAGCATCTACAAGGGGATGGAAGCCGATGATGGGCCACTTTCAAATTATAAACGGTCGCAACGGAGTCAAAATAAACATATCATCGGCGTTTGTATTTAATATACGAGGGCCTCCTTCTGCAATCATCGTTATAAAGCCATAAATATGCATCAATTTGACTTAAGATTTTGGCCAAGCTGGGTTGCCTGGCTCCTGTGCTTACCCCTACGTTCCTGATTGTTCGGCTAGGTGGTTAAGGGAGCACCTCTGTGATTGTTACTACCGGGTCATCCGAGTAAGTACCTCAGACTGGGTGAAGCCGAAAGCTAGCAATATTAAAGGATCACATTGGTCGGCAACGGCGGAAGTGAAAATTTTGGTTCATTAATACCATAGAGTTCGGGAACTTTCCCCAAACTAAATCCTCAATATTTTCCTCCCACATTGATCGGAGGTGAGGTTTCATGATCATGATAAGCATGACGACCCAAAGAAAGGAACCGATAGCGGGACTATTTTCTTTGGAAGATGTTTCTTTCGTTAAAATGTAATATAACATATCTCTCTGTGTACCTTTGTGCATAAAACCATATGACCAGATTGCCTTGTTTTCCATAAATCTTTGCCCTTATAACGGCTTTATAAAGTAGGAAAACACTCCTCGGCTACTGGCCGAAGAGGTTGAAGCCGATGGTCGGTCAACAAAGTTTTGTACAATGCGAATCCGAGCACTAATGATGTAAAGTACTTGGATACATAGAGTCATTACACATAATTTGTGATTTTACTATGGATATCGATCCTTAATTCGGCCACCCGTGCCCGCATTAAGACTCGGGGGCTACTGGGCTTCAGGCTTATTATTTACAAATATTAAAGGGGCACATCGATCCCCTGATCTAGTGTTGCCACCCGACCAGTGTCTCGGGGGCTACTGCATTGCTTGTTCAATGCAGAAAATTCAAAGTGCTTAGTGTTCGGCTTGACCGAACTATAAGTAAACGCGTCTTCGGACAACAACATGTACCATTTGGACCTATCTGGCATCAAGCTAATATATTACGACAACTTCTCAAGACCCTCTCTCAAGGGCCCGTTCGCCGATCACTATTATCTCTAATATATGCACACCACATTTCTATTCCTAAGTATGCTACAGAGCTAGGAGTTGATCCTTAGGCCGATTTTGTGAATCGACCTGAGTCTCAGGGGCTACTGGGATCACCGGTTTTATGCCATCCTTCAGGTGCATCTCGGGTTTTAGACCGACACACACCTTGAGGGCTACTGGCTATATATCTCGGCAGAGAATAAATTGCACCAATTGAAAATATTCACAAAAAATCAGCCCGCAGTCAGGATGGTGCACCACCTCGGAAGCAGTCCGGCATAAAGCTCGGATTCGAATGGCTCGTTCCATAAAAGACTACTCCGCCATTTAAGCTCGGCTGAACTCCTTCAACTTTTTTGAACCAAGGTGATCTATGACACCTTGGATACAGTCCGGCGTTGGAGCTCGGAAGCGGTCTGGCGTTGGTGCTCGACTGCAAAAGATACCTCAGAAGCAGTCCGGCATAAAGCTCGGTTGCAAGTGGCTGGCTCCATAGAGGGCATCTCCGACATTAAAGCTCGTTTGAACCCTTTTAACTTTTTCAAGACCGAGGTAGTTTATGACACTTCGGATTTAGTTCGGCGTTGGAGCTCGGACGTAAGAGGATACCTTGAATGCCGAATAGTGTTGGAGCTCGGCTGTGAAAAGACGCCTCGGATTTAGTTCAGCATTAGAGCTCAGACGCAAGAGGGCGCCGTCGCACGGGAAGCACTTCAAACCCCAGGTGTGGCGTAAAAAACTTACTAGGCATTGATAAAGGCCGATAACTTAAAAAGACTCCTCGGATACCCGACGTATGAACTCTTCGGATACACCTCGGCGATCCTCAAGATCGAAGATGAGAAGATTTGTTGAACCAGTTTTCAAGACCGGCGACCGAAGATGAAGAGTAGTTCGGAAGAATCGAGGAGCGTCCCCAACTTGAAGACCGGTTCAGGGGGCTACTGACGGTGTCCTGGACTAGGGGGTACTCACCACATCGTCTCCCGATTAGTTGGATTGGGCTGAGGACCCCCAGGGCCGTTTACTCATGGGCCAGTTCGGACAGCCGAAGTATACACGAGGAAGATTCCACAAGACTTGGTGATCAAGTCAAGGACTCCTCTCCACCGGCGTATTTGACTAGGACTCTTGTTATCCTAGGCCTTTGGTACATTATATAAGCCGAGGCCGGGCTAGTCGATAGGGAGGGCTAGATCATTACGACATTACTCATCATACCCCTTTGGTTTAGACCACAACATATGATCTCGAGGTAGATCAACTCTGTACCTTGATACTTCATCAATATAAACACGAGCAGGATGTAGGGTTTTACCTCCATAGAGAGGGCCCGAACCTGGGTAAAACACCGTGTTCATCGTCTCTGTTACCATCGATCCTAGATCCACAGCTCGGGACCCCCTACCCCGAGATCTGCCGGTTTTGACACTGACAGGCCCCACTGGCCAGGTTTGACCTTGACCAGCCATGTTGACCTGCTGACGTAGTGCTGCCCTCATGCTGATGTAGTAAATGTTTCTGGAATTAAAATAGATCATAAAATGATTTATGAATTTTAGAAAATATTATAAACTTCTAAAAATCATATAAAATCAACCGTAGCTCGGATGGAAAAGATTTATATATAAAAAATGATCAGAAAAATATGAAGAATCTGTTTATGGCATTTTCATGCATATCAGAACAACTTATACTCCCTGGTTAGGACAAATCAAATAAACAACATTTGAATAATCATATATGGAGTTTGAATTTGAACCTTTGGTTCAAACCAACTTCTTTTAATCTGGCTTCTAGTTGCATTAGCTCAATCAACAGCATATTGCCATTTCATGATCATGCATCATATTGTTGCATTGCATTGATTGTGCTCCTTCTTGTTTGTTCCCTCTCGGTAGCAGACGTTTCCGACGTTGAGATCGATGTCACTGATGAAGACTCAATGCTATCTTCAGAAGTGCCAGGCAAGCAAACCCCCTTTGAGCATTCCGATACAATCCCACTCTCTCGCTCTTGATCTCTTTTACTGCATTAGGACAACAACGATTCAACTACTACATGTTGCGGTAGTTGAACCCATTCCTCTGCATGACCTATCTTTGCCACAGTAAATACTTGAAACCCACTAGCATGAGTCATGATGCGCCTACTCATCCATGCTTGCTTGTTATGCCTGCTATGCTTAGAGTTGTGTCAGGTCTGATTCATCTGGGATGGATTGGAATGGTGATGAACAAGTCCTACTGTTGAGAGCTAAGTGTGTGAACATGATTTGGTAAAGGTAGCGATGAGAGGCCATGTAGGAGTACATGGTGGGTTGTCTCATTGAAACCGTCCTCAGGAATTGAGTTCTGTGTTGGTGATCCAAGACAGTTACTACCACACATTGGGATCCTTAATTGACTCTCTTGACTTATTAATCGCCTTGATCTCTGTCCAGGAGTTGCAAGTAGTTTCTGGTGTTTGTAGTATGCTGGAGGCCGTGTGTAGCGTTGGCCCTAGGGGTGGGCTATGATGTGGTAGGCACATGGCACGGTTTACTGAGGCACCCGTTTGGTGGGTTCGGGAACCCTACACACATCGTTTGGGGCTGAAGTGGAAACCTTGGCCGGACTTCCTTGCGGATGGAACTCAAATAGGCGATAAACCTGGACTAGAGTCTCGTGTGGTTAGTCAGGTCGTGGCCGACACCCTCGCTGGGCTTCCGCTTGAAGGTTGCCGAGTACATGTCGTGTAAATGGCGATAAGTGGTGGGAGCGTGTGTGAAGAAGTACACCCCTGCAGGGTTATATATGATCTATTCGAATAGCCGCGTCTGCGGATATGGACTACTTGGAATGCTTACATTGTTCATACACAAGTGAAAGTGGATACTCTAAAATGCGCAAGATAAGCGTGAGTGCTATGGATGGCCTTCTCGTAGGGAGACGGGAGCGGATCCATAGTGGTGTATTGATATGGTGAATATGTGGACTCGTGTGCGCCACCTCAAAAGAGTTACCAGCAGTCGTAGTACAGGATAGCCACTGAGTCAAAGCTGGCTTGCTGCAGTTAAACTCCACCACCCCTTTGTTGATACTGATGCATATGTAGCTAGTTCTGATGTAAGTCTTGCTGGGTATGTTTGTGCTCACGTTTGCTTATATTATGTTTTTGCAGAGAGACTTCAGTCTCACTAGTAGTTCTACGGGGGCTTCGACGATTAGCTTGGGAATCCCAGGCAGAGGTCTGGTTCCTATGGAGGGTCTTGTAGATAGACAGGCTTTCTAGCCTCCTCTGTTTTTAGATATCTGTACTCAGACATGTTTATGCTTCCGCTTGGCTTGTATGACTTTGTGTGAAGGGTCATGAGACCCGCTGCTTGTAATAAATGCTATGATGGCTCTTCTGGGCCTTTATCTATATGAGTTGTTGAGATATGTTGTGATGCCATGTTGTACAGCACATACTTGCATGTTATGCGTACGTGTAACGTGTATTGCTATGTGTGGGATCCGACAATCTAGTTGTTTATTCTTGGTAGCCTCTCTTATGGGGAAATGTCTCCTAGTGCTTCCACTGAGCCATGGTAGCTTGCTACTGCTCTGGAACACATGGGATGATCGGCATGTGTCCTTCTTTGCTCCTGTGTCTGTCCGTTCGGGGAAATGTCATGTGTTAGCTTGCTACAGCCCGGTTTCACTCGCTGCTGACCGACACATGCATTGCTGGGTCTTGTATGCCTGTCCCTATAAGTTAGTGCCACCTTGGGTTTACAACTAGTCATGTTGGCTCGGGTTCTCTGTCATATGGATGCTAGCGACACTATCATATACGTGAGGTAAAAGGCGCAAACGGTCTCGGGCCAGGTAAGGTGGCACCCGTGCGGATACCGTGCGTGAAGCCGCAAAGTGATATGATGTGTTACATGCTAGATCGGTGTGACGTAGGATCGGGGTCCTGACAGCTTTGTGACCTGGCACACCGTTAGGGCTGGACCCAAAGCTCGTAGCTCACGAGCTTTATGAGCCCTCGATAGTTCGGCTTGTTATGCTCGTGGGTCGCTTCTTAATGAACAAAGCCAATCATCAGTTTCTTAACGAGCTTAATGAACAAGCTAACAAGTTTCATGCTAAGTTCGTTAGTAACAACACAACACATGTTTCATCTTACGTGACAAATTTGTTAACGAGCGCTCACGGGCTTAACGAGCTTCAAACGAATTGAGCCGAGCTGGGTTTTTTGCTCGTTAATCTTTCAGAGCTTAATGAGCCGAGCAGCTCGTTAATCCACCCCATGCACACCGCTTGGAATAAGCGGGTAGCTATCTCAGAAAACAATCAACAAGTCAAAAAAAATGGCGACCTGGCACATACACAATTTTAAACGATTGTTTTGATGGTGTGAAAAAAGAAAACTACCCCACTATATGTATATATATAGGCAGGAGCCTCCGCGCTTGCTTGCTAGGGTTTCTCTATTCACACACTCTCATCCTTTCCAGATCTAAACAAGATAGCGGTGGTAACACTGTCTTTCTATCGTCACCGCTGGTTACAGATCCGGACATATCCCCTTCGCCGGTGAAGGGGAGGAGGGGCAGCGTTTAGGCCATTGTCGACGGCGAGGAAGGAGACCCACTGCCGGGCGCACTGTTATCTCTGGCTGAGCGTCGGTGCGGAAGGTACTCTGATCCCTTCGTCGCTGCCCTAGTGTGGGCGGATCCAGCCTCCCGCCGCCCACCTATTCACACTCCGACGACCTTCAGGTATATATATCTTCTTTCGAAACCGGCCTAACTCTACTTCCCCAGCTTGCTACGTCACTGCATGTGCATCATTTTCTACCTCTTAGCCCCCCTCGTAGCTAGGCTCGATCGGATGGTCCAACGCCCCCTAATTTTTTTATTGTTAGAGGTAAAGCTACTTCATTGAGTCGAATCTTGTACTTGGTTCAAACAGGAAATAAAGGGGGAAAAGTTAGTATGTACATCGGACTTGGTACAAACAGGAAAGAAAGGGGGTGAAAGTAGTACAGACTGGCCATCCAACCTGTCTCTTGGTCGAAAAGGGAAATATAGGGGAAACAATGTACATAGTGGTATGACCAGGACTAGATTTGCTATCCACACATACGAATAGGGGGCTAAAGTGAGCAAAAATGGGACCAACCCAGATATGTTGGTTGGATGTTTGTTTCTCGGGGCAACAAACTCTGAATCACCACTTTATGCCTCGGTTTAGGTACATGGCGCTGGACTACTGGTGCACCCACTGTCCCATGCTCTTATAGCAAATATTTAGTTGTACTTAATCTAATGCCCCTGGTAAAATGAAGCCATGCCACTGTTATAAGTCATGACAAGTTTAACCAATTGTTTTTGCCAGTAATTGTTTGAGACTCTGACTGTTTCCTCTGTAGCTTTTTGTACAAACAGGGATATCCATTTCACCTCGCTGCTATTGCGACCTTTTGGTGCACTGCACAAAACACTTCTTAAAAGAAGTGATTTTTGTGCAATTTAACTGGAATGTCACACCGGAACCGTTGGTTCATTTCAGTGGAACTGCATAAAGGGAGATCTGTATTACAATATTCATCCTCCATATTGGCACCATAACCTTCCTTTAGGTAAGAATGATATTTAATGCATGTGTTCACCTCTATTTTGCAACTGCTATAAGAAAATAATGCTATTGTTTACTAGTACACTTGTACCCCCCTCACTGATAAAACCAAATCTGAAATAGAAGGCCAATCATGTACTTGGTTTCACCAATTGGTGAGGAGAAAGAGAAACAGAGCAAGAAGAGGAAGAAGAAGAAGAAGAAGAAGAAGAAGAAGAAGAAGAAGGAAATGAAGAAGATCACACGATGGTACCGTCCTATGTTATCCTGACATCTTGCTAGTGGTATTGTTTTGTTGTGTTGCTACTAGTATTAATTTACTTGAAGAAATGCACTTGTAGTACGTAGCAGAGTAGTACTTGGCTTGATGACACATCATACTAATTAACTGGATTCTGGATGCATGTGTGACCCAGCTCTACATGATCTACAGTGCCAAGGTGAACTTCCTGAAGCCGAGGCCTTAGTCGAGGCCATTCAAGGGCTCCGACAATGCCTCCCTTACATGTGAGACGATCCTCCAGGAGCCCTTCCACTTCTGCTGTCTCTCCTGCAAGGTCACTTAATCAATTAGGAGTACTTAAGCAGCAATAATTAATCGCTGCCTAATTTTCCTGTCGGAGTTAAACAAATCTTTAGTAGCACCCTATGCTGAATCATGTACGTGTGTATGTGTGTCTGTGGAGGTGGACCATGTGGTGGAGCAGGAAGGGGATCTTGGTAGTGTCAAGAGATAATAATGCTATTGTTTTGCATGTCAATTTATTGCCACTGGTTCAATGAGGCAATGTTTTGCTACTGTATTGTTATCATCAATTTGATGCTACTGTTAAAGTAATATGCTAATGTCTTTCTATCCTTTCTCACTAAGCTAATGAAGGTTTCACCTTGTTCCTACTTGTGCAAACAGGGATCATGTTGTGCCAATCATACATTTTAGTGGAATTGCACAAGAGAATACAGTGAACTGTATCCCAGCCAGTGCTTTAACTCTGCTAGAAATTCTTGATAATGTTTTGATATAATCTCACCAGTGGTAAACAAGAGTGATGTCAACCATACATTTGAAGTGCACAGAAATATATACTATAGAATGATTCCAGTCAGTGCTTTATCATCTCTTCTTGGACTACTTGAATAAGCTTCTCGCTCAGGTTGGTACCGGCCTAAGGCCTTCATCCATATTAGTGTTTTGTCATCTCTATTTGTATCGTGCTACTGTGTTGCTACTGTCATGAGAAACTCCTTTATCTTTGCATGTTAAATTTTTGCAACCTATGATACATGCCAATGCTTTGAGTGTTGAGCTAATTGGCACTGATTAAACAAACTAATACCTCTCTTTAAGCAAGACTACTATGTTGCTAACTTTACCCATTAAGATAATGAGGGTGCTTCTATTTGTTAGTGTATGTTTCATCAACTAGTCCCACTATTACAGTAATCTCACTTTCTCAATATATGTGCCAAGAGGGATGCTGGATTTTGGTGGAACTGTTGGGAAACGGAGCATGCAATTTCAAAAAAATTCCTACGCTCACGCAAGATCTATCTAGGAGATGCATAGCAACGAGAGGGGGAGAGTGTGTCCACGTACCCTCGTAGACCGAAAGCGGAAGCGTTAGCTTAACGCGGTTGATCTAGTCGAACGTTTTCGCAATCCAACTGATCAAGCACCGAACGTACGGCACCTCCGAGTTCAGCACACGTTCAGCTCGATGACGTCCCTTGAACTCTTGATCCAGCAGAAGGTCGAGGGAGAGTTTCGTTAGCACGACGGCATTGTGACGGTGATGGTGATGTGATCCGCGCAGGGATTTGCCTAAGCACTACGACGCTATGACCGGAGGAGTAAACTGTGGAGGGGGGCACCGCACACGGCTAAGAGAATAACTGTTGTATCTTGGGGTGCCCCCCTGCCCCCGTATATAAAGGAGGGGAGGAGGAGGCCGGCCACCAAGGGGGCGCGCCATGGGGGGGAGTCCTACTAGGACTCCACTCCTAGTAGGATTCGCCCCCCCACTTTTCCTTTCTTCGGAGGGGGAAATAGGGAAGGAAGAGGGAAGAGGAGAAGGAAAGGGGGGCGCGCCCCCTCCCCTAGTCCAATTCGGACTCCCTATGGGGGGCGGGGGCGCGGCCACCCTTTGTGGCCTGCCTCCCCTCTCCCCTAAGGCCCATCTAGGCCCAATATTTCCCCCGGGGGTTCCGGTAACCCCTCGGTACTCCGAAAAATACCCGAACCACTCCGGAACCATTCCGGTGTCCGAATATAACCTTCCAATATATCAATCTTTACATATCGACCATTTCGAGACTCCTCGTCATGTCCGTGATCTCATCCGGGACTCCGAACAATCTTCAGTCACCAAAACACATAACTCATAATACAAATCGTCATCGAACATTAAGCGTGCGGACCCTACAGGTTCGAGAACTATGTAGACATGACCGAGACACATCTCTGGTCAATAACCAACAGTGGAACATGGATGCTCATATTGGTTCCTACATATTCTACGAAGATCTTTATCGGTCAAACCGTAATGACAACATACATCATTCCCTTTGTTATCGGTATGTTACTTGCCCAAGATTCGATCGTCGGTATCTTCATACCTAGTTCAATCTCGTTACCGGCAAGTCTCTTTACTCATTCCGTAATGCATCATCCCGTAACTAACTCATTAGTCACATTGCTTGCAAGGCTTATAGTGATGTGCATTACCGAGAGGGCCCAGAGATACCTCTCCGATACTCGGAGTGACAAATCCTAATCTGGATCTATGCCAACCCGACAAACACCTTCGGAGACACCTGTAGAGCATCTTTATAATCACCCAATTACGTTGTGACGTTTGATAGCACACAAGGTGTTCCTCCGGTATTCGGGAGTTGCATAATCTCATAGTCAGAGGAATATGTATAAGTCATGAAGAAAGCAATAGCAATAAAACTTAACGATCATTATGCTAAGCTAACGGATGGGTCTTGTCCATCACATCATTCTCTAATGATGTGATCCCATTCATCAAATGACAACACATGTCTATGGTCAGGAAACTTTAACCATCTTTAATGAATGAGCTAGTCAAGTAGAGGCATACTAGGGACACTCTGTTTTGTCTATGTATTCACACATGTACTGAGTTTCCGGTTAATACAATTCTAGCATGAATAATAAACATTTATCATGATATAAGGAAATATAAATACCAACTTTATTATTGCCTCTAGGGCATATTTCCTTCAGTCTCCCACTTGCACTAGAGTCAATAATCTAGATCACATAGTAATGATTCTAACACCCATGGAGTCTTGGTGCTGATCATGTTTTGCTCGTGGAAGAGGCTTAGTCAACGGGTCTGCAACATTCAAATCCGTATGTATTTTGCAAATCTCTATGTCTCCCTCCTTGACTTGATCATGGATGGAGTTGAAGCGTCTCTTGATGTGTTTGGTTCTCTTGTGAAATCTGGATTCCTTTGCTAAGGCAATTGCTCTAGTATTGTCACAAAAGATTTTCATTGGACCCGATGCACTAGGTATTACACCTAGATTGGATATGAACTCCTTCATCCAGACTCCTTCATTTGCTACTTACGAAGCAGCTATGTACTCCACTTCAAACCTAGATCCCGCCACGACGCTTTGCTTGGAACTGCACCAACTGACAGCTCCACCATTCAATATAAATACGTATCCGGTTTGTGACCTAGAGTCATCCGGATCAGTGTCAAAGCTAGCATCAACGTAACCATTTACGACGAGCTCTTTGTCACCTCCATAAACGAGAAACATATCCTTAGTCCTTTTCAGGTATTTCAGGATGTTCTTGACCGCTGTCCAGTGATCCACTCCTGGATTACTTTGGTACCTCCCTGCCAAACTTATGGCAAGGCACACATCAGGTCTGGTACACAGCATAGCATACATGATAGAACCTATGGCTGAGGCATAGGGAATGACTTTCATTTTCTCTCTATCTTCTGCAGTGGTCGGGCATTGAGTCTTACTCAACTTCACACCTTGCAACACAGGCAAGAACCCTTTCTTTGACTGATCCATTTTGAACTTCTTCAAAACTTTATCAAGGTATGTGCTTTGTGAAAGTCCTATTAAGCGTCTTGATCTATCCCTATAGATCTTGATGCCCAATATATAAGCAACTTCACCGAGGTCTTTCATTGAAAAATTCTTATTCAAGTATCCTTTTATGCTATCCAGAAATTCTATATCATTTCCAATCAAAAATATGTCATCCACATATAATATTAGAAATGCTACAGAGCTCCCACTCACTTTCTTGTAAATACAGGCTTCTGCAAAAGTCTGTATAAAACCATATGCTTTGATCACACTATCAAAGCATATATTCCAACTCCGAGAGGCTTGTACCAGTCCATAAATGGATCGCTGGAGCTTGCACACTTTGTTAGCACCTTTAGGATCGACAAAACCTTCTGGTTGCATCATATACAACTCTTCTTTAAGAAATCCATTAAGGAATGCAGTTTTGACATCCATTTGCCAGTTTTCATAATCATAAAATGCGGCAATTGCTAACATGATTCGGACAGACTTAAGCATCGCTACGGGTGAGAAGGTCTCATCATAGTCAACTCCTTGAACTTGTCAAAAACCTTTCGTAACAAGTCGAGCTTTGTAGACAGTAACATTACCGTCAGCGTCAGTCTTCTTCTTGAAGATCCATTTATTCTCTATGGCTTGCCGATCATCGGGAAAGTCAACCAAAGTCCATACTTTGTTCTCATACATGGATCCCATCTCAGATTTCATGGCCTCAAGCCATTTCGCGGAATCTGGGCTCATCATCGCTTCCTCATAGTTCGTAGGTTTGTCATGGTCTAGTAACATGACTTCCAGAACAGGATTACCGTACCACTCTGGTGCGGAACGTACTCTGGTTGACCTATGAGGTTCGTTAGTTACTTGATCTGAAGTTTCATGATCATCATCATTAGCTTCCTCACTAATTGGTGTAGGCATCACGTGAACTGTTTTCTGTGATGAGCTATTCTCCAATTCGAGAGAAGGTACAATTACCTCATCAAGTTCTACTTTCCTCCCACTCACTTCTTTCGAGAGAAACTCCTTCTCTAGAAAGGATCCATTCTTAGCAACAAAGATCTTGCCTTCGGATCTGTGATAGAAGGTGTACCCAACAGTTTCTTTTGGGTATCCTATGAAGACGCATTTCTCCGATTTGGGTTCGAGCTTATCAGGCTGAAGCTTTTTCACATAAGCATCGCAACCCCAAACTTTAAGAAACGACAACTTAGGTTTCTTGCCAAACCCCAGTTCATACGGTGTCGTCTCAACGGATTTAGATGGTGCCCTATTTAACGTGAATGCAACTGTCTCTAATGCATAACCCCAAAACGACAGTGGTAAATCGGTAAGAGACATCATAGATTGCACCATATCTAATAAAGTACGGTTACGACGTTCGGACACACCATTACGCTGTGGTGTTCCAGGTGGCGTGAGTTGTGAAACTATTCCACATTGTTTTAAATGAAGGCCAAACTCGTAACTCAAATATTCGCCTCCGCGATCAGATCGTAGAAACTTTATTTTCCTGTTATGATGATTTTCCACTTCACTCTGAAATTCTTTGAACTTTTCAAATGTTTCAGACTTATGTTTCATTAAGTAGATATACCCATATCTGCTCAAATCATTTGCGAAGATCAGAAAATAACGATACCCGCTGACGAAGACATGTACCTAGGGTAGGGTAATAGGCCTGACATAGACACCCTTCCCCGAGGACACTGCTCTAAAGCCAAGGGCATTCAAAGGATAGCATCATCTACCGACTGAAATCACCACAGGGTGCAACCCACTCGACTAACAGTTCACTCGGATAACCCAAATCCATTCGACCAGGGTGTACTCACTCGACCACATCAGAAACCACTTGGAAGACAGAAGATCTAAGGTCACTCAGGATGGCAATGGTCAGGCGTTCACTCCATAGTCTTAATGATCATTTATTTGCCTTTATTGCGGGCGTTATCAGTAACGTCCTGTCTTTATGGACATTGAACCCCTTGTAACGTGGGAGGGCTGGGGTCCTGGCGCACTCTATATAACCCACCCCCCTCCACTGGCACAAGGGTTCGCACCCCCTGTAACTTCACGCATAATCCAATCAACCGAGCCTCAGGGCACCAAGACGTAGGGCTGTTACTTCCTCCGAGAAGGGCCTGAACTCGTAAATCTTGCGTGCACAACCTCATCGTACCTAGGATCTTGCCTCCTCATACCTACCCCCTATTCTATTGTCAGACTTAGAACCACGACAGTTGGCGCCCACCTTGGGGCAGGTGTCTTAGCGACTTTCCGGTGAGGTTGTGATTTTTTCCGATTCCCATCATCATGGTTTCGGGTTGAGGTTTGGCTGAGGGCCACGAGATCCGTCTCGGCGCGCTCGTCTTCATCACCGACGACTCCGCCTGGCTCCAAGAGGCCCCCCTCGACGTCGAGACGTTCCCCGTCCGCGGGGCAACGCACTTTCGCGCGTGTGTCCGCGGCGTCCTTCTGCGGCAGCCGTCGTCCCAATACCGGTCGGTTCCTGCAGCGTCTTCGTTCCCCGCTATTTGCTGTCGCAAGTGATCCGGTCGATCGCGGCTTCAGCGGTGGGTGAAGCATGCGGTGGCACGCCAGTCGGCGACCCCTCAAGTCGCGGCGATCGAGCCCGATGAATCTCTCTACGGCCTGTTCGATCTGTCGACTGGCTCCGTCAAGACTCTGTCCGAGTGCGACAGCAGCGATCCTGCGGCGAAGGTCCTGATGGTCGACACGCCGCGTAGCCCACCTGGCATGCGTCGCAACGGAGGCGGCGATGGCGGTGGCGATCCATCGCGTGTTCACGAGGAATACCACCCCGAAACCCTCTCTTCACAGCGGAGGGAGGAACTTCACCGCCGTAACGAGGAAGCACTCCTCACGCCCATCGTCGGAGATACCTCTGAGGCTCGGGCCTTGGAGGCAGCGCGCTTGGCCACTTTGGCTGAACGCACTCGACTGGAAAATCTTCAGCATGCACTCGACGAACATGCTCGACAGCAGATTCCTGAGTCCAGTCGACGCCGGCAATTGTTCCCTCCTGAACCTTAGGTATACCGCACTCCTATTCAGAATCTTGCAGCTGCAGCTCGTATAGCAGAGTCCATCCAGCCATCCTAGTCGGAAGCTGGACGAGGTTTGATGCAGATCCGGGCTCTGCTCCGGGCGGCAGGAGACCAAAACACTGCAGTATCTCAGTCACGTAACAGAATCCATAGCAGATCTGTGGTGGCTGACACAGTTCAATCGGCTCACAGCCCAAGATCACCTCCGCGGCGTGAGGGGCGGGTGCATCGCCAAGATCAGCACTTGAGTCGGAACCACGAGCAGTACGATCATCGGCTCGGCCATGATGACCGCCGTCGAGCGCCTACGCCCCCTCCGAGAAGCGGATCATATGTGCCCCGGCACTATGATGACAGGCGCCCGTACAACGAAGGGCGAAGGACGCCGGTCGACCCAAGAGAGCCAGGGTTTGATGCGAGGTCAATTTTGGTGCAAGGTTTGGTCGACAGGAACCGAGCACACAGAGAGGGGCAAGGCAGGGATCACCCGAGTGGAAGCAGAATACATGTTTCGGGTCCCAACTATTTTAGCAGAGCCATCAGAGCCGCTGAGATCCCCCCCAACTTCAGGTTGGCGACTGGGGTTAGTAAGTTCACCGGTGAGTCGAAGCCTGACACTTGGCTGGAAGATTACCGAGTGGCTGTTCAGATCGGTGGTGGAAATGATGAGGTAGCTATGAAACATCTTCCTCTCATGCTGGAAGGATCGGCCAGAGCATGACTGAATCAGTTGGCTCCAGGCAGTATATTCAGCTGGGAAGAGTTAGCCCGAGTGTTTGTCAGGACATTCGAGGGCACATGCAAACGACCTGCGGGGTTGACGGAATTGCAACATTGTGTACAGAAGCCGAATGAAACTCTGAGGGATTACATCCAAAGATGGACCACTTTACACCACACAGTAGAAAATGTATCCCAACACCAAGCAGTTTGTGCCTTCAAGGAGGGCGTTCGGTATCGAGAGCTTAACCTGAAATTCGGTCAGATAAGAGATATGTCTCTGACCCGAATGATGGAAATAGCCACCCGGTACGCTAATGGTGAAGAAGAGGACCGACTCCGCAGTGGAAAGGGCAAACCAGTCGCCCAAGACACCGGAGGGGGTCGGAAGCAGAAACACAAAGCCGAGCCAGCACGTCCAGGTGAAGCTGCAGTTGTAACTCAAGGAAAATTCAAGGGAAAGCCCAAAGGACCATGGATCCCCAAGAAGGTGAAAGATCAGGCAGGGAACGATGTGTTGGACTTGCCATGTCACATTCACACCAAGAAGGATGAAGAGGGTAATCTGATTTATCCCAAACATACCACTCGACAATGTCGGCTCCTGATCCAGCAGTTCCGAGAGAAACAGTCCAATGAAAAGGAAAAAGTGTCTGACAAGGATGGCGACAAGGAAGAAGATGATGATGGTTTCCCTAACGTCAATTCCACTTTGATGATTTTTGCTGACATTGAAAGTAAAAGTCGACTGAAAGTCATCAACAGAGAGGTAAACATGGTTGCTCCGGCAACGACGACATATTTGAAATGGTCAAAGACTCCCATCACATTCGACCAATCTGACCACCCACCGCACGTCACCACCCCCGGGAGGCAAGCGTTGGTGGTCGACCCGGTCGTTGGGGGCACCCGACTGACCAAAGTCTTGATGGATGGTGGTAGCGGCTTGAACATTTTGTATGTTGAGACCCTTCATGGGATGGGCATTCCGATGTCCAAGCTCAGTGAGAGCAACATGCGGTTCCATGGTGTCATTCCAGGGAAGAAAGCTGATTCACTCGGCCAGATCACACTTGACGTGGTTTTCAGTGACTCAAAGAATTACCGTAAGGAGAAGTTGACATTTGAAGTTGTGGATTTTCACAGTGCCTATCATGCTATTCTGGGCAAAACTGCATATGCCCGTTTCATGGGTCGACTGTGTTACGTGTACCTCAAGCTGAAGATGCCTGGCCCCAGGGGCGTGATCACAGTCACTGGTAATCGGCAACGAGTAGAAGAGTGCCTCCAGAAGGGCTCTAAGATAGCCGATGAACAGATGGCAGCAATAGAAATGGAAGAATATAAGAAGACGGCAGATCCGAGTGATTTGTTGCGCGCTAAGAAGCCTGCTTCGGAGTCTGCATTTCAGTCGTCCGGTGAAACAAAGCCTGTTCACAGTCACCCGACCGATCCCAGTGCTGCTCCGACTCATATCTCAACAACACTCAACAGCAAATAAGAAGAAGCGCTCATCCAGTTCCTCCGTGAGAACTGGGACATCTTCGCATGGAAGCCGTCTGACATGCCGGGTGTACCTAGGGGACTGGCTGAGCACCGTTTGCGAGTCGATCCAAAGGCAAAACCCGTGAAAGAGCATCTCCGTTGGTCCACTGCGGAGAAGAGGAAGGCAATCGGCGAAGAGGTGGCTCGGCTTTTGGCAGCCGAGTTCATCCGCGAAATTTACCACTCCGAGTGGCTCGCCAATGTTGTCATGGTTCCCAAGAAGGACGATTCACTTCGTATGTGCATTGATTTCAAGCATATCAATCGGGCCTGCCCGAAAGATCATTTTCCTCTCCCCCACATCGATCAGATAGTCGACTCGACTGTGGGATGTGAGCGATTGTCCTTCCTGGATGCATATTCCGGGTACCATCAGATCCGACTGTATGGACCTGATGAAATAAAAATAGCTTTTATCACCCCATTCAGGTGCTTTTGCTACATCACCATGCCCTTTGGTCTCAAGAATGTTGGTGCCACATTCATGCGCATGATACAGAAGTGTCTGCTAGCTCAAATCAGTCGGAATGTGGAAGCATACATGGATGACATCGTGGTTAAGTCGCGCAAAGGTTCCGACTTGCTGACTGACCTTGCCGAAACCTTTGCCAATTTGAGGAGATATGATATCAAGCTTAATCCGTTGAAGTGTACATTTGGAGTTCCAGGTGGAAAGTTACTCGGTTTCCTCGTCTCCGAACATGGGATCGATGCAAACCTAGAGAAAGTTGGTGCAATCCTCCGAATGAAACGCCCCGTGCGTGTACACGACGTTCAGAAACTTACTGGTTGTTAGGCCGCTTTGAGTCGATTCATTTCTCGTCTCAGCAAAAAGGCATTACCTCTTTACCGACTGATGAAGAAATCTGATATGTTCGAGTGGACTCCGGAAGCTGACGCAGCGTTTACAGAGCTCAAAGCCCTGCTTTCCACCCAGCCGGTGCTTGCTGCTCCAATCAGCAAAGAGCCTTTACTGCTTTATATAGCAGCCACTGGACAGGTTGTCAGTACAGTACTCACAGTCGAGCGGGAAGAAGAAGGTAAAACCTACAAGGTTCAACGCCTAGTGTACTATATTTCTGAAGTCTTAACCCCATCCAAGTAGAGATATCCACATTATCAGAAGCTTGTCTATGGAATTTACTTGACCGCAAAGAAGGTTGCACATTACTTCTCAGATCATTCGATTATAGTCGTCAGCGACGCTCCGTTGTCAGAAATTTTGAACAACAGAGATGCAACTAGTCGAGTGGCAAAGTGGGCGATTGAACTCCTTCCGCTGGATATCAAGTTTGAGGCAAAGAAAGCGATCAAATCTCAAGCAATAGCAGATTTCCTCGTCGAGTGGATTGAACAGTAGTTACCGACCCAGATACAGTCGGAACATTGGACTATGTTCTTCGACGGGTCCAAGATGTTGAATGGTTCAGGCGCTGGAGTAGTCCTGGTATCTCCACGAGGCGACAACCTCAGATATGTTCTCCAGATTCACTTTAATTCCTCCAACAATGAAGCTGAATATGAGGCACTCCTGTACGGGTTGCGTATGGCCATTTCACTCGACGTCCGCCGCCTAATGGTTTATGATGACTTAGATTTAGTGGTTAATCAAGTGATGAAGGAGTGGGATGTCAGGAGCCAAGCTATGACTGGTTATTGCAATGCGGTGAGAAAGTTAGAAAAGAAGTTTGAAGGGCTAGAACTCTACCATATACCCCGACTGAAGAATCAAGCAGCTGATGACTTGGCGAAAATAGGTTCCAAGCGGGAGCCTATTCCCAGCAATGTGTTTTTGGAGCATATTCACACACCATCTGTTCAAGAAGATCCCTTCACTGAAGAGCCCCCACGGGCTAAAAGTTCCTCTGATCTGACTGAAGTTGAAATCCCAGCTGTGGTCGACTTGATCATGGAAGTTTTGATCGTTATTCCTGATTGGACAGTGTCGTATATCGCATATATTCTCAGGAAAGAGCTTCCAGAGGATGAATAAGAGGCTCGCCAGATTATCCATCGATCCAAAGCCTTCACAGTAATGGGGGGGGCAACTCTATAGAGAAAGTGTCACTGGGGTTGTCCAGAAATGCATCACTCCGAAAGAAGGCCGAATGATCCTCGATGATATTCACTCGGGGACCTGTGGTCACCATGCATCTTCTCGGGCCATCGTGGCCAAAGCGTATCGAGCAGGGTTTTATTGGCCGCGGGCAAATGAGATGGCAAAGGAAATAATTGACAAATGTGAGGGCTGTCAGTTCTACTCCAACATGTCCCACAAACCCGCTTCAGCCTTGAAGACCATTCCACTCGTCTGGCCATTCGCTGTTTGGGGTCTAGATATGGTAGGACCTCTGAAGACTGGCAGGAGCGGTTTCACCCATGTGCTTGTAGCAGTCGACAAGTTCACTAAATGGATCGAAGCAAAACCTATCAAAAACCTGGATGCAAGTACTGCCGTCAGCTTCATCAGAGGGTTAACATTTAGGTATGGAGTTCCACATAGCATCATCACGGATAATGGGTCGAACTTTGATTCTGATGAGTTCTGAGCTTTCTGTGCGTCCCAAGGTACTCGGGTCGACTATGCTTCAGTCGCCCACCCTCAGTCGAATGGACAAACAGAAAGAGCGAACGGTTTGATTCTCAAAGGGCTGAAGCCTCGATTGATGCGCGACCTCAAGCATGCAGCCGGCGCTTGGGTAGATGAGCTACCGTCAGTCCTTTGGGGATTAAGAACAACACCAAATCGGTCAACTGGCTGAACCCCCTTCTTCATGGTCTATGGGGCTGAGGCCGTGCTGCCGAGTGACTTGCTTCGCAATGCACCCCGAGTAGAACTTTTTTCAGAAGCCGAAGCAGAACGAGCTCGAGAAGATGCTGTTGATCTTCTGGAAGAAGAAAGAGAGATGGCCTTGATCCGATCGACCATTTAACAGCAAGACCTTCGTCGATTATATGCTAGAAATGTGAAGGGTCGAGCATTTGAGGAAGGGGACCTTGTGCTCCGAGTGGACCAGCAACAGCCTCACAAACTTGACCCCGCTTGGGAAGGTCCCTTCATCGTCACCAAGGTGCTCCACAACGGAGCGTATCACCTCTACAATGTGGAGCATAATAAAGACGAGCCACGCGCTTGGAATGCGGAGCTACTCCACCGTTTTTATACTTAAGTGTTCAGACTGGTGAGATGTAATAAAGAGTACCTTTCAGTTCGTTTATCAAAGACATGGTTTTACAGTCTCCTAAATGATTGTTGTTACTAATACATGTGTCCAAAATTCCCCAGTGGGTGGCTTAGCCGCGAATCCGATTCGCCTAAGTTCAAAAAAAAAAAATCCTATCGAGTGATGAGCAACCCTCTCACTCGGGGGCTTAGCTGCAGTCCTGTACTCGCCTAAGTTTGTAAAATCGTACCGAGTGATGAGCAACCCTCTCACTCGGAGGCTTAGCTGCAGTCCTGCACTCGCCTAAGTTTGTAAAATCCTACCGAGTGATGAGCGACCCTCTCACTCGGGGGCTTAGCTGCAGTCCTGTACTCACCTAAGTTTGTAAAATCCTACCGAGTGATGAGCAACCCTCTCACTCGGGGGCTTAGCTGCGGTCCTGTACTCGCCTAAGTTTGTAAAATCCTACCGAGTGAAGAGCAACCCTCTCACTCGGGGGCTTAGCTGCGGTCCAATACCCGCCTAAGTTTAAAAAATCCTACCAAGTGATGAGCAACCCTCTCACTCGGGGGCTTAGCTGCGGTCCTGTACTCGCCTAAGTGTAAAACACGCTCCATCCTGATCTGCAAGGACGACGAGGTGCAGGTCATCCGCGATCCTCTCCTCAGAACTGCATCACAAGAACAAAAGTCTGTTCCGAGTGAAGATACAAGTTCCACTCGGAAATAAAAACAAGCATATTTAAGGGCAAACTAAGTTCGGACGAAGGAATTTAAAGTACTTGGGCATCAGGCCCGAAGGAGTTTTACGGTTACAAAATCACTCGGCATACCGAGGCAAATTGAATCAGATCATAAAAGTTTCGTTCATTCCGCAGGGGGGCTGGCAGGCTCGACAAACTCGTCCAGGTCGATTCCATCTGTAATTCGAGTAGCAGCAGCAATGAAGGTCTCCATGAAAGACTGGAAGTCAAGTTTCTTGGTATTGGCAACCTTGACTGCCGCTAGCTTCTCTTCTCTGGCTTCCTTGCAGTGAACACGAACCAGGGACAGAGCTACGTCAGCACCGCATCGAGCAGAGGACTTCTTCCACTCCTGCACTCGACCAGGAATCTCGTTGAGTCGAGTCATCAGAGACTCGAGATCATTTTGGAGCGTTTCCCTTGGCCAGAGCGCTGTGTTGATCCGCGACACCGCAACCTTGAGTCGAGCAAGGTAATCCATGGCACTGGCAAGGCGACACTCCAGTCGGAGCATGTTCATGGCAGCTTCATCTTTAACAGGGAGTTGATGGGGTCAAAGTTCGTCTCGACTCGCCCAGTCTCTTCCTCAAAGTCTTGACAGAATTCTGCACTCGCAGAGAAATAATGAGTCGACAGCAGTATGATGAGTCAACGAAAGCAAACCAATCGGACAGAGAAAAGTACCTTCAAGCATGAGGGATAATTTTTTGGCGAGTCCTCCCAGATAGTTCTCCAGCTCGTCCCTCCTGCGGGTGATGTCTTCCACTTTGTCGGTCAGGGTCCGTTTGTCCTTCTTCAGACGAGTCACCTCTTTGTTGGCTTCGTCAAGAGCAGCCTTCAGCTTGGTATTCTCTTCCTCCAGCTTTCCGACTGCGGCCATCTTTTGGTCGGCAAGTGCCATTTTGTCTTCGGCGGTTTTCTTCGCAGCCGCAAGGTCAAGGTCCTTCTTCTCCAAAGCCTGTCTGATTGTTTCTAGAAAGAATAACATTCGAATCAGAAAAAGGAGGAGAAAAGATGGCAAGAGAACCAGTCGACAAGCTTTCCTTACCAGCAGCGTCATCCTTGGCCTTCTGCAAGTTATTTTGAGCCAACTCCAGTTCAAGATTGAGCTGGATTTGCTTCTGCTCCAAGTCAGCGAACCGGGCTCCAAGATCACAAGATTTCTGTGTTCAGAAGATAGTCAGTCAGCAGACACAAAGATTGGTTGCTTCCGAGCAATAAAGTAGCAAGTTCAAATAGTTCTAAGACTACTGCCGAATCAAACATTCGACAATAGTCTCGGGGACTACACCCAGTGGGTGCACTCAGCGTGCCCCCACTGGTCCGACTTTTTCAATCGACTTGGTCCGTCTAGTAAAAAAAAACTCAGACCATAGCCGACTGCCCACAGTCGACTACGGTCTCGGGGACTACACCCAGTGGGTGCACTCAGCGTGCTCCCACTGGTAAAGGTTCCACTCGGCATGATCTGCCCAGACCGAGTGGAAAAGTTCTGTTCAAAGACCCCCGCCGAATCAAACATTCGACGGCGGTCTCGGGGACTACACCCAGTGGGTGCACTCAGCGTGCCCCCACTGGTGCAGAGATTCAATCGACACAACCTAGTCGACTCAAGTGGAAAAACTACTCAACAGAAATTAAAACACCCAGTGGGTGTACAGACTGACAATGGGTGTGCAATTAAGGTTCCAAAACGCTCATCCACGGATGTCTTGCGGATAAAGCAGCAGTTTCTAAATATCATATCCTAACAGAACAAGCGTCAAGATGGAGTTCAGTCGGAAGTAAGCTAACCTAGACATTGGCCTGAAGTGCTGAGCTGGCATCATAGGCAGCTTGACTGGCCTCGCGCACCACTTTCATCTGCTCCATCATAATGCCTGCCTGGCGTATAGCTTCCTTGGCAGCACTCACTTGGTCTTCTGGGACGTGATGGGCGGTGAAAAGTGGAGTCGGTGTATCAGTTGCAATAGCTTGAGAGCTTGAGGCATGAAGTTGCACAGATGAAGCAAGGGCCGGCACAGTCGACGTTGAAGGACGACCACTCAACAAGGGATTCGCAAAAGTAACAGAGGCACGGTTGAAGTCCCCGGATTGTTGGATAGCTGGTTCCGTCGCCGGCGTCGACTGAGGCGTCTTGCTAGCTGGTACCTTTTTGACCGAGGTCCTGCTCCTCCTTCCCACGAGCTTCTATGGCTCATCTTCATCGTCGTCTTGAAGTTCAATAACATTTTGCGGAGCTGCAAAAGAATCGACCACAAGAGTTCAGTCGACTGTAGAATCGGCTAGCAAAGAAAAGACGAGATAACAGGGGTCATACCCGCTTTGGATGTGACCGCGTCCTCCATCTCTTCGTCACCATCATCTTTGTAAGCAGAAGTCCCGGAGGTAGCAGCGCTGCAAATCTCAAGGTTCACTCGGTCAAGCAAGTGAATGGGTCGACAACTGATATAAGATTCTTGGAACAAAGGGTGAAAACGAAACACTTATGCAGAGGCGACGGGAACGTCAACCTTGATCTTGGGCAAGGCCTTCCATGGCTTTGACGGCGCGGTCTTGAGCTGCTTTGGAGCCTTCTCAGTCGGCACCGGAGAAGATGTCCGAGTGCGCTTCAAAGTCTGTCCAGTCGGTGCTGCCACCTTACCCCGGATACTTGCTGGGTCGTGCTTATGCTTGGAACGCTTTTCCACACGAGGTGGAGAATCGACCTCCTCACCACTGCTCGAGTTTTCGTGCTCTTCATCACTCTCGCCATTAGAGTTCCAGTCGCCGCTATCACCTCCGCTCTCTTCTCCTTCCTGGATCTGCTCCCCGTTGGGCATCGAGTACATCTCAGTATATATCTGCGAAGCAAAGAATTAATCCAGCATCAGTCGGTTCCAAAGACCGTTTACAAATTGGAGTAAAAGTCACTCGGCATCGAAGGTCAGACCTTGTCTGGTTCGTTATCAGCGTCGAGTGGCGGAATTCTCCTGGACCCCCTGGGGTTGTATTTGTTTCCAGTGATACCCTACAGCCACTGCGCCACCATCTCCTCGGCAACTTCCTCCGGGTGGATCCGAGTGGTATCATCGGCTCCCGAGTACATCCACATAGGATGATCGCGGGCCTGGAGCGGCTGGATGCGGCGAGTGAGAAACACCTCTAGCAAATCCATGCCGGTCACACCATCGCGGACAAGTTGGATTACTCATTCAACCAACATAGTCACCTCCACCTTTTCTGCTGGAGTCACTTTCAAGGGAGAGGGCTTCTCAATTCGCCCCATGGTGAAGGGGGGAAGGCCAGTCGACTGACCAGGAGTTGGTTTGTCCTTACAATAAAACTAGGTCGACTGCCACCCTCTGACCGAATCGGGAAGAGTCATAGGTGGAAAAGTGCTTTTACCTCTCATCTGGATCCCTAGACCTCCGCACATCTGGATCACGTGCGTCCTCTCATCACTCGGATTAGCCTTTTTCACAGACTATGAGCGGCAAGTTAAGATGTGTTTGAAGAGACCCCAATGCGGTCGACAACCCAGGAAATTCTCACACATGGAGACAAACGCAGCGAGGTATGTGATGGTGTTCGGGGAAAAGTGATGAAATTGGGCTCCAAAAAAGTTCAGAAAACCTCAGAAAAAAGGATGAGGGAGCAGAGAAAAACCATGGTCGACGTGGGTCGCGAGGAGGACGCACTCACCCTCCTGTGGCTGCGGCTCGGTCTCATCGCCTGGCAGCCTCCAGGATCCATGAGCGATCAAGCCCCCCTCAACCAGATCCTCCAGATCCTCTTGCAGAATCGTGGATCGAATCCAGTCTCCCTGGATCCAGCCGGGCGGCAGGCCGGATCTCGACGACGATCCCCCCGGCTCGTCTTCTTGCCCTTCGCTGCCGCCGTCGCTTTCTTCGCACGCTCCAGGGCCGCCGTCTTCTCCTTCCCCATCGCGGCAGGCTGCGCTTGGACGGGGCGGCGGTGTCGAAGGTGGCGGTGAATGTGGTGGAGAAACAGGAGAAGAAGAAGGGGATGGAGAGCACAGTGCCAGACTCATCGGCCCCGACGCCTTATATGGGCCTGCTCCTGAGTGGCTGACTCGTGGGCCCAGGCAATCCAGTCAAATCCCGCAACAGTCGCGCGCTCGATACGTGGCGAAAAAGGTGGCACGAGAATCGTGGCGTCCTTGCCTAATCTGCTTCGTTTACTGCGGTACTCTCCGTCCCGCGCGCTTCTCCAAATTTCGAATCCCGTGAGATCCGGGAGCGGCAGTGTGACCAATCGCGCTGAGGATTTTATACCATACCAACACTCAGAGCTTATCAGCAAAATTCACTCGACAACCTCTGAATGGACCCGGACGACTGAAAATGAAGTTGAAGTTTTTACATAGATCACCGGCCCGGTTAAAATGCCTCTGAAGCATATAAATCGGGTCGGAACCATCTTCAACCCCTTCTCCACTCGGACCCAGATCCATTCGGGGGCTAATGACGAAGACATGTACCTAGGGAAGGGTAATAGGCCTGACCTAGACACCCTTCCCTGAGGGCACTGCTCTAAAGCCAAGGGCATTCAAAGGATAGCATCATCTACCGACTGAAATCACCACAGGGTGCAACCCACTCGAACAACAGTTCACTCGGATAACCCAATTCCATTCGACCGGGGTGTACTCACTCGACCACATCAGAAACCACTCGGAAGACAGAAGATCTAAGGTCACTCAGGATGGCAATGGTCAGGCGTTCACTCCATAGTCTTAATGATCATTTATTTGCCTTTATTGCTGGCGTTATCAGTAACGTCCTGTCTTTATGGACATTGAACCCCTTGTAACGTGGGAGGGCTGGGGTCCTGGCGCACTCTATATAAGCCACCCCCCTCCACTGGCACAAGGGTTCGCACCCCCTGTAACTTCACGCATAATCCAATCGACCGAGCCTCCGGGCACCGAGATGTAGGGCTGTTACTTCCTCCGAGAAGGGCCTGAACTCGTAAATCTTGCGTGCACAACCTCATCGTAGCTAGGATCTTGCCTCCTCATACCTACCCCCTATTCAACTGTCAGACTTAGAACCACGACACCCGCCGCGAGCTTCAACACTCATCGGATCACATACATCAGTATGTATTATTTCCAATAAGTCAGTAGCTCGATCCATTGTTCCGGAGAACGGAGTCTTAGTCATCTTGCCCATGAGGCATGGTTCGCATGCATCAAATGATTCATAATCAAGTGATTCCAAAAGTCTATCTGCATGGAGTTTCTTCATGCGCTTTACACCAATATGACCTAAACGGCAGTGCCACAAATATGTAGCACTATCATTATCAACTTTGCATCTTTTGGCATCAATATTATGAATATGTGTATCACCACGATCGAGATTCAACAAAAATAAACCACTTTTCAAGGGTGCATGACCATAAAAGATATTACTCATATAAATAGAACAACCATTATTCTCTGATTTAAATGGATAACCATCTCGCATCAAACAAGATCCAGATATAATGTTCATGCTCAACGCTGGCACAAAATAACAATTATTCAGGTCTAAAACTAATCCCGAAGGTAGATGTAGAGGTAGCGTGCCGACGGCTATCACATCGACCTTGGAACCATTCCCGACGAACATCGTCACCTCGTCCTTAGCCAATCTTCGTTTAATCCGTAGCCCCTGTTTCGAGTTGCAAATATGAGCAACAGAACCAGTATCAAATACCTAGGTGCTACTACGAGCATTAGTAAGGCACACATCAATAACATGTATATCAAATATACCTTTGTTCACTTTGCCATCCTTCTTATCCGCTAAATACTTGGGGCAGTTCCGCTTCTAGTGTCTAGTCCCTTTGCAGTAGAAGCACTCAGTTTCAGGCTTAGGTCCAGACTTGGGCTTCTTTCCGGGAGTGACAACTTGCTTTCCATTCTTCTTGAAGTTCCCCTTCTTTCCTTTGCCCTTTTTCTTGAAACTAGTGGTCTTGTTAACCATCAACACTTGATGCTCCTTCTTGATTTCTACCTCCGCTGCTTTGAGCATAGCGAAGAGCTCGGGAATAGTCTTCTCCATCCCTTGCATATTATAGTTCATCACGAAGCCTTTATAGCTTGGTGGCAGTGATTGAAGAACTCTGTCAATAACACTATCATCCGGAAGATTAACTCCCAGCTGAGTCAAGTGGTTATGGTACCCAGACATTCTAAGTATGTGTTCACTAACAGAACTGTTCTCCTCCATCTTGCAGCTATAGAACTTGTTGGACACTTAATATCTCTCAACTCGGGCATTTTCTTGAAATATTAACTTCAACTCCTGGAACATCTCATATGCTCCATGACGTTCAAAACATCTTTGAAGTCCCGATTCTAAGCCTTAAAGCATGGCACACTGAACTATCGAGTAGTCATCAGACTGAGCTTGCCAGACATTCATAACATCAACATCTGCTCCTGCAGCAGGCCTTTCACCTAGCGGTGCATCAAGGACATAATTCTTCTGTGCAGCAATGAGGATAATCCTCAAGTTACGGACCCAGTCCGTGTAGTTGCTACCATCATCTTTCAACTTAGCTTTCTCTAGGAACACATTAAAATTCAAGGGAACGGTAGCACGGGCCATTGATCTACAACATAGATATGCAAAAACTATTATGACTAAGTTCATGATAAATTAATGTTCAATTAATCATATTACTTAAGAACTCCCACTTAGATAGACATCCCTCTAGTCATCTAAATGATCACGTGATCCATATCAACTAAACCATGTCCGATCATCACGTGAGATGGACTAGTTTTCAATGGTGAACATCTCTATGTTGATCATATCTACTATATGATTCACGTTCGACCTTTTGGTCTCAGTGTTCCGAGGCCATATCTGCATATGCTAGGCTCGTCAAGTTTAACCCGAGTATTCCGCACGTGCAAAACTGTCTTGCACCCGTTGTATGTGAACGTAGAGCTTATCACACCCGATCATCACGTGGTGTCTCGGCACGACGAACTATCGCAACGGTGCATACTCAGGGAGAACACTTATACCTTGAAATTTAGTGAGGGATCATCTTATAATGCTGCCGCCGTACTAAGCAAAATAAGATGCATAAAAGATAAACATCACATGCAATCAAAATATGTGACATGATATGGCCATCATCTTCATGTGCCTTTGATCTCCATCTCCAAAGCACCGTCATGATCTCCATCGTCACCGGCTTGACACCTTGATCTCCATCGTAGCGTCGTTGTCGTCTCGCCAACTATTGCTTCTACAACTATCGCTAACGCATAGTAATAAAGTAAAGCAATTACATGGTGATTGTATTTCATACAATAAAGCGACAACCATAAGGCTCCTGCCAGTTGCCGATAACTTTTACAAAACATGATCATCTCATACAATAACGTATATCACATCATGTCTTGACCATATCACATCACAACATGCCCTGCAAAAACAAGTTAGACATCCTCTACTTTGTTGTTGCAAGTTTTACGTGGCTGCTACGGGCTTCTAGCAAGAACTGTTCTTACCTACGCATCAAAACCACAACGATTTTTCATCAAGTGTGCTGTTCTAACCTTCAACAAGGACCGGCCGTAGTCAAATTCGATTCAACTAAAGTTGGAGAAACAGACACCCGCCAGCCACCTTTATGCAAAACAAGTTGCATGTATGTCGGTGGAACCGGTCTCATGAACGTGGTCATGTAAGGTTGGTCCGGGCTGCTTCATCCAACAGTACCGCCGAATCAAAATAAGATGGTGGTAAGCAGTATGACTATTATCGCCCACAACTCTTTGTGTTCTACTCGTGCATATCATCTACGCATAAACCTGGCTCGGATGCCACTGTTAGGAAACGGAGCATGCAATTTCAAAAAAATTCCTATGCTCACGCAAGATCTATCTAGGAGATGGATAGCAACGAGAGAGGGAGAGTTTGTCCACGTACCCTCGTAGACCAAAAGCGGAAGTGTTAGCTCAACGCGGTTGATGTAGTCGATCGTCTTCGCGATCCAACCGATCAAGCACCGAACGTACGGCACCTCCGAGTTCAGCACACGTTCAGCTCGATGACGTCCCTCAAACTCTTGATCCAGCAGAAGGTCGAGGGAGAGTTTCATCAGCACGACGGCGTGGTGACGGTGATGGTGATGTGATCCGCGCAAGGCTTCGCCTAAGCACTACGACGCTATGACCGGAGGAGTAAACTGTGGAGGGGGGCACCGCACACGGCTAAGAGAATAATTGTTGTGTCTTGGGGTACCCCTGCCCCCCTATATAAAGGAGGGGAGGAGGAGGCCGGCCACCAAGGGGACGCGCCATGGGGGGGAGTCCTACTAGGACTCCACTCGTAGTAGGATTCGCCCCCCCCCCCCCACTTTTCCTTTCTCCGGAGGGGGAAATAGGGAACAGAGAGGGAAGAGGAGAAGGAAAGGGGGGCGCGCCCCCTCCCCTAGTCCAATTCGGACTTCCTATGGGGGGGCGCGACCACCCTTTGTGGGCTACCTCCCCTCTCCCCTAAGGCCCATGTAGGCCCAATATTTCCCTGGGGGGTTCCGGTAACCCCTCGGTACTGCGAAAAATACCTGAACCACTCCGGAACCATTCCGGTGTCCGAATATAACCTTCCAATATATCAATCTTTACATCTCGACCATTTCGAGACTCCTCGTCATGTCCGTGATCTCATCCGGGACTCCGAACAATCTTCGGTCACCAAAACACATAACTCATAATACAAATCAACTTCGAACGTTAAGCGTGCGGACCCTACGGGTTCGAGAACTATGTAGACATGACTGAGACACATCTCCGGTCAATAACCAACAGCGGAACCTGGATGCTCATATTGGTTCCTACATATTCTACGAAGATCTTTATTGGTCAAACCGTAATGTCAACATACGTCATTCCCTTTGTCATCGGTATGTTACTTGCCCGAGATTCGATCGTCGGTATCTTCATACCTAGTTCAATCTCGGTACCAGCAAGTCTCTTTACTCGTTCTGTAATGCATCATCCAGTAACTAACTCATTAGTCAAATTGCTTGCAAGGCTTATACTTATGTGCATTACCGAGAGGGCCCAGAGATACCTCTCCGATACTCGGAGTGACAAATCCTAATCTCGATCTATGCCAACCCAACAAACACCTTCGGAGACAACTATAGAGCATCTTTATAATCACCCAGTTATGTTGTGACGTTTGATAGCACACAAGGTGTTCCTCCGGTATTCGGGAGTTGCATAATCTCATAGTCAGAGGAATATGTATAAGTCATGAAGAAAGCAATAGCAATAAAACTTAACGATCATTATGCTAAGCTAATGGATGGGTCTTGTCCATCACATCATTCTCTAATGATGTGATCCCATTCATCAAATGACAACTCATGTCTATGGTCAGGAAACTTTAACCATCTTTAATGAATGAGCTAGTCAAGTAGAGGCATACTAGGGGCACTCTGTTTTGTCTATGTATTCACACATGTACTAAGTTTTCGGTTAATACAATTCTAGCATGAATAATAAACATTTACCATGATATAAGGAAATATAAATAACAACTTTATTACTGCCTCTAGGGCATATTTCCTTCAGGAACTGCACAAAAACTTTGGGTGCTTCATTGCCTCGATTGCCTCCTTCCTTTCCTGTCAGTCGCTTATCTCGGCGTCCAGTAAAAGGAAATACTAATTGATATGCTTCCTCACACAGGTTGGTACCGGTCTTTATCCTGATTACTGTGCTGGTCATATGTATTGGTAATTTGGTATTGTGCTACTATTGGCCGATTTCATAAAGGAGTAATTTGGAGCCTGAACTCATAGGCAAATAATTACATTGGGCAATTTTAGTTGAACTGCACAAAAAGATCAGATAGACATATACTTATGCTGATGCTATGTACTCCAAAGTTCACTCAGACAAGCATCGATGTTGACAAGAAGAAGTGCCAGAGTGAACGCGCAAAATATTGCTTGGCGCATAGCCCAGAAAAACGCAGTCCAGTCTTTGGTCCCAACTTGTGCCTTTTGGTCATCGCCACGTATGCTGGTAGCGAACTGTATGGCATGGAGTCTAAAGATTCCAGACAAGTTGGTTGACGCGTATATTCATCTGGCACTTAATCATTCTGCATGCCAGGGATGCTCCATTTCAGTTGAACTGCACAAAAAATTTGGGTGGTTCATTTTATCAACCGCCTCCTTTCATGTTTGCAATGTAGAATTTTGGCGAGCTACAGGGCCAAGATGAGCCAGTAAACTAGTTGGATGAAAGTAATGGCCAAGTTGCTATAACCTCCCTCGGCATCGAGGCCACTATCTCGAGGGTAAACCTACAAGCAAAGTTCAGATGGTCTATGCTGCCTCTTATGTACTCGAAAGTTTGCTCGTACAAGCGTTAATTTTAGCAAGAAGTACCATCGAGTGAACACCATTTACCAGTCTGTACCCTAGGTAATTAAAGTTTGTCCATGGATGATATTGGTTGTGATCTCTCAATCATTTGGATGCATAAACATGCTGAACATGTGTATATCTCAATCTTCTTGTGAATGTTAGCTATGAATATTGTCTTGTGATCTATCAATCATTTTGATGCATAGACATGCTGAACTTGTGTATATATGAATATTTTGAGTTGTTGATTGTGAATGTTGGCTATGAATATGAACATGTTCTGTGAACTTGAGTTTGATACGAATGTTTACCTTTTCTATTGTACTTGTGTGTGAACTTGTTAGAATGTCTACTGTGGGATTGTGACGTGTGAGTGTCAACGGCACACCTTCTTCCCGAGAAGAATTGCACCTGCATGTTAGGGTAGCAACGATGCATCAGCTCTTTTTTTATGTTTTGCTCTGTCTTCCCCCCTCACTCCTGCTGTAATGTTTTCGGCCGCAAAACAAACATAGTATTGCGTTGTTTTTGGGCCTTGATGAAAAATCAAGTGCTGCTTTCTGTAGGTTGGCCCGCCCAGCAAATGGGCTGCTGGTCCACCACGGACTGGGAGGCTAAAAATACAAGTTGTATGGTGTAGAGGCAAGTAAAAAACACCATCGAGAGCCATCCACTGAAAAAAAATCGCGTCTGATGTGCTTCTTCAGTCGCGCCGCTGGCCCCGTCTTTAATCTAGTTTGCTACATTCCCCAACCGCCAGCACGGGACGGAAGTTTATTTCCCCCTCGCGCTGCCGAGGGATTGAAGAAGCGCGACATTGAATCCAACACCGGCGATGGCTGCTTGTCCAAGTGATTTTCAGATAAGAAACTGCATGTTTCAGAGCATTTAAATCAACACGCACTTTTCAAACATGGATAACAGAATGTTGGAAATTTTATTCATGGTAAAAAATGGAACTAATAACAAGTTAACATCATGCTGATCAACATTCATGTATAGCACATCTGTATATGATGCAAAGTCAAAAAGATATGCTATTTTCAAAATGCCAAGACAATGTTGAGTGTGCGAAAAACTGTGTAAACTAGGGACGAAATTTTGCCAAGAGTTAGATATTTTTCAACTGCACCAGTTGGAATCGAACCCGGGCAGTACAACTTTTGGGTGAGAGGGCTGCAGCCACCGGGCTACTACGGTATGTTCGAAAGAATGAAGGCGTCTTCCCCGGCTCTGGTTCTTTCCCGTCTGTGTGTGCTCGCCGCGGCGCTGCCATCTGCCGTTGTCAACTTGCTCAACAAACGAGAGGAATCCGGAGAGGACTGTACGATGAGAGGCTGATAGTGGGGACCCACCAGGTCCAAGGCCGTACGCAAGCAAGTGCCTCATTGGGAAAAAAAACTTCCTCCTAAATATATACTGATGTTGGGGCCCATGGATTTGTCAACCTAGTTAATATAAACGAAATACATTTCCAACGAAGACTGTCATCGCGGAGCTTTTTTTAGGGGTATATCGGGGATCTAGCTGGTATCATTTTTTCAAAGGGCGAACAAGTATCAGCTAGGCCTAGGTTTTATTTTTTATCATGCGTAGCCCACGACATACCGACACAGTGGTTTCAACTTATTTTTTTGAGGTCCATCATGTACGTACCGGCCTATGGGCCTCCCAGCGTAGGTTTTACTTTTCCTTAAACATCGGAAGCCCAATGTATTTTTTTTAATAAAACACAGATCTCTGTTCTATTTATCTATATATAAGAATAATAATGCCGTGTCCAATTTATGTTTTCCCTTCTAACCACATTATATATATATATATATATTTTATATATATTATTACTATTATCGTATATTTAATAGAAACTTATATATACATTATAAAAACATCCCACGTCTTATTAACTTATAAAAATAAATGCTTAACAAAAGTTGGCAAGGAAAATCCTGGTTGTTTTTTACTCTCAGGCAAGGAAAATCCTGGTGATTGCGTACAAAAGCTTGCGGTGATTTTAAGGACCAATGTAATAATAACGCGCTCATTTTTCTTTTGAGCAATAACTCGCTAAATTGTTAATTTTATATATAATAAAATGTGTAGCTCCGGTTTATTTTTTGATATTAATTGCTCCTTATAACCTAACATTAAATATACAACAAGCCCAACTAATTCGTATATTTCAAGAAAGTGCAAATGGGATGTGATTTCTTAGAAAAAATTAAATGGGTCGCATCGACGCTAAATTATTTGTTCACCCAGCCCAGCGAATGGACTGTAAATTCTAGAAAACATGGGTTAAATATATGCCACATTTTTGCAGGCTGACATGTAGGCCAATAGGTCGAAGCCTACGCAAGGCGTTGGCAACTTAGTCAACAAATGATTCTGACATCCACAGCCATTGGATTTATATCCAACGGCCAGCATGCACCTTCAATCTCTCGTCTTCTTCCTCCAGCGTCACCGGGACCGCCTGCTCCGGCCTCCGGCGGCTAGCGAAGCGCTACCCCACCGCCGGCCGGACTATCCCTCCCCCCTCCACACCTCTTGTTATTCTCCACCGACTGCAGCCCCACGCCGCACCAGAACCAGTTATAACCCTCGTACTCCTCTCCGTCTGTGACTCCACTTCCGCATCCTCCCATCTCCGGGTCGTTCCCATTCGGGGCCTCGCCGTCATCCACCGCCTTGCTACGCTCGGCGCGGCGTGGTAAACAAACGAGAGTCATCAGAAGAGGAGTAGAGGACTGTACATGGAGAGCCTGACAGCTGGGACCCACGAGGTCCATGGTCACACGCAAGGAAAGTTCCTCCTTATTAAGCTGAAAAAATGTTTCCTCCCCCTGACAGCTGGGAACCAGCAGCTATATCTTTACACGCAAGGAAGTTCATCCTTATCCTCCCTGACAGCTGGGACCCACCCGGTCGAAGCGTGCGTAGTGTTGTCTCTCTGGTCACGAACGTGTATGTACATACTGGTCGATCGGTCTCTCTGCAACGATGAACCGTGTCTGAGCAAGCAGCGGCACATGTCGTAGTAGAGCCCCCGACGTAGCAGTTCAGGCTGTCCCGTCTAAACCGTGTACACGTACATACAGCCACATGCCAAAAAATAAGGCCACGTACGTACATACGGGCGGGGTCTCGAAACGCGTACTCGCGCATACGGACGGCCAGGGCTCGTGTACATGGAGAGTCAACGAACAGCAGCGGCGTCGTCCTATTCATCGGCAGCTAACTGGCTGGGTTGGAACGGAGGAAACAACGTCGTGTTCATTGGGAGCCAAGTGATTGGGTCAGAACGCGTCCTGTTCATCGGGAGAGAAGCCACTGGGTTGAAACGTGCCCTGTTCATCGGGAGCCAACCGGCTTGGACGGAACAACCGGAACGGGGTCTAGCGTACCGCAAAACAGAGGAAAACGACCTTCTTCTTGACCGCGTACGGTCGAAACGGGGTCCTGTTCATCGGGAAGGGTTTGGCGTACCGCAAAAAAGAGGAAACGGACTTCTGTTCGAGTGCCTACGGTCGAAACGGGGTCCTATTGATCGGGAGGGGTGTGGCGTACCGCAAAACGGAGGAAACGGACTTGCGTTAGAGCACCTACGGTCGAAATGGGGTCCTATTCATTGGGAGGGGTGTGGTGTACCGTAAAACGGGACTCCACTGTCTACTGCCTCGCTCCAGCCTCTACGGGGGTACTGTTCATCCACTGTTGACTTCCTCCAGCCTCCACATGCTACTGTTCGTCCACCGCATCATCCTCCCGCCTCCATCACCTACTGTTCATCCACGGGTTACTGTTCATCCAGCCTCCACCGGCTACTGTTCAACCAGCCCTCCACGGGGTCCTGTTCATCCACCCCCAACCGGCTCGGGTGTGGCGGCCTCCTCGGGGTCCTGTTCATTCAGCGACAACGACATACTACCATGGGGTCCTGTTCATCCAACCCCCACCGGGAAGTGTTCATCCAACCCCCAACAATGGTCACTGTTCATCAAGAGGCAGATTCAATCGGCTTCAGTTAGCAGCAGTAGCCAAGGAATCGCTCGGGTTCAGTTAACAGCCAAGGGATCGATCGCTCTGGTTCAGTAACGTAGCTAGTGCAATCGTTCGGGTTCAGTAAGCGAATGCCTTGCTCGGGTTCAGTTAGAGCCCAACGCCTCGCACAGATGCGCGCACGTGTACGAGAGAAATGCGTAAACCTCCGTGCATCACTCGGCCCCGACCACCCACCGTAATCGGGAACTCCCTGAAATTTTCCTCGCCCTCGCTTGTACCACGATTTTTTCCGTCATGGACGGCCCAAAGAATGTCATGCAGGTGTGTCTCCAGCCCGCCCAGGACTAAAAGCCCATTTTCTGTCATGATTTTTTGTCATAGAAGTAGGAGCCCACCACGTCTATGATGATACGTGGTTTTGTCACAATTATCGTCATAAAAGTGTCATAACCATGACAGAATTTTTTTCGTTCGGGCCCAAATATCACGAATGTGTGTATTTTTTTTAGTGATATCAAATTATCAAAGTAGCGAACGCCAATCATATGAGGATGATGAAAACTAACTTGACGGAAATTCACATGTGTCCTCGGGAGCTCTTAGCTTTATATAAGAATTTGTCTAGGCTTGTCCTTTGCTATAAAAAGGATTGGGCCACCTTGCCGCACCTTTGTTACACTTGTTACTTGTTACCCATTACGAGTTACCTTACTACCAAACTATCTGTTACCGATAATTTCAGTGCTTGCAGAGAATACCTTACTGAAAACTGCTTGTCATTTCCTTGTGCTCCTTGTTGGGTTCGACACTCTTACTTATCGAAAGGACTACGATTGATCCCCTATACTTGTGGATCATCACATAGACACACTCAAGGGCATCTCTCACCGAGACGTCCTACTCGTCTCTCTCTCTAGACCTCTCTCATCTCTCATGCTAGCTCTCTCTCATCGCCTCCCAGACCCTCTATCCATGCCTCTCTCGAATAAGTACACACACCATCTCTAGGCCTTGGCAAACACATAAACTACACATTCACACATGTTACATCTTATCATGTGCCCCATTGATCTAAAAAGCCCTTTCTTCACTTTTACTTCGCATATAACATTCCTTTTGAATAAAAACTACACAAAGTGTGGCCAAAATTTTATTTTAGAAAATCTACATATGTACAATATTACAAAGTTATATGGAGTATGAAAGTTAATTTGCATGGTGCACCCAATGATATTTACTCCGCATTGTGACTTCTATATTTTTATCTATATATAAAGTTAGTCATAATAAGAGAAGCGAAGAGCATCTCTCTCTCCATCGCACCCCCCTCTACGCCCCTTTCATGTACACACACAAACTATCTCTAGGCCCTCTAAAAGTACGCCCCAGCACATTCACGCATGTTTCATCTTTCTCTTGTGAGATATACACTGATGATCACTGTATTTGAAGCGAAAGCATGATACGTTCACTGGACTTCAAAATCCACTCATTACGGCCACCATATACGTCTTGTGCTTATTATATAGTCACGGGCTCACCGTAGAGTTATGTATTTGTTGAAGAAACGATTAGTTGACCAGTTCAACGCTCCACGTGGCGCATCTAGTGTTGCATCATCAGCACACATTATCTCACTACCATAGGGCCCACCTGTCAGCGGGTATAAGAATGAAAACAAAAATAAATAAATTATTGGACAGTGGGTATTCGAAGTCACGGGCATAGCGGACAATGTGGCCTTGTATCGGTATGCTGAGCCGGCTCTTTTAATACACAAGAGCTAGTGTGGTGATTATACACACACGCACACGAACTACATGCACGCAACACTCACGCACACATGCACCCATGCAACACTCGCACGCAAACAGGCATGCATGCAACACTCACACGCACACACGCACGCATGCATGCACACACCACACGACCAACACACACGCTCAAGCTCAACCTACACGTGCATGCACACACATCAGGACCTGACACACACATACACAACCGGGTGGTTCCCGCGCATGGGTTGGAGTCTTGTCGCGCCGGCATAATTTTTGTGTTTATCTTACTTTTTTCCTCTACCAACAGACAGGTGGGACCCACAAGGAACATGGTCAATTTAACCACTTAAGATAGTGCCACACAGACTATTTGGCCGGTCAACAGATTGTAATCCGATGGTGAACATTGAGCGAGTGACCATATAATCACCACAAAACGTATATAGTGATCGTAATGAGTGTATTCTAAAGTCCGGTGCTGTATTACGCTTTTCGCTTCAAATACACTGACCGCCAGTGTATTTATCTCTTCTGTCTCTCTCTCCGTGGAGCCGAGTAGGTCAACCTCCCACTGCCTAAATTGGCGCACGCCACCCCATTATTGTTGTACTGGTTTTGTAAGAACGAACAAGTATTCACGTCTACCGTACAAACTCTAGATATGAGTTACAAATGCTATGAAGACGAATACAAATATATGAATCCACTTTATGCCCAATTTCTCTCTATAGGCCCTCCAAAAGTACATCCTTACATGTTTCGCATGTTACATCTAACAACTATGCAATACTGTACTACTATACTCTAACATAATAAATCATATGTGTTTTTAGTTTTAGATCTCATATTATTACTTCAATTATTCAGTTTGCATACATTAAAATTGCGTTTAAATGTATGGCTAGTATCATCTAGTGATATGAAAGATCAGACTACACACACACACACACACAAAGGGCCCATTACACATTCAAGCATTTCACATCTTTCTCTCGTTCTCTATGTCAAACTGACTATGCCAAACTACCCTGCCTACCGCGCGGGAAAAATTGCGCCCTCGACTGTTTAATCGGGTTTGTGTTGATGGATCATGCGAAACAACAAAACTATAGTAGTACAGTACAAGTAACAGTTCACTTGGCTGTCGTGTCGTGTACTCCTTCGTCGTAAGAGTGGAGCGCTCGCTTTCATAAATGTTCTAGTCCCTTTTGCCGACATGTGGGACATCAAGCAACCGGGTCGACGTGGCATGCACTAAATAATAGTACAGAGCAGCAGGGAGGATGCACCCCGGTCGTGGCACCGTAGTAGTAATGAGCAATGAGGCGTCAAATCACAAAGCTGCACCTTTCCCGCAGTTAAGTTGGAGGGACCAAGTGATGCTAAAAAAATATTGGAGGGACGAAGCAACCATCATTTCACTCTTTGCTGAATCCGCTTCTCCCTCATCTTCTTCAAGTTAACCACGCGTTGCTTCTGCCGTTGTTCTGCCTCATGTGGGACGCGGTTCGGCTTGGTACATCACTGACACATCGGACCGCATGTTAGCAAACCGCCAGGCCAACCTCCTCTAAAAAGAAAAAACCTCCCCCGCCTTCCACGCGGCAAAATCACCTCCTTTTTACTAATCTTTATATATTTTTTAGATCAATATAACTGAGATTTGTATAGATAGCACCAAGGAGCACAGCCAAGTGGTATGCTTAAGGGCATCCACAATGTGTAGCCAAATGGTAAAATAGCTTTTGGCATCGATGGGAACCATTGTGGAGGGTGCTGCCAAGCAAGAAAAGAGGGAACCGAAGCTCCCTGGTGCGCCGATGCCAAATTGATTGAAGGAATAGAAAAATGCAACCTCTCCCCTCTTTCTCCCGTGCTTGGACGCATGCATAGAGCACAGGGTCTACTCCGTTGTCCCTTCTATCACAAATCACAAAGCAGCGAGGCATCAAATCACAAAGCACGGATGAAGCAACCATCATTTCACTCTTAGCCGACCCTGCTTCTCCATCGTCTTCTCCGAGAAACCACCTTTACCGCAGTAAGCTGGATGGACGACGCTATTGTGCTACTACATTTAGGCCTCATTTGGTTCAATGGACTTCCTGGATGCAAACAAGGCGGTTGTCTCGGCTTCCAGGCGGCACTTGCGAACGACATATCGTGGTCTGTCTCAATGGTGTGCTCCGTTCAACGAACTTCGCCAAAGCCACAATGATCGAGATATCGTCGACGTCACCGTAATGGGGAAGGAAGTCAAATACTTACTCCGTCCATCATTTTGTATACAAGGCCACTATCAAAATTAAAATTTGCAGCTATATAAGGCCACTAACACTAATCAAGGCAAAATTGATGGGGGTTACCTCATACTAGCAACCAAGGACATTAATATCCCCTTGCATGCATGCAGAAGTGAGAAGGTTGGTTTGCATGTGCTGCATTAATCAACCAATGAGGAGTGAGAGGGTTAGCTTGTCGGGCGTTGGGGAAAATATGCATTAATTGACACATCAAACAAGGAGGAAAACTAGCTTTTAACATTGGCTTAAACCGACTTTAATGTTTATGTTGGTAGTACCTGATATGAGTTTGTGGCCTTGTATACTTCGACAAAAATGGGGGTAGTATATGATTATCGCGATGATTGCGGCCGGAGCGGCGAAGAGGACGGCTTTTTACCAGATTTATAATCGGGATTTGCATCGATGTATCGTGCGAAGGCAAAGAACCACCAAGTGTTATATTCACAATTTTTTGTTGAGGGGGTTATCTTCACAAGTTTAAAACAAGGAAAAGGAACACTCACCGCACGCCTGTTGTGTTCGCATCAGAGCAGCGCATGTTCCATCCGCCCTGCCGCTCAACACAAATCGGGGCATGTGGGATCGCATGTCAGCAATCCGACCATGGGCCACACACACACTAGGCCGCCCCGCCGTCGCATTTCTAATCAGGATTTGTATCGATCGATCCCGCGAAGGAAAACCCCACCCTTCTTTTTTAACACAGTACATACTAAAATCAAAGTCGCTCAACCTCGCAAACCTGAAGTTACAATTTACAAGTTCAAAATGAAAAGGAGGTACACTTACGCACGCCTGTCGCAATCGCACCGCACCCTCACACAGTCGGTCCGGGACGCCGCAAACCCAACCAAGGGAATGCGCCTCGGCTTGCCTTTTTCAATGACACGTGGTACCGCATGTGATCAAACCAAACTCAGACATCCAACCGCTAACACCTAATTTTTGTTCATACAGCATGTTTATCCAACCGCTTGTTGGGGAAGATCTGTGCAACCCGTGCGGTCGTCTGTTGGGGAAGAAGAAGAGGTGAGGAAGAAGAACGGTTAGGAGACGTAGGATCTTCATCCAACCGCCTAAAATGGTCGACTAATCCAAATGATGAAAGTCACATGACTTGCATAACTATGTTTTTACACAGCAAAAGATCCCTAAAAACAACAACACAAAGAAAAACTATCACTGCTCGTGGAACGAGCCAGCCTCGTCGTCTTTAGCTGCCGGCGCAAACCAGCCGGAGCTGCCGACGTGTCTCTGCAGTATGGTTGTCCTCGGCCTCCAGCTACATGTTCACGCAGAGTGTGCGGGTGCTCTGCACGGACGCGAGCACCGCCCAGTTCACGTCCATGACGTTTAGTTCCGCCTGCAGGAGGGCCTTAATGGCAGCAGCATCCACGCACTCCGCATCGAGTTGAGCCTCTGCCGCCGGGTTAAAGTCCACGATGCCCGGTTCCGCCTGCACGAGGGCCTCGATGGCAGAGGCATCCGCGTGAAGTTGAGCCTCCGCCGCCCGGTTCACGTCCAGGACATCCGGTTCTGCCTGCAAGAGGGCCTTGATGGCAGCGGAATCTGCGCGCTCCTCGTCGAGTTAAGCCTCCACCGCCCGGTGCTCCTTTATGTGACACCCTGATTTTTGCAACTTTTTCTTTTCAAACTTTTCTTGGCTTTATTTGAAATTTGAATGGTTTTTGAACCTATTAATTGATCTTGGACATTTCTGAACCCTTTCCAAGTGATCCAAAGCCTCATCACCTTACCAAAACCCTGCCAAGTACTTCAAGAACCCAAATCCCAATTTAAATCATTTTCAATAACTCTTTTCTTTTATTTGAGAATTTAGGGCATTACTATGGGTTGTGAAGCAACCTATAGCTATGATGCTCAAAAAATTCCCAGATAATTCCCTAAAATACCTTGGATCATATCTTGCTCCAATATCCAAAAATATTCCATGACCTAGTTCAATTATTTTGCAAAATAATCGAGTTTTGCTTTTGGTCAGACTGGACCTTTGTGAAGGAAGTACATGCTAGGTTTATCCAAATGCTCTCAAATTTTTGTGCCATGAGGACACCTACAAATGACTTCCCTACACCAAGTTTTAACATCTGAAGATCTTCCAAGTGAGCAGTACTTCAACATTTTGATTCTGGACCAGTTTTGCAGGTTACACATGAACTACCCTCAAAACTTATCCAAACCACCTCAAACTTGGCCAGTTTGGAGTCCTTCCAATGAGGATCACTCCAAAAACCTTCTTTGGCTCAATCTCCACCTCGTTTCTTCTCTGGAATCTCCACATGTTTGCTGTCAGAGATTGTTGATGATCTTACCTCTCATCTCTGCGTGAACCAAGCCAAACCAAGGCTGTAGGTGATCTGAGGGATCGAAGGTAGACATGCTGGACATGTTTTGTCAGGCTTGCGTGGCCTCCTGGTGCCAAGCACTGTGGTGAGCACGGCGCTGGCATGCTTGTCGCTGCGCTCTGTGCTGCGCCAGGCTCGGGTCTCATCCGAGCGAGACCACGGCGCCGCTGCAGCTTGTCTGGGCATGCCGACATCGCCTCTGGTCAACACACAGCCCCTCCAGAACCCTCGCCCTCGCCGGAGATGCCCTCGCCGGCCGCCACACCATCGCCGCACTATGGGACCCATGCGGTCATAGTTGCGGCGCTGCTCGTTGTTTCCTCTCGAGCCGTCGCCTCCCGCATTGAATGCTGCTGCCCTCTCAAGTCCCTTCGCCGCAAACATCCAGCCAGCGTGGCGTACGTCTTGCCGGCGCCATGGCCCGCATCTCGCCGCATCCAGAGAGCTCGCCGAGCGCTCCCCTCCGCCTATTTAAAGCCCCGCCCGGCCTCGCCTAGCTCCTCACCCCTCTCCCTCCTCCTCAATCGCTCCCACAGAGCAAGAGCCAAGGCCGAGAGGCCCTTTGGCCTCGAGCTTTGCCGGAGCTCCGCCGCCAGCTGAGCTCCATCACCAGCCCTCTCCAAGCCATCCCAACTCCGCCCAAGCCCACCACTGAGTTCGTGGTGTTCCACTGGTGCTTTCAGACCCCTCCCCGAATCAAACCGCCGCCGGAATCGCCATCGCCGACGATCACCGTAGCACCCGTCCGCTGGAGAAGAAGGGCGCGACGCTGTCCGACCATCTCCAGAGGAGCTACGGGTACAGGGTGAACCGCCGTCGAATGCCCGATCCATCCCCACCATCCAAGAGCCTCACCGCCGTCGCTATCGCCGGCAATCATCGCCAGTGAGCCGCCCCTCTTCTCTGCTCTTTCTCCCTCCTCTGTTTAAACGGGCCAGGCCCCACTTGCCAGTGACTGGACGAAGTGGTAAGTGGAGGCGCTCGGGGCAAATACGCCTTCGACGTGGCCCGTTCTGGTTTTTCCATTTTTGATTTATTTAACAGAGTTGACCCGTAGGTTTGACTGCTTATAACTTTTTACAGGAAGGTCCATTTGACTTGATTCTTTTTGCATTGTGTTCATAATGAAGCCCTTTATTTTTCCACCAAGTTTGGTATTTTTCCAATACTCACAGAATTGTTGGTGAATAAAAAGGATTTATGTGACATTTTCTTTTGCCATTTAAAAATATTTCCAGAAGGAGATACTTGTGGATTTGAAGACCAGGAGTTTCTAAACAACCCAACTGATCAAGGCAAGCCAGGACATCCATATTATGAAGCATTTCATAGCATTGCATAATTCATATTCATTTCTTGCATTTAAATTATCATTGATAATTCAAAGTAAATTATTCAAATGCCTTATGTTGATAACTCAAATTGATATGATGATTAACCTTGCTTGCTAAGTGAAACTTAGTTGGTTGATCAAGAGTCACCTGTCCGGGCTTACCCGTGCAGCCACATTTGCCGGTATGGGACGGCCTTGTCTTGGTCTGGCTCAGTGCTCTTTCACCGGTACCTCCAAAGAGGGAGGGTTATGCGTGTGTGCTGCCCTGATCAGGTAGACGGCGATAACCCTGTGAGCCCAGTTGAGTTGTTTGCTGGCGTCCCCATTTGGGACAGTTTAGTTAGGCCACGACGGTGGCAGGTGTCACAAGGTGACACGGGGCCACCCAAGGCTTGACTCCGGGGGAGTGTGATTGCCGGTGGTATGATGGAAGAGTCACGGGTCAGGCAGGTTTCGTTGGAGCAATGCTGGTCCACCCGAATGGGATCACGAGGTCAGTGCTCCATAGTGCGGGTAAAGTGCGCAACCTCTGTAGAGTGTAAAATCTATTCGAATAGCCGCGTCCACGGAATTGGACAGCCCGTCCAGACCTCTCTAGGTGATCAACCATAATAACCATAGTAATGATGGAAGAACTTGTCTTATAAGCAGAAATACTCATCGAGGTCGAGTATTCTGAGGGTTGTGAGACAACTCGGATATGAGTAAGTTGGTGACAGTAAGTGAATCACTTAAGTTTTAACGTGCTCAATGCCATGCTATTATTTGCTGCATATTTGGTTGTCATGTGCTTGCGAGTACATTCTAAGTACTCACCTGGCGTATCATGCCAGATGCAGGAGAAGACTGAGACGGAGGTCTCGAAGGTCTGTGTTGCGATGCCTAGGATGTGTCCACAGCAGTGTCCCTGTGGATGGAGTTACTTTCATGTTTCGCTACGCAGTAGTCTTTCGCTGTAGTATTCCGCTGTAGTACCGAGGCCCTGATATGTTAGATAAATAATGTAGATACTGTCATAGCACTAGATGTACCTTTGGCCTCGATGATTATGTAATATATGAGCTTGTACTCGACTATCATCAATAAAAGTTCAGCTATGTTCTGTTCCAAGTTGTTGTGTGTTTCCAGAAGACATGATCTCTGGGTTGGAAACACTGGTAAACCGGTTCTCTGAGCCGGGGTGCCACAACGCTTAGTATCAGAGCCATGCTGACTGTAGGACACCCTAGGTAACCCGCGCTAGGACTGCGATTAGTATAGGACCTTGAGTGTGCATCTTGCTTATTGCATGTGATTGTTGCATGCCATACCTCATGCATCATGCATCATTATGTTACTAACCTTTGGCATTGTGAGTGTAGATGGCACCAGTTCCATATCACTTCCATCATGAGCCAGAACCCCACACTTTTCCAGCTCTGCTTCGCAGCGTCTGGCTTCGGCTGTATGCTAACGGTGATGACCCGGTGTACCAGGTGTTTCGAGAGCAGTTGGGCGAGTCAGTATATGAGTACCATGCAGTGGCTTACATGACTGCGACTTCGGACATTGGAAGCTCTTCTCGCTCTTCCAAGGGTGGAGTGGCTTCTACTTGGGAGCTAGCGATCCAGTTTGCTGCCATGGAGGCTATTACTGACTTGCGCTTCCACGAGGTTGAGATGCAGAACCATCCAGGTTTCTTCCACTATCCCACCCTGTCACCTGCGACAGGACGAGTCCTTTTCTCACCTATTGACCCGGCGTGTGATCATGCGGCTGGTGTTTTGTCTCGCTACCTGAACGCCAGTTACCGTATGATCATTTCCTTGGCTGAGGAGCTGTGTCGTGTTCAAGGGGCACTTGCAGCAATGACTCCAGCACCTCCTCCCGTAGTTCCACCTAGTTATCCACCACTAGTTCCACCTCCGCGTGTGCTTGATACCCCTTATGGTTTTTCTGGGCCATTAGGCTTATCGTCTGGTAGTCGACTTGAGACCCCAGCTGAGTGGGCCTCACTTCTAGCCACTCCTGCACCACCGATGCTGAGGCAACATGCTCTCTCTTCCGCAGAAGGAGAGCCGTCTCAGGAGCGACATCGCGTCTCCTTTGACCCGGTGACTCATATCATCAGTTCTGATTCCGACTCAGGATCTGACGACGAGGACTCTTCAGATGGGCAGTGTTCGTGTCACCGATGCACTAGACTAGAGTTTGAGTAGTAATGCATGCATCTTTGCATATGCCGACTGTCGTATGAGCAGTCTAGCCATGATATTCCCCCTACTAGCTTGACATGTATGATGTTGGGTTATCTTGTATAATTATGCTATTCTCTTTATTTGTCTTTTTCATGAATTCTTTTGGTGTCATATTACCGTATTCTCCTTATGGATCTTGCTCATCGATTCGGTGTTTACCATGGGAACAAAATTAGGATGAAGAGAGGAAGTAGCAGTCAAGGCGGCGATGGAAACCCCGTCCGTCGATCCGCCAGACAGGCAGGGCAACCGCCCGAAGACTTACCACCACCACCTCAAGCACCAACCACAGATCAGATAATGAGAATGTTTGAGGAAAAGAGAAACCAAGACCTCATGGAATTTCTCAAGAGTATGCAGACAATAGTAGGTCAGAATAATGGCAATGGGGTGCATTCCAAACTGTCTGACTTCCAGCGCACAAAACCACCCAACTTTGGTCAGGCCGTGGATCCTATTGAGGCTGATGACTGGTTAAGGACCATGGAGAAGAAATTGGACATCGCTCATTGTGAAGAAGCAGATAAGGTCCCATTTGTCACCCATTATCTCGAAGGCCCGGCAGCCATATGGTGGGACAACACCAAGTTAATGTGGCCTGCTGAAGAGATTTCCTTGGAGAAATTCAAAGAGCTGTTCCGCAAGTATCATATTCCCACGGGTATCATGAAAGTGAAGCAGAGGGAATTCTTGGCCCTAACACAAGGAAATATGTCTGTGGGAGAATACCTAAACAAGTTCAACAATTTGGCCCGGTACTCTCCTTATGATGTGGCTACCGAAGAAAGGAAAATAGACCGGTTCCTCGGAGGACTTAATCACGCCCTCCGATGTCAGCTATGTATGTTGAATTTCCCCAATTTCCAGACCTTGGTGGATAAGGCCTTCATCGCCGAACGAGAACACAAGTCTGGTAATGATGATCGTAAGAGGAAGTTCGAGCCCAAGAAGGACAACAGGGAGCCATATGCGCAAAAGCTGCGCAGCTGGCAGTCAGGGCCATCTGAGAACAAACCTATGTGGAACAATGGTGGCAATAACAGCAAGCCAGGCAACTAGAGCAAGACCTTCGGCAAGCAGCCAGTCATAGAGGATTGCCGCCGCAATAACACCTGTTTCACTTGTGGCCAGAGTGGACACTACGCCAAGCAGTGCCCTACTAATAACGGGAAGCAATCAGCTGACCACAAGCCACAAGTCTATCACCTTGGACGCCGCCCCAACCACAACTTTAGCCACGGATGCGTCCACCACATCTCTGTCGAAGAAGTCTGCGAAGCTCCAGATATTGTCCTTGGTATGTTTTCTTTCAATAACATACCTGTCGTAATTTTATTTGATTATGGGGCTTCCCATTCGTTTATTTCTCGAAGTTTTGCCACCTTGCACAAATTTTCTCCTTTGCTTTTGGACAAAATCATGGTGGTACAATCCCCTGGCTCTATGTTCAGAACAAATATAATATACAAGGGGCTGGAAATCTCAATCCATGGAGTCAAATTCCCAGCTACCCTGGTTGCTATTGAGTCCCCAGGACTGGGGATATAATCCTGGGAATGGACTAGTTGGCACCGCACCAAGTGTGTATCAACTGCGCCACCAGAACGGTCACATTGGTGAACCCCGCTGGACAAACCGTCTAATTTCTAGCCAGCAGAATGATAACAAGAAAGGGCACAGTATACCAGACCACTGTTACAGATATGAACCTGATCCCAGTAGTCTGCGAGTTTCCAGATGTGTTACCTAAGGAATTACCAGGAATGCCGCCCGACCGAGAATTGGAGTTTGCGATTGAGGCAATTCCCGGTACGGCTCTAATATACAAGAAATACTATTGTATGCCAGGCCCAGAGCTGGCAGAATTAAAGAAGCAGTTGGACGAGTTGCTACAAAAAGGATACATTCGTCCAAGCATCTCACCATGGGGGTCACCAGTATTATTTGTTAAGAAAAAGGATGGAAGTCTACGAATGTGCGTAGACTATCGCCAGCTTAATGAGGTCACTATCAAGAACAAGTACCCGCTCCCTCGAATTGATGACTTATTCGACCAGTTGAATGGAGCATGGGTATTCTCTAAGATCGACCTCAGAACGGGATATCATCAACTGAAAATCCGAAAGGAGGATATCCCCAAGACAGCGTTCACCACTCGATATGGACTGTATGAATTTATAGTTATGGCGTTTGGATTGACCAACGCTCCAGCCTATTTCATGAGTATGATGAACAAAGTTTTCATGGACTTTCTAGACAAGTTCGTAGTGGTGTTCATTGACGACATCCTGATATACTCTAAGGGTGAAGAAGAACATAAGCAACATCTCAGAGCTGTCTTGGAAAGGTTGAGAACCCATCGCTTATATGCCAAGTTCAGTAAGTGCGAATTTTGGCTAAAAGAGGTGGGATTCCTCGGACATATTCTGTCAGAGAAAGGAATAGCCGTTGATCCCAGTAAGGTTACTGCGGTCTTGAACTGGAAGACACCAGTCATGGTGACTGAAGTCCGTAGTTTCCTGGGCTTGGCAGGCTACTACCGTCGCTTCATTGAACGCTTTTCTAAGATAGACAAGCCACTGACGGAATTATTGAAAAAGAACCAAAGGTTTATCTAGACAGACGAGTGCGACAACAGTTTCCAGGAATTAAAGACGAGGCTAACCACAGCCCCTGTCTTAGTCCTTCCAGACATTCACCAGAGTTTTGACATATACTGCGATGCATCCAGGCGTGGAATCGGATGTGTGCTAATGCAAGAAGGGAAGGTTGTAGCCTATGCATCATGACAGCTACGACCTCATGAGGAAAACTATCCCCCACATGATTTGGAGCTAGCTGCTGTGGTTCATGCCCTGAAGATCTGGAGGCATTACCTTATCGGACAGCGATGTGGAATATACACAGACCACAAGAGTCTCAAGTATATTTTCACTCAACCCGACATGAACCTCAGACAACGAAGATGGCTTGAGCTAGTCAAGTACTATGATGTTGGAATAAACTATCATCCAGGGAAAGCGAATGTGGTCGCTGACACCCTGAGCAGGAAACAAGCTGCTGTGAATGCTCTAGTTGAGGGTATGCATCCGAGCTTACAAGAGGAGTTTGTTAAGCTCAATATGGTGCTATGCGGCCCAATGACCCCGGACACGTTGGAAATTACTTCAACCCTCATGGAGGAAATCAAGGAAGCACAAAAGTCAGATGAAGAAATTCGGAAGATCAAAGAGTTAATTCAGCAAGGGAAGGCCAAGTCCTTTCGTGTAGATGAACAAGGTACCGTGTGGTTCGAGAAAGGAATTTGTGTGCCGGATTAGAATAACTTGAGACAACAAATACTTAAGGAAGCACATGAGTCCGCATATTCGATCCACCCGGGAGGTACCAAGATGTATCAGGACTTGAGAGAAACTTTTTGGTGGTCAGGAATACGGAAAGATATAGCATACTATGTCGCCTGCTGTGACATTTGCAACAAGGTCAAAGCTGAGCATCAGAAACCCGCTGGGCTACTGCAACCTTTACCAGCGCCCCAGTGGAAGTGGGACGACATATGTATGGATTTTATTATGGGACTGCCCAAGTCCACGAGAGGCAATGATGCTATTTGGGTCATTGTAGACATACTCACAAAGGTGGCTCACTTTATCCCAGTAAAGACTACTTTCAACGCAAATCAGCTGGCACAACTTTACATGTCCCGGATAGTCAGTCTGCATGGAGTACCCAAGTCTATCACCTCAGATAGGGGTTCCCTATTTACCTCAGCATTCTGGCTACGGCTGCATCATGCTTTGGGAACCATGCTGAAACACAGCACAGCGTACCATCCGCAGACAGATGGACAGACCGAGCAAGTGAACCAAATATTAAAGGATATGCTTCGGTCATGTGCTCTCTCCCATGGACCCAAATGGGAGGATAGTTTGCCGTACGCTGAATTCTCCTACAACAACAGCTACCAGGCAAGTCTCAAGATGTCGCCTTTTGAGGCGTTGTACGGACGGAAGTGCAGCACACCACTGAACTGGTCCCAGACAAGAGATAGTCACATTTTTGGTACAGACTTGATTCTCGAAGCTGAAAAGCAAGTCAAGGATATTCAAGAACGACTACGAGCAGCCAAGTCCCGATAAAAGAGCTATTACGACCCAAAGCACCGGGAAGTAACTTTCGAGCCCGGAGACTATGCTTATCTACAGGTAACTCCTATGAAGGGAGTAAAGAGGTTTGGCCCCCGAGGAAAACTAGCCCCAAGATACATCTATCCCTTTCTAGTGATTGCCAGGAAGGGCAGAGTCACATATCAGTTGGAATTACCACCAGTACTGTCTGACGTTCATGATGTCTTTCACATCTCACAATTGAGGAAATGCATTGCACCCCCAGCCAAGCAAGCGGATATGAGTGAATTAGAATTGGCTAATGACCTGACCTACGAAGAAAAACCTGTCAGGATCCTGGATGAGATGAAAAGAACCACAAGGAGTAAGGTGATAAGATTTCACAAGGTGTTGTGGGAGCACCACACCGAGGAAGAGGCCACTTGGGAAAGAGTAGATTTTCTGAGATCCGCTTACCCAATTAGTTCCCTGAGCAACCGAATCTCGAGGACGAGATTCATCCTAAGGGGGGTAGGTTTGTGACACCCTGATTTTTGCAACTTTTTCTTTTCAAACTTTTCTTGGCTTTATTTGAAATTTGAATGGTTTTTGAACCTATTCATTAATCTTGGACATATCTGAACCCTTTCCAAGTGATCCAAAGCATCATCACCTTACCAAAACCCTGCCAAGTACTTCAAGAACCCAAATCCCAATTTAAGTTATTTTCAATAACTCTTTTCTTTTATTTGAGAATTTAGGGCATTACTATGGGTTGTGAAGCAACCTATAGCTATGATGCTCAGAAAATTCCCAAATAATTCCCTATAATACTTTGGATCATATCTTGCCCCAATATCCAAAAATATTTCATGACCTAGTTCAATTATTTTGCAAAATAATTCAATTTTGCTTCTGGTCAGACTAGACCTTTGTGAAGGAAGTTCATGCTAGGTTTATCCAAATGCTCTCAAATTTTTGTGGCATGAGGACACCTACAAATGACTTCCCTACACCAAGTTTCAGCATCTGAAGATCTTCCAAGTGAGCAGTACTTCAACATTTTGATTCTAGACCAGTTTTGCAGGTTACACATGAACTACCCTCAAAACTTATCCAAACCACCTCAAACTTGGCCAGTTTGGAGTCCTTCCAACGAGGATCACTCCAGACACCTTCTTTGGTTCAATCTCCACCTCATTTCTTCTCTGGAATCTCCACAAGTTTGCTGTCAGAGACTGTTGATGATCTTACCTCTCATATCTGCATGAACCAAGCCAAACCAAGGCTGTAGGTGATCTGAGGGATCGAAGGTCGACATGCTGGACATGTTTTGCCAGGCTTGCGTGGCCTCCTGGTGCCAAGCACCGTGGTGAGCACGGCGCTGGCATACTTGTCGCCGCGCTCTGTGCTGCGCCAAGCTCGGGTCTCATCCGAGCGAGACCACGGCACCGCAGCAGCTTGTCTGGGCATGCCGACATCGCCTCTGGTCGACACGCAGCCCCTCCAGAATCCTCGCCCTCGCCGGCCGCCACGCCATCGCCGCACTATGAGACCCGTGCGGTCATAGTTGCGGCGCTGCTCATTGTTTCCTCTCGAGCCGTCGCCTCCCGCATTGAATGCTGCTGCCCTCGCAAGTCCCTTCGCCGCAAACATCCAACTAGCGCGGCGTACGTCTCGCCGGCGCCATGGCCCTCATCTCGCCGCATCCAGAGACCTCGCCGAGCGCCCCCTCCGCCTATTTAAAGCCCCGCCCGGCCTCGCCTAGCTCCTCACCCCTCTCCCTCCTCCTCAATCGCCCCCACAGAGCAAGAGCCAAGGCCGAGAGGCCCTCTGGCCTCGAGCTTCGCCGGAGCTCCACCGTCAGCTGAGCTCCATCACCAGCCCTCTCCAAGCCATCCCAACTCCGCCCGAGCCCACCGCTGAGTTCGTGGTGTTCCACTGGTGCTTCCAGACCCCTCCCCGAATCAAACCGCCGCTGGAATCACCATCGCCGACGATCACCGTCGCACCCGTCCGCTCGAGAAGAAGGGCACGACACCGTTTCTTGTGTTTTGACATGAACAAAGGAATCAACCAATAAGAGACGTGAGGCGTGTATGTTATTAATGACTTTAGACTACCTAACACGGCATGTAGTGGTCAGTTCATTTAGTTAGCAAATAAATAGAGTTATTTACCGAAAACCACCACACTTGGGGCTAGGGTAACACCTTGGTACTGTACCACATTTGAACCAGGGCACAAAAACCACCAGTTCTGCACCTAATGCGTAACACGGAGCACTAACGCTTGAATTTGGCTAGGAAAATAGCGAAACTGAAAGGTGGGGTCCACCTGTCAGGATGACGTGGCGAAGACTAGTCCAAGTTGACATTTGACCTGCTAAGGTGGACTATGGTCCCACTTGCCGGCCACTCATCTTCTTTCTCAATTTTTTTCTTCCTCGTCCCTCTCTTCAACCCGCATCCTCCACCCACTGGCCCTATCCCTGCTGGCCACTCTCCTCTTCACCATCCACTAGCCACTCTCGTCTTCGCGGTGCGTGCATCTACCACGCCAATGGAGGAGCTGGCCCACGACCTCCTCGCCATCGGCAACCGTTCATGTGGGACATGGGGGCCAGCAACATGGCGCAGCCCCACACCACCTCTGGACACGGCGATCGCGGTGAGCGACACGTTCATCGTCGCTGGACACACTCGGCTTTAGGGTGTCGATGGTGGCGATACCGCTATGGCATGACCAGCATATCAACACCCGGCTCGTCGAGGATGCACGGGGCGCCGGCGTGCGCGCGCGCCGCGCCGCATCCGTGGAGTGTTCTAGCGCGGCCAACTGCATCCCAAGGACCCGAGACCATGCCGGTTAGCTTAAGATAAGTCTGCTTGCCTTCCCTACCAAAGGAATCGAAGTGGGAAGCTTCAAATCAATGGCGTCCTTGTCTTCATCTCCGCCTCAGGTGGCGCTCGGCAGCGCGTCGATCTCCTCCACCAGCGAGCGCTGCTCGTCTACCTCTGCTTCCCCGAGCTGCCCCGTCGTTCACTCGGAGCAAAAAAACCTCGAGTTGCCTCTTTCTTTTCCGCGTGCGTCACTGGAGGTGGTCGATGCAGCAAGGTTGTGCGTGCACGACGAGAAGAGCAACAAGCTGGCCAGGACACAACATGGAGACGGGTGTATGTAGCAGAGGTGAGGTGCTTAATCAAGTGTCTGAATCTCCCTTCCCTATTTCTAGAAATGGGCGTATGTTGCACACTTGATTAAGTAGCCGGAAGATTAAGTACCACTCAGCACACCTCAAAGCCATTCAAAGACAGGCAACACACATCTTTCGGCTACTTAATAAGGTGTTACACTTCACGAGTTGAAAAGTAAAGGGCGGTACACTTATTATAATGGTACTTATGCTAGTATGAATAACTAGTGTACAAGTGGGCTACTAGGCTGGCTAGAGGTGAGGTGCCAACTTCATATATGCTTTCGGTGTTACACTCTAGTATAAGGGTTCAGTTTACAAGTTCGAAATGAAAAGGCAGTACACTGACAGCACCCGTGTCACGTTCAAGTCACACCCCAAGACGGTCGGTCCGGCATGCTGTTGACCAAAGGGAACGTGGGTCGTCTTGCTTTTTCAATGACATGTGGGATCGCATGTGAGCAAAGGCACCTCCAACATTGCCATCCCGCAGCTGACTACCCTTGCCAACAAAAAACCCTCGTCCCTCGTGCAAGTGCGTTCCCAGCTGGCGCCAGCTCCCCGCATTCATGCCGTCAGTCCGTATGCCATCATTAAGCAGGCTCGCCACCCGAGGAACCAACCCCGGTGACTCATTGACACACCTGGACGCTTGGCCTCACCGGAATGCTCTACTTAAAGCGGCAACGCCCAGCTAAACTCCACACCAGAGCGCATCCTCCTACCCGGCACCACATTCACCATGACCGCGCATGGGAACGCTCTGCGGGAGAGCTTGTCTTCCGGGATGAAGCTCGAGATAGTCGCCCTTGCTTAATTCGCCGCTCGCAACACAATGCAAGTGTAGCCGGATGCGGACGCGGCCGCACAAGCGGTGGCTGCGCTGGCGGCCGACGACGAGAGCACCGCTAGCCACGTGTCCTACGTGCCGCCGTCCAACATTCAGTGGCGCATGTGGCAGGTGAATAGCAATGGACCGTCCACGTCCATCATCATCGACCTCACGTCCATGGGAACCACCGAGGATGGGGACCCCTTGATACGTCTCCAACGTATCTATAATTTATGAAGTGTTCATGCCATGTTTACAACAATTTTATATGGTTTTGGTATGATTTGGATGGAACTAACCCGGACTGACGTTGTTTTCAGTAGAACTACCGTGCTGTTGTTTATTGTGCAGAAATAAAAGTTCTCCAAATGCAACGAAACTTTTTGATGACTTTTTTGGAACAAAAGAGGCACTAGAAGCTTCGTGGGAGGACCAGAAGGTGAAGGAGGTGGGCACAAGACACCTGGGCGCGTCAGGAGGCCCAGGCGCGCCCAGGTGGGTTGTGCTTACCTCGAGGCCCATCTTCGCGTGATTCCAACACTAAAAAATTCCTATAAATAGAGAAACCATCAGAAATAACCCTAGATCGGAAGTTCCGCCACCACAAGCCTCTTTAGCCACGAAAAACCAATCGGGAGCCCGTTCCGGCACCCTGCCAGAGGGGGAAATCATCACCGGAGGCCATCTTCATCATCCCTATGGCCACCATGATGAGGAGGGAGTAGTCCACCCTCGGGGCTGAGGGTTTGTACCAGTAGCTATGTGTTTAATCTCTCTCTCTCTCTCTCTCTCTCTTGTGTTCTTGGTTTGGCATGATCTTGATGTATCGCAGGCATTGTTAATATAGTTGGATCATATGGTGTTTCTCCCACTCTATCTTGTTGTGATGAATTGAGTTTTCCCTTTGAGTTTTCATTATTATCGGATTGAATACTTTTATGGATTTGAGAGCACTTGATATATGTCTAGCATATGAATACCCGTGGTGACAATGGGGTATTATATTGATTCACTTGATATATGTTTTGGCACTCAACTCGCGGATTCCCGAGGTGACATTGGGGTAATCTATGCATAGGGGTTGATGCATGTTTTCGTCCTTGTTTCTCTGGTAGAAATCTTGGGGCACTCTTTGAGGTTCTTTGTGTTGGATCGAGTATTAAGAATCTGAAATTGTTTGATGCATATCATATAATTAACTCATGGATACTTGTGGTGACATTGGAGTATCTAGGTGTCATTAGAGTTGGTTGATGCGTATCATATGGTGTTATTTTAGTACAAAGTCTTGAATAGATCAAACGGAAAGAATAACTTTGCGTTATTTTAGTACGAACTCTTGAATAGATCGAACAGAAAGAATAACTATACGGTGGTTTCATACCCTACAAACAATTTCTTCTTATGTTCTCCGCTAGATAAGAACTTTGGAGTGATTCTTCATCACACGTTGAGGGATGGTTATATATTCCAATTAGATTAGCATTATTGAGAGAATGCACTAGCGAAAGTACGGACCCTAGGCCTTGTTTTCAAGCATTGCAATACCGTTTGTGCTCACTTTTTTACTTGCTACCTTGCTGTTTTTTATTGTTCCTATTACAAAAACCTATATATACTATCATTACTATACTTTTATCACCATCTCTTTGCTGAACTAGTGCACCTATGCAATTTACCATTGTATTTGGTGTGTTGGGGACACAAGAGACTTTTTATTATTTGATTGCAGGGTTGTTTGAGAGAGACCATATTCATCCTGCACCTCCCACGGATTGATAAACCTTAGGTCATCCACTTGAGGGAAAATTGCTACTGTCCTACAAAACTACGCGCTTGGAGGCCCAACACGAGTCTACAAGAATAAAGTTGCGTAGTAGACATCAAGCTCTTTTCTGGCGCCGTTGCCGGGGAGGTGAGTTATTGAAGGTATATCTTTAGATCTTGCAATTGAATCTTTTAGTTTCTTGTTTTATCACTACTTTGGTTCATAAAAGAACACTACAAAAAAATGGAATTGAGGTGGCCTCATATTATTCGTCTTTATCATGTCTTTGTTGAAAATGATGGAAAAGAAAATTGTGCTCAATTGATAGAAGAAGAATTCAATAAAATATTTGGCCTGAATGATGAGCATGATTGCAATGTTATTAGTATGAATTCTATGATTATCCAAAATGCTAATGATGAATGCACTAGTCATGAAAACATGTTTCTTATAAGCATGTCAATTTTTGTGGAGTGGAAAGACTTTGTGAAGACATACCTTATAGGGATGATAGATTTTGTAAGAAGCATAATCATGATAGAACCAATTTTTTGCTCAAATGATAGATGAATTTGCTACAAAATTATGTTCTCTTTGTCCTATTACTTGTGAACTTTGCAATAAGGTTGGTCATCTTAATTTCCAATGCAAACTTTTTCATGATCGAATCATGGCCAAATATTGTAATGACTTGATCACACTTGAACTTTATAATGAGCTTTGTCTATTTTTGGGAAGTGAAGAATTGACTCATAAAAATAGTTGGTTTGAAGTATTCATTCTCACATATGACACTGAAACTAATCTAAAAATGTCCATATGTTTTGCATGGTAAATTGCAATGAGAATGCTTATATTGCCAACTATAGAAAGATGGGAAAACTAATAGAATATAAAAGGAATACTAATGAAAGGGTAAAGATTTCTACTTTCCCTCCTATTGTCTCTCATGATGAAATAGGTGACGAGAAGGAGCTCCCTATTCAACCAATCTCATCAATAAGAAGCTCAAAAAAATTAATTAAACCCACAGATGATGTGGTGAAGAAGAAGAAAAGAAGAAAGAGTAGAGGTAAAACGGTATTTCTCCCAAATAATGTTGCTCCTATTATTGTTGTGCCTCATGAAAACGAATCAAAAATAAGTGTGGAAGGTGATTCACTTGATGATGATATTGCTTCTTTGTCTTATGGCACAATGTCCGAAAGAACTATTGATGATGATTTTGTTATGCCTATTGCTTGTTGTGATGATTATGATTGGGAAAGTAATGATACTTATTATAACCTTGAAAATCTTTTTGGCACCAACTTGGGAAATTATGATGATAATAATTGTTATACTATTGGTGCTATTCATACTATTAATGATGAGAGTGATTATGCTTATGATATGCCAAGCCACAAGCTTGGGGATGCTATGTTTGATGAGAATGACATGTTTGAGAATTTATTTGCTGCAATTAATGTTTGTCCCAAGCTTGGGGATGTTATGCTTAATGGAGATGATCTTTTTAGTTCCCCTACTTTGAATGATCAAATTTGTTATGATGATTGCATGCCTCCTATTTATGATGATTGCAATATTTATGAAAGTGGGTTTGGAAGAGTGTAACTTTAGATAATTATTATCCCACTATTTTGGAGGGCATTGAATTTTATTATAACGATAAAAGTGGATTTGGAGAGGTCATGACTTTATTTAGTAATGATTCCACTATTTCGGAAGAGGTTTCAATTGACTATGATGAGAACAAAGTTGCTACTTGTGATGATTATTGTGATGATACCTATGTTATACAAAGTAGTGATAATTATTGTCATAAGAATATCCTTTTACTGAACATTACTCTTTTAATGTGGAAACAATTTATAGTATTCTAGTTTCATATGATACTCCCACTATTATGAATGAGAATAAAATTGCTTATGTGGAGAATAATAAAAATACTATGCTTGTAGATCATGAAATGAATACTTTGTGTGATAGTTATATTGATGAATCCATTCATGATGCTACTAAAAATTATTATGAGAGAGGAACTTGTGATTCATCATGCCCTCTTTATGTTTCAATTCTTATCTTTTATGTGAGCATCATTGAAATCATCATGCCTAGCTAAAAAGGCATTAAAGAAAAGCGCTTGTTGGGAGACAACCCTACTATTTTTGTGTGTTCACATGATTAGGCTACTGTAGTAATCATGTTTTATAGCTTTCGTTTCAATAAAGTGCCAAGTAAAGCCTTTGGGATAGTGTGGATGATAGTTGACTTGATTCTGTGCAAAAACAGAAACTTTTACGTCCAGTACAGAAATTTCTATCTTTTAGTGGAACGTGCAAAAATTCTGAATTTTTTACAGTTTATGGGTATACAAATTTTATACGCTTTTATAATGTTTCAGAATTTTTGGAGTAACAGAAGTATGACCTTAATTTGGATCTTTACATACTGTTCTGTTTTTGACAGATTCTGTGTGCAATGCATAGTTTGCTTGTTTTATGGTTTCTATGGCATATATTGATTAATATAAATTGTGGAAATTGTAGAGTACAGTATGAATTGTGTGAGAACAATTATGAATCTTATCTTGACAGTACCAAAGTGAATGATTTGTCTTTATCGTACTAACCCATCTCACGAAGTTCCGTTATGTTTTGTGTGATTGAAGTTTTCAAGTTTTGGGTGAGATATCGTTATGAGGAGAATAAGGAGTGACAAGACCATAAGATTGGGTATGCCCAAGGCACCCAAGGTAATATTCAAGGAATATCCAAGCAACTAAGCTTGGGGATGCCCCGGAAGGCATCCCCTCTTTCGTCTTCAACATTATCGGTAACCTCACTTGGAGCTATATTTTCATTCGTCACATGATATGAGTTTTGCTTGGACATCATTTTATTTTAGTTGGATTTGATTGCTGTTATTTATATAATGTTTTGCATCTTTTATATCAATAAAAGTGTCAAGGATAGCCTTTACCATGCTTAGTTTGCAAGTATATGAGTTTCTGTTTCAAAACAGAAAGTTTATTTCTGTTGCAAAAATTCTCCTGAAATGTTAGAATGTGATAAAATGTTGAATTTTTTTCACAATAATATTTCATAAATTTTATACAGTGTGATAATTTTTCAGAATTTTTGGAGTTAGGTAAGTATGAGTGTAATTGCATTCTTTACAGACTGTCCTGTTTAGACAGATTGCTGTTATGTTTGCATTGTTTGCATATGTTTGCTTGTTTAATGATTCTATTTGAGGATAGGAGTATTAAATATGCAGAGGCATTTAGCATGCAATGTTAAATTATAATTTTAGTGATTTGTTACAGTAGGTAATGATAAGGCTTTGCATTGATTTATACTAACGTATCTTACGAGTTCTTGTTGAGTTTTGTGTGGATGAAGTTTTTAAGAATTAGGGAAACCGTGTTATGAGAGGGATGAAGAAGACACAAGAGCTCAAGCTTGGGTATGAACAAGGCATACCAAGCCAATATTTTAAGAAGTCTCAAGCATCTAAGCTTGGGGATGCCCCAGTAGGCATCCCACCATTCTTCATCAACAATTTTCGGTTAGTATCAGTTGAGCCTAAGTTATTGCTTCTTCACATGAGTTGTGCTATTCTTGGAATGTCATTTAGTTTTTGTTTTGCTTGCTGTTTTAATAAAATACTTATATCTGAAAGTTTTTTTAATAAGAAAGAGTCCTCAAATAGCTACCCATTTACTTAACTACTCGCTTGAACTTCACTTATATCTTTTAGGAGTAGCTTGTCATTTACTCTTGTGCTTCACTTATATCCTATGAGTAAATTGTTGAATGACTTGAATATCATGAAGTTGAAATTATATGTTCATATCTTGCCTAGTGGCAGCTTCACATTGGGTTTAGAAAGTGAAATCTTTTGAAGCTTGACAATCACAATATTGGTCATACAAGCAATTCATGAATGATTAGTATAAGGAAGAGAACTTTCACATACAATTATATTATCTTGGACATCTTCTATGATTGTGAATACCCATTAATTATTTTCAAAATTGAGAAAATTAGTTGAAGTTGGACAAGGAAGACGACGTAATGAGTTATGGTTGTGTATATTTGCATAGAAGTTATATTGTTATGGATCCTCCAACATGTGGTGTTTGCCTAGGATCTTTTGCTAGCCAAAAATTCGTAATAAGTAGAGGTACTACTTGTGCATCCAAAAACCCTTAAACCTAGTTTCTTGCCATGAGTGTCCACCATTCCTACCTATGGATTGAATAAGATCCTTCAAGTAAGTTGTCATCGGTGCATAAAGCAATAAAAATTGCTCCTAAATATGTTTGCTCTTTTATTGTAAGGGAAAATTGAGCGTTGTACAAACTTGTGATCGCAAAGTAATAAAAGCGACGGACTGCATAATAAAGGTTGCTATCATAAGGGGCAATATAATGTGACGTTCCATTCCATTAAGAGTTTGAGCATCCAAAAATAAAAAGCGCATGACAACCTCTGCTTCCCTCTGCGAAGGGCCTATCTTTTACTTTTCAGTATTTACTTTTATGCAAGAGTCAATAGTATGCATTCTCATTTCAACCTCAATTATTCTCTAGTTGGCAAGCATCATGTGGTGGGGAAAGATCTAGGCACATATGACCAGTCAAATATATTTGATCATGATTTATTATTGTTGCAAATTATTGATACGTCTCCAACGTATCTATAATTTTTGATTGTTCCATGCTGTTATATTATCAATCTTGGATGTTTTACAATCATTTTATAGCAACTTTATATCTTTTTTTGGGACTAACCTATTGACATAGTGCCCAGTGCCAGTTGCTGTTTTTTGCTTGTTTTTTACTTCGCAGAAAATCAATACCAAACGGAGTCCAAACGCAGCGAAACTTTTTGGTGATTTTTTTTGGACCAGAAGACACAAGTTGGGCCAAGGAAGTACTAGAGGGGTGCCCCGAGGGGGGCACAACCCACCTGGGTGCGCCTGGGGGCCCAAGCGTGCCCTGGTGGGTTGTGCCCACCTCGGGGGCCTCTCGCACCGCCTCTTTCCTCTATAAATAGCCCAATATTCCAGAAACCCCAGGGGAGTCGACGAAAAACAATTCCAGCCGCCGCAAGTTCCAGAAACCATAGACCCAATCTAGACACCATCACGGAGGGGTTCTTCATCCTCATTGGTGCCTCTTCGATGATGCGTGAGTAGTTTATTGTAGACCTACGGGTCCGTAGTTAGTAGCTAAATGGATTCCTCTCTCTCTCTTTTGATTCTCAATACAATGGTCTCTTGGAGATCTATTTGATGTAACTCTTTTTGCTGTGTGTTTGTTGGGATCCGATGAACTTTGAGTTTATGATCAGATCTATGTTTTTATCCATGAAAGTTATTTGAGTCTTTTTATCTCTTATATGCATGATTACTTATAGCCTTGTATTTCTTCTTCGAATCTTTGGTTTAGTTAGGCCGACTAGATCGATTTTTCTTGCCATGGGAAGTGGTGCTTTGTGATGGGTTCGATCTTACGGTGCTCAATCCCAGTGATAGAAGGGGAAATGACACGTATGTATCGTTGCTATTAAGGATAACAAGATGGGGTCTATTCCTACATGAATAGATCTTGTCTACATCATGTCATCGTTCTTATTGCATTACTCCGTTTCTCCATGAACTTAATACATTAGATGCATGCTGGATAGCGGTCGATGTGTGGAGTAATAGTAGTAGATGCAGGCAGGAGTCGGTCTACTAATCTTGGACATGATGCCTATATAATGATCATTGCCTGGATATCGTCATAATTATTTGAAGTTCTATCAATTGCCCAACAGTAATTTGTTTACCCATCGTATGCTATTTTTCTCGAGAGAAGCCACTAGTGAAATCTACGGCCCCCGGGTCTATTTTTCCATCATATACTTTCAGATCTATATTGCTATTTGCCTTTTTATTTATATGCATCTTTTATTTTCAGATCTATTAATCCAAAAACCCAAAAATATCTTGCTGCAATTTATTATTATTTATTTTATCTCGCGTTCCCGGGAGATCTATTTATCCGATCTACTACAAATTTATCTATCTCTTTACCCGGCAGGGATTGACAACCCCTCTTTTACGTCGGGTTGCAAGTATTTGTTCTTTGTGTGCAGGTGCCGTTCACGTAGTGTTGCGTGGTTCTCCTACTGGTTCGATAACCTTGGTCTCATCACTGAGGGAAATACCTACCATAGCTGTGCTGCATCATCCCTTCCTCTTTGGGGAAATACCGACGTAGTTCAAGCCGCATCAATTATCTCTATGATAAATGAGTTGGGAGGCAAAACATTGAGCCCCTATCTTTCTCTGTGTTCGATGGATGCCATTTGTTCTAAAAATATGCTTTGAGTACTAGCAATCATAGAAGACTATATGATGATTGAGTATGTGGAGCTCTTACTTAGACTCTGTTGAATAAGTTGAATTGCAATTGTTTGCTGACTAAGAATATAGGTTGTTGAGTTTCAAGAGAATTCGTTGTTTGAACCTTAACATGTGAATTGGTTGCTACTTTAACACGGGAAGTTTTATTGGAAAGAGTTGATGTTATGATGCTAGGAAAAGTGATTGAAATTATCATTGATCAAACTTATGCACTTTGCTAGCATTCACACTTCATAAATTATTTCTTTTATCATTTACCTACTCGAGGACGAGTAGGAATTAAGCTTGGGGATGCTGATACGTCTCCAACATATCTATAATTTATGAAGTATTATGCCATGTTTACAACAATTTTATATGGTTTTGGTATGATTTGGATGGAACTAACCCGGACAGACGCTGTTTTCAGCAGAACTACCGTGGTGTTGTTTTTTGTGCAGAAATAAAAGTTCTCCAAATGCAACGAAACTTTGACGATTTTTTTGGAACAAAAGAGGCACTAGAAGCTTTGTGGGAGGACCAGAAGGTGAAGGAGGTGGGCACAAGACACCTGGGCGCGCCAGCAGGCCCAGGCGTGCCCAAGTGGGTTGTGCTCACCTCGAGGCCCATCTTCGCGTGATTCCAATGCTAAAAAATCCTATAAATAGTGAAACCATCAAAAATAACCCTAGATCGGAAGTTCTGCCGCCACAAGCCTCTGTAGCCACGAAAAACCAATCGGGAGCCCGTTTCGGCACCCCGCCGGAGGGGGAAATCATCACCGGAGGCCATCTTCATTATCCCTATGGCCACCATGATGAGGAGGGAGTAGTCCACCCTTGGGGCTGAGGGTTTATACTAGTAGCTATGTGTTTAATCTCTCTCTCGTGTTCTTGATTTGGCACGATCTTGATGTATCGCGGGCTTTGTTAATATAGTTGGATCATATGGTGTTTCTCCCTCTCTATCTTGTTGTGATGAATTGAGTTTTCCCTTTGAGATTTCGGTATTATCGGATTGAATACTTTTAAGGATTTGAGAGCACTTGATATATGTCTTGCATATGAATACCAGTGGTGACAATGGGGTATTATAATGATTCACTTGATACATGTTTTGGCACTCAACTCGCGGATTCCCGAGGTGACATTGGGGTAATCTATGCATAGGGGTTGATGCATGTTTTCGTCCTTGTTTCTTCGGTAGAAATCTTGGGGCACTCTTTGAGGTTCTTTGTGTTGGATCGAGCATTATGAATCTGAAATTGTTTGATGTGTATCGTATAATTAACTCATGGGTACTTGTGGTGACATTGGAGTTTCTAGGTGACATTAGAGTTGGTTGATGCGTATCATATGGTGTTATTTTAGTACGAACTCTTGGATAGATCGAATGAAAAAAAATAACTTTGCGTTATTTTAGTACGAACTCTTGAATAGATCGAACGGAAAGAATAACTTTAAAGTGGTTTCGTACCCTACAAACAATTTCTTCTTATGTTCTCCGCTAGATAAGAACTTTGGAGTGATTCTTCATCACACGTTGAGGGATGGTTATATGATCCAATTAGATTAGCATTGTTGAGAGATTGCACTAGCGAAAGTACGGACCCTAGGCCTTGTTTTCAAGCATTGCAATACCGTTTGTGCTCACTTTTGTTACTTGCTACCTTGCTGTTTTTTTATTGTTCCTATTACAAAAACCTATATCTACTATCATTACTACACTTTTATCACCATATCTTCGCCAAACTAGTGCACCTATACAATTTAACATTGTATTTGGTGTGTTGGGGACACAAGAGACTTTTTATTATTTGATTGCAGGGTTGTTTGAGAGAGACCATCTTCATCCTACACCTCCCACGGATTGATAAACCTTAGGTCATCCACTTGAGGGAAAATTGCTACTGTCCCACAAAACTCTGCGCTTGGAGGCCCAACAAGAGTCTACAAGAATAAAGTTGCGTAGTAGATTTCACCCCTCCGAGGATGAGTAGGGCATGGGAGGCGACAAGGGCATGGTGTGCCAAGTGGGCCGGTCCATCTCCCGTGTTCTACTCTTTCTCGCCGGAGACCGCACATTCACTTCACGGGTCTTGAACCCCGCCACTGTTCATGGATACGGCAGATGGAGGACGTCGTCGCCGATGCGGTAGTACAAAGGAAAGTGGACGCCAGTCGCCGCCGTAGGATAGGTTTAGGGTTGGGTTTCTTTTCTTTTATTGTCCTAAAAGTTCAAAATGTAATGAAAATCTGTCGTGTTTGCATGAATATCGTCCAGTGTTTATGAGCTTTCACAATAATAGTAAGATATATTGTCTGAAAATATATTGAATGATGATTCTAATCGTATTTACTTGGTATTGTGGTTGTCATTGTTTTTGTATGTATGAACTTGGTCTAAGTTTAGAAGGTTTGACCCGAGACAAAGCTAATATGCGAAGTAAATAAAACATAGGGTTTACATCCACAATCTATATTAGGCACTCCAATTGTATGTCCACTACACATTCACACATTTGACATCTCTCTCTCTCTCTCTTTCTGTCTGTCAAACCAATTAATTAAGCCATGTACTCAAAAAATGCCCTAAAAAACCAACTAAGCCAACCTCCCAGCATATCGTGCGGGAAAAGACCCGACCGCGCCGTTTTAGTCGGGATTAGTATCGATGGATCGTGCGAAGCATAAAGTTTAAAAGGAAAAAGGCAGGTACACTGACAGCACACTTGTCGTGGTCGCATTACACCCCTCACACGGTCGGTCCTACACATCGCTCACCCAGACGGAATGTGCTTAGGCTTGCCTCTTCACTAACACATGGGACCGCATTTGGAGAAAATCACCATGCGCCAAACTCCCCCGCCCACTGCGTGAAAATTCCTGCCAAATCCTAAATTCAACTACCCTTCAGCCAACTAGCCAATAATATTCCCCAAACCCCCTCCCCCCGGCGCCCTCCACTCCATTCGCTCTGCCAAAGACGCCCTCCCCACTGCACCGATACATCAGCACCGCGGTTCACTAAGGGGACGCATGGCGACCCTCTCGCTCCCAAAGTACGCTCTCGTAGACTACCGTACTCCAGCCGCGCCGCCACTGCTGGCGATGTTCTTGTGGAGACGCACGGTGGTCAGCTTCTCCCGCGGTACGCGCATTCTATACTGAGGCCCCATGCATGTCGGAGTAGCGTTGAATGTTAGCTGATAGACACTGTTAATCTCACTGCTTGACGAAATAGTTTACAGTTAATATGCTCTGCTTAGGAAGCTTTCTTGCCCTGTTCTGCACTCAATCTGCTTTGCTGAGATGGCATGCCATGCTCGAGTAGTTGCTAAAATATCCTGCCATATATTATGACCATGTATGTATTGTGAAGTAGATTGCCATGGTCTAGTAGCCAATCTGTTAGGTGAAATAGCTCGACACCATTTTACACTCAATCTTTGTTGCTGAGATGGCCTTCGATGGCTATGTGCTCGGCCTCATTGATTGCTAAAATAGCCTGCGATAATTTAGCACTCGATCTGTTTGCTGAATTAGCTTTACATATATTTCGTTACATAGATCTGCTTGTCCAAATACTTGCCATAGCTTTAGACATCGACCTAGGTATTTTTTTCGAGACTTTATAAAAAACATATATGTTTTTCCTGTAATATCTAGTACAAGAACTAATTTTTATGTCTAACAGATGGACATGACTTGGATAACTTCTGCTTGAAGATTCTCCCCTACATATGTCGAGGGGGTTGAAAACTTCATGAACTTTATCAGAGCTGAGTACGGTGGTCCGAAATCAGATGTGTGCTGCCCATGTAGCAGTTGTATGAATTCAGTTTCAAGACCCAGTCAACTGTGCAAAATCATCTAAACTTGTATGGGATGTCGGTCACATATACTAGGTGGGTTCATCATGGTGAAGCTGTGAACGCCAATGTTACTGACTATGTGGAAGCAGCAGATCACCATCTCGATCTGCCTAATGCTCAGGAGGAAGAGGAGGAGGAGGAGGTGGTGGCGGAGCCAATGATTTTGACCAACATTGAAACAATGCTATGAAATGCTCGTGCATTTCGAGAACTTACACCTGCAAAATAAAAATAGTGGGCCCGCATGTTGGACCAATGCAACGTGGCAGTCATCGCAGGAAATAAGCTGTCAGTATTCTCAGCTATGGTCAGCTTTTTTCAGGTGAAGACATCAGAGCGGAGGACCAACAAACCATTCGATGCGATGTAAGGTTGCTTTCCGCAAATCTTACCCATATGCGTCTGAGCTACCACACACCTACAGTAAAATGAAGAATTTCCTTCGTGCAGTTGGAATTGGATATGATATGATCCATGTTTGTGAAAATAATTGTGTTCTGTTCCGGAAGGATTATGCCAACTTAAGTGAATGCCCAAAATGCAAATCATCAAGATGGAAAGACGGCGATGCTGTGAAGAGGATTCCTCATAAGGTTCTGAGACATTTTCCAATTATACAAAGATTGCAGAGGTTGTTTCATGATGCTCAAACAAGAAAGGATGTACTGTGGCATTCTAGGGACCAGGAGTACAGAGATCAGAATATAATGAGCCATCCATCTCATGGTAGTGATTGGACAATCTTCAATCTAAAACATAAAAAGTTTGTTGCTGAGACGAGAAACACTAGACTTGGCTTAGCTACAGATGGGTTCAACCCATTTGGCCACCAGAGCGCCACATATAGCATGTGGCCAGTGCTTGTTATCCCTTACAACATGCCACCAAATGTCTGCACCAAAGAATCAAACTACATGATGGCCTTGCTCATCCTAGGTCCAAAAAGTCCTGGAAAGGATTTTGATTTATTCATGGAGCCTCTTGTGGAGGAACTTTAAAAGCTATGGAGGGGTGTTCTCACTCGAGACCTATATAGTAGCCCACCAGCTTATTTCTTTCTACGTGTTGTTATAATTTGGTGCATCCATGATTATCCGGCTTCAGGCACTATGTCAGGGCGAACGACACATGGTTACAATGCATATGTTCGCTGTGACAGGAATACGCTGTCAAACGCAATACTTAGCAAGATCTTTTACATTGGACACCGCCATTTCCTTGCCAAGGACAAGCCGTGTCCTAGAAAATACCAAAGACCTGTGTTTGATGCAGCTCATGAAAACCGTTATGCGCCAAAGAGGCTCACCAGCAATGATTTGTAGGAGGAATTACAGAAGGTCAGCCATATTACACCAGGAAACCATCCTGATAATGGTAGCGGGAAAAGGAAGAGTGGCAAAGCAGAAGAGAGATTATTGTTTACCCACAGTTCCACTTTGTGGGACTTGGAGTATTGGAAAGATTTGGATCTGCGGCATAATCTTGATGTAATGCACATCGAGAAAAATATATGTGATAGCATTATCAGCACACTTCTTAATATTGAAGACAAGACGAAAGATACCTTAAAATCTAGGATTGATTTGACACACCTGGGTATCAGATCTGATTTGTAGGTGAAAGAACATGGTGCATCACGGGATATGGCACCAGCTGTGTACGTCTTGGACAAGGGAAAAAGAAAAGAATTCTGCAAGGTCCTGTCACGTGTGGGATTCCCACATGGATTTGCTTCCAACCTTGAAAGGAGAGTCAGTGCAGATGGAAACAAGGTACAAGGATTGGAAACTCATGACTGGCCCGTCCTACTTCAAAGGGTTTTACCTGTTATCCTTAGAGGATTGGGCCACCCTGACTTATACAAAGCAATTGCAGAGTTGGGAGAATTTTTCAGGGAACTCTGCAATAGAAAGACCGGGATAGATGTTGTGGAGCGTCTTAGAGACAAGATACCAACTATCCTATGCAAACTTGAGAAGATATATCCTCCAGCTTTCTTTGATGTGATGGTGCATTTGGCTGTTCATCTACCTGATGAGGCACTACTTAGAGGTACAGTACAGTATGGCTGGATGTACCCTATTGAAAAGCGGCTAGGCACTTTCAAGGGCTATATTAGGAATATATCTAGACCTGAGGGTTCCATTGCATAGGCCTACATTGCTACAAAAGCATTGACATTCTGCTCAAAATACATTGACACAGCTGATCAGGTTAGCAAAAAGGTGGGTGAAAACAATCCTGACCTCAATGTTTTCGATTGTTCTGTTCGAGTTACAGGGAAGAGTCGACAAGATGACAAACCTAATGATTTGGACAAAATGGTTTGGAACGCGTTGAATAACTGTCCTGAGATTCTACCTTATATCGAGTAAGTGCTAAGTACTGCAGCTTATACCTCGTAATCTACTAAACTTGCAGCACATTCTTATATATTTAGATGTTTGACGCGATCACTATGTTGTGCAGCATCTACAAAGAGGAGTTACTAGCACAAAATCCAAGAAACATTGACAAACTAGTTTGGGCAGGATTTGCGAAATGGTTGAAGAGCCGTGTAAGCTTTTGAATTGCACTGTCAGTCTTTTTAATATATTGAGTACATAAGATGATCAACTTTTCTATTTTCTAACCATACGTTAAGAAGATGCGGGAGGATGGGCAGGCAGTTAATGATGCCCTTTACCCACTAGCAATGGGTCCTGATACTCGGGTAAAACATTATGAATCTTGTGTTATTGGAGATGTGCGCTACAACAGCCTTCCACGCGACGAAGGCAGGAAGACACAAAATAGTGTCGTCATGAGCACAGATACGCACACAAGGAAGTGACAATTGAGATGTATGCTAACATAATAGACATTGTTCAGTTGCAGTATATCTCCAGTTTTGAGGTTCATTGATGTGTTGTTTTGTTTTGCTGTCATTGGTATAACCTGTTTTCTAGGATCGCAAAACACAAACCTGATGATTATTTCAAATCCATCAATGTCAAGGCGGTGTACCACCCCGACGAGCCATATATTTTGGCAAATAAAGCAACACAGATATTTTTCTTGGAAGACACATTTGCACGTAACGATGACTGGAGGGTATTGCAAAAGTTTGAGCAAAGGAATTTGTTTAATGAAGTTGCACAACTAGATGATGCTTACACTACTCCTGATGTACAAGATTCCACAGATGTTCGTAGTATCTTTGAGAACCATCATATAAATAACGTTGGCGAAAAGATTCCATGTCGGGCTGTGGACGTAGAAGAGTTGATCAATAAGAAGCCAACGTTCGAGGACATTGAGGATGAAGAAGATGACACTGGGGGAATTAGGATTCAGACTGATACACATAGCGAAGATGTTAACGCTGCTGCTGAGGATGATGATTAGATTGCTTTTATCATATTTGCCTGTGAGAAGATGAGTTTTTATCTACTATGTGAAATTGTGTTTGCTATGACAACTGAAACCTGATGAAGTTGTTGTTTTGTATTTTGCTGTGAGAACATCACTTATTATGTATGTTGATTTGTGTTTGGTGATTGTATGACGACTAAAACATGATGACATGATTGTTTAGTTGTACTCATATTTGGCTATGAAACTTGTATTTGATGACATAGTTTGCTGTTCGACTGCAATTTGCTCTACGTCTTCCAATGGAACAAAGCTTACCCGATAGGGCCTCTGCTAATTTATTTATTTATTAGCAAAAGGGCCTATGCTATTTATTTATTTATTACCAAAAGGGGATACCCCCCGATTTCCGTTAATAGTAATTATTAGATGTTCACAACACTATGCCCAGCCTGCTAAACATGTTTCATTCATTACTAGTTTCAGCAAAGTGCTCATGTCATAGCCATTGAATACATCACGAGTGCTACATACACTGCAAATAAAGACACAATCATCCTACAGAGCATAATGATCTTGCCCATTATCTTCACAAGCTCTTTCATCTCCTCATTGCTGCCAAGGCCGTTCAACCGTTGTTGCTTGGCCATGATATGATGAACTGCATCTTTAACCTTCTGCTCTGCATCTTTCTCTTCTGCCATTCCTTCAGTTACTTGTCCAACACCCCAACCTACTTGTATTGGGATTCCTCGGCTAACCAAATAATCAACATAGTTCCATTCCCCCACATCAGCAAATTCCAGGAAATACAAATCACATGAATCTCAACCAAACTATTAAAAAATATCAGCAACTGAAAGCAGGCGAACAACTTAAACATATTATTACCCCATGATTCGGGAATTTATAGAAGACTTGACCAGGGTTGAGGATTGTAGTTGAGACGGGACGGATGACTCTGCGTGATTTGCAGTAGTGCCACCACACCAACGGCAGCGGGTTGCCATGAGCAACCGGCTGTGGTGAGTGTGCCGACGGGGGTGTGATGAGACCCATAGGCGGTGGTATGGGTGGCGACTTCGCGCACATCTGGTTGTTGCCTCGATTGCCTGCTGAAGAGTAGGTGGATGAGCCAGCGAACATGGTTGTTGCGGCCGGAGCTTCTGATGCTAGGCAGAGTAATTAGAGAAGAGGAGAAGCCAACGTTGGATATGTTAGTTTCATTACTTACAGAGTAGCATAGCACTATATATAGTCTAGGTTTGGATTTGAACCAGTTACAGGAGCACGTCTCTCTTTTTTTTAAACTCAGCAACGTCTCTTTACTGGTACACTTTCTTGTTTTGTATGCCTTCTCAAGTCTTTGATTTTCGGGAATGTTATCTGGTGAACGTTCGTTGGGAGGAGGACAGCAAATGAACACATTTTCCTGGTAGCTTTAGTTGCGACACATGATCAAACGGTGTCAGTTTCAGGAATGTTATCTGGCGACCGAGCCTAGTTTTTCTTTTCTTCCGAAAAAAGTATGCTACATGGTGTCGGCTTAGTCAACAAACGACTGCGCCAACCTTGAACGTTGGATTGACATTCAATGTCTGTCGTGTTTCTTCAGTATCTTCTTCCTCCAGTGCAGGCGGGACCGCCTGCTCTCGCCTCCCATGGTTGGCTGTGCTTTCACGCACGCATCGCGGCCACATCGCGCCCTAAAACTCTGGCGCATCTTCCCCGGCTCCTATTCGTTCCCGTCCGAGGCCTCACCGTCATCCTCCACCTTGGTTCGCTCGCCGCGGCGCTGCCCTCCGGTGTTGTCAACATGGTCAACAACCGAGAGGAATAAGGAGATGACTGTACATGAAGAGGATGACAGTAGGGACCCACCAGGATCATGGCAGTACGCAAGCAATTGCCTCCTTTATTACAAGAAAAAAATGGTTCCTCCTAATGGTTTCCTGACATGTGGGTCGCACGGCACAGTCAACATAGTCAGTAAGCAAGATAACTGCACAAGGAGCGGCTGACACCGGGACCCAGCAGCTCGCGTAATATTTTTTTTGTTTTTGGGACAGAGCAGGGTATCAACTGGGTTGTGTGGGAGCTGTGGCCCATCTAGCCCAGGCTTTTATTTCGTACGTCTACCACATGTCCAGCCCAGTATTTTTTCTTTCTGAAAATGGCTAGCCCAGCTTTTTTTTTGCAGAATACCCAACGGAGGCCTACCTGCTTTTCTATGCCCTTCTGGGCCAGAAATCTTTCAAGACGAGGAGGGATGCATTCGGCTTGCCCAGAAAATGGGCTATAAGTAATAAGAAATGGGCTGTAAATTCAAAAAATACAACAAACAGGCAATTAGTTCCAAATTAATTTTTTTCTTTCGGATTTTGATATTTTAAATTTCATTGTTTTTGTGCGGGTAAAATTTCATTGGATTTTAAATTAAGGTATGTTTAATTTTTAAATTAATTTGAATCTGGCTAGAAATTTCGGGCTGTATGCTGTTTGCGATAGATTTGGAGGCTGGCTTGTGGGTCTACTAGGTTGGCGTGTACGCAAGGCTTTGTCAACCTAGTCCACAAACGATTCTAGCAGCAGTGACCGTCGGATCTTAATCCAACGGTCTTGCTGCTTCTTCAATATTTGATCTTCTTGCTCCAGCCACACAAACCAGCGCCGGCGGGACCCCCCCTGTCTCACAGCCCTAGAACATTGTTTGTAAATAGTGGCATTTGCATCCATGCATTATGTCTAAATTTAGTTGAAACTTGAAATGGGGATGATCAAACCCTAGCACCAAAATAATTCAAATAGGTTCAACCTAAAAATATTTCAATGAACCCAAAATGCCCTTTTGGAAAAGTTCATAATTTTTGAAATGGGTGAAAACCTCTGCCACAAATGGTGCACATTTTCTAGGTCATCTCTGGATTTTTTAATTAATCTTTATTGTATTTGAGTTGGAGAAAATAAAATCTATAAATAATTTTATGGCTCCAAATATTCTGAAAATAATTGTGGGTCAATGGAACATTGCAGAGAGCTCCCACAAATAATTTTAGCATTTATTAAAATGGTTTACTGCCTAAACTAAATCAAAACAAACTACAGAAAAACAAAACAGAAAGAAATAAAACAGAGGGACTTACCAGCCGGCCCAACTACTATGTGACCTAGCCCACTGGCCCCTGCCAGTCACCCCCTCCTCTCGCCAGGAGGACAGCGTGCGCGTGGCCACCACATGCGAGCATGCACCGCGCCACCTCCACTCTGCCTGCTAGCCTCGGCCTCCCCTGAAGATGCCATGTGACCCCCAGATCTGTCCGGTTCTCCCTCTCTCTCCCTCGAGATATCCTCCTTCCATTGCGCTCTCTCTCTCTCTCTTGTGTACCCGAGCACCACCATCGCCACCGACGCTGTTCGCCGTGCCCAGAGCCACCCCCTCGCCCTTCTGTCATGCCTACGAGCTCCGCGTCATCGCCTTGTATCGTCTACGTCAACCACACGTCGCCGGATGCCCTGCAATGTCGTATGCCCTGTCTTCTTCCTTCTCGGCCGCCGGAGATCCCCCTCGCCGTACCGACTGCTTCGGCCCTTCCCCGAGCCTGCTGAGCCTGCTAGCTGACGTGTCATGAGCCCCTGCTTTCCCCCCTCTTCCCCGCGTCATTTGTGAGCTCTAGCCACTGATTCACTGATGACCGAGAACCGCCGCCGCCTGAGCTCGTCGCCGACACAGCTCCAGTGACCAAATGGTCACCCCGGCGTGCTTAACGTGATCACCGCCTCGAATAGGGCCTCACCAGAGCAAAACCCCGTCCATTTGCATGTTGCATCCGTGATCCCGAGCTCACTCGAACGCCGGCCACCATAAAGCTCATCGCCGGTGCCTCTGCAGGCCACCCCAGCTCGAGTCGCCGCAACCGTTGGATGCGCCACTCCGCCAGCTGCCCGTAAATGCTCTCCTCACGCCAAATAGGCCCCTGTAGGCGAATCCTGACGCGCTCCGCCATGTCTGGCCTCACCGACGTCAAAACCGCCAGTGGGTTTGACCCTGTTGACTAGGGGTTTGACCTCCCCTGGGTCAATGACAAGTGGGGCTAGCCCCTGACTAACCCTAGATTAGTTTTTTAGTTAGCTCTAATTAACACTGGTAATTAGTTGTGACACTGACATGCGGGTCCCATTGATCAGTTTGACCTGGACCACACCTGTTAACCTGCTGACGTCATACTGTTGTCATGTTGGCGCAATTAACATTTTATGGATTAAAAATAATCCAAAAATTCTATAAATTATTTAAAACTTCTAAAAATCATAGAAAATAAATCATAGCTCCAATGAAAATAATTTATATATGAAAAATGATCAGAAAAATCCAAAGAATCTGTTCATGCAATTTTCATGCATGTTTGAACAAGTTAAGCTCACTGAATAGGACAAATGATAATAGGGCAAATTTGATAATTTGTTTTGGATTGGAATTTCCTATATGCTTGAATTCCACTTCAATTAACTTTGATAAATATTGTATTAGGTGAATTCAGTACCTTTACATGACATGTCATTCATGTGAATGTGCATTGCATTGATTGTGTTCCTTCTTTGTTTGTCGGTGTTTGTTCCTTCTCGGTAGAAGACGATTCCGACATTGTGATGGTTGACACTGATGAAGACACAATGCTATCTTCAGAAGTGCCAGGCAAGAAAAGCCCCCTTGATCACTCTGATACAATCCCACTCTCTCACTCTTGCTCTCTTTTATTGCATTAGGACAACAACAATTCAACCGTTACATGTTGTGGTATTTGAACCCATTCCTCTGCATGACCTGTCTTTGCCAATTTAAATAGTTGAAACCCACTAGCATGAGTAGGAGTTGATTGAGCCATGATGTGCCTACTCATTCATGCTTGCTTTTTATGCCTGCTATGCTTAGAGTTGTGTCAGGTCTGATTCATATAGGATGGATTGGAATGGTGGTGAACATGTCCTACTGTTGAGAGCTAAGTGTGTGAACACGATTTGGTAAAGGTAGCGATGAGAGGCCATGTAGGAGTACATGGTGGGTTGTCTCATTGGGACCGTCCTCAGGAACTGAGTCCCGTGTTTGTAATCCAAGACAGTTACTACCACGCATTGGGATACTTAATTGACCCCCTCTACTTATTAATCGCCTTGATCTCTGTCCAGTGGTTTCAACTAGTTTCTGGTGTTTGTAGGATATGTGTTGCGGGCCATGCGTAGCGCTGACCCTAAGGGTGGGCTATGATGCGGTAGAGACACCAAGGCACGGTGTACCAGGATGCACTACAAAAAAACACTTCCGTGATGATACGTGTTTGTCACAGTAGGTCACATTTTTTTCATGCATGTACATCCATGACGATTTTATGACAGAATCAAGATAGTCATGCCTGTGCTGTTGTAGAAGTGTTCCATGACAATACTCAAATTATCATCACGGAAGTGTCCACTTCCATGATGATAAATGGCGCGTCATGGAAGTGTTTTCGTCGAGGGTAACCAACACATGGCATCAACCGTAACGGGTCGCCGTTAACCTATCGGGTCCGGTTTTGGATTCGATAACCCGTTAACAGCAACGACCACTACAACACGACAGAGCTTTGGTAACACCGTCTTGTGTTACTATAGGCCCAAATGAGTGTTACTTGGCCATATAGTAACACTATTGGAAATGTGTTCCATTAGACCATGCTACTAAGTGGTGTCAACTGTCACACATAGTAATTGTTACCATATATTAAAAATTCTATTACAATTACATTACAGTAACATGCGTATTATGTGTTACCAACCACACTGGTAACATAGTTTTGTAATTATAGTAATACCATAGTAACATATTTCCATAGACGTAGAACATTGATGGTAACATGTTTTTGTAGCTATAGTAACACAACTGGTAACACATTTTTTTAGCATCGGAACACAACTAGTAACATAATATCCAAATATCGTAACACTATAATTTATAGTTGTCAACTACCCTAGTAACAAATTTTTTACCTATAGTAGCAACATCAATAACACTACTATATGGTAACATAAATAATGTATTTCAATACCCATTTTATGGAATATACATTTATTTAATAAAATTGATGCAATTGGGAAAATAGTTAATCGTTTTATTGTTATGCTTGGCAGCATCAAAATGCTACAGAAATTGAAGCACCACACATAATTCAAAATATGAAGATATTTATTACAAATATACAAGAGTGTATGATACATATGCATTACAATAAAGATATCATTCATATCTTTTTGAGCATAGAAAAAACAACTATGGAGAATATTACACCATAGCATTTGCATCAATCCGACGAAAGAAAAAAAAATCTTGTGGATGATATTACATTTTTCAATCTATCAATGTAAACTAGGACTATTGGTAGCTAAAATCTTCAAATTTTATTCAGCTGCAACTCAATTATCCTTCTCACGAATCTGTAAAAGAAAATTGCATCTTAGAGATATGTGATTAAATGTACACAAATATGGTTTCAGAATGTGGAAGAGAAGATGTTAACTTACGAAAGCTAAAGGCCATGAAATTAAGTATCCTGAAGAGAAAGCCTCACCAATTGTCTTGCAATCAGAAACTTCCCTTACCAACTCCTCATTATCAACAATGGGTTGATCTATGCGCACAAGGGCAAATTCAGCACCTAACTCAATACCACCAGCCTTAGTTTTTGGATCAGTACTTTGAATAGTACCATACGCAACATTCCGCTTGTTGGGATATATTGAAGTCTTCAAAACTACTTTGGAAGCAACCTATATTATGATCAGTATTAGCATTAACGATAATGATAATATAATTTTCATGAACAATATGGGCTCTTTAAATGTCATCCCAGTATAGATGCCCCAAAAAACTAAATAAACTGGACCAGGCATCAAAGTCTAATGCCCAGGGTCACTTCGCTTGCTCATGCTTGGTTAAATTTATACTTTACCTGCATATAGCAGATTGAGCAAAATTTGTAACAAAATCCATTTTTCAAGCAGGCATGATAATGTGGTTTGGGTTGGGAATTTGGGTGCTGTAAACCATGCCCCTTGGAGGATCTTTACTTTGATGGAAGAAGTACGCCTTTTTTTAGCGAACTGGGTGAGGGTGTTCTGTTCTAGTCCCCTGCTAGTTCAGTCATGAAAAAGATTCACCCGTAGGATCCCTCATTTCCCTCACCTACCAAGAGAAAATAATAGTAGATGGAATGATATTCATATCTTGAAGCTACAGAAAGCTGCAACTTCAAAACTAAAAAGCACACAAAAATTACCTCTGGCACAGAATCAAGAATGTCTTGTGGCGATGATGAATTTTGTTGAATTTGTAATTGGTTGATATCATCATGCCCCCAGCCTAGTTCCATGACACAACAATGGTAAGCAAGTAACTATTTTATATTCTATCTTTGTGACATGAGTAAGAGTAACTGTAGGCATAGCCTTTTCGTGCGAACGTGATAAATTATTATCCTCAGAAATGTCATGTTGCATAGACGAGCGTGCCTCAACAGGTCCATGGCATTGGATTCTCTGCAAGCTGAAATATATTAATACAAAGGTTTCAAGTGACAAGCAATGATATAGCCATGCATTAACATTACCTTTGTTTTACCATATAGTATTTGTAACCAAGAAATACCATTATCATTTGATTAGAGGTTTTCCTACAGAACTAACAAATCTGAGTAAAATATTGATAGAAATGCATACAAAAGGTGGGATAAAGTACTTTACCTCTTCTATTCCATTATTCACATAGCCTTCTTTGTTATTCATATCTTCAATAATCTGGTCTTGCCTTTTTATATGTTCCTTCAGCTTTGCTATTTCTTCCCAAACAACAAGATTGTAGTACAGGGAAATCAAGCAATACAAGTTGTGGAAGTCCCCTCAGCAATTTGGGTCCCAGAACTGATGAAACCTACCAAAAGAAACATGTGAATGGAGAGGGCAGAGAAGTACACAGTAGCATGTAAATGCACTATCACATGGTGTGCCAACCAACAATATTAGTGTGGATGATCGCCATGATATTGCTACATCAGGCATATGCGCAGCTATGATTCCACCAACTATGCAAGGCGATATAAAATTCATCACTACATCAGGGACACTGAAAATTGATTCCAATGCAAATATACCAAATAATGGAAAGATGGGTGAGATGTCAAAATCTTCGAAGAAGCTAGATGCTCCTACCAGTAGAAGTCTGATGATGTTGACTGGTTCCCTAAATAGAAGGGTAAACGGAAGCACATAGGATCGTCAGGTGATGATGGTATCATACTGAAGTCAATTTCATCACAAAAACACAACCTTTATTCAACTGAGTAAATATGGTAAATGCGAAAGTGCATTCTGTGTATATTCTCATAATTAAAGGAGGTCGGCTCCTACCATCTTCTTAGAAACAAGAATCGAAATTGTGAGAAATCAGTAGTTCACCTACTATCCTAATTCATACAGTTCTTCCTTGTTTGGTTTACAACTCTACTAGCTCATTATATGATCAAATGTGAAGATCAGTACAAAAAAAGGTGAAAAACAAAGCTCACTACAGCAAATGAAAATAGTACAACTATTGACCACTAGTTTGGCAAACTAGTAACCTGACATACTACTATCGAAGCTAATCATTGATCAAAGGCCTTTTAACTTCATGTATGTCATAACATTTTAGTGGTTCAATTTATGCAGGCGAAACTACTGCAGTACACCGACTGCTTTCAGAATCGAAGAGCAGAGTATGGTTTGATCATGATAGTCTTAGGGCATCAAAAAAAATTAATAAGGAAACTAATGAGCCAGCCAAGCATCATCCATATAAGTTTGAGATTAGCAAAAGCAATCCTTCAATCAAGGGAACTCCAAAAAGCTTGCATCGGTATAGTGGTGTTTCACCTAGCATGCAGATAAGAAAATTCATAGCAGGCAGAGTAGGAAAGGGGTGGGCGTTCAGATCAGAGAAGGGGTGGGCGTTCAGATCAATACCAGCCACGAGATGGTACTCCTTCAGGATGTAGGTGTCGGAGGTGAAGACCGACGAAGCCGTCGCCGCAGCGATCCAAACGGCGCCGAGGCAGGCAGAAGGCAGATCGATCCTGGGAATGGGGGAGGGGTGGGGGGAGGGGGGTGGTGTTGCAGGCGACGGCTAGGCTGGGCGCTGAAGGGCGGCGTACTCAGCATTGGAGGGCGGCGAGGTAGCCGCCGGAATGGGGGGCGTGCTGGGCGGTCGGGCAGTGAGGTGGCGGCTGGGCTAGATGTAGATGCAATCTGAGACCCAATTTTTTATTCAGCGTTTTGTTAGTTAATTGGAGGGAAAAGTAGGCGCAAAAATTAGTGCTTTTGCGCCAGGAAAATTCTTAAATTTTTCACCATCGATAACTGGAGAGAAATTATCCTAAAAAAAAGATAACTGGAGGGAAATTTGGATCTACAATTTTTTTATCCATAGAGAACAAAAATTGTTTTGGAAGAAGCGAGACATTGTTACATATATTTATTTGTTTGGAATATAAATTATCCGAAAGTGTTTTTGGCATAGAAAAATAGAGTATATTTAATTTATTATTGAGAGGGGAAAGTAGAGTATATTTCAATTTACATAACATATGCTAAAACTTATAACATGGTTTTCCTTGGCTTACTAGTTGATATAAAAAAAGCATCCAGCTAGAAGTTGCGATCTGCCTAGATGGATGTTGTGACCGGGAGATCCCTGATGTTGGGACGCCCGGTGCGGCCGTTGTGTTATGGCCAGCGGCGATCGTTTGACGCAATTGGGATGATGGGCGCAACGTTGTCGTCGTGGCCTGTGGCGGTGTTGCTTCGTCCTTGGGGGGGCGTTGTCATGGCCAGTGGCGGCGTTGCTATTTCAATGGTTGGTTAAAGAAAAATATTGTAATTCAATCGTCTGATCTTGCTCCTGATCGGTCGCCTTGGCCGAAATCACGTCATTCCCACACGACTGCCCGCGGAAGTTACAACCGGCGTGGGAGAAAGCTACGACCGACAATGTTATAAGTTACAATCGGTCTGGGAGCATGGTGTGACCAACGAGGCTGATGACTTTTGATGGGTACTCAGAATGCATGTGACGGTGCTACAAAGTGGCGATGACGGGATGTGTTAGCTACGAACGACCACTGACGGTGCTGCAACAACATGTGTGAGAGGCTGGCACGTCGACCTAGTGTCCTCCTTCCTTCCACCTCCATAGCGATAGAGAATAAGGGAAGAGGAGACCAACTACACCCACGGTTTAAAAAACTTGTCATATTTGCAGTCGGACTAGAAAAAAAGGAAAATATGCGACCTTGATGGTTGGTTGAAGAAAAACATTGTAATTTGGCCAGCCGATCTCGCTCCTGATCGGTCGCCTCGACCAAGATCGCGTCATTCCCACACGACTGCCCATGAAAGCTACAACCGGCATCGGAGATAGCTGCAACCGACCTAGGAGCATGTTGTGACCAGTGAGGCCGGCGACAAATGATGGGTACTGAGAGCGCATGCGGTGGTGCTACAAAGTGGCGATGATGGGATGCTCAACTGCGAATGACCGCCGATGGTGCTGCAACGACAGAACTAAGAGGCTGGCACATCGACCCAGTCTCCTCCTTCCTTCCACCTCCATGGCGATAGAGAATAAAGGAAGACGAGACCAACTACACCCATAGTTTAAAAAATTGGTCGTACTTGTAGTAGAACTAGAAAAAGGAAAACATGTGACCTTGATGGTTGGTTAAAGAAAAACAATGTAATTTGGCCAACCGATCTCTCTCCTGATCGGTCGCTTCGACCAAGATCGCGTCATTCCCACACGACTGCCCATGGAAGCTACAACTAGTGTAGGAGAAAGTTGCGACCGACAATGCTAGAAACTGCAACTGACCTAGGAGCATCTTGTGACCAGCTGGGCCGGTGACTTTCGATGGGTGCTGAGAACGCATGCGGTGGTGCGACAAAGTGGCGACGATGAGATGCGTCAGCTGCGACTGCCCGCTGACGGTGCTGCAACGACAGATCTAAGACGTTGGCACATCAATCCAGTCTCCTTCTTCCTTCCACCTCCATGGCGACAAAGAATAAGGGAAGAGGATACTAACTACACCCATAGTTTTTAAAAACTGATCAAACTTGCAGTCGGACCAGAAAAAGAAAACCCTGCGACCATGATGGTCGGTTAAAGAAAAACATTGTAATTCAACCCAGGAGATAACCCGATTGACTTTGCACGAGTCAACCGAGTTCATGGACTTCAGATAGGCAGCCATGGGGAGTATGGGAAATCGCAATCATCTCACCATTACATTGGACCTTTGTTTTTAGAAAAGGGAGCCAGGTGGATGGTAGGATTGGGAAAACCAGATCCGATGACCTAGGCAGATGGCTAAACTTCCTGGACCATCTGTGCAATCGAACCGAAAAAAATTCATTTGAACTAGGTGCTTTTATATATACCGATGAACCGGTGTTTTCAGAAAATCCCATCGCTTGATTAATTTTCATGTGATTGATGATGAATAAGCTAAATGACGTAACTTTGTTGGAAAAAAAAACACAAAGAGGCTTTCCCGTTCAAAAAAAATCTAGGGGTTTATCCCGAATCGGTGGACATCCATCCACTTCGCCCCTTCCGCCGCCTCCGCTGCTTCCACTATCGGGCGCAACCGCCCCTTCCACTGCCGCCCTTGCCCGGCGCGGCGACGCCACCCCTTCCGCCGCCAGGAGCCGAGGACCGACACGCCGGCGCCTCCCCATACGGCCGCGCCACCGCCGTGCCGCGTGCTGGTCCAGCGACCCCAACCGTCCAGGTGACGCCATCGCCGCCGCCTGGTCTCCAGCGTCCAGCCGGTGCAGGTCCAGCTACTCCAGCCGTCGCTTCGGTTGCCTCCCTCCGCTCCACACTCTAGACCAGGAGGACCAGCCGACCTGGACGACCGACGGTCGCCTCCCTCCGCTCCTGACCAGGGCGCCCCGACCACCAACGCTGGTAATATGATCTCTCACTTCTCCTCTCTGTTTACCAAATCTTCTATTCTATCCAAGCATCTTTATGTGATATGTCAACTTGTGAAGTTTGTGAACTAGAATTAGAGAGATTAGGGGAGGGGGGGATTAGAGATTGGTAATTGCTATTTGTTTGATTGTGTTGCGCACTTCCTTGTCTGAGATTATGAGAAATACTTCTTTGAGACTATGAGAAAGACTTATGTTTGATTGAGTACTAATTCTTGTTGGCTATTGAGTGTTGGTGATGTGACAAAGTATATGGTGATGCGATAATGTATATATATGATGAATGATGCTGCTGTTCACATTGTCTCGATTGTTCGATTGGAGTTGCTGTTTGCTACTCTCTCCGTCCCACAATGTAAGACGGTTTTGCAAGCAAAAACATCTTACATCGTGGGACGGAGGTTGCAAAAACGTCTTACATTGTGGGACGGAGGTAGTAGTTGCGTATATCCGGTTCTTCTGCTTGCTAATTGCTAGTATATTTGTAGCTGCTGGTTACTCTGTCATCTAATTTCAGTTTGTTTATCTATTGATTGGAGTATTTATTGGTAATATGGCTTTTAAAACCAAGTCTGTTTAAGGCATTATAGGAATACATGTTAGTTTTGTCCCTTGTCACTCAGCGCATTGTATCGATGGGTTTAGAATCTATAAAGGAGCTATTCTTTCTGCTAGACCAAGTGAGGAATACTTGGCTGGTGTAGTTGGTTTTCTTGACTTCGCATACATGGGAAAAAGTTCTGATGCCAAGATCTGTTGCCCATGCGTCATATGTGTCAATTCATTGTTATTGAATCGGGAGGAGGTGCACGATCATTTGGTTTGTAGTGTAATTTCACCTGGATATACTGTTTGGGGTTGCCATGGGGAAACAACATCATTCATCTCTGCTCACAAACAAGGTAAAACTCATACACACATGAGAACTAACAAAAGGTCACGATCAGAGTTTGAAGGAACAAAATCTAATATGCATCAGCTAGTGGAAGAGTTTTTTTGTGGACCTCCAACGATAGAACCTGAAACCCCAAATCCATCTAAACCAGGACCAGACCCTGAATCCCAAGCTTTATATGACCTTTTGAGAGATGCAGATCAACCTTTATGGCCAGGCTATGAACTATCCATACTTTCTCTTGTTGTTATTCTCTTCCACATCAAAGCCACTAACTAGTGGAGCAATAAATCTTTAAATGATTTGCTAGCAGTTCTGCAGAAAGCAATTCCTAATGGTAAGAATTTACCTAGTACATTTTCTGAGGCAAAGTAATTATAAAATTTCTTTGCAGAGCTCACGCTGATGATATCACTAGCGAGCGTGATGTCTCAAACACAGTTGAGTCCATCCAACATGATAAGTTCAACGAATGGTTCAAAGCTCATGTAAGTCGATATTTCGTATCCTTCGTAGGTACAATTGAAGCCATTTACTAAAAAACTTCTTAATCTACAGATAATTAAATTGGAGAAGGAAAGTGGTATTGATAATATTAACAATGATATTAGGTGGCTAGCACGTGGCCCGGTTGATGCAGCAAAAAGGTACCGTGCTTACAACTCCAGAGGATATCGGTTTAGGCCTAAACGCTTTGAGTCAAAATAGTGGAGTTGTGGTACGTGCCAAAACATCTACATATGCTGCACCAGGTGATGCGACCCCTGTTTTAGGTGATTTGACTTACTATGGTAGGATAATTGATATTATCCAATTGAACTACCCTGGACTATTTTTGGTGGATTAATTAATTGTGAATGGGTTGATGTTTCTGAAATAAGGAATTAAAAAGGACAAGTATGGCTACACACGTGTTAATTTCTCACATTTGATGCACAAAGGAGACAAGATTGAACATGAGCCTTTTATTTTGCCTAACCAAGCCAATCAAGTGTTTTACCTAGAAGACAAACTGAACCCAGGTTGGTCAGCGGTGATGCAGAATAAACTACCTAGAGATAGATATGACATAGGAAATGATGAATGCATAGGAGACGTAGAAGCTGGCCATTCCATGTTTCTCACCTCACGGATATGTTTAAACAGAAAAGGAAAGATCAACATTGGGTTAGATCCAATGTTGAGGGAACAATTGTGGATGCTAATGATAATGCTTTGATCAATGAAGAATAGTGGAGGTAAATCATATAAAGGTATTTCTCTCTTTAAGCAACATTTTCATGATTATATATAGACTGTAGTTTTACCTGAAGTCAAAGCTGAGTGTGCAGGACATTAAGAACCATTTTATGTTCTTGCAGATCGTTGGCTGAGCTTACAACCCTTCAGAAAATTAGGAGGAATGAGGTCTTCCACTCAACATTTTTAACTTTTGTTTTTCTTTATTGCTTTTGGTTTCTTAATTCTATATTTTACATTGATGTAGCTATTTTAGATTATGATAACTGTTAGTACTTTATCCTTACTGTCCTGACACTTGGTTGAGAATATTATGCAAAATTTCATCCACGGGTCAAATAATTCATTTCTAAGAGATGTGGCAGTATATTTGATGCATGTTGTTTTCCTGTTATATTTGATCCATGCTTATATCATCCTCGCTGTATATAAGAGACGTGGCAGTATATTATGCAAAATTTCATCCACGGGTCAAATAATTTCGTCCATGCTTCCTTTCTGAGAGACACATGTTGTTTTCATGGTATATTTGATGCTCAATACTATTTTTGCTCGCCCTCTAGTGTTTCTGTCTAGTTTGTACAATTAAGTGTATCTGTGCTGGATCATACATGTTATCTGCACATGACAAATATTTAACTTAGCGCCAAATAAGAAATCTCATGTTCTACCACAAAGCACTAAGTGTCCATATATGTATTGAATTTAACTTGACTCTTTTGATTTGTTATGAACTTTTTCTCATGCACTTCAGTGAATCTTCTTTTTTAGGAAATTTTGCAAGTGGAGATTAGACGGATTGTTCTAAACTGATGGATGAAGCAATGTGTTCTTTTAGTGGACTTTTATATGTTTGCATAGTTTTTGCTCTTCAAACATGAAGCTTGGAAAATTTCAGAAAATTGTTACTAAACTTAAACTTCATGTATGACTGATTATCATTGAAAATAGATACACTTTTGTTGAAGAAGTATTATGTCAGATTTACTATCTTGTAAACTAAGTTTATGTATGTTTGGAATTGACGTTTTGATTTATGTGGATGTTTGTTTGGTGTCAAAACCTGGATGTCTGATTCAACATTTTCTTCTTTGTTGTTGTTTGGTGTCAAAACCTGGACGGATGATTCAACATTTTCTTCTTTGTTGTTGTGAACCAACCTTTGCGTGTGTGATTCAACATGTCATTCTGGTGAGTTTCTAGTTAATCAAACAGACAAATAAACACTAGCATAGAGTAGAGGATTGGGCCATCACACACATCTCATGCATCAGATCAAATTCACTAGTAACTCACAAGCCGTCTCATGGAAATTTTACTACTATCTTAATTTCCAGCAAAGGTTCACAGGAATTCAACAAAGGTTGATAGGAATTGAGCAAAGGTTCACAGTAACAAGAGAAGAGAGAGATTTAGATATTATTTCTCAGTTGATCTTCAAGCTGTAGATGTAGCAGGTGTAGGTGAGGAAGAGCAGCCGTGGAGAGCTTGATTTGCAGATGATCTGCATCAGAGATTGAGTTGTTGGAGAAGAATAGTAGAAGAGGAGCCTTGGGGACGCACAACAGCAAAGGCATACACGTTCGAAGAAGAGCAGCGGGGCCTTACGCGGGACAGCAAGGCTACCTTGTCTGGTGGAGCGCGCCACAGGAGGGAGACTCGTGCGGAGAACCAGACACCGCGACTTCGTGTCTGGTGAGGAGCGTGACCTTCCCTTCCCCTTTCTCTCTTCTCTCGATCTCTTTCTGGTTTCTACGATCTCTCTCTCCCTCTCCCTGAACACGCGGCTCCCCTCGATCTGATGCTCTCCTCTCCCTTCGATCCCTTCTCTTTTTTCCTTCCACTAGAACCATACCGAAAAATAGTTTGGTATTTACCAACCAAACTATATTGTTTTTTCATACCATATTACCAAAGAATGAAAACACTATTTACCAAAACAGGAATGTATTTATAAAAAATCATGTTGATACATGGGCCCTATGTGTCAACGTATTTGTGATCTATGTATATGCAGTTGATGTTAGTTTTTCTAGTTTCCCCTATAATAGAGCAGGTAACACTATGTATCAACCATGATTATGTGTTACTACAGTTGAAATACGTAACACATTTCACTAACACATATTTATATGTTACCATGTCAAAATCTATGTAACACATTCGACCAACACATATTTATATGTTACGATTACAATATCCCGGTAACACATTTTGTGGCCTTATATAGTATGTGTTACTGTTGTCGTTCGACACAAAATGCCGTGTTACAGTAATTTCCTTTGTCACACATTTTCCAGTCTGTTACATGATTGTGTTACTTAAAGTCTGTTTTGTTGTAGTGGACCAATGGCGATTTTCCATGTGTAAAATTCTCATTAGCCGAAGGAACCATGTGTCAGCTCCGTGTTGGGACAGATGTCATCCAGCGAATGGACGGGACACGCCTATGATACGCCGACACGTGGCTCGGCCCAACAAAGGTCCATTTAGGTCAAAAGGCCGGCCCGTTTGACTTGGTCAAAAGGTAGCGGGCCGGGCCACTAAAGCCTGTTAACAGTCTGTTCGCATATAGCTCATTTACAACCCGCTAACTCGCGGCCCGTTATGGCCTATCCGAATTAGGCCCAATAGCGTCATCTGGGCCCTCCAATATGATTCCAGCCCGTTGTAACTTCTGGTCCATGTATGGATCATGAAGTCTTTTGTTCCATATTAGGCCCTTTGTAACTCTTGCCCCACTAATGACACGTGGTGAAACTGGCCCATAATGAATAGTATATCACTTTATACCCATTAATGGCCCATAATTTCATTGGGCCGTTTCCAGCCCGTGTTATCTTTCGGCCTTCTAAGGGCCCATTTATTCTTGGGCTTATTTCCAGCAGTTGATTACTTGTGGTCCGTTACTGGCATGTTCCGCTTGTGGGCCAAATTCAGCCTGTGGTTACAGTCAGCCCGTTTGTGGCCCGTTAATCCGTTGGGCCGTTTTCATAGTGTCATCAAATATGGCCCATTAATGACCCGTTATGCCTGTTTATAGAATTAAGCCTGTTATACATATCGGCCTATTAACGACCCATTATAGTCGGCCCCATAAACAGATGATTCCTACTCTAGCCCGTTTACGGCGCATATTGTGGTCCGTTATTGGTCCACAAATAATACAGCCCATGTTTGGCCAATCGATCATACGGCCCATAGAAGGCCCACTGATTCTACGGCCTGTAGAAGGCCCATGTATCCTACGGCCCGTAGGAGGCCCATGGTCACTACAGCGGGTAGCAGGACCATGGATACAACGGTCTGTATGTTGCCCATGGTTATTGTGGCCTAGTTTTAAACAATAGGTTATTTTGTCCACCAGCAAACCGCGGAAAAAGATCTGCAGCGACTACAAGCAAACAAATGAACTAGACAATAAGGAAATAAATAAGCAAGCAACTTACGCTACGCTATTACGGCTATTACACATATTACATCCACTGGGCATCAAAGTTCGCCACCAGTGCAAATATAGGGAACAAAGCAGCATATTACATACACTGGGCGCCTAAATTGGCCACCAGTGCAAATAAACGCGGCAGCAAAACAAGTCCATAACAAAAAAAACTTCAGAAGAGCTCAAGAAATGTTATCCTAGGTATCCGCCATGCTGGCAATAAGCTTATCAAGCTTATTGGCTTTCTCCTATTTGGCACTAAAATCCTCCAACGCTTGCTGTTGCACCAGAAAGTATGCATCTGAATTCTCCAGGGACTTCCTCAGTCCTTCGGCTTCTTGTCGTAGCACAGCTGGTGGATGTCTTTCAACTTGTAGTTGAGACTCAAGAAACCGAACTGATTCAGACAATGAGTTCGAAGAGCTTGTGCCAGCAGTAGTGGCCAGTAACTCGAACACTACATCAAGACAGGACTTTGGGGTTGTCTCATTGTCTTCAAGATAGTTTTCCTTAGCTGTTTTATCAGCTTTGTTGGAGACCAACAAGGATGTCTCACTATCCTGAACCTTATTTGCATAACTTCCTTTACCATTGCTTAATAAGGTACTCTTCCCCAATATTCTGTCAGCATTTTAAAAGAAGAAACAAGCAGACACATAACAGGTTTAGTATGTAGTATACGAAACTCATTTCGGTGAACCAGTTCATTAGTAAGGTGGACAGGATTAAACTACCAAATCTTGTACTACGAAGTAGTACATAATAAAAGCATCAAACAAACATATATCTGTGTGCTATGGTCACTGCATTGTCTTGCCAAATCAAAATAGAGGCATGGTTCAAATCATATCAGTTCAAGACAAAGCAGCATTGAAAGCATACAAGTGTGAGAAACTACATGTCACAATAAGATTTCAGATGGGTACCACGAGTATACATGTACAACAACACTATTGGCTCTGTTGTGATGCTAGTAATGTGCATGATATGAGAAGTCAACTGTATACACAATTGAAATTGAAATCAACAAAGCAATTTAGAAGAGCAAACCAGTTAAATAAACATGTTTAAACATACCTGTTGTGCCATTGGAGTTTTGATTGGATCCTTTAATTTTAAAATAAGTTTGTATGAGTAAATACAGTGATCCAAGAGCAAAGCAGTATGCACCATAGAAATAGAATCTTAAATGAGAATAGTTGTTCTTCAGGTTTAAGCACTTGTTCTACATGAACAGAGTACAGTAATATGCAGGCATATAGTACTTCAAAATAAAAAATGATCTCATAGACCTTACCACATTCTTTGTTCGACACCATAACAGAACAAGGCGTTCCCAGTCGTTGTCCTGTAAATGTGTCTCATGAGAAAGTAAGGGAATTTGATGAGTTTCCTTGCCAGCGAAGTACATTTTCTTCAGGTAATTCTGATACTGTCACAAAGCATTCGTGAAGATAGCACAGGTTCCTCATCCTGAGTTTCCAAATTGGTCATTCTCTATAGAGAAAAATAGGAACATTTTCTGTATTATAACCAGCATGGAGGTAGAATGTATGGGACAAAGCAAAGTAATTGCCATGAATAACGTTACTTACATGTAACTTCTAGATGAACACCTGTAACTGGCTTTTTCCTTCATCTTCAGAATATTATTTCCATGATGGGAAGATACGCACATAGAATTCAACAACATCAAATGCGATAGATGCTAAACTACGAATGGCTAGTTGTGCTTCGTCCACAGGAATAGGTGTACTCACTGGTGGAGTTGGGGTTAGCCATGGTAGTCCTGGTGCTTTGGGCACTGGGGCTGCCTTACTAACTGCTCTTGTTTGGGAGCTCTGTGGTGGAGATGGTGCTGTGTCAACTGGAACTGGGTTACTATCTGCTGGGGTTAGGGTTAGATTGGGTGAAGCCGGTTCTCTGTCCATCGGAGTAAGGGTACAATCTGCGAGAGTCTGGATTATGTGTGGTAGGGCTGGTTCTTGTGCATGTACATCCGGGGTGCTATCTCCACCAAGATGTAGCATTGTTTTATTTGAAGACCATGTTTTTTCTCCATTAGATACTATCATCACCCCCTCCAATTCAAATGGATAATAAAAAGAAAAGTAGTTGAATGTACATACCTTGTATGAGAGACAGATGCAATAGATAGTGTGGAAAAAAGAGGGCATGAAATAGTTCACATATATATTGTTTAACTAAAAATGATAGCATGACATAATTTCACATATATGATGTCTATCTAAACTGGGTAGCATGACATGACATAATTTAATGATATGATGACTAACTAAACAGGATGGCATGAGATAGATATATGGTGTCTTTAGAAAACAGGTTCGCATGACATAATTCACATACATGTTATCTAAATAATCAAGATTGCATGATATAATTCACATATGTGATTTATATACTAAGCAGATGGCATTCGCATATATGATGTCTGAACTAAGAACATGGTGTCGAATATTGTGTATATGATGTCTAAACTACGCAATCCAAGACACCATATGAATGATATGAGTAGTATAACTATGCCAAGTTAGAGCATACACCTCAGTGGGGGAATAGGACTAGTCATCTGTCTCTGAATCCATCTCTTAGGAGCTATATGGACCCAGCAAGAGATCTGCTTCAACAGGTAGCACTGTCTACTTTGAAGACCTTGTTTTCACTTTAGATTCTTCCATCACCCACTCAAATGGCTGATTGACAGGAAGAGTAGTTGAATGTACAAACATCATCAACAAATGGAAATGTAATGAAGAAAAGGAATGGCAAGATATAATCCAAATATATGATGGCTGGCTAAATAGGATGGCATTGCATATTTCACATATATTATGGCTGGCTAAAAAAGATGAGATTTCATAATTCACATATATGATATAGAAACTAAACTGGTGGCATTACAGAACATATCTAAACTAAGCAGATAACATATATGATGTCGAAAGTAAGCACTGCAAGGCAACATATGCATGATATGACCAACATCATCATGCCAAGTTAGAGTAAACACCTCGGGGGTAAATAGGAGTGGTCAGCTCCGTCTGAATCCGCCTCTGAACAGATATCTTCCTCTCGATTACAATCTAGAGGAGGGGGAGGGTTCGCCACTGCGCCCGCCATGGAGCGATGTCTGCATGACATTGTATTGCCGCGCAAAACTCTTCTCTTTTTCTCTACATGTTTAGCATGACTGTTTACAATATCTGACATGCATACAAAAAAAATAGTGAGATTATGTAAGGAGACCATGCAGAAATCTAGACTGATGGTAACAACTAGTGGATAGATCCAAAAATAATGATAGCAGGCTGATCATAGCTTTAATTTAATAAAAAGACAGATGATGATTGCTTTACTGTTTGTTTCCCACCCAAGATGAACAACATAGACATACCCTGGGAGAACCAGATAATAGACAGAGATACTATTCATTGGTACCTCGATATGTGCCCCACAAGTATTTTAAAACTCAAGTTTGAACATTAATTTGGACCTGGCTTGGAGTCTAAGAGGTGAACAGGACGATAAAGTAGCAGGTAATATTAAGCAATGCATAACATAAGCAGAAACAAAAGAGTGCGACCTCTCTTGCGGACCCATGTACTCCTCAGGTTCATCTGCTGAGTCGATGATGGTGATGCAGTTGCGGTGGGTGCCGGCGGCAGGGAAGGAGATCTGAGGCAGCGAAAGACAGTCAGGAGTCATGATGTCTGGTATGGTGGATGCTTCTATCGATGGAGTAGCTCAGGTGAGGTGGACAATGTCGCGGCTGGAGCAGGGCAAACCACACAAAGTTTTCTACAACACCTATCTGTAACTAAAGTAATTCTGTAAGGGCTCCTTTGGCTTGCAGGATTCTAAAAATGCAGGGATAGGAAAAACACCGGAATAGGATAGGAATGCAAATTGGAAACAAAGCATTTGTAAACACAGGATTTCTGTCGACTTGGGTGTTTGGTTCACAGGAATTGGAAGAGCAGAGGAATGCAAAGAAACATGGCCAAATTAAAGTGAAACCATATGAAAATGTGTAAAGTTAGAATGTTATTCTGCCACTAATGCACTTAGTCTTATTTTCATGCAAAGGATTTTGAAAAGTAGGTCCAGGTGGATGTTTTGCTCCATTCCTTTCAACCAAATGCATGAATAATTGAATAGTAAAGTACCATAGGAAAATTTCCTATTGCTATGTTTTTCCTTCACTTTTCCTTTGAACCAAAATAGCCCTAATGGATCGACATGAATGTAGAGTAATAAGTGATGTGACAAGTGCACAACCTCTTTGGCATAGTTGTGTCGACCTCAGCATCATTGGGTTGGTCGCTGAAGAAGTTACGGCAGAGGTGGCTGTCGGAGGTGTGGAAGAAGATCTGAGGCGTCTTTAGACGGCGTCCAGGGTACTGCTGTGTTGTGATGGATGGTTCCGTCATTGGAGCAGCTTCAGTGAGCTGTAAGACATCGAGGCTGAAGCAGTACAAGACATACATCCTTAATCTCAAGTGGGATTCTAATAGCATCTCCAATAGATGATGTAAAATACATTACCAAAAAGTGGTAGATGTAAAAATTACATCACCAAAAAACACCTGATTCCAACAGATCAGGTAAAAACTGTTGACTCTGAACTTAACTGTCGAAACTCAAATTTACTGTGGAATCTGAATGTTACTGTCGAAACTGAACACACTAGTAGCAGAGAAGCACTTCACATGTAGTTTCGGCCGCTCGAGCACTAGTAGTAGAGAAACAGTGATCTAAATCAGCAGGTGATCAACAGGGAACACACTAGCAGATACCAGCTAGAGCAGCAGCGCCTGGAGCAGCAGTGCGAATAGAGCCAGAGTAGCAGCATGAGCGAGCGAGAGCCGGAGCAACATCTGCAGCAGGACGAGCGAGCGAGAGCCAGAGCAGCAGCAGCTGTGGCTGGTATGGATGCCGCCGCCGAGGGAGCCTTGCACTGGGGGAGTGGGATCGAACACCGGCGGCGCCGATGTCGAGGTAGCCGCACCATGGGGGAGCGGGATCGAACAACGGCGGCGCCGGGTGGTCGAGTTAAGGAGAAGGTGCGATGTGATGAGTGTACAACCTCTTCGGTGGCGCCGAGTAGGCCTCGGTTTCGTCTGAAGAGTCGGTGAGGATGCTACGGTTCCGGTGGAGCAGGTTATTAAGGCGTCGCTATGGGGATGGAGCAGCCGTGATAGACGAGGCGATCATCGGAGCAGCTCCTTGGAGGTGGACGACGGGGCGGCTGAACCGGCGGGACGACGAGATCGACGACGGATCCTCATCCGGGGAGGTGGATGAGTGACGTCGAGTTGTTGCGGTGGACGACATCGTCGGGGAAGAGGCTCCGGCTGGGCCGCGGTGGGGTGGTGGACAGAGGAGGGTGGGGTTTCATGGCTGGAGCAGAGAGGTTATGGCGGCCTGGGTTTTCGAATGGCGAAAATGACGTGATGGGAAGGGGGAACCATGACTTAGGGACGCGTTTGTCCAAAATGTAGGGTGTGTTACAAAAGTACCCCCATCAATTTGAACTAGCTACCCTTTCGGCTCAGGGTTAGAAGGGGGATTTCGTGTGTCGGGATTTGGCAGCTGGAGGGAGTTTTCGCGCATGTTGTAATTTCGGGATAGCAAGGCGCGGGTTGTGAGGCGCGAGTTTTCGGAGCACAAAGAGACAAAGCGATATCTGAATTTTTGGCATAACAAGGCGTGGGTTGACATTTTGGGACAAGCCTAACGTGTAATAATGTACATACCAAATAAATTCGCACTTCCCTCAACAAAAAAACAAAAACAAAACTATTTGCACCACACAAAGAGAGAGTCTTGTCCCATTTTACTGTACAAATGCTGTTCAAAACTCTGAATCCATGTTATGTCCAATTAATTTTTTTGGCTAGCTGTATAATGCATGTAACCTACTCATACGAACACCTTAGTGCATTCCAAATGTATATACTACCATTTTGAACTAAATTTTAATTCGTTTCTCTATTTGAATAAGAATCTACAATGATGATTGTTGCCAAGTTAAACCATCATTTGTATATTATCTTAACAACACACCACATGATTACTATAGAGTTAGATATGAACTATGTGTACTACATGAACTCGAATTCAAAATTTTGAATACACTTGATGTTGATTCCGAATAATAGTACATTTGAAGTACTAGCTAGATCTTCATGATCTAAACCATGTTTCATATGTTCACTATGTTTATCACACAAATTATAGTGCCGTAACCCCTACTTTATGACAAGTATTTAGCCCTGAGCTGCAAAAGCCACACATTATCACAAATTCAAATAAATGTTATATATATTATATGTAGTATAACATGTTCATAACCACACCATGCGTATCACCATTGTATTCATGCATGCGTCGGTTTAAAACACTATGATCTCTTGTTCAAATATCCGAAACCACTTTTATAATGAATTATAATCTCTGCTCGTCTTTTACACCTACACAATCCTCTTCTCTTTGTAGCTAGCGCTAACTTTCTCTCGTGCATGCGGACGCCCGCCTCCCTCTCACCCTCCCTTAGCATTCTCTCCATCGCCCACATTCGTTATTTCTCTTTAGGTCATTCACCCACGGTGTGTGTAGTCCCCCCAGCTCCTTCCTTCCGACACACACCGATCGATATACCTCTCTAGCCAGGTGTACCTACCACAAACACATGCTTTCCCTCTTCTCTTCTCACCGTCCATGCCCCCCTCTATCTAATATGGTTCAACGCACGTGCACACTCTCGCCCCTCTTTTCATCAATCTCATACTCGCACACTCCTCCCCCTCGATATAGTAGGCCTCTCGCACCACCTCCTAGCTGCATCCCTCTCTCTCTCTCTATCAGTCTCTCCGCGCCTTATTTGCTTTTAACACATGCATGCATGTATACCGATCGATCTCCCTACATATAGCTAGGTCGACTATAACTCTTTTTCCCCACGCACCAATCGTCGTACCTCACTAGTTATGTCTCTCCCTTTCTCCGACACATGACAATTGATCTTCCTATGTCGTTACGTCTGCTTACCACAGCCATATCGCCCCCTCATCATCCTTGCATGCCTCCCGACCCATCTCTCACACGCACATGCACAGATAGGCAGGCATCCCCTCTATTATTGATATTGCAATCGTACCCTCCGTTTGTCTAGCAGGCCTCTCCCACCATTTGTGAGAAGGAACTCCACCACCAACCCTCTGAAACTCTAGCTTTGTCTCTCTCCCAACCTTATTCCTCTCCTACACATATGCATGGATGCCGATCGATCTCCCTCAATACATAGCTAGGTCTCTGTCCTTCTCCACACATATACCAGTCAATCTAACTCTCTATAGTTAGGTCTCTGCCCCCCCCCCCCCACACACACACCGATAGTCGAACGCTGTAGGTAGGTATCCATGCCACAGAGACAAACTGCACCTCTCCCCTCCGACGTTCCAGTAGGCCAGCCGCCCTATATCTATGATGTGGGCAAACACAAATTTAATGGCACTCTTTATCGATTGCGCACCCACACACTTCAGCCTTCTCTTCGATTCTATTAATATCTCACGTCGATGATCCCTCCACTCTCTTCTCATGGATCGCCCCCTCTATATATGATATATCCAGGCCTTTGTTTCACACACATTGCATATGTTACATTTTTTGTTTGAGATATCATCGACACATTGCCTCTGTTTCGCACACACCATCTCTCTCACACACACCCACATATGTGGGGTACCTGCACGTAGAGAAGATGTTCCAGCATGATGCACGTACTCACGTCTCGTTCCTGCGACACCCGCGTGGGTACAAGGTGGAGCTCATTTCTATACGAAAAGGTAGCCCACCTGCTAATTTGACGCGTATAGCGGTTGTTTACTTGAAGGAGGGTCGTGTACCACGTGTAAACGGAACAAAGTTCGACTTGACATGTTAGTTTTAAATAAACCTATATTCCTCAATGGCACGTACATAATATAAAATGATTGTTATCGAGAAAGAAGAAATCCGCTCCACTATATACAATGGAGCCTGCCTGCCGGGGTTTGTCTCTCTTCACACTATATCACACAAGGCGGCGGTGGCCTCTCTCTCTCTCACCGTTCGTCACTGATCCGGCCGCATCCCGTTTGCCAGTGGAAAGGGAGGATGTGCATCATTTCTCCATTCGATGGTGATGAGGTAGCACGTCCCGATCTGCGGTACCCTCCGTTCTCCCTGACCAAGCTCCGGCGCGATAGGGCCTTCGCCACTTGCTCGCTGCCGTAGTATGGGCAGATCCCGGCCGCCAGCGCCCTCCTAGTTACATCCCAATGACCCTCAGGTACAACTTCCTCCAGCCTTGTTCCACTTCCCATCTTGCCACGTTGTTGCATGTGGAAAATCCTGCATGTGGATCTTCTTTAGTTCTTTGCCTAAAATTTATCTCGGCCAGCGTACTTTCCATCTTGCAATCTCGTCTTTACACCAATTTTGATAAACCACCATGCTTCTATCTTTCCCTTTGGACATGGAATATGCTTCTGTTTTGTCGGCGTATGTGTCTTCAACTGTTATTGGGTAGTAATTGTTTCCTTTCTACCTCTTTTTGCAAACAGGGCTATCCATTTCACCTCGTTGCTATTGCGACCTTTTGGTGAACTGCACAAATCACTTTTTTCTTAAGCGTGTTTTGTGCAGTTCCGCCAAAATGTCACACGGGCAACGTTTCCACATTTCTGTGGGACTGCAGAAAGGGAGATTGGTTTTGCTATCATCCTCATGCAACTTCGAGCCTAATCTTCTCCAACAAGTAGTTAGTCTTAAAGAGAGATTGCAGAGGTGACCGACTTCTATTTGTGTGTGTTATGTTTCATCATTTAGTTCCATTATTATTGTAATCACACTTACTCCCTCCGTCTCAGTGTATAGGGCATGCACGTAGTTCTAGGTTGACAATTTAACTAGCTAAATATGTATTAAATGTGATGAAAAGTATATGTTTAGAAAATACATCCTCTTGAAAATCCAATGATATAATTTTGGTGAAATATAACGCATATTTGGTTAGTCAAATCGATGACCTAGAACTACGTGCATGCCCTATACACCGAGACGGAGGAAGTACTGAATATCTTTGCAAACAGGGATGATCATCTCAATTTTAGTGGAACTTCACAAAATGATCAGATTGTGATGTCCTCCATACACCTCTTTCTTGGCTACACAGCTGGGTGAAACTAGCTGCCAACCAATGAACACCGTGGCCAGGAAATGGAGCCATGCCTACGAACAAAATCGATCAATTTTATATTTTTCTTTATTTGTACACCTTCTCACAACTTTGTCTTCAGTTGTGATGTGGATATTGGCGCTGATCTACGAATCATTGAGATGCATTAACGGCCATGCTAGTTTCATTTGTATTTTATGGAATGTTGTTGTCGGAATCAGGGCTCCGCGGACCCAACTAGGTTCGAACTCTGGGGCATGTGTGGAGGATCTCGTTCCACGACGTCTCACGGCCCGCTGCCTCCACGGCCTAATCTCGTCAAGTACGCGCGAGCGGGGAGAAGAAAGGGACACGGTAGTTTACCCAGGTTTGGGCCACCTTGCAGTGTAAAACCCTACTCCTGCTTTGTGGTGGATTGGCCTCGCGAGGAGGTTGATGATGAACAAGTACAGTGGGTGAGCTGCCTCGAGAGAGCTCAGGATGAGACTAGGGATCCAAGGTTTCGACCTCGCTCTATGGTGGAGACTAGCCTATACTTATACTAGGTCCGGTCCTCCTCCCTCATAACTTAGGCGGGAAGGGATACCACCATGGCCAATTTTGAAGGGGGACACAAGGTACATCTTATCCTGATGAAAGGTGGTCTTCGCCTGCAAAGCTTCTGGTCTTGACGCAGCTGTGGGCTCAGTGATGACCTCCGTCCTGCCGAGCCCGTGGTCTTGGTCTTGTTGCACGGAAATGGAAACCTTTGGGAGATTCCCCGGGAACCAGCGCTTGTCCTTGCTTCCTTAGCACCAAAGAGGAAACTGTCCTGGTCTGCGCGCGCTGTCGCCCACCTGGCCTTGGTCATCATGGCTCACATCACCGTGAGCCTCGTGAGGCGGGGTGCCTGCATAGAGATCTCCGCTCCCCGGGAGACAGGCTTGGGGAGCCGCTCCTGTGGAGGTCTTGACATTGTTTGCCTCGCGAGGCCGAGGGGACCTCGCCAGGGTCTTGCTCGCAGGGTCTTGTAGCTAGGCCGTACCAGGCCGTCGGTGGAGCGATGTGCTCAGCCGCAGGTAGGCAGGTCTGGGTACCCCCGGAACTAGAACTCCGACAGTAGCCCCCGGGCCCAAGGCGCGCTCTGCCTGGCTTCGAAGCGAAGGCAAGGAGCGAAGGGCGAAGCGACGTGGGCCCCAATCACCTGCGGTCCAGGCTTGACGCATGACGCAAGATGGGACGTGGACGTGTCCACTTCCCCACGCCGCCTCAGCAACTGCCCAGACAGATAAAAGCCTGGCGCCCGCTGCGGGGCCATAATTGCACGAAGGTGGAAGGGCGCCTGTTGGCCTTCTTCGACTGCCTATAAGAAGGCAAAGGGGGGCGGAGCCCCCTCCCTTCCCTATCTCCTTGCCCATTCGCCGCCTATTCGCACCGCAGCGACCATGGCGCCTGTGAGGAGGTTCACCGTCGAGGAGAAAGCCAAGGCCCCTAGGGAAGGACCAGCATCGCCGTTGCCCAAGAAGGGGCGCGGCCGTCCCCGCAAGTCTGCGGCTCCACCCGCAGCATCATCCCGGCGACGTGAGCGCCCTCCATTGGTGGCTCACACCGGCCTTGACAGCATCAGGAAGAATCCCTCCCGGGGGAGCGGCCGCGGCAATTGTGGCAGCCATGGTCAAGGGGGAAGCCGCTCGGCGGCCGTCCAGCCGCCTCGCCCGCGGGCCCATTCGGCTGACATGGCCCGCGAGTTCGTGGTGTGGATGGAGAGTCCACCTTGCACCTGGATTGAGCTCCCGCGCTCCTTCATGGAGGAACTTCCGGCCGGAGGGCCCGTTGGGCTGTGGCTGCAACCTGACGGTTGCTGCAACAGGTCCTCGTGGGCGGAGGTCGAGGTCACCCCCACAGTGTACGTGTTTCTGACCCAGGGGTGGCAGACGTTCGCCCGCGCCCATGGCCTGAAGGGGAGGCACACCATCCACTTCAAGTATGACGGGGTGACGACACTCTTCGTCGAGATCTTCGGGGAAGACGGCGGTCGCCTAGGGTGCTGCCCTGAGGACGATAGTAGTGGCGGCGACCACCTCTCTGACGACGACGACCATCGCGTAGGCGGCGTCCTTGGCAGTGAACTTGCCCTTGGCGACGGCCGTGACGCCTCCAGCTGTGGCGACACCTCCTCCGGGGGGAGCTCAAGCGACGATGACTACGACGAGCCGCCGCGTCCCGATAAAGAAGGAGGAGGACTCCGACTGAGCGCGATGACACCGGAGCTAGCGCCTCCTGAGCTGCAGCCCTCGAGAGGTCATTTCTTTTGTTTTCGTTTCCTGCATCAAAGACATGAAGGGCCCCATGGGGGCGTGAAAGGAACAGCGGCGCGTGCGCCTTTATCTTAGCGTTTTCAACCCATGTTTTTAATTATGCCGGCATTTCTCATTAGGGCATGGGTTCCTCCCTTTTTTTTCTTCACAAATGCTTAGTGCTCTGCATCGCCGGGACCCAGTCCTCAGGCAAGCTTCAGCCGTCGCTGGTATGCTAGGTCGTGATGACGTGTGCAAGGCCAGGAGGTGAGCAGCCCAAGGTCCGGTAAGAGCTCCTGAGACACGATGCTCACGAGGCCCCCCTTGACGCGCAAGCGGCTCCCGCAAGATAAAATAGGGGGCTCCTTGCCCGAACAAGGTCGCGAGAGTCTAAGTAAAGCGTTAATGGTAGGGTTCACGCCTGGCGTGAATAGAATAACTTAGCTTGGTGTGTTTGCGTTCTGTTGAGGGCTCTCATGTCGTGAGGGTGGGCTTCTCTGGGACTTCCGGTCTTGTGTATGCTTCCTGCTCTGTAATGAATCAACACAAGTCCTGTTGGGGGTGCGTGAAAAGATGACGCTCTTTATACTTCAAAAAATGCCTGCACTACCGGGCCGCGCCCCTCTTCCTGTACTCCCTCGCGAGGCTTGCCTCCCCATCTCTGTGCTCACCATGGTGCTCTACGTCCTTAGGACCCGGCCCTCGAGTGAGGCTCAGCCACCGCTGGTATGCCAGGTCGTGATGCCGTGGACAAGGCCATGGGGTGAGGGCCCGAGAGACAGTAGGAGCTCCTGAGGCGCGATGCTCAAGAGCCCCCCTTTTAACGTGCAAGCGGTTTGTGCGAAAAAGGAGTGGTTTCGCTTCGTGGGGGTTGCTAGGAAAGAGGGACTTGGCTGGCAACCAAGGCAAACAAACTGAATTACTTAGCCTTTGCGGATCAAGGAGCTGCCTGATCGAAGCGAGCCCTCCTGAGGTGGCAGGGTGTCATCGGGACGCTTGTCTCCTAGGGTTCCTACACATTGACAAGCCGCACAATGCAGGGGGCGGCGCGCGTTTGCCGATCTGCTCATGATTGTTCCGCGAGAAGACAAAGGCACTAAGGACCTGACGAGGTGACGTGTGCGGGGCCGGCCCACGAGCCAAATCTCAGTCGCTTAGATGTGTTCAACACTGCAGGCACATACCCGAGCACAGGCGTCGTGCCAGTAGCCCCCTCTCATGGGATGTTCAGGAGGAGAGCTTGCAACGCGTGAAGCCCGCGAGGCAGCAACTCCGGAAGCGATGTGATATCAAATGCAAGGTCAATAGGCATAGCAACTCATGAAAGCATAACTAGTTTGAGGTACATGAGCAAAATGGTGCGGCTGCGGGGACGGGCCCTAGCAGCGTGAGGATAATGCAACCCGAGGGGCGCCCTCAACTGAACAAACCAAAAAGTCACCTGGTGCCGGTGTTGTAGAAGCGTCGAGGTAGCTAAAGAAGCGTGCCATGGAGATTGGTTCTCATGAGCCAGGCGGCTCCGGAGGCTTGGGGGCCCCGCGAGGCCCAGTGGGCTTGCGAGGGTCCGGGACCTCCTAAGACGCGACCGCCGAGCGCCTGGCCTCATGAGATGCCATAGTGCGCTGTGCCAGGCGCTGGTATGAGGCACCCATGTTCAGCAGGCCGAAAGGCATGCAGACATAGTTGTAGGGGTAACCCCCACTCCGACCTACGCGCGACGGGCAGAAGAGATCCTGTGAGGCGGCCCTATTGAGGCCCGGGATGTTGACGCAGATGCGTAGCCCGTCGCCCACGTTGTGGGTGGCAGCTGCACTAGCAGGCCGTACGGGGCGACGCTCGGCGCGCATGGCTTGCGCCTCCTGAAGTTCCTCGAAGGTCTTGGTGATGAACTCTCTCGCTCCTGGCACCTCATGCTTTGGTCCTTGCTTGTGGGGGCGCGCATCAAGGCACGCCTCCAAGTGGTGCCCGAGCACCTCCCTCGTCTCACTGGTTAGGTCAGAGGCTATCCATATGGAAGCCCCCAAGCCCGTCCTGAGGGAGGCGCCGGGCGCGCCTTCCTATGCAGGAGGAAGGGGTGTCCCGATAGCAGACATGGAGCCTGAGGCGTCACTGGCGGGCTTCTTGGCTTCCGGGCGGCCCTTTGGGAGGAGCTGCTTCTTTTTCACGGGGGTGGCCTCGGGAGGCAGGACGCCACCTTCATCATCAGAGTTCTCGGCTGCCGTGGCACGGTAGGCATGCTCAAGGGAGCAGACCGCATCCTTCTCGTCACAGGCGACCGTGATGACGCCGCTGCACCCTAGCATCTTGAGGACATTGTAGCCATGGTGGGTTGCCGCCATGAACTTGGCGAGGGCAAGGTACCCGAGGATGGCATTTTACGGGAGGCCGATGTGGGCGATGACGAAGTCGATGAGCTCGGTGTGGTAGTTGTCGTGCTTGCCGAAGGTGACAGGAAGGCACACTTGCCCTAAGGGAACGATGGAGCCGTTGGTCACCCCAGAGAATGGCATGTTGGGCATAAGCTGATCATAGGGCACCTGAAGCATCTCGAAGGTCTTGACATAGAGCACATTGAGACCAGTGCCGCCATCGATGAGGGTCTTGGTGACGGAAACGTTGCTGATGGTGGGCGTGTAGAGCATGGGGAGCGCGCCGGCAGTGGCCGCGCACTTGAGGTGATCCTTGGAGTCGAAGGTGATGGCGTACTGTGACCACCAGAGGGGGCGCGTGGCCTCAAGCTTCAAGAGGGCCGCATTCACCTCACGAGATAATTGCTTGAAGATGCGGTTCGAGGCCGTGGCCTGGGCGCCGCCAAGGATGAAGGCAATCGCGCGTGGTTCCTGGAAGCCCCCAGCCCCATCGTCCTGATGGTTGTCATTGTTCCTTCTTGGTGGTGGCGGCAGTGAAGGGAGGCCAGCGTTGCCCTGAGGATGGGTCTCGCGAGGCTGATTGCACCAGGAGCCGTCCCGAGGCTGATCACGCAAGTGGTCCTCGCGAGGCTGGTCGCGCCAGCCCTGACGAGGGTTGCGGTTGTCCCAGCAGCCTCCTCCATGGCCGAAGCCTCGGTCAACGTGCTCAGGGCGTCAACCCAGGCGCTCGTCCCGGAGCGCCCTAAGCTCCTGGCAATCGTTGGTGTTGTGGGTGTGGAGGTTGTGGAAGACGCAGAATGCGCGGTGACCCTTGGCTGGCTCATCGCGGTCACGGCCACACTTCAACTCAGGTTCTTGCATTTCACCTCCTTGGCCTTGGCCTTCTTGTCTTCGGGATCGGCGTTAGGGTGCTTGAGAAGGGAGAGGCAGCCTTCATCCGTCCTGGCGCATCTGTCCGCCAGGTTAAACATCTCCAGCGCCGTGCACAGGTCATCATGGATAGCGAGCTCCTCGCTCATCTTGATGTCCGTGACACCCTCGATGAACACCGAGATGATGGCCTCATCTGAGGCTTTCGGGATCTTGAGGCGAACATTGGTGAAGCGCTGAATGTACTTGCGGAGGGTTTCACCCGGCTGCTCCTTCACGTGCCGCAGGTTGTTGACGGTGAGGGAACGGTCACGGGTGCCCTGGAAGTTGGCAATGAAATGCTCGCAAAGCTCATCCCAGGAGGAGATTCACCCCTCTGGGAGGTGCAGAAGCCAGGAGCGCGCGCCGTCCTTGAGAGCCATGGGGAACCAGTTCGCCATGACCTTGTCGACGCCATTTGCTGCCTCGATGCTCAATGAGTAGAGCTGAAGGAACTCCACAGGGTAGGGGGTGCCGTCGTAATGCGGGGGCAAGTCCGGCTTGAACTTGCCGGGCCAAACGATGCGCCGCAGCTCACGGGTGAAGGCGCGGCAGCCCGCCGCACTCACGGGCGCGGCCCGTGCGAAGGGAGCATGGTCCTGACACCCATGCACTGCAGCCCCCAGAGCTGCTCGGTCTAGGTGCTGGCGAGGCGGTGCGGGGAGCGCACGTGCGTCGTGCTGTGGCTACTGCACCACCTGGCAGCTGGCCTCATCTTGCGCCAGCAGCAGCACCTCACGCAGCGGTTCGCATGGACGCGCGTCACGCCTGTGCTTGGCGTCGGCACCGCACCGAGGAGGAGGTCGAGGCGCACCGTGAGCCACATCGCCCGCATGGGAGGGTTGGGGACGGAGCGAGTGGGAGGGCGTCGGGGCCTCGCCGGCGGTGTTAACGAGCTCGGTGACGCGACCAAGCCAGGCATCGTAGCCTTTGTTCGCAGGGAGGTAGCGTAGCAACTCACGCGCCGTGAGGAGCGCGACTTGCGTGTTCGCCGGCCCGCGACAAGTGTGGGAGGACGACGCCGTGGCGGGAGTGAGGGAAGGCATGGCGGTTCGGCCGTCACGCTGCACAGAGGGCGGCAGCGACGAGTCATGCTGCTCATGAGCAGCGGGGTCGGTGGTGGCGTTTGCCACGGGATAGGCGGAGTAGCAAGGAACACCGCGGCCCACGAGCGCCGTCTGGGTGATGCGAGCGGCCCGGCGCTTGGTGCGAACTCGGCGGGCGTCGGCCATGGACCTGGCGGAGCGAGGACGGAGAGTGGTTGATGCAGAAACGGAGGCTCCAACACGCCCCTACCTGGCACGCCAAATGTCGGAATCAGGGCTCTACGGACCCAACTAGGTTCAAACTCTGGGGCGTGTGTGGAGGATCTCGCTCCACGACGTCTCGCGGCCCGCTGCCTCCACCGCCTAATCTCGTCGAGTATGCGTGAGCGGGGAGAAGAAAGGGACACGGTAATTTACCCATGTTCAGGCCACCTTGCGGTGTAAAACCCTACTCCTGCTTTGTGGTGGATTGGCCTCGCGAGGAGGTTGAGGATGAACAAGTACAGTGGGTGAGCTACCTCGGGAGAGCTCAGGATGAGACTAGGGATCCAATGTTTCGACCTTGCTCTACAGTGGAGACTAGCCTATACTTATACTAGGCCTGGTCCTCCTCCCTCATAACTTAGGCGGGAAGGGATACCACTGTGGCCAATTTTGAAGGGGGACAAGAGGTACATCTTATCCTGACGAAAGGTGGTCTTCGCCTGCAAAGCTTTGATACGTCTCCAACGTATCTATAATTTTTTATTGTTCCATGCTGTTATATTATCATTCTTGGATGTTTTACAATCATTTTATAGCAACTTTATATAATTTTTTGGGACTAACCTATTGACATAGTGCCCAGTGCCAGTTGCTGTTTTTTGCTTGTTTTTTACTTCGCAGAAAATCAATACCAAACAGAGTCCAAACGCAGCGAAACTTTTTGGAGATTTTTTCTAGACCAGAAGACACCTGTTGGGCCAAAGAAGTACTAGAGGGGGGGTCCTGAGGGGAGCACAACCCACCAGGGCACGCCTGGGGGCCCAGGCGCGCCCAGGTGGGTTGTGCCCACCTTGGCCGCCTCCTGCGGCACCTCTTTGCTCTATAAATACCCTGGAAATCCAAAAACCCTAGGGGAGTCGACGAAACACAATTCCAGCCGCCGCAAGTTCCAGAAACACCAGATCCAATCTAGACACCATCACGGAGGGGTTCATCATCCTCATTGGGGCCTCTCCGATGATGCGTGAGTAGTTCATTGTAGACCTACGGGTCCGTAGTTAGTAGCTAGATGGCTTACTCTCTCTCTTTTGATTCTCAATACAATGGTCTCTTGGAGATCTATTTGATGTATCTCTTTTTGCGGTGTGTTTGTTGGGATCCGATGAACTTTGAGTTTATGATCAGATCAATGTTTTTATCCATGAAAGTTATTTGAGTCTCTTTGATCTCTTATATGCATGATTACTTATAGCATCATATTTCTTCTTCGAATCTTTGGTTTAGTTAGGCCGACTAGACCGATTTTTCATGCCATTGGAAGAGGTGCTTTGTGATGGGTTCGGTCGTGCGGTGTTCTTTCCTAGTGACAGAAGGGGCAGCAAGACACGTATTGATCGTTCCCATTAAGGATAACAAGATGGGGTCTATTCCTACATGAATAGGTCTTGTGTATATCATGTCATCGTTCTTATTGCATTACTTCGTTTTTCCATGAACTTAATACACTAGATGCATGCTAGATAGCGGTCGATGTGTGGAGTAATAGTAGTAAATGCAGGCAGGAGTCGGTCTACTAATCTTGGACGTGATGCCTATATAATGATCATTGCCTGGATATCGTCATGATTATTTGAAGTTCTATCAATTGCCCCACAGTAATTTGTTTACCCGCCATATGCTATCTTTCTTGAGAGAAGCCACTAGTGAAATCTACGGCCCCCAGGTCTATTCTTCTTCATATTTTCTTTCCGATCTCTTATTTGCCACTTTTATTTTCAGATCTATATTTCCAAGAACCCAAAAATAAGTTGCTGCACTTTTTATGTGCATCTTTTAATTCGCGTTTTATTGAGATCTATTTATCCAATCTATCACAATTTTTATCCCATCCACTAGCCAATTTCTGGCACCGTTACCCGAAAGGGATTGACAACCCCTTTAACACGTCGGGTTGCAAGTATTTGTTGTTTGTGTGCAGGTACCGTTTACATAGTGTTGCTTGGTTCTCCTACTGGTTCGATAACCTTGGTTTCATCACTGAGGGAAATACCTACCGTAGCTGTGCTGCATCATCCCTTCCTCTTTGGGGAAATACCGACGTAGTTGCCGGGGAGACATCATCAACATCTATCAGGTTCCTAATCACAAATATCATCTCCTTGGAATTTACATTATTTGCCATTTGCCTCTCGTTTTCATCTCCCCCACTTCACCAATTTGCCGTTTTATTCGCCCCTCTTTTTCATTCGCCGTTTTCTCGTCAGATCTGTTTTTGTGTGCAATTTTTTTCCTCACTTTTGCCATTATGGACAGTTCTTCCTCTATTTAGTGCACCCTCGAGAACGAGGTTCTTAATTTCAAACAAAGGGGAGGGGAGAATTTAAAAGATGCTCGGTATAGAATTTGTAATGCTCATAATAGATCTATTCGTAAGCAATCTACCGTTGTTCTTCTTCGCTGTTTCTATGTGGGCATCACTACTTGGTATAGATTCATCCTTGATACGATTACCGGTGGAAATTTCTTGATGTGTCTCTCTCTAGATTCTTTTAATGCTATGGGAAATTTAGTGGGATCACCACCTCTTATGATTAATGAAACAACTTTGACTCTCCGGCATGTTATGGAAAGGCTAGATGCTATTGAAAAGAAAATGCTTACTAAAGAATATCTTGAGAACTTGGATAAAAAGATGCATAATCTTGCTAGTAAAATTGGGTCAAAAGCGGGAGAGGTTTTTAAGTTGTTAAAAGAAAAGGGAACCGTAATTCACGAAAGAATTGAAGAAAGTCCTTCTCGGATCGATAAGTTGGAAGAATTTTTTAGCAATTTAAGCTCGGCTTTTGCTTCTGCTAAAACTATTGAAAAAACTCCCATTAAAATTAGCAAGATTACTCAAATCACTAAGAACAAGGGTGCAACTTCTAGTAATAATAATAAAGAAGATCTTCAGATGATTAGTATTCACCCCGATTTTATTGAAGTGATAAGAGATCCTACTTGCAAGAATGAATTTTTCAATATCATTCCTAGAAGTATTGTTATTGAAAATTTGTATGCTAAATCCTTGAATAATTCCAATTGATTGAAGAGTTGGAAACTAAAGATGCCAATACTTGAATCTATGCTTTATGCCTAGCTAGGGGCGTAAAACGATGGCGCTTGTTGGGAGGCAACCCAATGAATAAAATTTATTTTTACCTTTTTTCTTTCTGTTCTTGAGTGTTTGCACAATTATGCTACTGTTATGATTGTGTTTTTTATGTTTTAATTAGTGTTTGGGCCAAGCAAAGCCTTTGGGATCATGTGGAGTAATAGTTGATTTGATCTTGTTGAAAAACAGAAACTTTTATGTCCAGTAAAATAATTTTGATGATTCACAAAAGCAACTAAACATTCTGAATTTTTTACGCAAGATTTATATACAAATTACCTACTTTCTCCTAATTTTTCAGAATTTTTGGAGTTACAGAAGTATACGAAGTATTCAGATTGCTACAGACTGTTCTGTTTTTGACAGATTCTGTTTTCTTAGCGTTATTTGCTTATTTTGATGAATCTATGGTTAATATTGGTGGGTATAAGCCATAGTAAAGTTGGAATACAGTAGATATAATGCAAAAATAAAATATGAATGGGTTTGCAACAGTACCGATAGTAGTGATTTGCTTTCGTATACTAACGGATCTCACTAAGGTTTTGTTAAGTTTTGTGTGATTGAAGTTTTCAAGTTTTGGGTGAGATCACGATGGATGAAGGAATAAGGAGTAAGAAGAGCCTAAGCTTGGGGATGCTACCGCACCCCAAGGTAATATCCAAAGATGAACAAGCAACTAAGCTTGGGGATGCCCCGAGTGGCATCCCCTCTTTCTTCTAATGACCATCGGTATTTTACTTGGAGCTATATTTTTATTCATCACATATCATGAGTTTTGCTTGGAGCGTCTTGTATTATATGAGTCTTTGCTTGTTTTTCTTTTTATTTTGTGCCAAGAATCCTTTCTGAACACACCTATTTGAGAGAGTCAAAATTATGCTATGATTTGTTAGAATTGCTCTTATGCTTCACTTAAATTTTTTGAGCAATGGAATTGCTCTAGTGCTTCACTTATATCTTTTTGAGAACGGTGTGCTTTAATATTTTTGAAGAAATGCTCTCATACTTCACTTAGATTTATTTGAGAGTTAGTAATTTTTGAAGAAATTCTCTCATGCTTCACTTATATTATTTTGGGAGATGAAAAATTTTATGCTCATGTTCTTCACTTAGATTTGTTTGAGCGTTCAAAAGCAACATATTAAACTAGTCCCAAAGTGATGGATATTCAAGAAGGATATAATAAAAACTTTCATAAAGATCATTGGACAGAATAAACTTGGTTCTTTGTAATGGTTTTGAGATATGTTGATAATGATATGTGAGTCATGTTAATGAGTAATTATGGCTTAGTAAGAATATTGGTGTTAAGGTTTGTGATTCCCTATGCAAGCACGAAAGTCAATAGTTATGCAATGAAATTACATCCTACTTGTGGTGCATTATTCGGTGTTAGTTATGCTTAATGCTCGCTTATGTGATTTTTCATTTCTTGGTTGGATGCTTCTCAATCTTTTTGCTAGCCTTCACTTGTACTAAGTAGGAATACTACTTGTGCATCCAAAATCCTTAAACCTAGTTTTGCCATATGAGTCCACCATACCTACCTATATGTGGTATTTTCGTGCTGTTCTAAGCAAATTTGTATGTGCCATCTCTAAATTTTCAAAATAATTTCCTTTTTGTGTGCTCGTACTGCTCATGAAGCGGCAAGGGGTGGCCAATATTTTCCATGCTAGATGTGTTATTCTCAAGATGAGTGTTTATTCACTTGTCATTGCATGAGAGTACGACAAAGGTATTAGGGATGCCCAGTCCCAAAATGAAAAATGAATTTACTTTATGTTGTCAAATAATAAATTCCTTGGAAAGTGTTGGTATGGAGGGCACCCGTGGATACGGCTAGCCATGGATTGTGAATGAATGGTAGAAAAAGGAATAAACTTTATTTTCTGTTTGGGAACCGCCTATGATATATCTAGCATGGAAAGTGTTGGGAATTACTCAGTCGTTTTCATTGACGGGAAAAGTATGCCACCCAAAATGTTTTATCTCTTAATTTTCGCTTTGAGCTCTGGCACCTCTACAAATCCCTACTTCCCTCTGCGAAGGGCCTTTCTATTTACTTTATGCAATTTTTATTTTTATTTGAGTCTCCATCTTCTCTTATAAAGCACCAACTAAGGGGCACTATGATCATACTTGAGCATTGGGTGTAGCTAATATGCTATTGTGTTTCATGAATGGATCAATGATTGAGCATGATGGGCTAGGGATAACTTGCTTTAGCGTTGATATTTTGAAAGACATGGTTGTTTGTTGGTATGCTTGAGTATTTAAATCTTCATGTCAAAACTAGACTATTGCTTTGAACCATATAAAAGTCCATATGTCCATGCTACAAAAGAAAAGAATGTGATGAACATGATAGGCAGCATTCCACATCAAAAATTCTGTTTTTATCATTTACCTACTCGAGGACAAGCAGGAATTAAGCTTGGGATGCTGATACGTCTCCAACGTATCTATAATTTTTGATTGTTCCATGCTATTATATTATCATTCTTGGATGTTTTACAATCATTTTATAGCAACTTAATATCATTTTTTGGGACTAACCTATTGACATAGTGCCTAGTGCCAGTTGCTGTTTTTTGCTTGTTTTTTACTTTGCAGAAAATCAATACCAAACAGAGTCCAAATCCAGCGAAACTTTTTGGAGATTTTTTCTGGACCAGAAGACACCTGTTGGGCCAAAGAAGTACCAGAGGGGGGCTTCGAGGGGAGCACAACCCACCAGGGCACGCCTGGGGGCCCTGGACCACGCAGGTGGGTTGTGCCCACCTAGGCCACCTCCCGCACCGCCTCTTTGCTCTATAAATACCCTGGAAATCCAAAAACCCTAGGGCAGTCGACGAAACACAATTCCAGCCGCCGCAAGTTCAAGAAACACCAGATCCAATCTAGACACCATCACGGAGGGGTTCATCATCCTCATTGGTGCCTCTCCGATGATGCGTGAGTAGTTCATTGTAGTCCTACGGGTCTGTAGTTAGTAGCTAGATGGCTTACTCTCTCTCTTTTGATTCTCAATACAATGGTCTCTTGGAGATCTATTTGATGTAACTCTTTTTGCGGTGTGTTTGTTGGGATCCGATGAACTTTGAGTTTATGATCAGATCTATCTTTTTATCCATGAAAGTTATTTGAGTCTCTTCGATCTCTTATATGCATGATTACTTATAGCCTCATATTTATTCTTCGAATCTTTGGTTTAGTTAGGCCGACTAGAACGATTTTTCTTGCCATGGGAAGAGGTGCTTTGTGATAGGTTCAGTCGTGCGGTGTTCTTTGCCAGCGACAGAAGGGGCAGCAAGAGACATATTGATCGTTGCCATTAAGTATAACAAGATGGGGTCTATTCCTACATGAATAGATCTTGTCTACATCATGTCATTGTTCTTATTGCATTACTCCGTTTTTCCATGAACTTAATACACTAGATGCATGTTGGATAGCGATCGATGTGTGGAGTAATAGTAGTAGATGCAGGCAGGAGTCGGTCTACTAATCTTGGATGTGATGCCTATATAATGATCATTGCCTGGATATCGTCATGATTATTTGAAGTTCTATCAATTGCCCAACAGTAATTTGTTTACCCGCCGTATGCTATCTTTCTTGAGAGAAGCCACTAGTGAAATCTACGGCCCCCGGGTCTATTCTTCTTCATATTTGCTTTCCGATCTATTATTTGCCTCTTTGATTTTCAGATCTATATTTCCAAAAACCCAAAAATACCTTGCTGCACTTTTTATTTGCATCTTTTATTTCGCATTTTATCGAGATCTATTTATCCAATCTATCACAATTTTTATCCCGCCCACTAGCCAATTTCGGCACTGTTACCCGAAAGGGATTGACAACCCATTTAACACGTCGGGTTGCAAGTATTTGTTCTTTGTGTGCAGGTACCATTTACATAGTGTTGCTTGGTTCTCCTACTGGTTCGATAACCTTGGTTTCATCACTGAGGGAAATACCTACCATAGCTGTGCTGCATCATCCCTTCCTCTTTGGGGAAATACCGATGTAGTTCAAGTGACATCAAGCTTCTAGTCGTGGCATAGTTGTGGGCTCTGTGATGACCTCCGTCCTACCGAGCTCGTGGTCTTGGTCTTGTTGCACGGGAATGGAAACCTTTGGGAGATTCCTCGGGAACCCGTGCTTATCCTTGCTTCCTTAGCACCAAAGAGGAAATTTTCCTGGTCTGCGCGCGCTAGCGCCCGCCTGGCCTTGGTCGTCATGGCTCACATCACCGTGAACCTCGTGAGGCGGGGTGCCTGCATAGAGATCTCCGCTCCTCGGGAGACAGGCTCGGGGAGCCGATCCTCTGGAGGTCTTGACATCGTTCACCTCGCGAGGGTCTTGCTCGTAGCATCTTGTAGCTGGGCCGTACCGGGCCGTCGGTGGAGGCACGTGTTGGGCCGGAGGCAGGTAGGTCTGGGTACCCCCGATCCCAGAACGCCGACAGTTGTAATGATTCAACCTTGAGGCAAGAGGACACATGAATCCTAAGTTGAAACCTTTTATTTGCGGGAACCAAATTTGAAACCTTTATAGCATTACAGTACAATTTCATTATGCTGGAAAATTATTCGTACATATCAACAAATCCTGAAAGATTTATAGCAATGCTACAAACCATTCAACTTTGTTTCGCCGACATGTCAGATATCCTTCATCCGGCTCCACCTGCCATGCACCAATATTGAGTGCACAACTGCAGGGGAGATTCACCCCGGTCGTTGCACCGCAGTAATAATGACTAGTGAGCAGTCAAATCACAGAGCCCCATGATACGTCTCCAACGTATCTATAATTTATGAAGTATTCATGCCATGTTCACAACAATTTTATATGGTTTTGGTATGATTTGATTAGAACTAACCCGGACTGACGCTGTTTTCAGCAGAACTACCGTGGTGTAGTTTTTTGTGCAGAAATCAATGTTTTAAATAGCGGGCTATGAAAAATAGTGGCGGGCCTCCAAATCAGCTATAGCGGAGCTATAGCGGGCTATTTGTGAAGGCGACCATTTAGCGGCACCCTGCTGAAAAGGCTATAGTGGGCTATAGCAGAGCTATAGCCGGCTATTTAAAACTATGGCAGAAATAAAAGTTCTCGGAATGGGCTGAAAATTTACGGTGATTTTTTATTTACCAAAAGAGACCCCTGAAGCACCCAAGCTGGGCCGGGACGTGACCGAGAAGGCCACAAGCCTAGGGGCGCAGCCCCTGGCTTGTGGGCCCCTCGGGCACCCCCTTGACGTGAGACCAACGCCAAAAATTTCTATATATTCTGTAACCTCCAGAAAGAACCCTAGATGAGAAGTTCCGCCGCCGCAAGCCTCTGTAGCCATGAAAAACCAATCGGGACCCTGTTCCGGCACCCTTCTGGAGGGGTAAATCATCAGCGGAGGCCATCTTCATCGTCCCGGCGGTCTTCATGACGAGGAGGGAGTAGTTCACCCTCGGGGCTGAGGGTATGCACCAGTAGCTATGTGTTTGATCTCTCTCTCTCTCTCTCTCTCTCTCTCTCTCGTGTTCTTGATTTGGCTCGATCTTGATGTACTGCGAGGTTTGTTACTATAGTTGGATCATATGGTGTTTCTCCCTCTCTATCTTCTTGTGATGAATTGAGTTTTACCCTTGAGGTTTCACTATTATCGGATTGAATACTTTTATGGATTTGAGAACACTTGATGTATGTCTTGCGTGGGATACCCATGGTGATAATGGGGTGTTCTATTGATTCACTTGATGTATGTTTTGGCACTCAACTCATGGATTCCCGAGGTGACATTGGGGTAATCTACGCATAGGGGTTGATGCACGTTTTTCTCCTTGTTTCTCAGATAGGAATCTTGGGGCACTCTTTGAGGTTCTTTGTGTTGGATTGAATATTATGAATCTGAAGTTGTTTGATGCATATCGTATAATTGACCCACAGATACTTGTGGTGACATTAGGGTTGATTGATGTGTATCATATGGTGTTATTTTAGTACGAACTCTAGGGTTGTCTGTGACATTTATAGGAATAGCTCAATGTATTGATCGGAAAGAATAACTTTGAGGTGGTTTCATACCCTACAAACAATTTCATCTTATGTTCTCCGTGATAGGAACTTTGGAGTGACTCTTTGTTGCACGTTGAGGGATTGTTATGCAATCCAAATATGTTATCATTGTTGAGAGACTTTGCACTAGTGAAAGTATGAACCCTAGGCCTTGTTTTCAAGCATTGCAATACTGTTTTGTCTCACTTTTGTTACTAGTTACCTTGCTGTTTTTATACTTTCATATTACGAAAACCTATATCTACTATCCATACTACACTTGTATCACCATCTCTTCGCTGAACTAGTGCACCTATACAATTTGCCATTGTATTGGGTGTGTTGGGGACACAAGAGATTTCTTGTATTTGGTTGCAGGGTTGTTTGAGAGAGACCATCTTCATCCTACGCCTCCCACGGATTGATAAACCTTAGGTCATCCACTTGAGGGAAAATTTCTACTGTCCTACAAAACTCTGCGCTTGGAGGCCCAATAAGAGTCTACAAGAAGAAGGTTGCATAGTAGAAATCACCCCACCTTCGCCACAGTAAGTTGCTCAGACAAAGCAACCATCATTTCACTCTTCGTTGAATCCGCTCGTACTCCAATATTCCCAGAGTAATAAGTTGCTCGGACGAAGCAACCATTACTTCACATTTCCCACAGTAAGTACCTCCTTTTTTATTCTAGAAACCACCACACGTGAATATTGGACGGTAGCAGCACAACATCAAGTGTACTAGTACTCATCAATTCAAAAATCGAAACCAACCAATGAACTACTAGATGGTGAGCGTTTGCTAGTATCATGCACTCCCTCTATCCATCTATATAGGGCCTAATGCATTTTTTGAGACTAACTTTGAATACATGTTCGAGCAGTATAGGACATGCAAGTTGCTCAAAGCATACCGTCAATTTCATACGTGAAAGGATCTTCCAATGATATAATTTTCAAATTATATAAAATCTTATCAATAGTAAAAGGAAATCTCGAAGAATACATTAGGCCCTATATATATATGGATGAAGCGAGTAGTATAAATCACAACGCATGCATGCGTGAGGAGTACTACAATAAACAAGAATGTTTCACATGCATTGGTTAATTATATCTTAATCATTGCACTTAACAATTTAATGTGCTTTGAAATCTAAACCTGTGAATGTGACCAATAAATTTGAGACTAACAAAATGGTACTCCCTCCGTACCGGTGTGGGGTAAACTGTAGTAGGACGATTGACGGAATTAGCAGAAAGCAAAGCGCCTTTTTAGCGGGGATTTGCATCATTCTATGAAGGTGCAAAACCAAGTGTTACTACTGCACCAAACAAGTTCAAAACAAGAAACTGGACCCACTCACGGCATGGCACGGCGGTCTCATTTGGTCCGTTGGTCAAAGCGCTTCCTCTTCTTGGCATAACAATAGAGTACAACGTTTTTTTAGAATGCTTGTCGCTAACATGTGGGAGCGAGTGTGTTGGGGATATAACCCCAGGATATGACCCACCATGCTAGGCTGGGTCGGAGAGGTGGCGAGTCAATAGCTCAAGGAGAACATGGGCTGTGGGCGGCAAATATTAAAGACCCGATGGGCGGCTCTTGAGCGGGCCGGCTCTTAAGCCCAGCATAGTGGATTGTGGTTCATGGCCTGGAAGGCACAAGCTGCCCTGAGCTTTCCTTACTTGGAGAATAGGGCAGGTTAGAGGTGCATCTGGTGATGAGTCTAAGTAAGGCCCGGACTCTTGTAAACCGGCGGCCTCGACCTGTATATAAAGGCGAGTCCCCGGCATAGAAAGGACAGGTTACAATCAATCGATAGCTAGGTTAAGCGAATCCGCTCCCTTGTAATCGATACTCAAGCAATACAACGCAAATCAGGACATAGGCTTTTACCTCCACCGTGAGGGGCCGAACCTGCGTAAATCTGTGTCTTTCGTCCCGTTAAACCCCTTCAAGCTAGTCACCATAGTGATGGCCTCGCACCTAAGTCCTTTCACTAGGGCATCTGCCGTGCTAACCCCACGACAATTGGCGCCCACCATGGGGCCAGCGCACGATGGTTTCGAGCTCTTGAAGGGCTCTTTCCCAGGGATCGAGGGATACGCCGTTGGCAGGATGACCAAGAGTCGCCGCGGTGAGCTCTACATCGACACGCTGGCTGGGGCTCCGAGGCCGACTCAATCGAGTATGGGTACCGGGTCCTCTTCGGCGAAATTCACGACTTCATCAGAAAGATCGGTAGATCTGAGCCCGAGCCGGACACCTGCACCGACCTTGTCGAGTCGGCTCGGTGCGCGCAACCCGCCCGGGTTCAACCCGGTCGGAAGCGCGTTTTCGTTGGTTTCGTGAAAGGCATGGAGCTTACGGAAAACTCTGCGTCTGGAGGAGAGACTCTCATCTACTCAGGTGATGAGTCCTCGACCGGAGAGACGGAGTCAATTTACCAGCTTCAGGATGGCGGGCTTGGGGGCTATTCCGATGGCAACAGTATTCCGGACCCCTGTGAGCCGCCAAGTCGAGCCACCATCTTTATGGCAGGCACGACGCCGGCTCTCAATAGCACGACAGCCGGAGCAACAGCAGTGACTGACCCTTCAGGATCCGGTTCAGCCAGGTCGCCGGCTCAGGTTCTGTTGGAGTTGATGAATGAATTAACAACTTTGGTGGGGACCGTGGTCACAGCTGAAAACCAAGCAGAGCGCAATGCGGAGATTGCAAGGCTTAAGGAGTAGATGACCAAGGCCCAGGAGGACATCAACGCAGAGAATGACAGGATGGCCACAGTACGGGCTCAGATTGAGGCTGAGTCGGAGCGTGTGAAAGCAGAGGCTTGGAGCTTAAGTCTGGATCAGAACGCCTCCAACGCAGTCCTTCAGAGGAGGCACCAGACCCACCTGCCTTTACACTATGAGCCCATGAATCTGTTTAACACACCCGGGGCGGGACCAAGTACCCCCACTGGTTATACCTCAAGCGACAGAAGCACCTGGGAACAGGGCGGCAGCTCAGCCTCAACAGTCAGACCCGCCTCGTAGGGGCCAGACCCCGCCTCAGCATTTTGCGACACTACCGGGTCATTTTTTAACCCGGTGGATAACATGGTAGCAGCGGCTACGCGGCTCAATGCACTCCCAATAACCGGTGAGTTGCCCAGTGCAGTGGAAGCATGGAACACCATTGAGTTACTCCAAACAGCAATTGCGCAGCAGGAGAAGTATTCATACAGTCGTGACCCTGAACTAGTTAAGGTTAAAGCGATGGATTTATGTCACGAGAGAGCCAGCTTATGGGATGAAAGGTTATCATGCCAAGCTTCTTTGAAGCAAAACTTGAGTTATTCAAAAAACAAAATAGAGCTAGTCTCTTTTGATCATGTCTTCAAAGCCGACTTACAAATATTTGAGATATACATGTATATGTTCTCTGTTTCTTTTTTTATAGGAATTTTGTGTTCTTCATCATATGAATGCTATAAGTCCTTGGATCACAGAAGGTCCAGGTTAGCATTGCTCATAATTGAGTTTATAGCAGCCATGACCTGCCCAGGGGATTGTTCAAAAAATTTAAGACCATGAGTCATTGGGTTATAACCCGCCCTGATTTTTTACTATAACTCGCCAGTACAGGCATTAACGGATATTTCACATCTGATATATCAAGACTAAGTGCGGAGATATTGCTCAGATATGCATCTACAACTTGATTAAGCATACAAAGGAGATTCAACCACTGGAGCATAAGTCGGCATAACATGCTCGAAGGCATGACAAGGGAGCACAATATTTTTCACTAAGCTATTACAAGGCTACAACGAAGCCCAAAAATGTGTGTTCAGCAAAGTCTTTTTAGGAGTTGTATCACTCCTTTGGATCGGCCTCTGAGCCGTCCGGGTTAGATCCCGCCGGGTTAACATCATCTTGGCGCCTTGTGGTGGTGGTGCCCGGGTCAGCCGGTGTTGGTTCTTCGCTGGAAATCTGAAGATTATCGGAGGTCCAGTCTATACCAGTTAAGGCCTCAAAAGTTGCTTCATCATTGATGATATTTGAAGAGTCAATATCAGAGGCGAAGATATGCTTACGCCTTTGGGGAGTCAGGTCGACCACGTCAAAAGAGGGTGGCTTGATTCGTTTGTTATTGCCATCATAAGCCGGTTGGTAGCAATGCAGATCCAATTCTTGGGCAAATTTGCATGCCAAGGGACGCATCTCTTTGAGGCATTGGGCATAATCTGATTCAATAAAAGCAGAGTCGTCATCCTTGTACTCTGGGAACCCGCCTGCCATCTCTTCAGGGTCAAGCTCAGTTTGATAAGCCTTTGCCTAGCCTAACCCGACTATAGCCCTTGCACGGGCGGCTGATCTTTTCTGCTCTTCAATCTGACTAGGTACTATGGACAGTTGGTCCAACACCTCTCTGATAAACTGTGTTGGCCTTTTGCCATTAGAAACTGCCACAAGAGTACGCAGGCTGCCGGCATATAATTGTTCCATCAAAGTATAGATGGCCTTCAACTTCACCAGCATGTTTTGTCCAAGACTGGCACTCCTAGCAGCTGTCATGCATATAAAAACAAGAAAAGTCAGGCGAGTTAATAAATAAAGGATTGTGAGTCGCCAGGCAGATTGATCTTAATTCATCAAATGGTTTCCCTTACCAAAAATTACGGCTGTCATTCGGGAAATATGACCCTTTAAGCCAGACAACTCTTTAGTCACGGACTTAAGCTGGTTTTCTGCATCTTCCGCTCTTTTCAGTAGCGCGGCCTTTTCAGTATCCCAGGCAGCTCTTTCAGTATCAAATTTGGCCTTGATCTTTTCATGATCTTCCAAAGCAGACTTCAACTTTGACTCGGCTTTGATGCTTTCAGCCTGTTGATATTCCACATTTTTCCTTAAGTCGCCAAGTTGCGACTCCTTCAGGCTTAAAGCTTCCTGAAAGAAGGGTTTGAAACCATGGTTACAGATCAGCATTGAGCAGATTTGTTATGATACAACTATTCAAGTCCCAAGCACATTGCAAGCAATATACTTGGCACTTGGGGGCTAATGTTGGTCATTTCAATCTATATTCTTACCCGGCTCAAAGATAAGCCAGCCCTTGGGGGCTACATCTTTTCTTTTTGCAACAAGTGATTACAAGACCCGAGTTATCTCTTGAAGATAACCCGGCCCTTGGGGGCTACATGATGATTTTTCTGCAAGCACAAGTTTAAAGAACCGGCTTATCATTTGCATGATAACCCGGCCCTTAGGGGCTACGCTTTGGAGTTTTCATATTATTCTACAAAATTTTAAACACACTCAAAGGATTTTCCTATGCTGAAGACTTGGGGGCTATATAAGGATATATAACCAGTGGAGATAGGGATATACCTCATATTTCTTCCGCATCATGTTCACTAGGCTTGCTTCCATCTCCCTGCTTGTGGCGGCATAGCTTAAGGCATGAAGATCCTCAGCGCTAAGTTCCTCGTAATTGGCAGATCAAGCTTGAACTTGCCCTTATCCATTGAAGGCGACTCATTTTTTGCTATGTGCTTGGTGAGCACATGAGAAGTTTCAGGATTCTTCTGACTCGCCCCAATAATAACAATGTCATCATTGGTCTTATCAGAAGGAACTTCTTCAGATGCCTTCAAAGGGCTTGATGGGTCAACATCCTTCGCCGGGTCTTCAGTGCTAGTTTGAGTATTCATAGATTCGGTGACTACTGGTTCATCTTGAGCAACCAGATCATCACAATCAGCCAGCTGGCCTTTGTTTTCATCAACCCGGGCATCAGGATTTTCTAGAGGGGGGTTTTTAGACTCAGGAATGTTTTAGCCCATGGATGACTTGCCAAGTTTTCTTCTTGAACTTGGCTTGGGCCCTGTAGCCAAGACACATATTGTTTTATATAATGGAGACTACAGTAAAATGTTCAGTTGGAGAAATGATTACCCCGAATTTATGATTAGAGCCGGTAGTTGTGTTCCAGTTGATCCTCCAGATGACGGAGGCGTTTCCTGATAGTTGGAGTCAGAAGGGTTAAGAGGTTGCCGCACGAGACCGGCTCGTGGAAGATATAGAGTCGGGCTTTGAGGCACCTCATTGTGATGTTTTCGAGGAGCTGGCGTGTTGGATAAACCGGCCATGAGATCTTCAAAGCCGCCGCTCCGGGTCTGACGCCTGGACTCATGCTGCTGCTTCTTCAAAAGAAAGTTGGGTTCCAAATAAGCATGAGGGTGAGAAAATCTTACTTTTCGGATGACCCGCCGTGTTTTCTTTCTTGGCAAGGGTTCTGAATCGGAGGAGACAGGAATTACCTCTGCTTTGTTGGCCTGGCTTGTCTCCACTTTGTCCTGAGAGGAATCAACATCTATAACTTGCATGAAAAGAAGACCAACGAAGTGAAGTTCTACCTCCGACTCATCTAGCTGGAGTAGCTCTTCTGCTGTCTGTTTCTTTTGGCGAGCTAGAACACGAGGCTACACTGCTTTACTCTTCTTAGCTGGCATGGCTGCTATTATTTTCTTCTTCCAGAAAGTAGAACCGGCCTATATACATACACACACACACACACACACACACACACACACACACACACACACACACACACATATATATATATATATATATATTGGCAGTAATTTAAAGGGATTTTTACATCTGTGCCCCTGGTTCCTTAGCTCTACTCATTTATCCCCACGCTCTTAACTTTTGCTCACTTTTTCCCACTCCCTTGTCTGAAACCCTCATAAATGGTCACAACGGAGGATGCCATCGGGTCAAACCATTGACCGTTAACTCTGACGAGTGGGGTCACATTGAGACACGTCAGATGAGCTTGTCTGAGGGATCCCCTTGTCTGAACTCTGAACCTTGAGCAACGATAGCACCAGGCCGCTATGCCCCCTCCGCCGCCGTCGTGCAACCTCCGCCGCCGTCGTGCCCTCCAACGACTAACCCCATTTCTCCTCTGCCGCCGTCGTGCCCTCCACCAGATCTACCCCCACATCCCCCTCAGGATTAAGCAGCGATGTCAGGGGAGCAGGTTCTCAAGCCCATCGACCGTGGAGAGGATTGGGTCGAATCGGCGGCGGATAAGTGGTGGATAATTCATGGATTACACCTGGGTAAGCGTCGTTTCCCCTCTAACATATTTGCTGATTCATACATTCGGCCCTATTTGACAGCTAGTCACGTGAATCGATCAAATTTTGTTGAATTGTTCCTGGCCTAACTGTAACTTTTCCTTATTTGAATCAAATAGGATTGATCCTACGCTTGCTTTCCGGCTGGCGGTTACGATGGAAGTTAGTGTGCTGCGCGGTAGAAAACCGCATATGATTACTGGATTTTTCTATCCAAAGGCGGTAGAAACAAGTATGTCGTTGAAAGATTTGCTCGCGGCGCTCCAAAATTCTTCATATGGGTGGAGCCTTGCCGATGCTGTTGAACTGAAATTTTTCAGCAGTACCGAGCAAAAATTTCTCCCACTAACTTGCGATGAGCATCTTGGATTGCTCTTTACTTTGAATGCTGAAAGACGCTTCGGTAAAATCCTTATCGAGGTGCTTCAGCCATGCTATGAACATGACAAGGGGAAATCTTCTGTCCCTGCTAATAGCGAGCGCCCCGGCACTCCTTGTAGGTCAAAAACAAGCAAAGCTAGTGGTTCTGAAAGTCACAGTATGTCTGTTGCCGCTTCTAGTGCCGCTTCTCCTGTCGCTGCTGCAGCCGATCTAGAGCAAGATGCAGCCAGACGAAGAGGTGCCTCGAAATGATGATGAGGATGAGAATATGTTCCCTGATCTTGATGATACTGTCAGTAAACAAGCAATGGAAGATGGATATCAGGAGCAACCTATCAGCCGTGCTAGATTTGATGACACTGACGATGAAGAGAGGCAGGAGAACATCGACAGCCTAGTTTTAGATGAATATGATGGTGAGGACATGCCAACAATTGAGTGGAATAGGGAAGATCTTTAGCTAGCTGTCGGGACCATATTCCAGTCGATGGTGGACTGTCATAATGCAGTGACTACATATTGCATTCTCACTGAAAATACATATGTGGTTGATAGGAGTGAGCCAACAAGGTTCATTGTTCATTGCACATATGATAGGTGTAGATGGAGGTTGCATGCATCACATATGTTGAGGAGCAAGTTATTCAGGTTTGTGTATTTCAGTTTATACTAATTCATTTTATTTTCAGATCATTGTGTAATGTTTTCTAACAATATTTTGTTTGGGTCCCATTTTGTTTCAGATAAAAAGAACCCACACCAGCACACTTGTCCACCTGGAGGGGGGGAGGGAAGGCTAAAACAAAGCTAGCAAATACTAGGTGGGTGGCAGATGCAATTTTGGATTGGTTGAGAGAAACACCAACACTTGGTCCAACAACACTCCATGGAAAGCTATTTGAGAAGTACAAGATTGATATACCTTACATGAGAATTTTCTATGCTAAGGAAATGGCTCTTGACAGGATTAATGGTCCTTGGAATGAGAGCTTTCAGTTGCTCTACACATTTAAATATGAAGTGGAAGCTGCTAGTCCAGGGAGTGTTGTAGAGATTGACAAGCATACAGTTACATACAAAATAAAAGGGAAGTCATTTCAGAAGGAGTTCTTCAGGAGGGCTTTTGTTTGTTTCAAGGCTTGTTGGCAGGGTTTTCTTGATGGTTGCAGGCCCTATTTGGCTGTTGATGCAACTTCTTTGACTGGAAGGTGGAGAGGACAACTAGTGACAGCTTCTGCAGTTGATGGACACAACTGGCTATTCCCAGTTGCATTGGTGTGGTGGAGGCAGAGTCTGAGGAAAGTTGGGTCTGGTTTCTGCAGTAGTTGCGCAACCTTATAGGTACACCCGCAGGTTTAGCTATAAAGACAGATGCTTGCAAGGGTTTGGAGAGTGCAGTGGAAATTGTATTCCCTAGAGTGGAGCATAGGGAATGTATGCGACACCTAGCGCAGAATTTTAGAAACAAATTCAAAGGTAAAGTTTATGATGAGAACTTATGGCCAGCATCATACACATGCAGTGAGAGGAAGCATGAGCATCATTTGAGAGTTTTGTATGCTCACAATCCTCTGGTGAAGGAGTACCTAGATGCACATCATGGAAAGTTGTAGTCAAGAAGCAAATTCAATGAAATCTGCAAAGTAGACTATATGACTAGTAACCTGGCAGAGTGTTTCAATGCAAAGATCAAGTCATTGAAAGGGCTTCTGATATGGAAAATATTTGATAAGATTCGACAGATGATCATGATAAAGATGGCTCTTCGCAAAAGAATTGCAGAAATAGAATATGTTGGCCATCTTATGCTCCCATCTCTTATTAAGTCATTGAATGCCAAGGCAAGAGGACTGAACATGAAATGCATTCGAGCGGCGACACATGAGGCTGAGGTAACATATACTGACAGTAAAACAGGGAATGGAGATATCCAGTTAACCTAGCAACTAGGGAATGCAGTTGTAGGCAATGGCAGCTCCGTGGGAAGCCATGCATACATGCCCTACATCTGATGACTGTTATAGGTGGTGAAGATGGTGAAGTTGATCAATACATCTCTGAATATTTTTCTGTTGCCAAATTCAAGGCTGCTTATGCTTCCAATGTGCCTGCACTCTTGGGAAAAGACCAATGGAACATAGTAGATCCAGGGTTCACTACATTCTCCTGTACTGACTAGACTACCAGGAAGACCAAGGAAAAACAGGATCTGAAGAGGTGAAGAGGGCCGTGTAAAAAGACAGCGTAAGTGCAAAAAATGTGGAACCCTAGGGCACATTGCTAGGAAATGTACAAACCCAGTGGATGCTTCATTTGGAGAAGAGGAACAATGGGCAGCAACAAATGCAGAGGAGAATGCAGCATTAGAGCAGATTGAAGCTAATACAGAGGAGAATGCAGCATTAGAGCAGATTGAAGCTAATACAGAGGAGAATGAAGTAGCAAAGCAGATTGTAGCTAATTCAGAGGAGAATGAAGCAACTAAATTAGCACTGCCAGCAGCTTGGTATGTGTGCAACAACCTTCCCTTTTTATGCATTTTTCTCTTTTTATCGATGGCTTATAATCTTTTTTGTGTTTGGCCTAGCTCTAGGAAAATTAGAGGAAAAGGGGAGAAAAGGCCAAGAGAGAAAGAATTTGAAGAATATGAAGCCATGGCTTATGAAGGTTTTGAACCCCATCAACTGGCCAGTGCAACTACTCCGTCAACACCTCGACAGCCACCACCCGAAGTGAAGATCAAAAGGAAGAAGAAAAAGGTGCATATCCCACCTAGGGAAACCAGGAGCAAGGCTGTTAAGCTGTCTCGGAACACAAGGAGCAAGGCAAAGATGTGGAATGCAAGTTGAATGCAAGTTGTAAACTTTGAACTTTAAGGATTTGTACTAAGGTTGTGAAAACTTGTAAGGTTTAATAATGCTATTCGTACTTTGATGTGAAATTTGAAGCAAAATTTGAATTTGAGGCAAATTTTGAATTTGAACCAACACTTGAACTCCGATCTGTGGTGTGATGTTGCAATGTTTGCTGAACTATTATAAACATTAGGTGATCAATCCGATCTCTTTTGCGTGGTAAAACTTATAGTCATGGGAAATGTGCTCCGAAGCTAGGGTAAACTGCCCCATTTGTAATCAAGTATTTTTTGGACCTACTCTAAATGAGCCAAATATTTTTTATTAATACCTATTCAATCTATATAGTGTAGATTCGAAGTCTCACTATTTATTGAATCAATCTTCATTTTTTACATTTTTTTGAAAATAATGTGATTTAATAGAAAACCATTAAAAACACGTTTAAAATATGAAAAAAGAAAACTAAGTTCAGATCCTTCTTATTCACTTTGAAATGAAGCTTTGGTGATTTTTTATATTTTTTTTAATTTTTCAAAAAACCTACCTCCTTTCCTTGAACTCTCTACAACGTTGTACATGATAGCTCATATGTGTGAATATTTTTTCATGAAAATGTCCATAGAACAAGTTTATGATTTTTTGTTGGTAACATGTCACATAAGACAATATTGTGCGTAGGTTTTATATTTTTTTCGGTTTTTTTAAATTAATGGTGCTCATTTAACCACGATCGTGCCAGCTAGGTTTTTTTTTTGAAAATGACCGTAGACCAAGTTTAGTATTTTTCCTCGTTAGTGTGTCTTATAAAACAACGATTCGCGAAGGTTTCAAATTTTTTGGATTTTTTTTTTAAATTAGTTATGCTCAGTCAAACACAAGATAACCCCGTTGACCAACTCAAAACCCCGCGGGGTTTCGCCTAATCCTAGCTCCGAACATCAGCCGTCCGATCATACCCTAGCGCCAAGCGACAGCCCTCAGATATGGTCTTCTATAAGGAATTCTGAGGCAAGGGTGCGTGCAGGCTCCGCGCCGTTGGATCACCAGGACGGCTCCGCATCGTTGGATCCTTTGGCGATCCACGAGACATTGGTTGTGCTCACCCACCATTGCCTCCCCTGTCTTCTTCTTCTTCTTCTGCGGCGACCAGAGGAGCCACTCGTCTACTTCTTCTTCTCCGGCGACTAGATATGTCGAGCTCCACTTCAGCCTCCCGCCCCTCGTGGCCCTAGTATGGTCCAGTGCCCATGGAGCGATGCCCTGACTGCCCACACACCGCGCCACTGAAAAGGTTGACTTCGAGCGAGGAGAAGAATGGCAACTTTGGGCGCGAGTTCGTGAAATGCGAGAGCAAGCCAGAGGGGCAGGTTAGATCTCATGATTTTTCTTTGACCCTTTCTTTTTCTCTTTGCTTCTAATTCTTTTTCATTGGATCTGAGATTTAGGGTTCATGATTTCGTTTTAGATCATGAAGAAATGCACACATTTTGAATGGATGGATGACTACGTTCGGAGGCTTCAAGGGGAGGGCTTGCTTCAATTCAATGGGGCCGTAACCCAGGAGGTCAATCTGCCGTCAGCCACTCGGAATTTGGTCTTTGAAAGTGCTGCTCCGACAGTTGGGGATGAGGATCTGAAGGGGGAATTATAGAAGATGAACAAGAACTTGAGGCAGATGATTCAATTGAACAAGGAGGCGAATCTGATAGCTTTAGGATTTTATATTTGTATTGTTGCTCTAGGATTTGCTTACTTGATGGTCATCACTCGTTAGAGATGTTATTTGTGTCATGTCATGTGCTTTACGATTTGCTTAAGGGTTTGTGGATCATGTGCTCACTGTGTTGCTTAATTTGTGGATCATGTGCTCTCTGTGTTGCTTAAACTATGTCTCTATCTCCATCTCTGAATCTCTATAGGTGTTAGTTTTTGACACTTTCAGTTTCGTCAGACAACACCGAGGGCAAGAGAAAAAATGTAGTTATTGGGCCCAAAATGAAACCAAGCTCTAGTTGGGCCGTGGCAATGCGTTGACTGTGGAAGGCCCACAAAGATTAAAGAGGCCTAGAAAAATAGTGCATGCGATGGCTCTGTTTTTCCTCTGTTTTTTTTTGCTTGACTGTTTTGATTGCACCTACAGAGATTGAGTGCACGTTGGTTACATTACAAGAATAGGTTACATCGTTTGAAATTACACAACAATTGATATTGCCACCAAGAGCCACCAACAAGTAAACAATGGGCTACCCTTCAAAAATAATTTTCATCCTGCCAAATGGCCACAAACTATTCAAAAATAGCTTCTTTTTGTTCATACAATATAGGTATCCTACAATATATATGGGCACCAACAATTCAAAAAATTTAGCTTCTTTTTCTTCTTTTCAACATCAACATGGCTCATCTTTCCAGCTTTAATTTCCTTTTTAACACCTCAACTAATCCATTAGCCGCGCGTGCCAAAACTTGGAACCAATAAAACCTATAATATAAGGGCCACCATTAATTTCATCATGCCAAATGGCCACAAACTATTAAAAAATTACCTTGTTTTTGTTCATACAATATACGGAATAGGGCCACCAACAATTCAAAAAAATTAGCTTTTCTCCTTCTTCTTTTCAATATCAGCATGGCTCATTTTTCTAGCTTTAGTTTCCTTTTTGACACTTCAACTAGTCCATTATCCGCGTGTGTGAAAACTTGACCCTAAAATATAAGGGCCTACTCTAAATGGGCCAGTTAAACTTGACCTGCACAACATGAATATAACAAGACGAATGGGCTACCCTCCAACCATTTTTACAAGGCTAACCCCAAAACTTGCTGGTTTTCATTGAGGGATACCCTTTCATTGATTGATTTAGCAGAAGGGCTCGTCTACGGCACCATATCCATCTAGCGATATCTCACATCAAATAAGATAGAAATAGCAAGCAAAACACAGATAACCAACGACATATCAAATAAGGGTAGCAAGCATAACAAAGTTCTTAGGGGATAACACGACAGAGATAAAAAGTTCATGGTACAACCAACGACATAATTAAGATAGAAATATATAAAAGATAAAAAGCCCTAACACCCTAGGGCAAGACAAGCTTCACGAGACCGGGCCTTCACCACCATCTTCACTGCTCCTCCTCTCCACTGCTCCTCCTCCATGCCGTCCTCGCCGATGTAGTAGGGGAGGCTGTGCATACCGTTGCGTGTGGGGAAGATGCTGTTGAACTCCGTGAAGATGTTGTAGGTGGTGAATGCGATGAACTCGTACCCACACCAAAACACCTTGCCGAGGAGGTAGTACGCATCGAATCTGTTGGTGAAGTTGGCGATGCGCACTATCGCCGGAGTGGTGGAGTTTGGACGCACTTCCTCCAGTCGGAACATCACTGGCGAGCCCGCCGGGAGGTGGGCGAAGACCGCACCGAGGAACCACTGGGCAAACTCCTTTCCACCCCTCCAGCGTGAGAACACCCACACTCGAAGCGTCCTCTCCACGATGACACTGGTGGGATACCGCCTCTCCGGCACGATCGGTGGGAGCTTGAAGGTGGGGCCGTTGTACTGCATCCTCGCCTGGCTTTGAGAGTGCTCTGGGTTTGGTTGAAGAAGAGAAGGGGGCATCGCAAATGGAGTGTGGAGAATAGGTGGAGGGGTGGGTGGTTTAAATAGAGAAAGGGGAAGGGAAGGGGAGTGACATCGGCCGCGCTTTGGATTTGTTACGTTCAAACGAGCGGCGTCGATCGATATGCCACTTTAATTGCCACATTGAATAGTTGTGAGTGGATCAAAAAGTATGAAACAATGCTCTACATCGAGCAGACAAGCGTGCGAAATGAGATGAACCAGCGGCAGCGACCGTCCCTGCGTCCGTGGTGGCTCGCGTGCAGAAAGAGGCCGGTCAGCGTCCGTGGCGGCTCGCGTGCAAAAAGAGGCCGATCAGTGTCCGTGGCGGCTCGCGTGCAAAAAGAGGGCGGTCAGCGCATCGTGGCGGCGAGCATCAGCGCATGCAGGCAGGCTAGCTATGTGCATGCATAGCAGGCTAGCAGGACATGTCGTGCATGCATAGCAGGCTCATGTCATTGCGGCACGCGCAGGGCCCAACAATCTAACCACGGCCCAAATTGGACGAACAGCGGCACCGTCCAACATGGCCCCAATTGTCAGGTCCAATGGGCGACACAGTCCAGCGCGGCCCCACTCGTCAGAGTTAACGGTCAAAGCACTGACCCGACGACATCCATCGTTTGTGACCATTTCTGAGGATTTCAGACAAGAGAGTGGGGAAAAGTGAGCAAATGTTAAGAGCATGGGGATGAATGAGTATGGCTAAGGAACTAGGGGCACAGATGTAAAAAACCCTAATTTAAAAGGATATGAAGCATAAAAGATAGATAAGCAAGATGAAGATTTACTCAAAGTACTTACCGCATGAGCCGGATTAGAAATGCAGAAAGGCCTCAGCCCCGTTTTATAGCAGGCTTCTTGAGGCTCCCCAAGCAGTGACTTAACCATTTCATTAATCTCCCCATCAGTCAGAGGTTTTTGATTATAGCATTGCAGGTCCTTCACATCACCAGTGTATTGGCACATTAAGCCGCTGCACCGGCTCAGTGGTAAAATCCTCCATGAGACCCACCAGTGGGTCAAGTCGACTCTGGTTAAGCCGTTGGCTATTAAAGCCCTTGTCTTTGAAAATATGTGCACATACTGAGCGTGTTCTGTGGCGGTTAATCGACCAGGAAGCTCGTTGGTGATACTAAGCCGGTATGGGCGATAACCCGGCAAGGGGTTTTCTTCAGACGAAGCAGTGTTTCGGTAATAGAACCAAGTGCGGTTCCAGCCCTTGGCATGTCAGAGCAGTACGGCTGAGGGAAAGGTTACATCTCTCCGCCTCTGGATGGAAACACCTCCAAGCTCTAGGCTGGGCCCGTCTGTCATTTTAGTTTGGCGGTTGATATAAAAGAAATCTTTAAAGAGATCAACAGTGGGCTCTTCTTGCAGATACACTTCACAGTATACTCGAAATTGGCACAGATTGGAGACGGAGTTGGGACCGATATCTTGAGGATGAAGCTTGTAAAAATGCAGAGGGTCCCGGATTTTTTTTGACCTAGGTGGTGAAAAGCCATGGAGGAGGTGATCCGTAAAAATCACAACTTCACCCTCTCCGGGTTGAGGAATAGTTACAGGACCGAGAACCCGCCAGTGGATAACTTCTTTAGCCGATAAAACACCCATGTCCACATACTCATTGAGCATGAGCTCTGAGACTTGGGAGGCTACCCAGTCACAAGAAGTGGGAGCTTTAGACATGATTGGCCGGGTTAAAAAGCTGCGAACAAGGAATAAGAGTATGGTGGGTTAAAACTGCAATGATAAGCCGCCTAAGTGATTACATGATATCTCAGCAATAATAGGCCAGTTACGACTATAAGATGGCAAACGTGTTACGGTAACCATTGAGAAATTATGAGCGCCCTGACTATGGGAGTGAGGTGACTATTAGGCCGTTAAAATACGGCGGGTTAAAATATGAAAGTACAAGCCGGCAGCATGCTGGCGGGTCGTCTAAGCAGAGATTTATTGAAGCTATTGCTAAGTATGGAACAACAGATTTCGTTACAAGTGTAAGAAATTTCAGATCTATGAGCAGTTTAAAAACGAAGAGAAATTACCTAGCAAAAAGACTAGGGCGGCAGAGGTTGCTTGCTAGTTCATGAGTTGTATTGAGAATGCAGAACATCTACAAAGGGGACGAATCTCAAAGATAAAGCCACAGTATTTCTATGAATATTTTGGGCAAAAAGGAAGATCTACGAGGTAGACGGAGGAGTAATGGAGATGAACTTCGACGAACTACGAAAGCTCCGATAATCTAAATACAGATCTGAGAGGAAGGGTTAGTTGGTACCTGGTAACTGTTGAAGATAGCGGCGGCGTGTGGCAAGGCTCCGGTGAAGACTTGGAGGAGCGCCGTGGTACTGGCGGAGATGGCCGGAGATGTTGCTAGTCGCGGCGGAGCTTTGGTTGCTGACGTCCTAGCGCAAGGAAGAGGACAAAGTGGAGGGGGCGGTGTGCAAAGTAAAAACGTGCCCTCCCTCCGTACCTATTTATAAGGAAGAGGCAGATGAAATAAATGGTAGGCGCGAGAAACGAGGCGGCACAGTAGCTTTTTTTAGCTTGACGGGCGCCTCGATTTTCAGGATAAAGATATATGTTTAAAGGACTTGCAGTGATGTCATCATTTATTTTATTTAATTATGGATGATGAAGTCAGCAAGTGGATGGAAAATTATTAAGTCTGAAAATTCGATGAGCTGGCATATGGCGGTTTAAGGAAGAATGACATTTATCAGAAGACTCGCCTGTTCAAGAGGAGGAAGATTGGCATGAACAAGTTCAAGACAATCTAGGGCCTAATGTTGGGGATATAACCCTAGGATATGACCTGCCGTGCTAGGCCGGGTCGTAGAGGTGGCGAGTCAATAGCTCAAGGCGAACATGGGCTGTGGGCGGGAAATATTGAAGACCCGACGGGCGGCTCTTGAGCAGGCCGGCTGTTAAGCCCAGCACAGTGGATGGTGGTTCATGGCCTGGAAGGTGCAAGCTGCCCTGAGCTTTCCTTACTTGGAGAACAGGGCTGGTTAGAGATGCATCTGGTCACGAGTCTAAGTAAGATCCGGACTCTTGTAAACCGGCGGCCTCGACCTGTATATAAAGGCGAGTCCCCGGCATAGAAAGGACAGGTTATCGATAGCTAGGTTAAGCGAATCCGCTCCCTTGTAACCGATACTCAAGCAATACAACACAAAGCAGGACATAGGCTTTTACCTCCACTGTGAGGGACCGAACCTGGGTAAATTTGTGTCTTTCGTCCCATTCAACCCCTTCAAGCTAGTCACCGTAGCGATGGCCTTGCACCTAAGTCCTTTCACTAGGGCATCTACCATATTAATTGATACGTCTCCAACGTATCTATAATTTTTTATTATTCCATGCTGTTATATTATCATTTTTGGATGTTTTACAATCATTTTATAGCAACTTTATATCATTTTTTGGGACTAACCTATTGACATAGTGCCCAGTGCCAGTTGGTGTTTTTTGCTTATTTTTTACTTCGCAGAATATCAGTACCAAACGGAGTCCAAACGCAGCAAAACTTTTTGGAGATTTTTTTTGGACCAGAAGACACCTGTTGGGCCAAAGAAGTACCAGAGGGGGGCTCTGAGGGGAGCACAACCCACCTGGGCGCGCCTGGGGGCCCAGGCGCGCCCTGGTGGGTTGTGCCCACCTCGGCCGCCTCCCGCACCGCCTCTTTGCTCTATAAATACCCCGAAAATCCAAAAACCCTAGGGGAGTCAACGTAACAAAATTCCAGCCGCCGCAAGTTCCAGAAACACCAGATCCAATCTAGACACCATCACGGAGGGGTTCACCATCCTCATTGGTGCCTCTCCGATGATGCGTGAGTAGTTCATTGTAGACCTACGGGTCCGTAGTTAGTAGCTAGATGGCTTCCTCTCTCTCTTTTGATTCTCAATACAAAGGTCTCTTGGAGATCTATTTGTGGTAACTCTTTTTGCGTTGTGTTTGTTGGGATCCGATGAACTTTGAGTTTATGATCAGATCTTTTTATCCATGAAAGTTATTTGAGTTTTTTGATCTCTTATATGCATGATTACTTATAGCCTCGTATTTCTTCTTTGAATCTTTGGTTTAGTTAGGCCAACTAGATTGATTTTTCTTGCCATGGGAAGAGGTGCTTTGTGATGGGTTCGATCGTGCGGTGTTCTTTCCCAGTGACAGAAGGGGTAGCAAGACACGTATTAATCGTTGCTATTAAGGATAACAAGATGGGGTCTATTCCTACATGAATAGATCTTGTCTACATCATGTCATCATTCTTATTGCATTACTCCATTTCTCCATGAACTTAATACACTAGATGCATGCTGGATAGCGGTCGATGAGTGGAGTAATAGTAGTAGATGCAGGCAGGAGTCGGTCTACTAATCTTGGACATGATGCCTATATAATGATCATTGCCTGGATATCGTCATAATTATTTGAGGTTCTATCAATTGCCCAACAGTAATTTGTTTACCCACCGTATGCTATTTTCTCGACAGAAGCCACTAGTAAAATCTACGGCCCCCGGGTCTATTTTCTCATCATATATCTTCAGATCTATATTGCTATTTGCCTTTTTATTTATTTGCATCTTTTATTTTAATATCTATATTATCAAAAACCCAAAAATACCTCGCTGAATTTTATTTGCTTTTATTTTATTTGCATCTACCAATCTATCACTTTACCAATCTTTTACCCGAGAGGGATTGACAACCCCTCTTTTGCGTCGGGTTGCAAGTATTTGTTCTTTGTGTGCAGGTACCGTTTACATAGTGTTGCTTGGTTCTCCTACTGGTTCGATAACCTTGGTTTCATAACTGAGGGAAATACCTACCTTCACTATACTGCATCATCCCTTCCTCCTTGGGGAAAATACTAACGCAGAGACAATACAAGAAAGGATCATCAAAGAGAATTTCTGGCGCAGTTGCCGGGGAAGATCAAGTCAAGATAGTCTCCAGTCCACGCGCCAATTTCTAGCGCTGTTGCCGGGGAGACATCACCAACATCTATCAGGTTCCTAATCACAAATCTCATCTCCTTGCAATTTACATTATTTGCCATTTTCCTCTTGTTTCCATCTCCCCCACTTCACAAAAATTTGCCGTTTTATTCGCCCTCTTTTTCGTTAGCCTTTTTCTCGTTCGATCTTTTGTTTGCTTGTGTTACCATGTGCCTTTTATTTGCTTGCATCTTTGCTTGCTAAAAATCTATTGATATGGATCCTCATCCACTTGCTAATCTTTTCAAAGATCCAATTATGATGAACCAATTGCTAGTGAGTTGAGTGCACTTGATTATCTCTATGAAGTTTTGCTTGAAATTCATGAATCCGAAGATTGTGATGAAGTGTTGGAAGAAGAAATTGATAAAGTGATTCATGATATCTCTTTCAATGAAAAGCATGATTGCAATGGTGTTATTATAAATTCTATTAATGTCAATTGTGTTAATGATATGCAAAACCCCAAGCTTGGGGATGCTAATCTTGATATGTTCACTACTTATTGTAATGATCATGATTGGGGTGATTATTCTTATGAACTTGAAAACTTATTTAAGCCTCATGATGAATATGATATTGATCATAATGTTTGCAATAATATTGAAAGTGGGTTTGGAAGCGCGTCAACTTTAGGTAAAAATAATCCCACATATTTGGAGAGTGTTCAATCTTATGAAATTTTTGACAAAAGTGGGGTCGGAGAGGTCATGACTTTATTTGATGATAATCCCACTATTTTGGAAGAGTGTCAACTTTGCATGCATGTGGATCATGAAGAGAATATTTTATGTGATAGCTATATTGTTGAATTTGATTATGATCCTACATGTAATTATTATGAGAGGAAAATGTGGTTGTAGAAATTTTCATGTTACTAATTTACCTCTCGTTATGTTGAGATTGCTATTGTTTCTTTCTTCTTCCTCACATATGCTAAATATTTCTTGTCTTGATAATTTGTTTGCCTACAAAATGCCTATGCATAGGAAGCATGTTAGACTTAAATGTGTTTGTCACATGTTTTATGATGCTCTCTTTGTTTTTCACTTATTATCTTTCTTGTGAGCATCAATAAAATTTATGCCTAGCTAGGGGCGTAAAACGATAGCGCTTGTTGGGAGGCAACCCAATGAATAAATTTATTTTTGCCTTTTTCTTTCTGTTATTGAGTGTTTGCACAATTATGCCTCTGTTATGATTGTGTTTTTTAAGTTTTAATTAGTGTTTGGGCCATGCAAATCCTTTGGGATCATGTTGGGTGATAGTTGATTTGATCTTGTTGGAAAACTGAAACTTTTGTGGCCAGTAAAATAATTTTAGAAATTCACATAAGCAACAAAACATTCTGTATTTTTTACAAAATATTGATATACAAATTTCCTACGTTGTCCTAATTTTCAGAATTTTTCCAGTTACAGAAGTATGGGTTAAATGCATGTGTTTAAAGACTGTTCTGTTTTTGACAGATTCTGTTTTCATTGCATTGTGTGCTTATTTTGATGAATCTATGGACTTTATCGGGGGGTATAAGCCGTAGCAAAGTTGGAATACAGTAGATATAATGCAATAATAAAATATGAATGAGTTTTAACAGTACTTAAAATGAAGATTGGTTTTCTTATACTAACGGATCTCACGAAGGTTTTGTTAAGTTCTGTGTTATTGAAGTTTTCAAGTTTTGGGTGAGATCACGATGGATGAAGGAATAAGAAGTAAGAAGAGCCAAAGCTTGTGGAGGCCCCATGGCACCCCAAGATAATAACAATGAGAAACAAGCAACTAAGCTTGGGGATTCCCCGAGTGGCATCCCCTCTTTCTTCTAATGACCATCGGTATTTTACTTGGAACTATATTTTTATTCGTCACATATCATGAGTTTTGCTTGGAGCGTCTTGTATTATATGAGTCTTTTCTTGTTTTGCTTTTTAGTTTGTCACAAGTATCCTTGCTGAACACACCTATTTGAGAAAAGCCAAAATTATGCTATGAGTTGTTAGAATTGCTCTTTATGCTTCACTTAAAATTTTTGAGCTATGGAATTGCTCTAGTGCTTCACTTATATCTTTTTGAGCACGGTGTGCTTTATTAATTTTGAAGAAATCCTCTCATGCTTCACTTATATTATTTTGAGAGATGAAATTTTTTTATGCTCATGTTCATCACTTAAATTTATTTGAGCTTGCCAAAAGTAATTGCAATATATGAAACTAGTCCCAAAGTGATAGATATTCAAGAGGGATATAATAAAAACTTTCATGAAGATCATTGGACAAAATAAACTTGATTATTTGTAATAGTTTTGAGATATATGATAGTGATATGTGAGTCATGTTGGTGAGTAATTGTGCTTTAGTAAGAATATTGGTGTTAAGGTTTGTGATTCCCTATGCAAGCACGAAAGTCAATAGTTATGCAAAGAAATTACATCCTACTTGTGGTGCATTATTTGGTGTTAGTTATGCTTAATGCTCTCTTATGTGATTTTTCCTTTCTTGGTTGGATGCTTCTCAATATTTTTGCTAGCCTTCACTTGTACTAAGTACGAATACTACTTGTGCATCCAAAATCCTTAAAACCAGTTGTGCCATATGAGTCCACCATTCCTACCTATATGCGGTATTTCTGTGCCGTTCTATGCAAATTTGTATGTGCCATCTCTAATTTTCAAAATAAATTTCCTTTTGTGTGCTTGTACCACTCATGAAGCGGCAGGAGGTGCCCAATATTTTCCATGCTAGATGTGTTATTCTCAAGATGAGTGTTTATTCACTTGTCATTGCACGAGAGTATGACAAAGGTATTAGGGATGCCCAGTCCCGAAATGAAAAATGAATTTACTTTATGTTGTCAAATAATAAATTCCTTGGAAAGTGTTGGTATGGAGGGCACCCGTGAATACGGCTAGCCATGGATTGTGAAAGAATGGTGGAAAAAGGAATAAACTTTATTTTCTGTTTGGGAACCGCCTATGATATATCTAGCATGGAAATTGTTGGGAATTACTCGATCGTTTTCATTGACGGGAAAAGTATGCCACCCAAAATGTTTTTATCTCTCTTTTTTGCTTTGAGCTCTAGCACCTCTACAAATCCCTACTTCCCTCTGCGAAGGGCCTTTCTATTTACTTTATGCAATTTTTATTTTTTATTGAGTCTCCGTCTTCGCTTATAAAGCACCAACTAAGGGGCACTATGATCGTACTTGAGCATTGGATGTAGCTAATACACGAGTGTGTTTCATGAATGGATCAATGATTGAGCATGATGGGCTAGGGATAACTTTCTTTAGTGTTGATATTTTGAATGACATGGTTGCTTGTTGATATGCTTCAGTATTGAAATCTTCATGTCAAAACTAGACTATTGCTTTGAACCATATAAAAGTCCATATGTCCATGCTACAAAAAAAAGAATATGTGATGAACATGATAGGCAACATTCCACATCAAAAATTATGTTTTTATCATTTACCTACTCAAAGGACAAGCAGGAATTAAGCTTGGGGATGCTGATACGTCTCCAACGTATCTATAATTTTTTATTGTTCCATGCTGTTATATTATCATTCTTGGATGTTTTACAATCATTTTATAGCAACTTCGGATCTATATTGCTATTTGCCTTTTTATTTATTTGCATATTTTATTTTCAGACCTATATTATCAAAAACCCAAAAATACCTTGCTGAATTTTAATTGCTTTTGTTTTATTTGCATCTACCAATCTATCACTTTACCAATCTTTTACCCGAGAGGGATTGACAACCCCTCTTTTGTGTCGGGTTGCAAGTATTTGTTCTTTGTGTGAAGGTACCGTTTACATAGTGTTGCTTGGTTCTCCTACTGGTTCGATAACCTTGGTTTCATAACTGAGGGAAATACCTACCTTCACTGTACTGCATCATCCCTTCCTCCTTGGGGAAAATACTGACGCAGATACAATACAAGAAAGGATAATCATTAACAACACAATTGAGTGTGAGTAAACCGACCTCAATAGACGGCAAAATCGCAAGACCGCCGCACTTTGAGAGAGACGAGGAGCGAGAAGCGATACGGGCTGGTGGATATACTATAACTAGGTGTCGCATGGAAGCCAAGGAATATGTTGAATGCATGAGGTGGGCCATGTATGATGTAGCTACGTTGGGCTGCCGTGTTTCGGACTCTTTCGGTTAAATGTGGAGAGATTGGGTTGATTTTATATCGCTGAATAATATAAAATATTGTGAGTGTAGACGCTTCGCCGCGAGGTTCCTTGCTCCTTCTCAGCCGTCGGAAATCTATGTTCTTCCACTCTCTTTTTTTTACATGAGCTTTGTTCATCCTTTTGCCAGCACGCGGGACATCCAGCATCAAGGTGCATGTGTCATGCAAGAAAATGGAGATAAGCAGTGCGTAAGTGAGTCGTGCACTTCGATGTCACGTACGCAATATTTTCTTCTCCTCGATGGCATGTGAATCGTGCACGTACTCAATGACGAAGCACGAGATGGTAGCCATGGACATGGTCGACCCTTTTTGGAGAGATTACTAAATAACTTTGATGTGTCCCGTCAACTCGCAGAACAACGAAAAGCTTGCTCACTATGCCCTTTCCCTTGCCCACGCGCGCGCGGTGGCTCACAGCACGAAGAGAAGCTTTTGCTTACAATAAGTGGGCTTTATACAAGCGGTGGATAGGCAACACTTCATTCGGTGTCAGATTGCCAGAAGTATATACTGTAGTACCATCATCATTGTTCGACTTCCGAAAGAGGCGAAGAGCCAAGCGCAAGGTCACCTACTGACCTTAGTAGTACTATAGCCAAAGTTGTGCCACCTTTTTAGAGCATGGTACTACTCCCTCCATTTCTTTTCTTTCATTCCTATGAATCAAACGACCAATGTAGGAAAATTATTCGGGGGGTCTCTCGAACAGTGTTCCTCGAATCGCGCCTAGCATCACGGGGGTCAAACTCGGAGCCATTCATCTGGTACACATGGCATCCCAGATCAGGACACAAGGTGATGTACACGGTCAACGATAGTGTTGTGCTCAAACCGGACGTACACAGTCAAGGTCCACAGTCAAGGGGGTCAGGGCGGACGCGACCTCTCACTGCATCCGCCAATCAAGCGGCGCACCGGTCGAGGGCGCCGCCCACTGCACTCCCGGCTATACCTGCCTCCTCGCCGCATTCAAACATCTATTAAACCTACATGGAATCCGAGAAACCCACCTCAGCCACACGTCTGTTCAGGAGCGGGACGCCGGCTAAGCTCCTCCTTCCACCATTTTCTCCACTCTTTCGGTGGCATCTGACGAGTAGTTCTCTGGCATAAAAGCCGCCTGGGTGGCCCGCCGAGCCCGACAGTTACGAGCGAGGCAGCTCGCTGCTCCACCAACTTCACCTAGCTCGATGGAGACAGTTGCCGCCCTAAGCCAGCACGTGGTTCCGCAGCTGGCCGCTCCAATCCAGCTCGAAGATGAGTGCCGAGTTGCTCTGCGCCGGTGTGTCGGGGAGCACAGCGGCACAGGTGTCGTCACTGCCCTCGGCGACGCTGATGTCTACTACGCAACCTTCTTCTTGTAGACTCATGTTGGGCCTCCAAGCGCAGAGTTTTGTAGGACAGTAGCAAATTTCCCTCAAGTGGATGACCTAAGGTTTATCAATCCGTAGGAGGCGTAGGATGAAGATGGTCTCTCTCAAACAACCCTGCAACCAAATAACAAAGAGTCTCTTGTGTCCCCAACACACCCAATACAATGGTAAATTGTATAGGTGCACTAGTTCGGCGAAGAGATGGTGATACAAGTGTAATATGGATGGTAGATATAGGTTTTTGTAATCTGAAAATATAAAAACAGCAAGGTAGCAAGTAACAAAAGTGAGCGAAAACGGTATTGCAATGCTTCAAAACAAGTCCTAGGGTTCATACTTTCACTAGTGCAAGTTCTCTCAACAATGATAACATAATTAGATCATATAACAATCCCTCAACGTGCAACAAAGAGTCACTCCAAAGTCACTAATAGCGGAGAATAAACGAAGAGATTATTGTAGGGTACGAAACCACCTCAAAGTTATTCTTTCTGATCGATCTATTGGGCTATTCCTATAAGTGTCACAAACAGCCCTAGAGTTCGTACTAAAATAACACCTTAAGACACACATCAACCAAAACCCTAATGTCACCTAGATACTCCAATGTCACCACAAGTATCCGTGGGTTTGATTATACGATATGCATCACACAATCTCAGATTCATCTATTCAAACCAACACAAAGAACTTCAAAGAGTGCCCCAAAGTTTCTACCGGAGAGTCAAGACGAAAACGTGTGCCAACCCCTATGCATAAGTTCACAAGGTCACAGAACCCGCAAGTTGATCACCAAAACATACATCAAGTGGACCACGTGAATATCCCATTGCCACCACAGATAAGCACATGCAAGACATACATCAAGTGTTCTCAAATCCTTAAAGACTCAATCCGATAAGATAACTTCAAAGGGAAAACTCAATCCATTACAAGAAGGTAGAGGGGAGAAACATCATAAGATCCAACTATAATAGCAAAGCTCGCGGTACATCAAGATCGTGCCAAATCAAGAACACGAGAGAGAGAGATCAAACACATAGCTACTGGTACATACCCTCAGCCCCGAGGGTGAACTACTCCCTCCTCATCATGGAGAGCGCCGGGATGATGAAGATGGCCACCGGTGATGATTTCCCCCTCCGGCAGGGTGCCGGAACAGGGTCCCGATTGGTTTTTCATGGCTACAGAGGCTTGCGGCGGCGGAACTCCCGATCTAGGTTATGTCCTGGAGGTTTGGGGATATATAAGAGGTGTTGGCGTCGAGAACAAGTCAGGGGAGTACACGAGGGGCCCACAAGGTCGGAGGGCGCGCCCTAGGGGGGTGGGAGCGCCATCCAGCCTTGTGGTGGCCTCGGGACTCTTCTGGTGCATCTCCGGTACTCCGTGGGCTTCTTTTGGTCCAAAAACAATCGTCGTAAATTTTGAGCTCAATTGGACTCCGTCTGATATTCCTTTTCTGCGAAACTCAAAAACAAGGAAAAAACAGAAACTGGCACTGGGATCTAGGTTAATAGGTTAGTCCCAAAAATAATATAAAATAGCATCTAAATGCATATAAAACATCCAAGATAGATAATATAATAGCATGGAACAATCAAAATTTATAGATACGTTGGAGACGTATCAAGCATCCCCAAGCTTAATTCCTGCTCGTCCTCGAGTAGGTAAATGATAAAAACAGAATTTTTGATGTGGAATGCTACCTAACATATTCATCCATGTATTTTTTTCTTTATTGTGGCATGAATGTTTAGATCCATAAGATTCAAAACAAAGGTTTAATATTGACATAAAAACAATAATACTTCAAGCATACTAATAAGACAATTATGTCTTCTCAAAATAACATGGCCGAAGAAAGTTATCCCCACAAAATCATATAGTCTGGCTATGCTCCATCTTCATCACACAAAATATTTAAATCATGCACAACCCCGATGACAAGCCAAGCAATTGTTTCATACTTTTGATGTTCTCAAACTTTTTCAACTTTCACGCAATACATGAGCGTGAGCCATGGACATAGCACTATAGGTGGAATGGAATATGGTGGTTGTGGAGAAGACAAAAAGAAGGAGATAGTCTCACATCAACTAGGTGTATCAACAGGCTATGGAGATGCGCATCAATAGATATCAATGTGAGTGAGTAGGGATTGCCATGCAACGGATGCACTAGAGCTATAAGTTTATGAAAGCTCAAAAAGAAACTAAGTGGGTGTGCATCCAACTTGCTTGTTCACGAAGACCTAGGGAAATTTGAGGAAGCCCATCATTGCAATATACAAGCCAAGTTCTATAATGAAAAATTCCCACTAGTATATGAAAGTGACAACATAGAAGACTCTCTATCATGAAGATCATGGTGCTACTTTGAAGCACAAGTGTGGTAAAAGGATAGTAGCATTGCCCCTTCTCTCTTTTTCTCTCATTTTTTTGGGGCCTTCTCTTTTTTCTTTTGGCCTCTTTTTTATTATTATTATTTTTTCGTCCGGAGTCTCATCCCAACTATTGGGGGAATCATAGTCTCCATCATCCTTTCCTCACCGGGACAATGCTCTAATAATGATGATCATCACACTTTTATTTATTTACAACTCAAGAATTACAACTCGATTCTTAGAACAAAATATGACTCTATGTGAATGCCTCCAGCGGTGTACTGGGATGTGCAATGAATCAAGAATGACATGTTTGAAAGAATTATGAACGGTGGCTTTGCCACAAATACGATGTCAACTACATGATCATGCAAAGCAATATGACAATGATGAAGCGTGTCATAATAAACGGAACGGTGGAAAGTTGCATGGCAATATATCTCGGATGTCGGGGTTGCTAGAGCTCGTCGGGCAAGCACTCTCCATGTACGTATCTGCGTCCATGCTCGCGCTCTCCGTCGGTCGTCCTCGGCATCGCCATCGTGGTATGCAACCTCGCCCTTGTGGTGACCACCATCGCTGGAGTGGGACAACGGACTCGTCTTTAACAACACCGCAAAGTGCGTCACCACAGTTGTGGTGGCCAGGACGTGGCGAAAGAACGATGTCCTTTATTTCGTAGGTAATTGGCATTACCTCACACTCGTCTAGACGGCTCGGTAGCTCATGAAGCAGCACCAACAACATGCCTTGTGCGTCTAGTACTCCATTGTAGTCGTAGTTGCTGCATGCGCAACTCGGGTTGCAGTTGTAGGTGAGCACGGTGACGCTGCATGGACATCCATCAATAGTGGCTGGTATGAGGATTGGAGGGGAATTTGGCTTGTACATGATTTAATCCCCCACAATACCTGTTAATCCCCATTAAAACCCCTTGAACCGCACAGGCCCTTAAGGTTAAAAATGACCGGGATTACACAGGACAGGGTAAAAACTTTAGGGGTTTAAAGGTGGGGGTTTGTTTCTGACTAACTCTACAACCTCAAGGTTTATAAATCGGACTTCACTCTCCCCTCACGCACACGCGCGGGTACACTCACGGTGGAGCGCATTTGCACACGAAAAGGCAGGTAACTGATACGTCTCCATCGTATCTACTTTTTCAAACTCTTTTGCCCTTGTTTTGGACTCTAATTTGCATGATTTGAATGAAACTAACCTAGACAGACGCTATTTTCAGCAGAATTGCCATGGTGTTATTTTTGTGCAGAAATAAAAGTTCTCAGATTGACCTGAAAATTTACAGAGAATTTTTATGGAATATATAAAAAATACTGGCGGAAAAAGATACCTGAGGGGGACCACCCAGGGGCCACAAGCCCAGGGGCGCGCCTACCCCCCAGGGGGCGCCTACCTGGCTTGTGGGCCCCCTGGGCCATCTACAACCCTAACTCCAATGCCATATATACCTATTCACAGAGAAAAAATCAGAGAGAAGGATTCATCACATTTTACAATACGGAACAGCCGCCGCCTCCTATTCTTCATCAGGGAGGGCTGATCTGGAGTCCTTTCGGGGCTCTAGAGACGGGAATCCGCCGCCATCGTCATCATCAACCTTCCTCCATCGTCAATTCCATGATGCTCACCGCCGGGAGTGAGTAATTCGTTCGTAGGCTTGCTAGACGGTGATGGGTTGGATGAGATTTATCATGTAATCGAGTTAGTTTTGTTAGGGTTTGATCCCTAGTATCCACTATGTTCTGAGATTGATGTTGCTATGACTTTGCTATGCTTAATGCTTGTCACTAGGGCCCGAGTTCCATGATTTCAGGTCTGAACCTATTATGTTTTCATGAGTATATATGTGTTCTTGATCCTATCTTGCAAGTTGTAGACACCTATTACGAGTTATGATCCGCATACCCCAAGGTGACAATAATTGGGATTCTTTCCAGTGATTACCGTAGTTTGAGGAGTTCATGTATTCACTAAGTGCTAATGCTTTGTTCCGGTTCTCTATTAAAAGGAGGCCTTAATATCCCTTAGTTTCCTTATGGACCCAGCTGCCACTGGAGGGTAGGACAAGTGATGTCATGCAAGTTCTTTTCCATAAGCACGTATGACTATATATGGAATACATGCCTACATTACATTGATGAATTGGACCTAGTTCTGTGTCGCCCTAGGTTATAACTGTTGCATGATGAATGCCATCCGACATAATTATCCATCACTGATACAATGCCTACGAGCTTTTCACATATTGATCTTTGCTAAGCTACTTTCGCCGTGTTGCTGTTACAATCACTACAAAATTGCTATATTACTATTGCCACTGTTACCATTACTTCCATACTACTTTGCTACTAAATACTTTGCTACAGATATTAAGTCTTTCAGGTGTTGTTGTTGACAACTCAACTGCAAAAACTCGTGAATATTCTTTGGCTCCCCTTGTGTCGAATCAATAAATTTGGGTTGAATACCCTACCCTCGAAAACTGTTGCAATCCCCTATACTTGTGGGTTATCAAGACCTTTTTCTGGTGCCGTTGTCAGGGAGCATAGCTCTATTCGCTGAGTCACTTGAGATTTATATCTGTTGATCACTATGAAGAATTTGAAAGATACCAAAACCAAGATTTTTCCCTCTAAAATGAGGGGAGGTAAGGACTGCCATCTAGCTCTGCACTTGATTAACGTTCTGTTTTGAGTAAGCTTGCGACACCATCACCTGCTATTAATCCTAATATGTCACAAGTAATTGATGATGCTACTTCTGCTATGAATGATACTTATGATGAAGCTAGTACTTTGCTTGATAATATTGTGCCACTGGGTGAATTTCTTGATGAACAACTTGCTAGAGCTAAAGAAAATGAGATTACTGAAACTGATGAAATTATTGAAACTGAAGATTGTGATTCTCCCCCTAGATAAGAATTGCCTGATATACCTGAAGGTTATGTTATGGATGGAGAGGTAGCTAGGAACTTTCTTTCTTGTAAGGATATAAAGGATCTTAAGAAATTATTAGCCAAGTTGAAAGAAAAATCATTGAATGCTAGAATGAAATATGATCCTAAGTTTGCTACTTCACCTATCTTTGTTACTGATAAGGATTATGAATTCTTTGTCGATCCTGAGTTACTTACTTTGGTTGAATCTGATCCTTTCCATGCCTATGAATCTGAAACTGTTGTGGCACATCTTACTAAACTGAATGATATAGCCACCCTATTTGCTAATGAGGAAAAAATTCGCTACTACTATATTCTTAAGTTGTTTCCTTTTTCATTAAAGGGTGATGCTAAGACATGGTATAATTCTCTTGCTCCTGGTTGTGTGCGTAGTCCCCAGGATATGATATATTACTTCTCTGAAAAATATTTTCCTGCCCATAAGAAACAAGTTGTTTTACAGGAAATATTTATCTTTGTGCAAATTGAAGAAGAGAGTCTCCCACAATCTTGGGGGAGGCTTCTCCAATTACTTAATGCTTTGCCTGAACATCCTCTCAAGAAAAATGAAATACTTGATATCTTTTATAATGGACTAACCGATGCTTCTAGGGACCACCTAGATAGTTGTAATGGTTGTGTTTTCAGGGAACGAACTGTTGAACAAGCTGAAGAATTATTGAATAATATATTGAGGAATGATAATGATTGGACTCTTCTCGAGCCACCTCCTAAGCCAAGTCCGAAGAAGAGAGGTATTCTATTTCTAAGTCCTGAAGATATGCAAGAGGCAAAGAAATCTATGAAAGAAAAAGGTACTAAAGCTGAAGATGTTAAGAATCTACCACCTATTGAAGAAATATATGGTCTTAATACCCCGACACAGGTAGTAGAGGTAAATTCTCTCTATAGATTTGATGAAGGTGATATTCCTCATACTAAATCTGCTAGTCAATGCTTGGATGAGTTTGATAACTGTATTGTTAAACAAGAAAACTTCAATGCATATGTTAGTAGACAATTGAAACGAAATGCTTATATGATTGAACACTTGAATAACTATATGTTTAGAACTGTTAATGATCTTAAGTTTGTTAGTAAACATGCTTCCATGGTAAAAACTCAAGTAGAACAAGTCCTCAAGGCTCAAAATCATTTGCTTAATGAGATGAACAATAATATGAATAAACATGCTGTTAAAGTTGTGACTAGGGGTGGTAAAATGACTCAGGAACCTTTGGATCCTGAAGGTCATCCCAAGAGAATTGAGCAAGATCCTCAAATAATTAATACTGATGCACCTAGTTCATCTAAGAATAAAAAGAATGATGATAGGACCTTGCATGCTTCTAGTGAACCTGTTATAGACACACCTGAGAATCCAACTGATATTTCTATTTCTGATGCTGAGACACAATCTGGTGATGAACATGAACCTATTAATAATGATAATGATGATGTTCGTGTTGATGCTCCACCTAGTAATGATAATGATGTGGAGATAGAACCTGCTGTTGATCTTGATAACCCACAACATAAAAATAAAAGATATGATAAGAGAGACTTTATTGCTAGGAAACATGGTAAAGAAAGAGAACCATGGGTTCAGAAACCCATGCCCTTTCCTCCTAAACCATCCAAGAATAAGGATGATGAAGAATTTGAGTGCTTTGTTAAAATGCTTAGACCTGTCTTTTTGCGCTTGCGTTTGACTGATATTCTGAAAATGTCTCCTTATGCTAAGTATATGAAAGATATTGTTACTAATAAAAGAAATATACCGGAAGCTGAAATTTTCACCATGCTTGCTAATTACACATTCAAAGGTGGAATACCTAAGAAACTAGGAGACCCAGGAATACCAACTATACCTTGCTCCATTTAAAGAAACTATGTTAAAACTGCTTTATGTGATCTTGGAGCCGGTGTTAGTGTTATGCCCTTTTCTTTGTATCGAATACTTGATTTGAATAAGTTGACACCAACTGAAATTTCCTTGCAAATGGCTGATAAATCAACTCCTATACCCATTGGTGCTTGTGAGGATGTACCTGTCGTAGTTGGAAATGTTACTATCTTAACGGACTTTGTTATTTTTGATATACCCGAGGACGGTAGTATGTCGATCGTCCTTGGTAGACCCTTTTTGAATACTGCAGGGGCTGTTATTTATTGCAATAAAGGAAATGTCACTTTTCATGTTAATGGTAATGAGCATACGATACACATTCCGAAGAAACAACCTCAAGTGAACAGTATCAACTATATTGGAGAAATCCCAACAATTTCTATTGGATGTTTTAAATTCCCTATTCCTACTGTCAAAAAGAAATATGAAATTCTTATCGTTGGGGACATGCATATCCCCGTTGAGGTAACCTAGTGTTATTCAAAAATTCTCTGGTTTCATGTCATTCGGAAGAAGTTTGTTTATAAGACTTGATCAACCTTATTGATGGATTCCTTTTGATGAGCATGTGATGGATGAATTTAGGAGACACAACCTTCTGTACCCACCTTTTACTTTCTGTTATTTAGAATTAATAAAGTAGAAATTCTATCATTTTTCTGTTTTCTGGATTATCCGTGCAATAAAAAATGTCTAGAAAATAAAAGTTCTCCTAATGCCCTGAAAAATTAGTATGATTTTTTATGCAATATTTAAGAATTTTTGGCACTAAGCACACCCCAAGGGGTGCACCTATGAGCCACAAGCCCACAGGGCGCGCCCACCCCCCTGGGCACACCTAGGGGGCTTGTGGGGCCCACATGGGTCCCCTCACTTATTCCAGCCACCCATCAACTTCGTCTTCGTCCAAAAAAAATCACACCATTGCTCAAACCCGTGTTCTTACTCATCTTGTTGCCATTTTCGATCTCCTTGCTCGGAGCTCCATTCCCGAAACTGTTTTGGGGGATTGTTCTTTGGTATGTGACTCCTGCAATGGTCTAATTAGTTTTTGTTCTAGTGCTTTATATATTGCAAATTTTTGCTGCTGTGGTGACCATGTTCTTGAGCTTTCATGTCAAATTTATATGGTCCAAAGTAGTTTTGTTGCATGATATAGATTCGAGACACTTGTGGGAGTAGTTGATATCAATTTTGTTGAGTTTGGTTCACTTTTATTTTGAGTCACTAAAAATTTCAGAAATTTTCAGAGGAAAGAAAAGCTATGAGGAGGTGGTTGAGAGGCTCTTCAAGCCGGAATTCGGAAGGAAATGAAAATGAGGAGAAGAAGAAGCCCAAATACCATCTTCCACGTGCAGCGGAGGTTCGGCCGTGTGAGTGGCCAAGCGACACATTCCTGAGGGAGGCATGAATATATGAGGATTTCTATTATTTGGCGGATAAGGCCGACATCATACCCTTCCTCCAAGATAAGCTTCGTGCAAAATTTTCACTTTTATTATAGGAAGGAACCTCCCATGGTAGCATTTCACTTGTATGATGAGCCTAAGGAAATGACATTATATGATTTTTGCAATGTTTGCAAAATACCTTATGAGGGCGGTCTCAGTGAGCCACGTCCTAGAGACATGGCGGATTTCATCGGTGACACTACTGTGGGGGAAGAGAGAGGAGTGTCAGAAGGGAGAGTGGCTAGTTTACATTTTTCCTGTTTAATGTTACTATGCATTATTTGCTGGGAGATGTCTGACTAGTCATGGGGAGAGTGGAACTCTCAGCTCACCTTTTTTTTTGCGAAACAACTCTCAGCTCACCTGACCTCGCTATTTTGCGCCATGCTTTATATGCTGATAGAACTTTTAGTTTGGGCGTTATGGTTGCTCGATGGTTACACACAAACCGTTCGAAGGGTAGTATTTGGTGTTTATGCCTCCCGCCTCACTAGACACTTTGAGATCTCTATTAGGCATGATGAAAAGGAGGAGATTTTGCTGCCCACTAAGTATTTAGATTATGCTAGCATGGTAGCGCACCACTTTATTAACAATGACGATGACAAGTGACTCCTCTACAACCTATTATTTAGTCAGGGTACTTGTGAGATTATTACCTTGCATGCACCTTCTTTGTTCGATATTCATTCAGGCAGGTACATTATTATGCCCAAGGACATTTACGCGTACTGGAGTTTGACACAACCCCCAGCACTTGAGCCAACACTAGCACCTGAACCATATCAGGAGCCTATTTATCAGTGGGAGCCACAGGAGCTCTCCAACTAGTGGAACCCTCAGGACCCTCCGTAGTATCCAGGAGACGGTTATTTCGAGCCGTGGCCATAGACCAACTTAGGCAAAAAGCCTGAGATTGGGGGAGTACGTATTTCTCACTGACATTACATTCATGTTCACACATTCATTCTAGTTGGCGGTGTTCATCCTTTTTCATTGTATAATCCATGCTAGTTTATTTTTCTTGCTTTCTTCTTGTGTGTTTGAAAAACTTTGCGAAAATCCAAAAATATTTCTCTCTTCTTTTTTAGTTTTTCTTTTCAGTTTTTATTAGTTGTAGTATTAAAAGAAAACCCAAAAATATTTCTCGTTCTTCTTTTGCTTGTTGGGAGCTTTCCCGTGGAAATAGTTTTTCTCGTTTTTGTTTTCGTTAGTTTGCTTCTTCAGAAAAACAAAAACTCCAAAAATATTTTAGTGTGTTTCTTTGAAATTCTTTTCTTTTCTTTGGGTCGTAAGGAGAAGACCACGATGAAAATGTTGAGTGGCTCTCATATGCATTATTGATGATCTGACAAAGAGCCCATATTACCCTGTCTTCTCCTTTGAATAAATGTTAGCTGATTCCAGCTTAGTCCAATGCACGTGCGCTCTTATTATTTATTCACACCGTTCGGTCGTGCAAGCGAAAGGCAATAATGACGATATTTGAAGAAATGATTGAGATGAAGAAAAGCTGGTATGAAATCTGTGGCACCCCGGCTCAGAGAGGCCGGAACACCCCATATTCCAGCCCAGAGATCAAGTCTTCTGGAATACGGCACTGCTTGGCATAGAACAAATCAGCTCTTTATTACAAATACTCGGGGATACAAGGGTTCCGATATAACAGGGAATTACATCCGCACAGCAACACTACGCCTGCTCAAGTAGTTCTATGCTCGCAGCAGAACAACTCGTAGCAGCAGAACAATGACCACAGCGATGGACACCACTCCGTAGGGACTCTAGCTGGAACGCTTATCCTAGATCGCAAACTCGGGGTCCTCGGTAATCAAGCAAACACGACATGGCCTACAAACTTGCATGACACGCCAGGTGAGTACTTTGAATGTACTAACAAGCTCACAGCAACCAAAGCAATCAAGACAAGCAATATCATGGCATTTACAGGTCAAACAATGATGAGCAAGATACCGCTAGAACAGCATAAGCATGGCATGACATGAACATGTTGAACATACCACAACTAGAATCATATGAAATGAGCATGGCATGTTACTCGAGACATGAACAATGATGATACTAACATGCAGCGTGTTTGAGGTATCCATAGACCAACTTACTCTGTTCGGAGGTTACCTCGTAACCACCCTAACTATGCCATTCTTACTTACCATCATGGTCACGGGATCACTTCAATCATTATCAAGAATACCATTGTGATCCTCACAAGATCATCTCATCATTATCAAGAATACCATGGTGATCCTCCCGTTACCACATCAAGATCATCTAACTTCTTTCCTCATCGAACCAGGATTTTTATTAGTCAGGTTAATATTACTGTTGACTCATAGTGTGATCTACTATGAACTGGGCCCATATCCGCGGGCACGACTATCGATAGATTATACACTCTGCAGAGGTTAGTACACTGTACCCACACTACGGAACCCAAGGCGTCGTGCTCCCATTCGGGTGGACCAACGGTGATCCGACAAAACCGATCTATTGCATGACACCCTCCTGTCCACTCCGACAAACTCCCCTTTGGGCTAAGTCATGGGTGGCCCCGATGCCACTCTGGACATCCAACGGCCACTGTCGTGGCAAAACAAAAACGGTCCCAAACAGGGACAACCCGGGTACAACACAACTTGGGCACACAAGGCTTATGGCCACCTACCTGATAAGGGTAGTGTACGCACATAACCTTCCCTAGTTGGAGGCACCGGCGAGAGGCATGACAATAGACCAAATTGGGGCCTTCCCACAAAGGCAAATGTGGTTGCACTGGTTAGCTCGATTTGATGGCACTATGGCTCAGTCAACAGGTGTTCAAGTTCGATTAAAGTCTGGTTTAACTTGAATGGTGATGAGCTAAGTCACAATAAAATAGCATGATGCAATGCATATGAGCATGTTATCAACATGAGCATGGATAGAAAGTATAACCATATGAATCATAGCATCAACAATATTTATTCTACTGATGCAAATGAGCATGGCATACCGATGATCATGAATAGCACAAGCATAATAACACTACATATGAACATAGCATGATCACTAGCATCGGAAAATAATTACCAGGAAGGAACATGAAAACAATATTAGCATGTAAGCATGTAACCAACTAGATGAAAATAATCACGGCATAAGAATGAGCATGGATTCACATGCATATAAAGCATTCACAAAATATTAGCATGCACAAAAATATTTAAATATTCAAGTGGAAAACCAAGACTATTGCAAGACCATCATGCAAGTAGCTGTCGTGGCTTGCCTAGGGATGAAGAATACATCGGGAAGGAGTGCAGTGAAGCCGCGGAAAGAGTCGCCGGAAAAGCTTCTCTCTCAGAGGGGGCTAGATAAGGGCAAGGGAAAATGGTCATTTCCAGTATGTGACAACATATTGAAAATGGTACCAACAGACCTGGCTCGGCGAGACGAAGACGTGGGCTTTGGAATCACCTGATTTGGAGCTACGGTCGCGGAGATATAGACGTTTGAATTCCAGGGACCAAACTGTAAAAAGAATCTTCACAAACAGGCCACTGGCTGCAAAACAGAAAGCGGCTTTTACGGAATACGTCTCCAGAGCAGTGAAAACATATTTTTGTCTGAAGAAATAGGAGAGTACGCTTTCAGACCAAGAAAACGTATTTCAGCCAATATGTTTCCCCTTAAAACACCTGGGCCCCGCTGGCTAGTCACTTACAGGCGGGCCCCGCGTTGACTTCTCCCTCTCTCCAGGCTCCCTTCTTCCTCCTCCTTCAGCGCTCGATGGAGGCAGAGCAGGGGCGCGACTTCGGTGCTCATCCCAGTGGCCACGACCATCTCCGGTGGAGCTCGGAGAGACCAGCGCAAGGAGGCGCTTCCATCAGGGTGCTCTGCTCCTGCCGGAGAGTAGCAGGACGAGCAGGACCCTGGGCCACGGTGGATGGCAGAGAAAGGCAGGGATGGGGATCATGGCAAGAGGCCACCGGAGGAGGAGTGCTGGGGCGGCTCTAGGGTGGATGTGGAGGCCTCTGGTGGTGGAAGGAGGGTGGACGAGCTCGGCCTTGATTAGATTTAGGCGGAGACCAGCGGCGGGCATGGCAGATAATAGAGGCGAGGAGGGTCTCCGGAGGCGATTGGAGAGGCTGGGCGGGGTACTGGGAGTGAGGAGAGGAGGTTGGTGTGGTCGAGGGAGCTCGGGGGCGGCTTAAATAGTTGTGGCAAAGACAAGGGCGAGCGCGACCACGGCGACGCGTGTGCCGATGAGCTAGAGCTCGGAAGGACATGTGGAGGGAGGGAAAGAGGTGCGGCAGAGGTCTCCTGTGATGTGGAGAAGCTCGGGCGTGTTCGAGATGGCTCGAGAGCGCCGCAGGCAAACGAACAAGGCGATGGCAGGGCGGGTAGGTCACGGGCATGCCCTGTGCACCGCGTAAGAGATGACCGGAGTGGGGCAGAGGGGCTCAGGGTAACAACGACATCATGGGGAGCTGCTGGACATGACTAGGCACGCGAGAATCACGAGCAGGAGAGGGGCCCGAGCAAGACGACGTTCAACTCGCATCCCTGACATGCCAGGCCGATGGTCACCGTGTGAACTGGTGCACACAGTGCGCAATGGCCGGCCTAATCATGCCAGTGTGTTGTCTCTCCAAGCTAGGTTATCTCAGAGGTGAAAGCTCGATGAACGACACTATGGTTAGATGGGAAGGGTCCTCTGAAGTACGCTATAGCAAACTGTGGTGAATAGGGATGGCTAAGTGATAGAACAAGATGTCTCAAAGGTTTAGTGTAGGAAAGACAAGAATCATGTGAAGGTTGGAGGGATTTGGACCAAGATTTAATATAGATGCTTCACTACTACATAATCTGGTCCAGAAACTAGATCATGAAGTAGCACTCACTAGGAGTGTTGGGTTGGGCTGAAATTTAGTAGAAGGAAGTTATTTAGGCATAAGAAGACACCGTATAAATTTCATGCAATTTGGACATGCCAAAATGGTACTTCCTTCACAATGGTCTTCTCTGGACAGAATTTGGAGATAATTATGGAGGAATAATGGATGAATGAAATGAGGCCAAATTTTGTGGAGAGAGGTCATATGGGTAGGAGAATGTCCTGGTAAATTTTCAGCAATAATGAAGCAATATAAAATATAGTTACTTCACTAGCTGAAAATCTGACCATAAAACAAGATTTGATGTTGAGCTCACATCGATTGATGAATGAAGCTCAAAATGGGTGGAGAGTCATTATTTGATTATATAAAGGACCTTGCAAAATTTCAACTCATTTGGCTTACCCTAGCTAGTACTTCCTTCACAAAGGCTTCCATCTGACAGAAACTTTGAAAATTTGCTGAGGAAGATTCACTAGGCAAATGGAGTTGATTTTTTTCGTGTGGCAATTATTTGGATAAGAGAGAATGCCCAAAAATATTGGGAGCAATCAAGAAAAGTTAGGTAGCACTTCCTTCACAAAAAGCCACACTGGACAGAGTTGAAGAATGAATATTGATGAATTATTTTGGGCTAGGAAAGGAAAGTTTGGACATATTTGGGGCGTATATGATCCAAACAATTTATGAGAATTATTTGGGAAATTCTAGAGTGACAGAAGTATAGGTTGCTTCACAACCTAGAGCAAAAAGGATTATTCCTTTAGTAGAAAAAGGAATATTCCCAAGAAAAGAATTTATGATAGGGCCAAGATGGAAATGACATGATCTTTGGATGGATTTGAGGATGACAAGCCACTTGGGGAAGAAAGAAGAGGTGATCTTCCCAGGTTTCAAGACCATAGAGCCACGGAAAATCAATCCAAAGCAAAAATTCAAATAAATCCAAAAGAAAAAGAAAGGGCCAAAAACCAGGGTGTGACAAACCTTCCCCCCTTGAAGAAATCTAGTCCTCGAGATTTGGTTGCTCAGGGAACAAGTATGAATATTCTGAGTTAAGGAAACCGTTTCCAACTCGGGTATCCTTTTCCTTATATGATGTTCCCGTAGAATTTCATATGACTGACTGCGTGGTTCTGGAGTGGTTTGCTTCACTATATCCTTATTCTGACAGGTATTACCTCACATGTTCATGCTTACACTGGCTCCAATCTCTTTCATATCTGTCGGCTTGGCTGGGGTGTGATATATTATCATGACTGACATACTTGCCCTTCTCACAAGTCCGAGAGTGATTTCCGATGGATATGGCATTCTTATATCCAGTACTGACAACATTCCATGGAGTTGTGAACAGACTTTCTCGATGTACATCAAGCCTTTTACTCCTTGCATTGGACTGCTCAAATAGATGCCTGTCCTCCAGGTTCAAAATACTGTTGTGAATCATAACCATTCTCCTGGCGGAATCTGCCTTCTCGCAGGGATTTTTGAATCATCTTGGCTGGCCTCACTGTCTAGAGTATCAAATCTGTACCCAAGATTTGACTACCGCCTATTGTGACCAGCATAACGGGGTACGACCTTATAACGATAGTATCCACAAACTTGACTGACGGTGGTTCTGGCAAAAGGATCATGTTTACGGCAGGCTATGCTTTAACTGATTCCCATATGTGAGGGCACATACTTTGAGACTATTGTTCAATATACTGATTACTCGTTCTGTCAGTATATCCATGTGGATAAGAGGCCGTGTGATGTCATAACACAGTCGCTGGAGTCAATCCACTGAGGTGGCCTTTGGTCTGACGTGACCGGCTTGGATATGCCATACTGACAAATCTGAGCATATACAGTTGGACAAAACAGGTCACCTTAATATGATGTACTTTTCCAAAATGGAGTAGACCCCTTAAGTGTATATTCATGGTGATCGATACTGAATCAGACTGTCCTGAGTATCTGTACCATGTTGTTTATGCAACAATTATCATACTTGTATTGCCGGTCTTGCTCCTTCATTATTGTTCTCTTTGTCTAGATTCTTTGCTGAAAGAGTTTGGCCATATTATTTCTTCGTGTGACCATATGTGCTGTCAGGTGTAATATTCCGGCAATCATACTTTGGCCTTGGTCATGACTCGGGTCATAGGATATATGCCAGGTTCACGTGTGCTGTTACGGAGCTTGTTGTTTTCGTCAATCATACAATGTGGTGACAAGGGTTAATGATATCGCCTTGTCGGGTGTGAGGAAGCTGACCTTGATTAGAACTGCCGAAATTGTTGTCCCATGTTGTCTTTCTTCAAAGCTTGTTGGTCCTTGGATCACCCACTGAGGTGTATGGCTGACTTTCTTCCTCTTGCATAATTGGTGAGGTTGTCGGATTTTTTTACCGTGATTTTATCATCGTACGAGTGACTTGCATGAACTTGGCAGCATGCTTACAATACATATGGAAGTGTGTGTAACTGAGCATTTGATACCCGAGGCAGACACTTCTGTCCTCACTGATTCTTGCTTCCGACCAGACTGTTGCGAGTCCAATTCTTGGGATGCACTGCAATATGCTGCCATCTCACTATGTAATATCTTGCACCAGTGCCATAATTGGGGCAGCTTGTTGAGGAAGACTGGGTACCATACTTCAGAAGCTTCCCCCCTTAAAGACTTCCTGGGGAGGACTCGGTACCTTATGCCACAAGCTTTTCCGGTAGCTTACTGAAGAAGACAGAGTATCTTGTGCTGGAAGTCATCTACATATCATACTGAGGAATCTTGCATTGTAAGCTTTTTTGGTAGCTTGTGAAGGAAGACTGGATTGCTTACGCCAGAAGCTTCTTTTTGTGACGTGCGGAGTGAATGCCAAATATATACCATTTTACTATTCCGGCTATTGATTACTTGTATGAAAAAGATTGTTCGACTATCCTTCTTACTGAATACTGAATTCATAGTACATTCTGGCTTGCTTCCGGAGTATGACATGCTTCAAAGTGTACTCATAGCAGAATCAACCTAGTATATGAGTTGTACCTTTGATAATATATGGTTGGATTTGTACTTGTCTTCCGGCTGATTTCATTTTTACTGATGTGAAGGTTGCTTCATTGTTGTAGACTTGATGCTAATAATCAAGCCAGGGCATCATTCGTACTCAGACTAGATATGCCCAATATAATGCAGTTGGCTGAGAATTCCATAGCGTTTAGCTGAGCTTCCAAATATTTGAACTTCTCTTTGATTCTTCAGGTCCGGTGTCGGTTGATGAGCAACTTTAATAAGGGGAAATAAGGTAACACCGAGGGCCCAAAGAAAGAAGCAAAGAAACGACTAAAACAAAAGCACACAAGACAATCAAGGTTATATACAAAACAACAACATATTCAAGCAACATCACACATTACTATACTCTCAACAGTAACATGCATGCATACTTAAGCACACAAATCTCGCAGGAACTCTGGTATTACGGTCTAACATGCTGTGGCGGTGTGCATGAAAGTAAATCCACGTGTGGAAGGATTGGTGTAGACAGAGTTACACCAAGCGCCGGCTGAACACCAGTTGCATCGGGACGGACACAGAGGTGGGGACGGATTTCGTGATCATGTAGTGGAACACGAATGTCACGGCCACATCATCATCAAGCGGACGGACGGGAACCATACACGTCCAAAGAATGGGTGACAGGGTAGGATAACGTGAAAAGCAAGGCTTGCTGGCATTACCCTTTTCTGACAACAAAGATCAGTAAGGGTTGCCAACGCAGCGAGTTGGAAGGCATGATTCGGGATAGAAACATGTCTATCACCGAAATAAATAGGGGAGGCTGACGAAAAGATATTGGCGCGATACTTGAGCATAAATCCTGCAAATGGTGTCTGGAACACTAGGTACTTCAGCATCACTCCGCTGGGACAGAGATGACGCCAAACACAGAAAAGCAGGTATGCAAAACTGAAGGGTACAGGTAGTGGATCGAAACTTATGCCACCTACACCCACAAGATCAACCGTTAGTGATGAAATAATAAGTCTATATGCATGCTATGCAACAACCAAATGAAGCAATCGAATGCAACAAACCGACTAAACTCAATACTACCGTTTTCTAATGTTTGCGCGGACTAGGGCGTCCTACAGCCAGACCTGCTCTGATACCAACCGTTGTGGCACCCCGGCTCAGAGAGACCGGAACTCCCCGTATTCCAGCCCAGAGATCAAGTCTTCTGGAATACAGCACTGCTTGGCATAGAACAAATCAGCTCTTTATTACAAATACTCGGGTATACAAGCGTTTCGATATAACAGGGAATTACATCGGCACGGCGACACTACGCCTGCTCAAGTAGTTATATGCTAGCAGCAGAACAACTCGTAGCAGCGGAACAACAACGACCGCGATGGACTCCACTCCGCAGGGACTCTGGCTGGAACACTTATCCTAGATCGCAAACTCGGGATCCTCGGTAATCAAGCAAACACGGCATGGCCTGCAAACTGGCATGACACACCAGGTGAGTACTTTGAATGTACTCGCAAGCTCACAACAACCAAAGCAATCAAGACAAGCCATATCATGGCATTTACAGGTCAAACAATGATGAGCAAGATACCACTAGAACAACCTAAGCATGGCATGACTGAACATGTTGAACATAACACAACTAGAATCATATGAAATGAGCATGGCATGTTACTCGAGACATGAACAATGATGATACTAACATGCAGCATGTTCGAGATATCCATGGACCAACTTACTCTGTTCGGAGGTTACCTCATAACCTCTATTGGAGTAAATGACCACGGGTAGCCACATCAGCCCCCCATGGTATTTCAAGACATCGGGGCCGGCCGCGCCCCTCACGCTCTCCGGAAGCACGACCGCCTTCTTGGGCCGGCTGGTCCAAAGGGCCGGCTGCTAGAAAGCGGCAAGACCACAGAAGGCGGCCGACTCCTAGCAGACGACCCCTCGCCCCCTCGAAGTCAGCACCACATTACCACGACAAGACAAGGCATGGCTACAGTATGGCCTGCCACCCCCGAACCCAGGATGGGACTTGGCCGCAGAGCCATGTACTGGGCGGACACCCCCCGCCCAGCGCGACACTGTAACCACGCAGTCCATGACATCACTGGCGCCAGAGGGAGCCACGCTCCCACGACGGGCGGTCAGTACGGCCCGCAGGCAGTGGGCCCCACCTGTCCGCGAGCCACCCGAAGGCGGCCCACCTCAAGCAGGCGGCAATAAGGGAGGGCCGACTACTAGCAGGCGGCCCTTCTCCCCCTTGAAGTTTGTGCGCCATCAACCAGATGAGACGGGGTATGGCTACAGTGAGCGCCCGTCAGGCGGCGAATTGTAGCCACGCTCCCTCCGACAAAGCCTTCGTCATCAGGGGCGAGGCTACAGTATAAAGCAGTCAACATGGCCCGCAGGCGGCGGGCCCTACCTGACGGCTGAGATCATGGCAGTCGGCGGGGCCCACTAGGCGGCGGGCCCCAGCGGTCGGCGGAGAAGTCGGCAACCAGAGACGCTGACGGCCGGGTCCTACACCCGGCCGGATTACCATTGTACCCCTGGGGGGTAGGCCTATATAAACCCCCAGGCTCACCCATGCAAGGGGTTCGGGCCATCACCCACGCCATTCACATACACTCACCTAGAGAGAGGAGTAGAGCTAGCCTTGCCCTTCTCCCTCCTCTAGCCGAAACAGCTCAAGGAGCAAGCTTGCAGCTACTTTGTTGATCATAGTCATCATGCGGAGACCCCGCAGAGCAGGACTAGGGGTGTTATCTCCTAGGAGAGCCCCGAACCTGGGTAAGATTCGCAGGCGTATGCGGTCTCGCTCACTCCTGCTTCTAGAGCCCGGCGACGTACTCTTGTCCCCATCCATGATAAGCCACCCCCTGGCATATGTCGAACGATATCCCCGACATTTGGCGCCCACCGTGGGGCAAGGTGCACCGTCGTCCGGAAACACATTCTGGACGGGAACCCTCTTCCTTCCTGGCGAGCGCAACCAGCCCGGCACGCTTGATGGCATTTGCGCTGACGCGCTTCGTGGCGCGGAAGCCGCCTGTGCCGCGAGCTGCCTCGCTGATCTCATCGGCGAGATCCGCCTCCCCGACGAGCCCGCACCCGACGCGGGCGCTGCCAGCTCCGAGAGCTGCCTTGTCGACCTCCTCGGCAAGCTTCACATCGCCAACGAGCCGGCCTCCGACTCGGAGTCCATTGGCTCCACCGACCCGCCCGTCGACATGGTCATCGACGCCGACACCGCGTCTTCTGATGCCTTCCCCGGTGACGTGGTGATCTTCGACGACCCGCTTCCTGTTGCAGACAGCAGCGCTAGCACCAGCACCGTTACCGAGGTGCTAGTCATCAGCCACGATGGAGCCTCCAGCGAGGGCGGCCGGGACCCGTTGCAGGCGGCAATGCGGGACTTGTCCGTGCCCATAGCGCCCGGTGCGAACGGCGAAATGCTGGAAGCATGCCGTGTTGCACTCCTCGACAGCACCAACAAGTTGGCAGCCATGAGACGCCTCACCGAGGCCTACCAGCGCGAGATCGATCGCGCCGTCTGCAGCACGCCGGCTGCCGGTGAACCCAGCCTCGTGGGCACGGTCCGGCAGCGCGGCGCAGCCATCGCCAGATGCTGGGGGGCGACCGCCCGGTCTACGCCATGCCAATGGAGAACTTATGCGCCGCCCAGGCGGCAGCAGATGAGCTGGACCGCCTGGAGGGCGACGATCGCCGCTGCATGACGGAGCGCGTCCAGCAGCTCATCGACACGGCCGTCGCGCAGCAAGAGGCCGGCCGCCGTGTGGTGTAACCCGGCTTGCAGGACGAGAACCTCCCCCCTCGCCGAGAGCATGGCGCGACCTCGCGGACGCCGACAGCCGGCGCCCGCGACCGAGGAAATCAGGAGCCGGCTGTTAGCCATGGCCGCACATGCATCACCATCGAGCACGACCAAGACGGCCGCCCACGAGCAGTGGAACGGCGAGACGATCGACCGCCTCAACCGCGCAGGGAGAGGCGCGCCTCCCCCCCCCCCGCCTATTGAGCATCCGATTCTCGGAGACACGCTGCGACCCCGTGAGGGAGTCGGAGAGAACGACGCCCGCTTTCGGATCGACCGCTTGGCTCGATCCCTGGCATTAGAAGAAGAAGATGTGATCGGCCCGCCTTGTTTCGGCCCCCGCATTCGCGACGAGCCCTTCCCCAAAGGGTTCTCGCTTCGACGAGACACCCCCAAGTACAACGGTTCCGTGAAGCCGGAGGTTTGGCTGGTTGACTACTCCACCGCTGTCAGCATAGCAAACGGCAACAAGCGCGTTGCCGTGAAGTACGTTCCGCTCATGCTCTAGGGCACGACCCGGACATGGCTGAACAGTCTCAAGCCCTACAGCGTCAACAGCTGGTTGGACCTTACCGAAGTTTTCATCCGCAACTTCACCAGCACCTACAAGCGGCCGCCCAAGCCTCGCCAGCTCTCCCTGTGCGTCCAAGGCCCAACCGAGTCCACCCACGAGTACTTCACGTGGTGGGCCGAACTGCGCAACTCCTGCGAAGGGGTGCATGAGGTGCAAGCCATAGAGTACTTCACTACCGGGTGTCGAGAGGGCACCTTACTCAAACACCGACTCCTCTGCGACGAGCCGGCCACACTCGACGAGCTGATCATACCGAACAAGTACGCCACCGCCAATTCCTCCATGAAGTCGGAGCTCCGAGTGGACACATCTGGGAAGATGCTCCCTCCGGCCCCTCAGACGCCTGCCGGTGACTCCAGTCGGCGCTAGCAGTCGAACGACAAAAAATGCAAGGCCCAGCAGCCGGCTTCCACCAGCCGGCAGGCGGCAGCAGTTGAAGACCAATAGCCGGAAGAGCAGCCCGGCCCCAAGCGTCAAAAAGGCGGCAAGCCTGCTTGGTTGCCCGCCTTCTCCTTCGAGCAAACCCTTGATGCTCCCTGCAAGTTCCACAGCTGCGCGAAGCCGTCCAATCACACCACCTAGAAGTGCCACTGGCTCACCCGCATTGCCAAAGGCGAAGGACTGCCCCCTCCGCCTGCTGGCCCGCCGGCTCCGCCTCCTCAGCAGCCAGCCCCCCCCCCCCCCCCGTCGGCGCAATCCAAGATGAATTCCACGAAGAACACGGAGCCTACATCGTCTTCACTAGTGTGGCCGATGACAAGCATGGCCGGCGTCAGCAGCACCGCGAGGTGAACACGGTCGCTTCTGAGGTCCCAGAGTTCATGCACTGGTCCGAGAGACCCATCAGCTGGAGCCGCGCTAACCACCCGGAGGTGATGCCTTCTCCAGGTTCCTACGCCCTGGTGCTGGATGCCACCGTTTCAACGGAGCGGCGAGCCTGTCGCTTCTCCCGAGTTCTGATAGACGGCGGTAGCAGCATCAACATCCTCTACCGTGACACCCTGGAGAAGTTGTGCATCAAGGAGAAGTAGCTCCAGCCCAGCCGGACTGTCTTCCATGGCATTGTACCTGGCCTTTCCTGCTCTCCAATCGGCAAGATCAAGATAGATGTCCTCTTCGGAGACAAAGATCACTTCCGCCGCGAGCCAATCTGGTTCGAGGTGGTGGACCTGGAGAGCCCCTACCACGCGCTCCTTGGCCGGCCTGCTCTGGCCAAGTTCATGGCGGTGCCACACTACGCCTACCTCAAGATGAAGGTGCCGGGTACCAAGGGCATTATCACCGTAGCCGGCGACTACCAGAAGTCGGCCACGTGTGCTGTTGCCAGCAGTCGGCAGGCCGAGTCCCTTGTCATCGCTGCGGAAAGGCGACTCCTTGATCGGGTTGTGGCCATGGCCGTCAAGCAGCCAAACCTGTCACCAGATCCCAAGGAGTCAGAGGCCCAGGGCTCCTTCCAGTCGGCCAAAGAAACCAAGAAGATTCCCTTGGATCCTAAGCACCCGGAGAGATTCGCTGTCATGGGGGCCCACCTCGACAGTAAATAGGAAAGCGAGCTCGTCGATTTCCTCCGTGAGAATCGGGACATCTTCGCATGGTCTCCCAAGGACATGCCGGGTGTTCCGACGGATTTCGCCGAGCACAAGCTACATGTCAGATCGGATGCAAAACCAGTTAAGCAACCCCTCCGCCGCCTGTCAGAAGAGAAGAGAAGAATCATTGACGATGAGATCGCCCGGCTTCTGGCGGCCGGCTTCATCATGGAAGTGTTCTTTCCAGAATGGCTTGCCAACCCAGTCCTTGTACTGAAGAAGAACAACAAGTGGCGCATGTGCATTGATTACACCAGCCTCAACAAAGCTTGCCCCAAAGATCCGTTTGCTCTGCCTTGGATAGACCAAGTGATTGACTCCACAGCCGGATGTGAGCTGTTGAATTTTTTGGATGCCTACTATGGCTACCACCAGATCAAGCTGAACCCAGCCGATCGGCTGAAGACCGCCTTCATCACACCATTCGGAGCCTTCTGCTACCTGACCATGACATTCGGCCTGAGAAATGCCGGTGCCACGTTTCAGCGTTGCATGCAGAAGTGCCTCCTCAAGCAACTCGGCAGAAATGCCCATGTCTATGTAGACGACATTGTGGTGAAGATGGAGAAGCATGGTACCCTCCTGGAAGATCTCAAGGAGACCTTCGATAATCTACGTCATTGTCAAATCAAGCTAAACCCAGAAAAGTGTGTCTTCGGAGTCCGAGCCGGCCAGCTCCTTGGTTTCCTTGTCTCAGAGCGCGGCATCGAGTGCAACCCTGTGAAGATCAAGGCCATTGAACGGATGGAGAGGCCCACCTGGCTGCGAGACGTCCAGAAGTTCACCGGGTGCTTGGCATCCCTCAGCCGCTTCATCAGTCTGCTGGGCGAGAAGGCTTTTCCCCTGTACCAGCTAATGAAGAAAACCACTCACTTCGAGTGGAACGACAAGGCGGACAAGGCCTTCCTCCAGCTCAAGAAAATGCTGACTACGCCACCTGTCCTGGCGGCTCCGGCTGCTAAGGAGCCCATGTTACTCTACATCGCCGCCACCAGCCGGGTGGTCAGCACTGTCATTGTGGTCGAGCACCCGGAGGCCGGCAAGGCACAGCCGGTCCAGAGGCCCGTCTACTACCTGAGTGAAGTATTGTCGGCCTCCAAGCAGAATTACCCCCACTACCAGAAGATGTGCTACGGCGTATACTTTGCCGCGAAGAAGCCCAAGAAGTACTTCCAAGAGCACTCCATCATGGTTGTCTGCACTGCCCCACTTGCCGAGATCATAGGCAATAGAGATGCATCAGGTCGGGTGACCAAGTGGGTCATCGAGCTAGCTCCCCACACCATCCTCTACCAACCCCGCACCGCCATCAAGTCCCAAGCGCTGGCCGACTTCCTCGTCGACTGGGCCGAGACCCAGTACCTGCCGCCGACGCCGGATTCCACCCATTGGCGAATGCACTTTGATGGATCAAAGATGCGCACCAATCTGGGAGCCGGCATCGTCCTCACCTCTCCCAAAGGCGACAAGCTCAAGTACACGTTGCAGATTCACTTTGCCGCCTCCAACAACGTGGCCAAGTACGAGGCGCTTGTACACGGACTTCGACTGGCCAAAGAGATTGGCATACGCTGGATTCTATGCTACGGTGACTCGGACTTGGTAGTTCAGCAGTCGTCCGGCGACTGGGATGCCAAGGATGCAAACATGGCGAGCTACCGCTTCCTCGTCCAGCAGATCAGTGGATACTTTGACGGGTGCGAGTTCCTTCACGTACCACGAGCCGAGAACGAGCAAGCTGATGCCCTGGCACGAATCGGCTCCACCCGCCAAGCGATACCAGCCGGCGTTTCCCTTCAATGCCTCTGCAAGCCGTCTATCAAGCCTTCGCCGGAATCAGAGTCCATCTTCTTGCCGGCTGCTCCCGGAACAGTCGGATCCGACTCGGGGGCTGCAACAGCCGGCCTGGGGACTTTGGCAGGCGGCTCGGGGACTGCAGCAGTCGCACCCGGCCCGGGGACTACGACAGTCAGCCCAGGGATGCCGGCAGGCAGCTCAGGGACTGCAGCAGTCGCACCCGGCCTGGGGGCTGCAGCAGTCAGCCCGGGGACTTCAGCGACACAACAAGCGGTGGCTGACTCCAACCCACCTCCTCCCAACCCAACCGCCCTGGTTCTGCTGGCCGTGATGACAGTGGTCGAAGCACCGTCATGGGCACAGCCCATCCTCAACTTCCTGGTATGCGGAGAGCTACCAGCCGACGAGACTTTGGCTCGGCAAGTGCAACGCCGGGCAGCAGCATACACGATAGTGAATAGAGAGCTTGTCAGACGCAGCATGACTAGCGTCTTCCAGCACTGCGTTGAGCCAGAAAAAGGCAAGGCAATCCTCAGAGACATCCATCAAGGCGAATGCGGCCACCACGCGGCCTCCAGATCCCTTGTCGCCAAAGCTTTCTGCCATGGATTCTTCTGGCCGACTGCTTTGGACGACGCCAAGGACCTGGTCAAAAAGTGAAAAGGGTGCCAGAAATTCAGCTCCAAGCAACACCTGCCGGCTTCCGCACTCAAGACCATCCCCCTCACTTGGCCATTTGCCGTCTGGGGGCTGGACATGGTGGGCCCGTTCAAAACGGCATGTGGCGGCATGACCCATCTGCTAGTCACTGTGGATAAATTCACTAAGTGGATTGAAGCAAAGCCAATTAAGAAGCTGAACGGTCCAACTGTGGTGACCTTCATCACTGAAATCACCGTCCGGTACGGCATAGCGCACAGCATCATCACTGACAATGGCACAAACTTTGCCAAAGGCGCCTTGGCCCGTTTCTGCGCGACGCAGGGCATCCGACTGGACGTAGCGTCCGTTGCCCATCCGCAGTCAAACAGCCAAGTCGAGCGAGCAAATGGCCTCATCTTGTCCGGCATCAAACCCCGACTGGTCGAGCCGCTGGAGCGCTCGGCCGACTGCTGGATCGAGGAGCTACCGGCCGTCCTTTGGAGTCTCCGGACCACGCCGAACAAATCGACCGGCTTCACTCCCTTCTTCCTCGTGTACGGGGCCAAGGCTGTCATCCCAACTGACATCGAGTTTGACTTGCCTCGCGTCACCATGTACACGGAGGCGGAGGCAAGGGAGGCGCGAGAAGACAGCGTCGACTTGCTGGAAGAAGGCCGGCTACTGGCACTCAGCCGGTCTGCCATCTACCAGCAAGCCCTACGCCGCTACCACAGCTGGAAGGTCAAGCCACGATCTTTCCAAGAGGGCGACCTTGTGCTCCGGCTGATCCAGCGAACAGCCGGCCAGCACAAGCTCTCGGCCCCTTGGGAAGGACCCTTCGTCATCAACAAAGCCTTGGGCAACGACTCCTACTACGTCATCGATGCGCAGAAGCCCAGGGCACGCAAGAGGGACGATTCCGGCAAGGAAATGGAGCGCCCATGGAACGCAAATCTCCTCTGAAGATTTTACAGCTAATGCAGTATGTACCACGCTACCTTGCATATTAAGAGTGAAGGCATCGGGTCCCTCGAGGAGCAATCGGGGACTACCCTTTTTTATCTATACGATAAGTTTATGCCTGAGAATGTGTTGTTTCATTCCTCCGCCTGGCACCGGGTTCCGACCAGTCGGCCCGGGGGCTCGCCGCCTTGTCCTATGTTGGTGCCACCTGTAGTCGGACAAGTAGTGTGCAGACATCTAAGCCCTCTCTTGCCTTAAGCTGCAGCTCGCAGAGCGACTGTCCGGCTGGCAAGAGCTAAAGGCAGGAAACGGTGTCCACATGAAAAATGACAATGGAAAAAAGCATCAACATAGGCTAAGCCGGCTCCTCGCCTCACCCTCCGGCTGCTGAGCAGCCGGCCGGCCGGCTTCTCACTTGACTTGTTACATTCTAAAACGGCCAAAGCACTTGTCTTCCTAAACGGCCAAGCACCGGACCCAGCCACAGACCGCAGAGCGGCTGTCTGGCTGGCAGGGCGGTAGCCAAAGGAAGGCGGCAAAGGAAAAAGCCAAAAAAGAGCAGAAAAACAAGGCAAAGTCAGAACCCGACAGAGCACAACTTGTGCGAATAAAGTTGATTTACATAGCAGAACTCATAGCCAGCATTCAACAAAGTTTGAATACACCCCCAGCGGGTGGAATTGCGCGAATTTAACATGCTTGTTCAAAAGATTACAAGAACAGGAAAGATAAGACAAAGTGGCCATCTAGGCCAAAGGAGTAGCAGGCGGGTCCGACGGGTTGGTAGAGGCAGCGGCGCCGGATGGTGGAGCGGCCGACTGAAGGGTCTCGGCCTGATCGCCCCCGGTAGCAGTCGGTGCGGTAGCACGCGGCTCGTTGGTCGAGGCTTGGTCGGGCTGAGGCCGGCTAACCGCTTCGTCGTCCGGCGCGTCGTCTTCGCCCTCCCCGTCCTCTTCGTCCTCGCCCTCGTCGCTGGAGGTGATCTCTTCCGCCGAGTCCCCCGCATCCACCGGGTTCAGCCCGAACCAGTCGGGCAGCACCTCAGCGCCTTCCTCGTCCAGCTCGGGGATGAAAACGGTGGTGTCGGTGTACTCGGCGATCGCTGCCGCGTGTTGAGTAAGCGCAGGGCCCACCGCCGCCAGCTCCGGTCCGGCCACCTGCCGAAACGGGGCCAGCTGGGCCAGGTCCAGCCCAGGATACCACGCCTTGGCGAACTCCAAGGCCGTCCGCACACCCGCCTTAGCCGCGGCGCCCTTCCAAGCCTCGAAGCGGCCGACCGCTACCTCCAGCCAGTCGGCGATCCGACTGGGTGTGCGTGGAATTTGGGCGTCGGGCCAAAAGGCAGCCAACACCTGAGCCCCAGCGCGCTGCAGGCGACAAAGCATCCTGTGAGCCAGCTGCAGGCGCGTCTTGACAGCCAGAAGCTGCTCGCCGAGATTCCGGGGCGCGTTGGGCGCAATGTCCACGCCCGTTTTCCTCCGCATGTCACGACGTGCCTCGATGGCCTGGCTGACGGTGACGGAGTGACCTGGAAAGTATTCTGCACAAGAAGAAGATTAAAGATTAGAAGCCAGAGGCCGACTCCTGCTGCAGTCGACGACTGTTCAAAAGAAGAAGTAACTTACCATCAATCATGTCCTCGATCTCGCCATAGCCATCGGTCAGGAGTCTCTCCTTCTCGGCCCAGTTCAAGTGTTGAGTCTCGAACTCGGCCTTGAGGGAGTCTTCCTCCTCCTTCAGCTTCCAGAGTTCCGCCTTGTGCCGCTCCGCCTGGTCCACTAGCTCCTTGGCCAGGCGGTCGCACTCCTGGGCCGCCTGGCTGCGCTCCGGCTCCTTGGTATGGAGCGCGGACTCGGCCTCGCCCAGGCGCTGCCGCAGATCTGCGGCGGCCTCTGCCAAAAACGAAGAAAAACCATCAACACCAATGGAAAGTAGTTGCCGGGAGATCTGGCCCGACTGGTCAGCAGTCGGCCCGAATCTCAGGGACTACACCCAGCGGGTGTGCTGACGCGCCCCCACAAGGAAGAAGACCAAGTACTTACTTCGGCTCTCCGTCAGATCGGCGGTCCGCTTGGTCAGCTCCTGGAGCTGAGAGTTGTAGGCGGCCGCATGGATGTTGTGGTAATCCTGCAACAAAGACAACAGAAGAAGATAACGAGTCAGTACTTGGAGCTCGACCTGAAGTTCCGAGCCACCTGCTCAGCAGCCGGCCTGGAACTCGGGGGCTACACCCAGTGGGTGCGCTGGCGCGCCCCCATGAAAGATTCCAAAGAAACAAAAACAAGAAACGTACCCGAACGGCCACCCGCGTCGCCAGGAACTCCTGCATGTACTGCTGGAGAGCGGCGCCTTGGGCGTTGAACCGGGACAGGACTTCCTGCGAGGCCGCATTCAAAACACTCGTACCACCCCCAGACGTCCAATCCGGTGGGGCGGCGCTGGTAGCCTCGGCGTCGCGCGCCACCGAGCTAGCGGCCCCGACCTCCAACGGCCGCGGTGCTGAGGCCGCCTTCCCCGCACATCGATGCGCCGGTATACGGATTGCGGGAGTCGGACCCACCATCAACTCGCCGCTGGCTGGCGGCACCAGCGACGCGTCAGGACGACTGCCCTGGGCGTCGGCAGCCGGCGTGCGCGGCGGCACCTCCGCCTCCGGGATAACAGGGTCCTCTCCCCTCTCTCGGACCGACTGGTCATCGCCGGCCCCCCTAGTCGGAGCCTGGACCTCCTGCACCACAAGCTCCGCAGATTGCGGACCAGTGGACTCCGGAGCCCGGCTGCGGGACGCCTCCTCCGCCTACGCCTTGGCGGCCATGTCCGCCTGCTCCTTGGCCGCGGCGTCGGCTTGGGCCTTGGCCACCGCGCCGGCCTCCGCCTTCTCCCGGGCCGCAGCTTCCCGCTCCTCTCGCGCCTCCTGCGTGTTCTTCTTCGTCGCCTCCTGGAGGGCGGCAAGCGGATCCATGCGGCGGGGGCCCGCGACGTCGTCTGCCGCCCCGATCACCGAGCCGGACGGGGCTTGCGACAAGGAAAGTGGGGCGCTGCGCGCCAAGGGAGGAAGAGAGTAAAAAGATTGCAAAGATAGAAGAAAAGCAAACGCAAAGCAAGATGCAAGAAAGGACAAGGCACTTACGCGGACTCCAGCGGGAGCTGCTTTGGGGCCTTCTGGAAGAGGGCCGCCTTCGCTGCAGCCTCTTGCCGCTTGGTCGCGGCGGCCGAGGTCTTGGCCTTCTTGGGCCGGCTGCCGAACAACCCGGCGTCAGCCCGGCGCTTCGGTGCGCCGGCTGCTGCGGTCAGCACGGCTGAGGAGCTGGCGCCTGCCCTGTCGGCGCCATGGGCACGGTGCGGCTCTTCGTCCTCCTCGTCGTCGTCCGGCCAATCCCCCAGGCCGCCTCCTAAGGAGCCGCCTGCTCCCTCGCCGCCACCGCCTGTGGCGTCGTCCTCCTCCTGAGCGGCCGCCCCCAAGTCAGGATCGTCCACGTCACTCACCGACCGGTCCGCCATGTACTGGTGACCCGGGGCCGGCATGTCAGTGGCCGTCTGGCCTGGGAAGCGCTGCACCAAGGCCGACTGGTCAGGCGGCAAGAAAGAACCCGGACGAACAAAGGATAAGGAGACGTACCGGAGGCGGCGGGTTGGCCCGGCTGTACGGCGGCTTGCCGAATTGCCACTCTGTCTCTGACAGCTTGCAGTCGGAGAAGAAGTTCACCATGCGGACCACCTGCACGTCCGGCATCACCTTGGTGGACATCCGGCACGGATCCCGGCGCCCACTCATGTCGCTAATCAAGTGGGGCCGGGCTTGGAGGGGCAGCACTCGGCGCTTCACGAACGCGGTCAGCGGGTCTGAGGCCTTGAGACCTTCTGACGCCATCATCTCCTGGAGCCGGAGGAGCGCGGTGGAGCACGCGGCCGACAGGGTTCTCGGCCGGAACTTCTAGTTGGTGCGAGGCTCGACAGGCGGGCCGGCTGCGTAGGCTGGCAAGTTGACGTAGTCCCGCATCGAGTGGATGTTCTCGACGTAGAAGTACGACTTCTGCCACAGTTTGGCCGACTGCAGCAGGGCGAGAGCCGGCAAGCGGACCTTGGATCCTGTGCGCTGCACCGCGATGTAGGCTCCGCACTGGGCTGCCTCGTTCTTGGCGGCGGTGCCGAGCTCGAGATAGAAAAGCTCTCGCCACAGCTCGAGTGTGGGGAGCGTGCCGAGGTAGCCCTCGCACAGGATGACGAAGGAGGAGAGCAGCACCACCGTATTCAGAGTAAGATGGTGGGGCTGCACTCCGTAGAAGTCCAAAAACGAGCGGAAGAATCCGCTCGCCGGAAGGCCGAAGCCGCGGAGGAAATGCGACCGAAAGACGACGCGCTCGCCGCCTTCCGGCGCCGACGAGATCTCCCTCTCGGGGGGGACATGCACCTTGACGTTCGACGCGTTGGGGAGCTGCCGCGTCTGGCGGAGGAACTCCAAGTGCCCATCATGGACGTTGGAGCCATCGCAGTCGCACGTGCGGCCGCTCGGCGCCATGGGCTCCATGCTCGGCGGCGGCGCAAGGTGGCTGCGGCGCGTGGAGGTCTAGCGACAGCGGGCTGCGGCAGCACCCCGGCGAGAGGAGAGGCCGCGGCAACAGCAAGAGGAAGACGAAAGAGAAAAGCAAAGAGAAGGGCGCGCGTGCGTTCTGCTGCCCCCCTCCTCCCCCTACTTATAGCCCTCTGGCGACGGAGCCGAGGGGGCGAGATGTGGGGGGTGCAAGATTAATTGCGCCCACTCCCCCCACGACCCCGCAATTACAGCGCCGTGATGGCGTGTATTAATCGCTCCTGGGAATCGGAACCGCCCGCCTCGGCTGCAGCGGATCCGCACGCGTGCCGAGGCCCTGTAGTGGCGGGCCCAGTCTTGTGGCGACATCTCGTCGCGCACGCGGGCTGGCAGGGCGGCCTGGCCTGCTGGCGCCGCATGGCAGGTGAGCCACGGGCGGCAAGCCTGTCGTCCGGCTGGCATCTAACCCGGCCTCCGCCACGACGATTCGAATTCGCCAGGCGGCCGGCCTGGCCTTGGCCCGCTCCTGGCAATCGGCCTTTCCAGAAGACGGATGAAGCCCAACTACCAGGCCACTCAGAGTAGGAAGCTGCTGAGGCTCCTTGCTTTTCAGCCGCGGTGCCCCACCAGCTTCGGGGACTACTGTCGGAGTAAATGACCACGGGTAGCCACATCAGCCCCCCATGGTATTTCAAGACATCGGGGCCGGCCGCGCCCCTCACGCTCTCTGGAAGCACGACCGCCTTCTTGGGCCGGCTGGTCCAAAGGGCCGGCTGCTAGAAAGCGGGAAGACCACAGAAGGCGGCCGCAAGGGGGCCGACTCCTGGCAGACGGCCCCTCGCCCCCTCGAAGTCAGCACCACATTACCACGACAAGACAAGGCATGGCTACAGTACGACCTGCCACCCCCGAACCCAGGATGGGACTTGGCCGCAGAGCCGTGTACTGGGCGGACACCCCCCGCCCAGCGCGACACTGTAACCACACAGTCCGTGACATCACTGGCGCCAGAGGGAGCCACGCTCCCACGACGGGCGGTCAGTACGGCCTGCAGGCGGCAGGCCCCACCTGTCCGCGAGCCACCCGAAGGCGGCCCACCTCAAGCAGGCGGCAATAAGGGAGGGCTGACTCCTAGTAGGCGGCCCTTCTCCCCCTTGAAGTCTGTGCGCCATCAACCAGATGAGATGGGGTATGGCTACAGTGAGCGCCCGTCAGGCGGCGGACTGTAGCCACGCTCCCTCCGACAAAGCCTTCGTCATCAGGGGCGAGGCTATAGTATAAAGCAGTCAACATGGCCCGCAAGCGGCGGGCCCTACCTGACGGCTGAGATCATGGCAGTCGGCGGGGCCCACCAGGCGGTGGGCCCCAGCGGTCGGCGAAGAAGTCGGCAACCAGAGACGCTGACGGCCGGGTCCTACACCTGGCCGGATTACCATTGTACCCCTGGGGGGTAGGCCTATATAAACCCCCAGGCTCACCCATGCAAGGGGTTCGAGCCATCACCCACGCCATTCACATACACTCACCTAGAGAGAGGAGTAGATCTAGCCTTGCCCTTCTCCCTCCTCTAGCCGAAACAGCTCAAGGAGCAAGCTTGTAGCTACTTTGTTGATCATAGTCATCATGCGGAGACCCCGCAGAGCAGGACTAGGGGTGTTATCTCCTAGGAGAGCCCCGAACCTGGGTAAGATTCGCAGGCGTATGCGGTCTTGCTCACTCCCGCTTCTAGAGCCTGGCGACGTACTCTTGTCCCCATCCATGATAAGCCACCCCCTGGCATATGTCGCACGATATCCCCGACAACCACGCTAAATATTCCATTCTTACTTACCATCATGGTCACATGATCACTTCAATCATTATCAAGAATACCATTGTGATCCTCACAAGATCATCTCATCATTATCAAGAATACCATGGTGATCCTCCCGTGACCACATCAAGATCATCCAACTTCCTTCCTCATCGAACCAGGGTTGTTTATTAGTCAGGTTATTATTACTATTGACTCATAGTGTGACCTACTATGAACTGGGCCCACATACGCGGGCGCGGATATCGATAGATTATACACTCTGCAGAGGTTAGTACACTGTACCCACACTACGGCATTCCGACAAACCCGATCTATTGCATGACACCCTCCGGTGGGTCCGACAAACTCCCCTTTGGGCTAAGTCATGGATGGCCCCGATGCCACTCTGGACATCCAACGGCCATCGTCGTGGCAAAACAAAAACGGTCCCAAACGGGGACAACCTGGGTACAACCCAACTTGGGCACACAAGGCTTATGGCCGCCTACCTGATCAGGGTAGCACACACACATAACCTTCCCTAGTTGGAGGTATCGGCGAGAGGCATGACAATAGACCAAATTGGAGCCTTCCCACAAAGGCAAATGTGGCTGCACTGGTCAGCCCGATTCGATGGCACTATGACTCAGCCAACAGGTGTTCAAGTTCGATTAAAGTCTGGTTTAACTTGAATGGTGATGAGCTGAGTCACAACAAAATAGCATGATGCAATGCATAGGAGCATGTTATCAACATGAGCATGGATAGAAAGTATAACCATATGAATCATAGCATCAACAATATTTATTCTACTGATGCAAATGAGCATGGCATACCGATGATCATGAATAGCACAAGCATAATAACACTACAAATGAACATAGCATGATCAGTAGCATCGGAAAATAATTACCAGAAAAGAACATGATAACAATATTAGCCAGTAAGCATGTAACCAACTAGATGAAAATAATCACAGCATAAGAATGAGCATGGATTCACATGCATATAAAGCATTCACAAAATATTAGCATGCACAAAATTATTTAAATATTCAAGTGAAAAACCAAGACAATTGCAAGAACATCATGCAAGTGGCTGTCGTGCCTTGCCTGGGGATGAAGAATACACCAGGAAGGAGTGCGGTGAAGCCGCGGAAAGAGTCGTCGGAAAAGCTTCTCTCTCGGAGGGGGATAGATAAGGGCAAGGGCAAAATGGTCATTTCTAGTATGTGACAACATAGTGAAAATGGTACCAACTGAACTGGCTCGACGAGACGAAGACGTGGGCTTTGGAATCACCTAATTCAGAGCTACGGTCGCGGAGATATAGACGTTTGAATTCTAGGGACCAATCTATAAAAAGAATCTTCACAAACAGGCCCCTAGCTGCAAAACAGAAAGCGCCTTTTACGGAATACGTCTCCAGAGCAGTGAAAACTTATTTTTGTCTGAACAAACAGGAGAGTACCCTTTCTAACCTGGAAAACGTATTTCGCCCAATACGTTTCCACTTAAAACACCTGGGCCCGGCTGGCTAGTCACTTACAGGCAGGCCCCATGTTGACTTCTCCCTCTCTCCTGGCTCCCTTCTTCTTCCTCCTTCAGCGCCCGATGGAGACAGTGTAGGGACTCGACTCCGGCACTTGTCCCGGTGGCCCCGGCCATCTCTGGTGAAGCTCGGACCGCCAGAGAGACCAGCGCAAGGAGGCGCTTCCGTCAGGGTGCTCTGCTCCCGCCGGAGAGCAGCAGGACGAGCTGGACCCTGGGCCGTGGAGGACGACAAGGAAAGGCAGGGATGGGGATCACGCAAGAGGCCACCGGAGGAGGAGGAGGAGTGCTGGGGCGGCTCTAGGGTGGATGTGGAGGCCTCTGGTGGTGGAAAGAGGGGTGGACGAGCTCGGCCTTGCTCGGATTTAGCTGGAGACCGGCGGCGGGCATGGTGGCCAATAGAGGCGACGAGGGTCTCCGGAGGCGATTGGAGAGGCTGGGAGGGGTGCTAGGAGTGAGGAGAGCAGGTTGGTGTGGTCGAGGGAGCTCGGGCGGTTTAAATAGCCGTGGCAAAGGCGAGGGCGAGCGCGGCCACGGCGACACGTGTGCTGGCGAGCTGGAGCTCGGAGGGGCACGTAGTGGGAGGGGAAGAGGTGCGGCAGAGGTCGCCCACGACATGGAGAAGCTCGGGCGTGTTCGAGACAGCTCGAGAGCGCCACAGGCAAATAAACACGGCGATGGCAGGGCGGGCAGGTCATGGGCATGGCATGTGCACCGCGTAGGAGGTGACCGGAGAGGGGCAGAGGGGCTCAGGGCGACGGCGACATCACGGGGGAGCTGTTGGACATGACTAGGCATGCGAGAATGACGAGCAGGAGAGGGGCCCGAGCAAGACGACGTTCAGCTCACGTCCCTGGCATGCCAGGCCAATGGTCACCATGTGAACTGGTGCACACAGTGCACTATGGCCGACCTAATCATGTCCAGTGTGTTGTCTCTCCAAGCTAGGTTATCTCAGAGGTGAAAGCTCGATGAACGACACTGTGGTTAGATGGGAAGGGTCCTCTGGAGTTTGTTGTAGCAAACTGTGGCATGAAACTGTGGTGAATAGGGATGGCTAAGTGATAGAACAAGATGTCTTAGAGGTTTAGGGTAGGAAAGAAAAGAATCATGTAAAGTTTGGAGGGATTTGGACCAAGATTTAATATCGATGCTTCACTACTACATAATCTGATCCAGAAACTAGATCATGAAGTAGCACTCACTAGGAGTGTTGGGTTGGGCTGAAATTTGGCGGAGGGGAGTTATTTAGGCATAAGAAGACACCATATAAATTTCATGCCATTTGGACATGCCAAAATGGTACTTCCTTCACAGTGGTCTTCTCTGGATAGAATTTGGAGATAATTATGGAGGAATAATGGATGAATGAAATGAGCCCAAATTTTGTGGAGAGAGGTTATATGGGTAGGATAATGTCCTGGTAATTTTTCAGCAATAATGAAGCAATATAAAATATAGTAACTTCACTACGTGAAAATCTGACCAGAAACCAAGATTTGATGTTGAGCTCACATGGATTGATGAATTAAGCTCAAAATAGGTGGAGAGTCATTATTTGATCATATAAAGGACCTTGCAAAATTTCAACTCATTTGGATTACCCTGGCTAGTAGTTCCTTCACAAAGGCTTCCATCTGACAGAAACTTTAGAAATTTGCTGAGGAAGATTCACTAGGTAAATGGAGTTGAATTTTTTCGTGTGGCAATTATTTGGATAAGAGAGAATGCCCAAAAAGATTGGGAGAAATCAAGAAAAGTTAGGTAGTACTTCCTTCACAAAAAGCCACACTGGACAGAGTTGAAGAATGAATAGTGATGAATTATTTTTGGGCTAGGAAAGGAAAGTTTGGACATATTTGGGGCGTATATGATCCAACCAATTTATGAGAATTATTTGGGAATTTTTAGAGTGACAGAAGTATAGGTTGCTTCACAACCTAGGGCAAAAAGGATTATTCCTTTAATAGAAAAAGGAATATTCCCAAGAAAAGAATTTGGGATAGGGCCAAGATGGAAATGACATGATCTTTGGATGGATTTGAGGATGACAAGCCACTTGCAGAAGAAAGAAGAGGTGATCTTCCCAGGTTTCAAGACCACAGAGCCACAGAAAATCAATCCAAAGCAAAAATTCAAATAAATCCAAAAGAAAAAGAAAGGGCCAAAAACCAGGGTGTTACAAACTCGACCTATATTGTTTTTGTAAATATGATTAGCTCATCGTTATTGATTCAGCCTATTATGAATGAAACATGTTTGCAATGACAATTATAGATTATAGTTACTGATGCCATGCTTAATTAGCTAGGAGTGTATAATGGTTTATCTTGTGTGCCAACATGCATCTTGAAATGGTTATGATGTAGTATGATAGGATGGTATCCTCCTTTGAATGTTTCGAGTGGCTTGACTTGGCACATGCTCACGCATGTAGTTGAATCAAAACCAACATAGCCTCCACGATATTTGTGTTCATGGTGATTTATATACTACTCATGCTTGTATTCAATTTTGATTAACCTCAATGCATGTTTATGACCGTTATCGCTCTATAAATGGTCGCTTCTCAATCTATTTGCTAGCCTTCACCTGTACTAAACGGGAATACTGCTTGTGCATCCACTTCCTTAAACCCAAAGTTGTTCCATATGAGTCCACCATACCTACCTATATGCGGTATTTACCTGCCGTTCCAAGTGAATTTGCATGTGCCAAACTCTAAACCTTCAAATAATAATCTATTTTGTATGCTTGAATCACTCATGTAGCGACTGGGGGCTGTCAGTATCTTCCATGCTAGGTGGGTTATTCTCATGATGAGTGTTTATTAACTTGTCATTCACGAGAGAGTGGCTCGTAATTGGGATGCCTAGTCCTATGATCAAAACAAATCAAAATATAATAATGAAACAAAACTCCCCCATGACTGTTGTTGGTATGGACGGCACCCGTAAATTCGGCTAGCCGTGGAGTGTGTTTATTGGTGGAGGGGGAGTAAAAACTTTACCATTCTGTTTGGGAACCACCTATATTGTGTCAAGCATGAAAGATAGTGAGATCTCTTGGTTGTTATGTTGACAATGAAAGCATACCTCTCAAAATTATATTCATCTCTGTTTTAAAAGCTTCGAGCTCTGGCACCTCTGCAAATCCATGCTTCCCTCTACGAAGGGCCTATCTATTTACTTTTATTGTTGAGTCATCATGTTCTTATTAAAGCACCAGCTCGAGAGCACTATTGTCATTTATATGCTTTGTTTTTAGTTGATGCACTACAAAAAAAATACACTTTCGTGATGATACGTGTTTGTCACAGTAGGTCATGTTTTCTGTCATGCATGTACATCCATGACGATTTTATGACAGAATCAAGATAGTCATACCTGTGGTGTCGTAGAAGTGTTCCATGACAATACCAAAATTATCATCATGGAAGTGTCCACTTCCATGACGATAAATGGCGCGTCATGGAAGTGCTTTCATCAAAGGTAACTGGCACGTTGCATCCACCATAACGGGTCGCCGTTAAGCTATCGGGTTCTGGTTTGGATCCGATAACCCGTTAACAGCCCGGACCAATGGGGATTTTCCACGTGTAAAATTCTCAATGGCCAGAGGAACCACGTGTCGGCTCAGCATTGGGACAGATGTCATCCACTCATTGGACGGGAGGCGCCTATGATACGTCAACATGTGGCATGGCCCAACAGAGGCCCATTCAGGTGAAAAGGCCAGCCCATTTGACTTGGTCAAAAGGTAGTGGGCCGGCCCACGGAAAGCCTGTTAACGGCCTGTTCGCATATAGCCCATTTACAGCCCGCTAACTCACGAACCATTATGGCCTATCTGAATTGGGCCCAGTAGCATCATCTGGGCCATCCAATATGATTCCAACCCATTGTAACTTCTAGCCCATGTATGGCCCATGACGTATTTCGGCCCATACGAGGCCGTTTGTAACTCTTGCCCCATTAAAGGCCCGTGGTGAAACTGGCCCATAATGAACAGTGTAACGATTTACACCCATTAACGGCCCATTATTCCGTTGGGCCATTTCCAGCCCATGTTACATTTTGGCCTTCTAAGGGCCCATTTATTCTTGGGCTCATTTCCAGTAATCAGTTACTTATGGCCCGTTACTGGCCTGTTTTGCTTGTGGGCCAAATTAAGCATGTGGTTACAGTGGGCCCGTTTGTGGCCCGTTAACCCGTTGGGCTGTTTTCATAGCGTCATCAAATACGGCTCATTAATGACCCGTGATGCCTGCCGATAGAATTAAGCCCGTTATACATTTCGGCCTATTAATGGCCCGTTATGGTCGGGCCATAAACACACGATTTACACTCTAGCCTGTTTACGACCAATTTTGCGGACCATTATTGGCCCACGAATGGCCCGTATAAGGCCCATTGATTATACGGCCCGTCGAGGGCCCATGGATTCTACGGCCCGTAGGAGGCCCATGGTCACTACAGCAGGTAGCAGGACCATGGTTACAACGGTCCGTATGTTGCCCATGGTTATTGTGGCCTAGTTATAAAAAATAGGTTATTATGGCCACTAGAAAAACACGAAAAAAGAACTGCAGTGACTACAAGCAAACAACTAAACAAGACAATAAGGAAATAAATAAGCAAGCAACTAATGCTAGGCTATTATGTCTATTACACATATTACATCCACTGGGCATCAAAGTTTGCCACCAGTGCAAATATAGGGAACAAAGCAGCATATCACATACCCTGGTTGTCAAAGTTGGCGTCCAGTGCAAATAAACGCCACAGCAAAACAATTCCAGAACTGAAACCACTTCAGAAGAGCTCAAGAAACAATATGTTGGGTACCCAGCATGCTGGCAAGATGCTTAGCAAGCTTATTAACTTTCTCTTGTTTGGCGCTTAAATCCTCCAGCGCTTGCTGTTGCACCAGAAAGTATGCATTTGAATTCTGTAGGTACTTCCTCAGTCCTTTGGCTTCGTGTCGCAGCACATCTGATCGATGTCTTTCAACTTGAAGTTGAGACTCAAGAAGACGAAATGATTCAGGCAGCGAGTTCGAAGAGCTTGTGCCAGCAGTAGTGGCCAGTAACTCGAACACTACACCAAGACAGGACTTTTGGGTTGTCTCACTGTCGTCAAGATAGTTTTTATCAGCTTTCTTGGAGACCAACAGGCATGTCTCACTATATTGAACCTTATCTGCATTACTTCCTTTACCATTGCATAACAGGGTACTCTTCTCCAATATTTTGTCCGCATTCTAAAAGAGAAACAAGCAGACACATCACAGGTTTACCATGTTGTATATGAAACTCATTTTGGTAAATCAGTTCAGTAGTAAAGTGGACAGGATAACAGCATGAAACAAACATATATCTATGTACCATGGTCACTGTATGGTCTATATCATTCTAGTTTTTGTTGCCAAATCAAGATAGAGACATAGTTCAAATAATATTTGTTTAAGACAAAGCAGCATAGACGGAATATAAGTGTGGGAAACTACACAGCAATAACTACACTTGTAATGTGCATGACATGAGAACATAACTGTTTATTCAATTGAAACTAAAATCAACATAGAGCAAGTTACAACAGCAAACCAGTTAAAGAAACAGGTTTAAAACATACCTGTTGCACCATTGGAGTTTCAATTCCATCCTTCAAATTTGAAAATAGTTGGTATGAGTAAATATAGTGATGCAAGAGCAAAGGAGTATGAACCATAGCTACAGAACCTGACCTGAGAACAATTCTTCTTTTGCTTTAAGCGTTGAGTTGGGGTTCGGAGTGGTGGTCCTCGTGCTTTGGGCACTGCAGTTGCCTTACTAACTGCTCGTGTCTGGGTGCTCTGTGGTGGAGACAGTGTTGTGTCAACTGGAACTGGGTTACTATGTGCTGGGGTTGGGGTTAGAAGGGGTGTAGCTGGTTCTCTATCTAACTGGGTAGGGGTACAATCTGCGAGAGTCTGGGTTATGTGTGGTGGGGTTGGTTCTTGGGCAAGTACAACCATGGTTCTATCTGCATCGACTGGTAGCACTATCTTTTCCAAAGACCGTGTTGTTACTCCCTTAGATACTGCCATCACCCCCTCCAATTCAAATGGTTGATAAACAAGAAAAATAATTGAATGTACAGACATTGTATGATAGATAGGTGCAATGGATAGTGGGGAATAAAAGAGGGCATGAAATAATTCACATTTATGTTGTCTAACCAAACAGGATAGCATGACACAATTTCACATATATGATAGCTAACTAAATAGGATAGCATGACACAATTTCACATATATGATGGCTAACTAAACAGGATAGAAAGACATAATTCAAAATATGATGACTATGTAAACAGGATGACATGATATAACTATATGATGTGTTTATTAAATAGGTTGGCATGCCATAATTCACATACATGCCGCCTATGGAAACATGATAGCATGATATAATTCACGGATAGAATGACATAATTCAAAATATGATGACTGTAAACATTAAACAGGATGAGATGATATAACTATATGATGTCTTTATTAAATGGGTTGGCATGCCATAATTCAGATAGATGCTGTCTATGGAAACATGATGGCATGATATAATTCAAATATATGATTTATATACTAAGCAAGTAAGCAGATGGCAATCGCATATATGATGTAAAAACTAAGCAATGAAAGACAACATATGCATGATATGAGTAATATAACCCTGCCAAGTTTGAGCATAGACCTCAGGGGGGAAATAGGACTGGTCATCTGTCTCTGAATCCTCCTCTGAGGAGCTATCTGTAACAAGCAAGATGTCTGCTTCAGCAGGTAGCATTGTCTGCTCTGAAGACCTTGTTTTCACTCCAGATACTTCCATCACCGCTTCAAATGGCTGATGCACAGGAAGAGTAGTTGAATATACAAAAGTTGTCGTCAAATGGAATATGTAATACAAAAAAAGGATAGCATGATATAATTCACATATATGATGATTGGCGAAACAGCATGGCATTGCATAATTCACATATATAATGCCTTGCAACAAGATAGCATTGCATAATTCACATATATAATGTCTTGCAACAAGATGGCATTGCATAATTCACATATATGGTAATTAGACACTAAACAGGTGGCATTCACACAAAGCATGTCTAAACTAAGCAAATGACATAGCAATGCGACACACCATACGCACAATATGAGCAACATAACCCTGCCAAGTTAGAGCATACACCTCGGGGGGAAAATAGGACTGGTCATCTGTCTCTGAATCCTCCTCTGAGGAGCTATCCGTAACCAGCAAGATATGCGCTTCGTCAGGTAGCATAGTCTGCTCTGAAGACCTTGTTTTCACTCCAGATTTATCCATCACCGTGTCAAATGGCTGATGCACACGAAGAGTAGTTGAATGTACTAACATTGTTGACAAATGTAATACGTAATGAAAAAAAGGATGGATGATATAATTCACATATAAGATGACTGGCTAAGCAGGATGGCATTGCAAAATTCACATATATGATGCCTGGCTAAACAAGATGGTGTTGCATAATTCACATATACAATAAAGAAACTAAACAGATGGCATTCACACAAAGCATGTCTAAACTAAGCAGATGACATATTTGATGTATAAAGTAAGCAATGCAAGGCACCATATGCATGATATGACCAACATCAGCATGCCAAGTTAGAGCGAAGACCTCAGGGGTTAAATAGGAGTGGTCTGCTCCTTCTGAATCCCCCTCTGAATAGTTATCTTCCTCTTGATTACAATCTGAAATGGGTGGAGGGGGGCTGCCTTTATGCCCACCATGGAGCGATGTCTACATGAAATTTTATTGCCATGCAAGGCTCGTCTCTGTTGCTCTACATGTTCAGTTCCATTGTGTACAATAACTGACATGCATAGGAATAAAACATAGTGAGATTATGTAAGGAGTGCATGCAGAAATCTAGAGTGATGGTAGCAACCTGTGAATAGACCCAAAACCAATGATAGCAGGCAGATAATGGCTTCATTTAAAAAATACAGATAATGGCTTCTTTACTGTTTGTTTCCCACCCAACATGAAACTCATAGTAGACACTAGAGATTAACCAGACAGTAGACAGATACTATTGATTGTGGCCCCGATATGTACCCCACAACCATTTAAAAACTCAAGTTTAAGCATTAGTTTGGAGCTGACTTAGAGTCTAATCGGTGAACAGGACGATAATGTAGCATGTAATATTAAGCGATGCATAACGTAAGCAGACATGAAAGAGTGCGACCTCTCTTGCGGACCCGTGTAGTCCTCGAGGTCATCTGCTTAGTTGATGATGATAATGTAGTTGTCATGGCTGCCAGCAGCGGGGAAGAAGATCTGAGGCGGCGAAAGACAGTCTGGAGGGTGGATCCCTGCTGTGGTGGACCCTTCTGTCGTTGGAGCAGCTGAGCTGGGGTGGACGACGGCGCAGCAGGAGTGGGACAAACCACACAAGGTTTTCTTTGACAACTATCTGTAAGAGAAGTAATTCTGTAAGGGCTCGTTTGAATTGAAGGATTCTAACAACGCAGGGATAGGAAATACACAGTAATAGGATAGGAATGCATGTGCAAAACAGAGAATTAAAAATCACAGGATTTCTATCAATCTGGGTGTTTGGTTCACAGAAATTGGAAGGTCACAGGAATGCAAAGAAGCATGGTCAAATTAAGTCAAACCACAAGAAAATGTACAGTTATAATGCTATTATGCTACTATCACTTAGTCTTGTTCTTCATGAATAGGAATTTGAAATGGAGGGCCAAGTGGATATTAAAATTCCTACGGTTTTTCTTTGAAAGATACACTAAAGGAACAAATCCTACAGTTTTCCTTTACTCCATTCCTTTGAACCAAATGCATTAATAGTAGTACCATAGGAAACTTCCCAATTCCTATGTTTTTTCTTCACTTTTCCTTTCAACCACTGGCAATTCTAGTAGGCAGGCTTGAACAAGCAAAATCCTACACTCCAAAATGTTTTGGTGCTACTTGTACTACTTTGGACCCAGGCCACTGCCCTACTAACTGAACTCCCAGGCCCATCTACACATGCACAGCTCAAAAGCATAGAAATAAATAATGATGGCTTTCGAGAGAGTCCATCACGGATAGCTAAGTTGCCTGGTACCTCACTGCTTGTTATGTAGTTGAAACTAATCGTATTTCACGTTACTATGTGTGCTCAGTGGACAATATATATAACATGTTGAGTAAAAAAGCGATGCAACAAGTGTACAACCTCTTTGGCGAAGCCATGTCAATCTCAGCATCATTGGGTTGGTCGCTGAGGCTGCGGCTGATGTGGCAGTCGGAGGAGGGGAAGAAGATCTTAGGCACCTGGAGATGGAGCCAAGGGTGCTGCTCCGCTGTGATGGAGGGTTTCATCATTGGAGCAGCTCCGGTGAGGTGTACGACGACGAGGCTGAAGCAGGACAAGAGAGACAACGTTAACCTGAAGTGGTATTCTAATAGCATCTCCTATAGATGATGTAAAATACGTAACCAAAAAGTGCTAGATGTAAAATACATCAGCCACTCATCTCTGAACTTAACTGTCAAAACTGTATTTAAACGTCGAAACTGAATTTTACTGTCAAAACTGAATTTTGCTGTCGAAACTGAATTTTACTGTCGAAACTGAATGCACTAGTAGCAGAAAAGCAGTGCACTAATAGTTTAGGCCGCTCGAGCACTAGTCGTAGAGTAGCAGTGATCTAAATCGGTAGCCACTCCTACCGTACTACCAGAGAGCAGCCGGGGCAGAGCAGCAGCAGCGCCCAGAGCAGCAGCGCGTGCGAGAGCCGGGGCAGCTGGTCGTGTAGCAGCATTTCGGGTAGCAGCCGGAGGAGCTCGAGCGAGAGCCGGAGTGCTGCTCGTGCAGCAGCAGCGCGAGCAAGAGTAGACTAGCAGCGCAAGCAAGAGCAAGAGCAAGAGCAGCACCGCGAGCAAGAGCCAGAGCAGACCATGCAGGGGTCTGAGAGCAAGAGCAAGAGCAGCAGCGCGAGCAAGAGCCAGAGCAAACCAGGCAGGGGACTGAGAGCAAGAGCAGAGCAGCAGCGCGAGCGAGAGCCGAAGCAGCTACAGCAGGGCCAGCAAGAGCCAGAGCAGCAGCAGTAGCTCCGACTGATGTGGACATCACCGCCGAGGGAGCGACGCCGTGGAGGAAGTGGCCGGCGACGCCGCCATAGATGGAGCCGCGCCATGGCGGCTCGGGACCGAGCGACGGCAGCACCATGAGGTCGAATCAAGAAGAAAATGTAGCGATTAGTATAGAACCTCTTTGGTGGCACCGATTAGGCCTCGGCTTCATCCGAGGAATCGGTGATGGTGCTGCTCTTCTGGTGGTGCAGGTGAAGACGGTGTTGTGTGAATGGAGGTGGCGCAAAAGACAAGGCGAACATCGAGGCAGCTCCTTTGAGGTGGAGGACGGGGTGGCTGAACCGGCGGGACGATGAGATTGACGACGGATCCTCATCTGGTGCGGTAGATGAGGGACGTCGACGTGTTGCTGTGGACAACATCGTCAGGGAAGAGGCTCCGGCTGGGTGGCGGGCGGAGGAGGGTGTGGGGCTTCGCGGGTTTTCACGGCCTCGGTGTACAAACGGGGGGCGGAGGGGATGGGAGGGGGGAACCATGGCTTAGGGACGTGCTTGTCCAAAATGTGGGGTAAGTTACGAAAGTAGCCCCATCGATTTGAACTAGGTGGTTCTTTCGGTTCAGGGGTATCACAGGAATTTTGCGTGTCAGGATTTCGCAGGAGGTGGGAGTTTTTGCGTGCGTTGTAGTTTAGGGATAGCAAGGCGCGGGTTGAGATGGAGCAAATTTTAGGAGCACAACTAGACAAAGAGATATCTTAAAATTTCGGGATAACAAGGCGCGGGTTGAAATTTCCGGACAAGCCTAACGTGTATACTATCTCAAATCAATTCGCACTTCCCTCGATGAAAAAACCAAAAAGAAATCAATTCGCACCACACAAGAGAGTCTAGTCCCGTGTACTGTACCAAATCAATTCGCACTACAAATGTCATTCAAAACTTTGAATCCATGCTATGTTCAATTAAAATATTTTGCTACGTGTATAATGCATGCAACCTGCTACTCAAATGAACATTTTAGTGCATTCCAAATGTATATACTACCGCTTCAATATGAACTAAATTTGAATTCGTTTCTCTATTTGAATAGGATCTACAATCATGATTGTTGTCAAGTTAAACCATTTGAATTCATTTCTCTATTTTAATAAGATCTACAATCATCATTATTGTCAAGTTAAACTATTGTTTGTATATTATCTTCACAGCACACCACATGATTAATTACTGTCGAGTTAGATATGAACTATGTGTACTATATGAACTCGAACTCGATTTTTTGTATCCACTTTATGTTGATTTCAAATCACAGTACATTTCAAGCTCTAGCTAGATCTTCATAATCTAAACCATGTCTCATATGTATAATGTGTTTATCACATAATGTATGGTGCCCCACCCCCTACGCCTACAAGTATTTAGATGTGAGTTGCAAATGCCACACATTATCACAAATTCAAATAAAATGTGAGAATGTTGGATATATATTATGGTTTAGATTGTTCGATATTTAGTTGTGAGCTGCAAACACCACACATTATCACAAATTCAAATAAAATGTGAGATTGTTCGATATTTAGCTGTGAGTTGCAAACGCCACGCATTATCACATTATAGTATAACATCTCCAAATATCACCGCTATATTCATGCATGCATAGGTTTATGACACTATGATCTCTTATTCAAATATATGAATCCACTTTCATATCGAATTATGATCTTTGTTAGCCTCTTACACCCACACAATCCTCTAACCTTTGTAGCTAGCACTAACTTTCTCTCGTGCATACACACACCCTCCTCGCCCTCCCCCTCCCTCAGCATTCTATCCATCGCGCACATTCATTTTTTTCTTGTGGCACCCCGGCTCAGAGAAGACCGGAACACCCCGTATTCCAGCCCAGGGACAAGTCCTCTCGAATACGGCACTGTTGGCATAGAACAAATCAGCTCTTTATTACAATGGATATGGTTACAAAGGGTACAAGGATTACATCGGCACGGCGACACTACGCCTGCCCGGGGTAGCACTATGCTAACAGCGGAGTAACTCTCTCGGCAGCGGAACAGCGACGGCGGTGATGGACTCCACTCCACAGGGACTCTGGCTAGAACGCGTATCCTAGGTCGCAAACTCGGGATCCTCGACAAGCAAGCAATCATGGCATGACCTGCAAACTGGCATGACACGCCAGGTGAGTACTTTGAATGTACTCGCAAGCTCACAACAAACATCAGCATTAAGGAAAGACAACATCATAGCAAGATAGCTACTGAAGTACATGCAGTAAGGTAAGGCATATTAAGTAGTTCAATCCATACACCGAATAATCTCAGGATCTGATCTGAACCTGTTCCAAGTCCAATCCCAATCATGTGGTCATCCGACCACTCATCTCATAGCCATCCCATGGCTAACATATCATATTCCTAATACCGTCTGCAATACAAGTCTGACAAACTTACTCTCTTCCGGGTTGCCTCACAACCCTCAGAATACTCATGATCCACCGAGTACTTCCGATCTTACGACAAGTTCTTTCAACATTATCACTACTATGGTTGACCACCTAGTGAGGTCTGGACGGACTGTCCAATACCGTGGACACGGCTATTCGAATAGATTTTACACTCTGCAGAGGTTGTGCACTTTACCCACACCATGGAGCACCTGACCTCGTGATCCCATTCGAGTGGACCAGCGTTACTCCAACGAAACCCGCCTGACCCGAGACTCTCCCATCATACGACCGGCAATCATCCTCCCCCGGAGTCCTACCCTGGGTGGCCCCTATGTCACCGCGTGACACCTGCCACTGTCGTGGCTAACAAACTATCCCAAACGGGGACCTGGTACCATATAACTCAACTGGGCTCACAAGGTTAGCACCGCCCACCGGGCCAGGGTAGCGTGCACGCATAACCTTCCCTGTCGGGCGGTACCGGTGAAAGAGCACGCGATCAGACCAAGTCAAGGCCGTCCCATACTGGCAAATGTGGCTGCACGGATAAGTCCGGACAGGTGACTCTGGATCAACCATGAAGTATCTAATCTCCGAACAATCTCTGTCATGGCTGACACTCCGATATCATAGCAATCCAAGTCAAAACGATATCTGGCTAGAAATCCGGTAACCAGTATGCTTAAGCCACTGCTACTAACTCATCTCCACGAACTGCCGAATGACATCCAGAATAATCATAGACGGTAATCTCAATATCATGGCATCAATGAGTGGGTAAACTACTAGTCACTAATAATCCGGTACTCAACATGGTAGTCACCTATCCAAGAATTTACTCAAGCATTGAATAATCCAATCCATTTCACAAGTAACTCATACATGCTGTTAAAGTAAATGGTTAAACTATGATATTGCAATGTGATTATGCAGATGAGAGTTGTGGCATACCTGGGGATGAAGGGACCATCGGGAAGGAGTGCGGAGAGTCCGTGGAAGTGATTGCCGAAAACAGTTCTCTCTCGGAGGGGCTGTTTACGGGCAAGGGCAAAATGGTCATTTCCATTGTTTCAACACATAGTGAAAATGACATCAACAAAACCGGCTCGAAGAGACGAAGAAGTGGGCTTTGGATTCACCTTGATCGGAGTTACGGGTGAAAAGTTATAGCCCGACAAAATTCAGGGACCAATCTATAAAAATAACTCTACAAACAGGTCCCTGGCTGGTTTAACAGAAAGCGCACTTTTGGAAAATACATTTTCAGAGTAGGGAAAATGCATTCCTTCTCAAAGCAGCAGTAGAATATGTTTTCCCGATGAAAAGCGTATTTTCAGAAACGTGCTTCCACATATGTGCCTGGGCCCGGTGCTGTAGTTGATGACAAGTGGGGTCGGGGCGACGTGGGCCCGCCTGGCTCACGGTCGTCCTCTTCCTCGCTGCCCCCCCCCCCCGACAGGAACAGGGGAGAGGCAGGGGAGGGCACGGCGACGGCCTCCAGCGGCTCCGGCCACCTCAGGCCGTGGCGCGGCCACCGGAGGGCTCGGGCGGAGGCGCCGCTTCCGTTCAGGCGTAGCACACGCGCCGGGGAGGAACATGGCCGCAGCAGTTCGGGCAACAGAGGGCGGGGACGGAGCTCGACGCCGGCGATGTCCACGGTGATTCCGGCAGCCCCCGGCTGAGCGGAGGACACCGGCGGCTTCGGGGTGAGATGGTGCGTCCACCAGGGAAGGAAACCACGCCGAGGAAGAGCGGTAGCCACGGCAGCTCGCGGTGGCCACGAAGAGAGGCGGGGGCCGAATGTGGGGGATGTGTCCACGGGCACTCCAGCGACAAACTGAGGAGTGGGGAAGGTGCGTCGGACTATGGTGGAGCTGGTGGGGAGGAGCGGGGTACGAGGAGAGCTCCAGTTAGCTCGAATTTAGGATGAGGCCGAGGCGACCATGGTGGGGGAAGAGAGCTCCGGTGGGTTAGGGAGGCAGGGGAGGAGGGGTTGAGGAGCAGCAGAGCACGGCTAGGCTATTTATAGCTGCGGGGAGGAGGTCTCGCGATGGTGCCCGAAGCTCCGAGACGGCGGCGCCGCGACCGCGTTGCAACAGGACGTCGGGGCCGGCCACAGGCTAGAAGACGAGGGGGAGAAGGCTCCATAGGGCACACGCATGCGGTGGGGAGCTCTCCGACGCTCGCGGACAAGCTGGGACTGGCCGGAGGTGGCTTCCAGACGAGACCAGAGTACAGAGCACCGCAGCTGCCGACTAGAGTCATGGTCACCACCGGCAACACGCGTCCGCGGCACCCAGACACTTCCAGGCCTTGTCAATGCAGTGTCTCAGAGGTTGGTAAGTGCCAAAATGCAAAGGAACAAGAATAGTGGTCAAGGAGGTGACTAGAGCTTGCTGGCAACCACAGGTACAGCAAGGTGCTTGAAATGATATGAGAGAGATTGAGCAGGGGATAGGCTCTGGTTTTTGGCTGAGGGTTATCACATGCTAGGGTGATCATCTCTGCAAATTTGCAGCTCATTTGGATGAAGATAAATAGCACTTGCAGTTCAATGGGCTCTACTGGACAGAATTGCAAAGTATGAAGTGGCACTCACATACTTGCTTGGATGGAGCTGAAATTTGGAGGATATGAATAATTTGGCCATATGAAGACATTGCATAAATTTCATACCATTTGGATAAACCAAAATGGTACTTCCTTCACACAGCATCCTACTGGACAGAATCTTAGAAAAATTCTAGAGAATTATTGGTAAGATGAAATGAGCCCAAATTTTGTGGAGATAGGTTATATGGGTAGGAAAATGCTCTGGTAAATTTTCAGCAATTATGGATCAATATAAAATATAGTTGCTTCACAATGTGAAAATCTGACCAGAAAACAATATTTGAGGTTGTGCTCACATAGTTGTTTGGATAGGGTTGAAACTTGGTGGAGAGTCATGATTTGAGAATATAAAGATGCTTGCAAAATTTCAACTCATTTGGATACTCCTAGCTAGCACTTGCTTCACAAAGATTCCAGTTGACCAGAAACTTTGGAAATTAACCAAGGGAGATTTAATATCCAAATAAAGTTGAATTTTGGCATGTGGAAATGATATGGATAGGAAAGAATGCCCAAAAAGTTTGAGGCCAAGCAAGCCAATAAAAAGGGTACTTGCTTCTCAACCTGATAGATAGGGCAGAATCAGAAAAGGAATATTGGTGAAATATTTTTGAACATGTCAAGGAAGGGTTTGACATATTTGTGGAAGATCTGACCCAAAAAAATTATGATAATTATTTGGGAATTTTGGGAATGATGGAAATGTGGGTTGCTTCACAACCCAGGACAGACAGGGTTATTCCTTTAATAGAAAAAGGAATTTTCCCAAGGAAAAGAATATTGGGGTTGGTCCAAGATGGAAATGACATGGTCTTGGGATGGTTTTGAGGTTGGCAAGCCACTAGGGAAGATGAATGAAGAGTGATCCCTACAGGTTGCAAGACACTAAGCCACAGAAAGGAAAATCCAGACCAAAATCAAAAGAAAAAAATGGGCAAAATCTAGGGTGTTACAAACCTACCCCCCTTAAAGAAATCTCGTCCTCGAGATTTGGTTGCTCATGGATCAAACATGAATATTCCCACTTGTGGAAACCGTTTCCAACTTAGGTTTCCTTTTTACCTTTGTATAATGCTCCCACTGAATTTCAGATGACTGACTGCCTTGCTTCGGGGTGGTTTGCTTCACTGGACCCTTTTTCTGGCAAATATTACCTCATATGTTACTCCGACTTCACTCCTTTTGTGTCTGCTAATGTGTCTAAGGCAATAAATTATCCGGACCGAACTATGTGCCCTGCTCGTAAGTCCGAGGGTGGTTCCTCATGGACGTGTCGTGACGACCGTTCACTGAGTTGTGAACAAATTCTCTTGGTGGACACGAAATCTTTTACTCATTGCATTGGGTGACTTCAAATGGTTGTGTGTCCTCCAAGTTCAAAACAGTACTGTGAATCGTACCATTCTCCTAGTGGAATCTGACTTCTCGCACGGATTGCTGGGTTATCTTGGGTATCTTCACTGTCTTGGGTATAAAGCTCCTACCAAATATTTGACTGTCACCCGTCATGACCAGCATAAAGGTGTACGGTGATATTATCCATAGACTTGACTGACAGTGGTCCTGGCAGCAGAATCTTGTTCACGGCAGGTTAGTCTTTAACTGATTCCCATCTGTTAGGACACATGCTTCGAGACTGTTGTTTATTCATCTGATTATTCAGTCTGTCGGTATCTCCATATGGATGGTAGGCCATACAATGCTTTGACACGGTTGCTGAATTTGAACTACTGAGTTAATCTTTCGGCTGACCTGACCAGCTTGGTTGCCTTCTTCTGACAATTCTGAGTATATCTGGTTGGCTGGACGGGTTGTCTCGATATGGGGTCCTTGCAAATGGGATAGACCCCGTGGGTGTGTACCCATGGTGGTCGGTATCGAACCAGACTGTCCGGAGTATTTGTACCATTACCATACCTGTATGGACAACCTTGCTTTTTTTTCATTATAGTTCTCTTTGCCTGGATATTTTGCTGAAAGAACTTGGCCTTATGTGTTTTTGATTCTCCGTGTGACCATAGGTATTGTCAGGTGCAATATTCCGGCAGGCATATTACTTCACAAGTTGTAGCTGTAGTGTAACGACCATCTGAACCCTTGGATAAAACCGGCAAATAAACCAGTAGCCACCAGAACAGTCTTTACAACTCAGATCTGGGACATTACTGGGGTAACTCAACTCCGACTCAAGACGGCTGAAAAGCAGCTCATAGCATGAGACGGTGTTGATAAGAAGAAAGTAGCAGTTCCCTAAGACGGCCGAAGAACAGCTCAGAGCATAGGGTCACTGCTACGGAGAGAAATTCAACAGCTGATCGAGACGGCCGAAAAGCAGCTCAGAACGCGGGCCAGCTGCTGACAAGAGAAATAAAAGTCGGCACCCACCCCGGACGGCCGGAAACAGCTCAGAAAATAGGCGTGGTGCTGTCACCAAAGAAAGACGGGCAAGGGTTCATCCGCGTCCCAAACAGCTCACTATTATGCATACAGGGTATTCGGCTATCCTTCTTGCTGAACACTAAGTTCATAGCTCATGCTGGCTTGCTTCCAAGACATAGCAGGGTTCAAATTGTACTCATAGCAGACTCAAACCTTGTATATGTGGATCATACCTTTGGCACGGAATGCACTGTGGATCATGTACACAATTTGCCTTCTTGCTGATTTGATCATTGCTGCTGTGAAAGTTGCACTGATGTATACTTGATGCTGATAACCGATCCAGCCAGGATATCATTTATATTCAGGCCTGATATTCCCAATGTAACACAGTCTGCTGAAAATTTCATATTGCTGAGCTGAGCTTCCAAATGGCTGTCACTTCACTGACTCTTTGGGTTCAGGGTCGGTGAGCAACTTCCATAAGGGGAAAATAAGGTAACACCAAGGGCCCAAAAAAATGACTAAACAAAAGCACACAAAGCAGCAAGATCACACACACAAGCAATATCACATTCTACAGCTATTGGGGAGGAGAGGGGTACAAGGAGAGCTCCAGTTAGATCGAATTTAGGATGAGGCCGAGGCGACCATGGCGGGGGAAGAGAGCTCCGGTGGGTTAGGGAGGCAGGGGAGGAGGGGCAGCAGAGCACGTTTAGGCTATTTATAGCCGTGGGGAGGAGGTCTTGCGATGGTGGCCGAAGCTCCGAGACGGCGGCGCCATGACCGCGTCGCAACAGGACGTCGGGGCCGGCCACATGCTAGAAGACGAGGGGGAGAAGGCTCCAAAGGGCACACGTGTGCGGTGGGGAGCTCTCCGGCGCTCGCGGACAAGCTGGGACTGGCCGGAGGTGCCTTCCCGACGAGACCAGAGTACAGAGCATCGCGGCTTCCAACTAGAGTCATGGTCACCACCGACACCACGCGTCCGCGGCGCCCAGACACTTCCAAGCCTTGTCAACGCGGTGTCTCAGAGGTTGGTAAGTGCCAAAATGCAAAGGAACAAGAATAGTGGTCAAGGAGGTGACTAGAGCTTGCTGGCAACCACAGGAACAGCAAGGTGCTTGAAATGATATGAGAGAGATTGAGCAGGGGATAGACTCTGGTTTTTGGCTGAGGGTTATCACATACTAGGGTGATCATCTCTGCAAATTTGCCGCTCATTTGGATAAAGATAAATAGCACTTGCAGTTCAATGGGCTCTACTGGACAGAATTGCAAAGTATGAAGTGGCACTCACATACTTGCTTGGATGGAGCTGAAATTTGGAGGATATGAATAATTTGGCCATATGAAGACATTGCATAAATTTCATACCATTTGGATAAACCAAAAAGGTACTTCCTTCACACAGCATCCTACTGGACAGAATCTTAGAAAAATTCTAGAGAATTATTGGTAAGATGAAATGAGCCCAAATTTTGTGGAGATAGGTTATATGGGTAGGAAAATGCTCTGGGAAATTTTCAGAAATTATGGATCAATATAAAATATAGTTGCTTCACAATGTGAAAATCTGACCAAAAAACAATATTTGAGGTTGTGCTCACATAGATGTTTGGAAAGGGTTGAAACTTGGTGGAGAGTCATGATTTGAGCATATAAAGATGCTTGCAAAATTTCAACTCATTTGGATACTCCTAGCTAGCACTTGCTTCACAAAGATTCCAGTTGACCAGAAACTTTGGAAATTAGCCAAGGGAGATTTAATATCCAAATAAAGTTGAATTTTGGCATGTGGAAATGATATGGATAGGAAAGAATGCCCAAAAAGTTTGAGGCCAAGCAAGCCAATAAAAAGGGTACTTGCTTCTCAACCTGATAGATAGGGCAGAATCAGAAAAGGAATATTGGTGAAATATTTTTGAACATGTCAAGGAAGGGTTTGACATATTTGTGGAAGATCTGACCCAAAAAATTTATGAGAATTATTTGGGAATTTTGGGAATGATGGAAATGTGGGTTGCTTCACAACTCAGGACAGACAGGGTTATTCCTTTAATAGAAAAAGGAATTTTCCCAAGGAAAAGAATATTGGGGTTGGTCCAAGATGGAAATGACATGGTCTTGGGATGGTTTTGAGGTTGGCAAGCCACTAGGGAAGATGAATGAAGAGTGATCCCTCCAGGTTGCAAGACACTAAGCCACAGAAAGGCAAATCCAGACCGAAATCAAAAGAAAAAAAATGGGCAAAATCCAGGCTGTTACATTTCTTTAGGTCGTTCTCCCACGGTCTCCATAACTCCTTTCCGACACACACGGATCGATAAACCTCTCTAGCGATGTCTGGCTACCACATATATACACACACACACTTTCCATCTCTTCCTTTCTGTGCCCATGCCTCGTGTCTCTCATACGGTCCCACACACGTGTAAACTCTCGCCCCTCTTTTCGTCGATCTCACAATCGCACACTCCTCCCCCTATCTAGCTAGTAGGCCTCTCCCACCACCTCCTAGATCCATCTCTCTCTCTCTCTTTATCCGTCTCTCTGGGCGTTATTTGCCTCTTAACAAATGGATGTACACCGATCGATCTCCCACTATACATATAGCTAGCTAGGTCGTTTATAACTCGTTTTCTCCACGCGCCGATCGATCTACCTCATTAGTTATGTCTCTCCCTTCCTCCGACACACAACAAGTGATCTACTGATCTAGTTAGGTCTGATTACCAAACACATGGCCCCCCTTCATCATCCATGCATGCCTCCCGACACATCTATCACGCACACGCACACACAGAAACACATCCCCACTCTTCTTGATAATATTGCAGTTGTACCCTCAGTTTGTCTAGTAGGCCTCTCCCACCATCTCCGAGAAGCAACTCCACCACCCCTCCGGCACTCTACCTCTCTCTATCTCCCTCTCTCTCTCTCTACCTCTCTCTCTCTCTCTACCTCTCTCTCTCTCTCTGTCCCAACCTATTTCCCTTCCTTCACTTATGTATGGATGTCGACCAATCTCCCTCAAGACATAGCTAGGTCTCTCCTTCTCAACACACATACGAGTCGATCTACCTCTCTAGTTAGGTCTCTGCCTCCCCCCTTCCCCCCCCCCCCCCCACAGACACACACACTGATACGTCGAGCGCTCTAGTCATGTCTCCCTGCCACACACAAACTTGCCCTGTGCCCTCTGACATTCTGGTAGGTCAGTCGACGTATATCTTTGACGTGCACACACACAATTTCGATGGCTCTCTTCATCAATCTCGCACCCACACACTTGATCCTCTCTTCGACTCTATCGATATCTATGACCCCTCCCTCTCTTCTCGTGGATCGCCCCCTCTATATATGATATAGATAGACCTCTATTTCACACACATTGCATTGTGTCACATTTTTGTTTGAGATATCATCGACACATATCCTCTAACCTTTGTAGCTAGCACTAACTTTCTCTCGTGCATGCACACGCCCTCCTCCCCCTCCCCCTCCCTCAGCATTCTATCCATCGCGCACATTCATTATTTTCTTTAGGTCGTTCTCTCACGGTCTCCACAACTCCTTCTTTCGACACACACCGATCGATAATCCTCTCTAGCGATGTTTGCCTACCACATACAAACACGCTTTTCATCTCCTCCTTTCTCTGTCCATGCCTCATGTCTCTCATACGGTCCCACACGTGTGTAAACTCTCGCCCCTCTTTTCATCGATCTCACAATCGCACACTCCTCCCCCCTATGTAGTAGGCCTCTCGCACCACCTCCTAGCTCCATCCCTCTCTCTATATCCGTCTCTCTGGGCCTTATTTGCCTCTAACAAATGGATGTACACTGACCGATCTCCCACTATACATATAGCTAGCTAGGTCGTTTATAACTCGTTTTCTCCACGCGCCGATCGATCTACCTAATTTGTTATGTCTCTCCCTTCCTCCGACACACAACAATTGATTTACCAATCAAGTTAGGTCTGCTTACCAAATACATATGGTCCCCTTCATCATCCATGCATGCCTTCCGACACATCTATCACGCACACGCACACGCACACGCACACACACAGAAACACATTCCCCTCTCTTCTTGATATTGCAGTTGTACCCTCGGTTTGCCTAGTAGGCCTCGCCCACCATCTCCGAGAAGCAACTCCACCACCCCTCCAGCACTCTCTCTCTCTCTCTCTCTCTCTCTCTCTCTGTGTCCCAACCTATTTCCCGTCCTTCACTTATGTATGGATGTCGACCAATCTCCCTCAAGACATAGCTATAGGTATCTCCTTCTCAACACATATACGAGTCGATCTACCTCTCTAGTTAGGTCTCTGCCTCCCCCCCCACACACACACCGATACATCGAGCGCTCTAATCATGTCTCCCTGCCACACACAAATTTGCCCTCTGCCCTCTGACGTTCCGGTAGGTCAGTCGCCCTATATCTTTGACGTGCACACACACAATTTCGACGGCTCTCTTCATCGATCTCGCACCCACACACTTGATCCTCTCTTCGACTCTATCGATATCTATGACCCCTCCCTCTCTTCTCGTGGATCGCCCCCTCTATATATGATATAGATAGGCCTCTATTTCACACACATTGCATGTGTCAAATTTTTGTTTGAGATATCCACGACCACCTATTCCCACAAATACTTCACGAAATCCACCCCCCCCCCACTACAAAAAACACTCACGAACACACGCACCATCTCTCTAGGTTTGTATCTCTCTCACACATACCCACGTAGGTGGGGGACGTGCACGAAGAGAAGAGGTGCATGCACGGCGCATGTACTCCCGTCTCTTTGCCAACCACACCCGCGCGGGTACACGGTGGAGCTCATTTCTGTACGAAAAGGCAGCCCACGTGGTAATTTGACACGTGTGCTGGTTGTCCACTTGATGGAGGATCATGTACCATGGGTGAACAAACAAATTGCGACTTGACATGTTATTTAAAAAAAGAGGCAAACCATGTGGGGCCTACCTTAGAGGCAAGGCTCTATACACTGGAGGTGCTCTGTTTTACTTTTGATGTGTCCCGTCAACTCACAGAATGAGGAGAAGCTTGCTTAGTACGCCCTCTCCCCCGCCCACAGGCGTGGTGGCTCGCAGAGTCGCAGGACGAGGAGAAGCTTGCTTACTACGCCTACGCCAGCTCCCTCGCCTACGCGCGCGGTGGCTCGCTGGATGAGGAGAAAATTTTACTACTCCCTCCGTTAGACGTATATACTCCTCGTCCCTACCTTGGTTAGAGAGATTATCATATTGTTTGAAATATATGTCTTTTAGCAAATTTCAATATGAACTACTAGTACATACTCCAAACACTGATGTATATAGACGTATTTTAGAGCGTAGATTCACTCTTTTTGCTCCATATGTAGTCCATATTGAAACGGACGTAGTAGTATGCACTCTCCCTCGCCCCTCAACCCTCAACCCTCACCCACGTGGTGGACGTGCAGCAATTCATTCGGTCTCAGATAGCCAGAACCATATACTGTAGTACCATCATTGCTCGACTTCCCGAAAGAGGCGAAGAGCCAAGCGCAAGGTTAATATTTTTTAGATGGCAAGCGCAAGGTTTATAGGAGAACGAGTAGTAGTAGTACTAGTAGTACGTACTATATGTAGGAAGAAGGCAACAAGAATGTATGTTTTGCGTGACAGTCTCTTCTTACAAGACGTGCTAGACCTAGTGGACCTCATTGTTGCAATGGGAGTATCATAGATGGCACGATTGAGAGTGGTGGGCAGCGGGAATAATATTCAGAGCTGCTTAGTCTTAAACCCCATGAAGAAGTCCCATCGAAAGGAATAGCCATCCTCTACACATGCTCCTATATAAAATGAGTAAATGAAACAAAAAGAGAAAGAGACAAAGTAAAAAAATCACCAGCCTTAGAGCCAGCCCTATTGTATCAGTGAATGATATTTCTACGTCGTGATTAACATGGCTATCTTATTAACCATGCTACGGAGATAGCAGTGGATTTTTATTTATTTGCGGAGGTAGCAGCGGATGGATATTCGAGGAGTGAAATGATGGCTGCTTCCTCGGTTAAACATAGAGAAAGGTGGGCCTCATGATTTGACGGCTCATTAGTCATTATTACTGCCTATACTCTTTGCCCATATAATAACCGTGTGGTAGAGTAGTTGGCTATACTTTTAATAACCATGCTCGAAGAGAAGAGGTGCACGCACCCACGCACATACTAGTAGCACTCTTTGCGTCTTCCCCAACGACACACGTGACACAGTGGAGCTCATTTATGTACGATGATGCAGCCCACGTGATAATTTGACTCGTCTAGTAGTAGTTACTCACTTAATGGAGGGTCAGGAACCACGCATGAACGGTGCCGCGTAATTTGGAAATAAAGTTTTTTTTCTTCAGTGGCACGTACGCAGTATAAATAGGTTCATATGGAGAGAGAAAAAAAACTGCTCCACTATATACATAGCCAGGAGCCTACACGGTTGCTTGCTGGTCTTGCTCTCTTCACACTCTCTCGCACAAAACGACTGTGGCCACATCTCTAACATTCGGGCGGATCACGTCCGCCAGGGGAAGGGGCGGATGCTTTGTGTAGATGCGGTCGCCGTCGCCGATGGCGAAAACCCACTGTCGGCGCATCTCGATCAGGGTTCCCTGCCGTTCTCTCTCGCAAAGCCGGTGCGGTTGCCTTCGCCCCTTGCTCAATGCCGCAACATGGGAAGTTGCCGCCTCCCGCCGCCCTCCTCTAAGCTGCTACATCCCGACATCCCTCAGGTACAACTTCCTTTACAGCCGGCTTGCACCACTGCCCCAGCTGCCCACATTGCTCCATGTGGATATTTCTCTACTTCTTTGCCCCGCACGTACCTCTACTGGCTTCTATTGTATTTGTGATGAGTTTATGTCTCATTAAAACTAGTCCCACTAGTCTTATTCTAATCACACTTCAATTTCTTTGCCATAGGGATGCTCAGCTCGATTTTAGTGAAACTGCAGAAAATGATCCGATGGTCAAAGGGTTGCAAACTTCATTCCTTCGAAAGGTTCAACCTCACCAACAGATTAAAGCCTGGTTAGGGTTTAGGGTTCAAGGCCTAGGGACTGCATGGATCATTTTTTTATTTAGCTGTCTCTGTTCCAAAGTAAGTGTCAACTTTATTACAACTTTGTACTAAAGTTGCCAAAGTTGGCATAAAGTTGAGACACTTATTTTGGAACGGAGGGCGTATTGGCTATGATCTGTGAATCATTGAGATGCAATAGCATGCATATTAGTCTCCTTTGTATTTGATGGAATGTTGCAACGGGGCAACCTTGGATGCAAGATACATGAAACAGAAGCTGAAAACTACATAGCATTGTACATTTTTCGCTCCTTTCGTGTTTTCGCTGAGCTGCCGTGTTTTCGCTGATTTCGCACTCCTCCACTGTAAGAGTGGAGAAAATTGTATAGAGTGGAGACGCTCTACCTCCTTTCGCCAAAACATGGGGCATCCAGCATCCGGTGCACGTGTCATGCACCGAAGTAAAGTGTACAGTACAAGTGAGACTCGGCACCGTCGTACCACCTCCGTAATAATGACCAATGGGCCGTCAAATCACATAGACCCAACAGTAAGTTGGACGGACGAAGCAACCATCACTCTTGGTTGAATCCGCTTCTCCCTTCAACGCATGCGCTAGTGAGAGGTCGCGTCCGCTCTGCCCGGGCATGAATGCGACACCGATTCTCTGGAGTGGCGCTGACCATTTCGGGCGGGAAGCGTGCGCGGGCGATTAAGGGGCCTTGGGTGGGCCAGGGTGGTCAGGAGCGGGCGTGGCAGTTGTCCCGATCGAACGCCCAGAAACGACAGGATGCACCGACTCTTGCGGCTTCGTAGTTAGTACGTAGTACTACACACCATCTCTCTGTAGGTCGATGTGTCGCTCTCTCTAACACACACACGCTATTAAAAAAACACACACACACGCACACACAGGTTCATAGAATAGGAATATCGTGGGAGTGGGTAGCCACAGGAAGTGATATAAATGGAGTACGTACAAGAAGTACACGCACGTCCGTCGGAGACACAGTCGCTGCCTCGCACTATAGCGTTTAGAACACATAAAAAAAGAAGCCAATACTATTTATTATTTGTTGGCATGTATTAGCAGTTCACTACTTCCTGTCTAAAGAAACCAACCAGTGCATGTAACCATACGTACTCATTTAGTGGTCGTCCATGAATATATTGTAATTAATACAGATTAAAGTTTGAGTAATTTTGTTAACTACGAGATGGAGTACATTTCCCCACTCATCATCTGCCTTGGTTGATGAGATTTCAAATTTAAGCCCTATAAACCGGAAAGGAGGGAGTAATTAAAAATTTTGGTCAAACTTTGACAAAAAATATATGACGTGGCGTAAAACCCTGGATGAAGGTAGTAGTACGAGATACGGTGGCACACTGACTTAGGCCGAATACAAGTGCCCGCTCATTATTGGAAGAGAGCAAAGTGTACATACAAAGTAATTAAAATTGAATTTCTCGAAAATATTTAAAATTGGAGGATGGTGCAGCCCACCTTTCCGATATTTTGACCGTGTGTGGTTCAGTTGTTGTTCACTTCAGAGGGTCGTGTACCACACGTGAACGATAGTAAGCGTGACCGGGAGGCGTGCAGCGTTAATTGCGAGTTGACTCCTTCTAGCGTTAAATTTTCTTCACGTACTAGCATTGCCCTAGTATTTTTCTTCACTATGTTAAATAAAGAGTTCCGTTTTGTGCACAATTTAAAATGATTTTTATGGAGAGAAAAAGAAAACCACTCCAACTATATACGCTGCAGCCTCGGCGCTTGTTTTCTAGGGTTTGCTCTCTTCACACTCTCTCTCCACTATATATATACACGCTGGAGCCTCAGCGCTTGTAGTTGCTCTCTTCACACTCTCTCACCCTCTCCAGATCTAAACAAGACTGCGTTGGCCTCTCTCTCTCTCTCTCTCTCTCTCTCCTCTCACTGTTGGTTAAAGAGCCAGCAGGATCCCGTCCGCCAGGGAAGGGAAGGAGGCTTAACGCTGTCGCCGTCAGCGAGGGAGGGAATCCACTACCGATGCAACTGTTCTCTTTCACCCAGCGGCGGCGCGGGAGGGCCTCCGACCCCTTCTTCCTTGCTATCGTACATAGTGTGGGCAGATCAGCCTTCGGCCGCCCACTGAGCCACACCCCGAGAACCTTAAGGTGTAATTTACTTAATCCACATGCATTGCTCCAGCTGCATGTGGATTTTTTCCGCTTCTGCACTCGAATCTAGGTGTTGGATCAAATAGGAAAGTAGTGGGGAAAGTTGTATAGCATGAATCTAGGACGTGGTTCAAAGAGGAAAGGAAGGGGTGAAAGTAGTACAGACTGGCTATCCAGCACCTACGTTGGTCAAAAAGGGAAAACAATGACAAACGTAGTACGCACATCTGTAACTAACTGATCTTTCTGAGGGTGGGGGACAAGGCTCTAGAGTTTGAGCAGGACTAGATTTGCTGCCCTCACATAGGGAAAGGTGTCTAAAGATAACAAAACTGGGACCAACACAAATATGCTCCTTGGTTGTTTGTTCTTTGTTGCAACAGACTGTGCATTACCCCTTTATACATCGGTAGATGCACATGGTGCTAGTGCGTCTACTGTCCCGTACAACTCTTTAGTTGTTGTTAATCTAATAGTGCCGCTAGAAAATTGAAGCAATGCCACAGTTAAAAGCAAATTGCATGCTTACCGAATTTTATTATTAATATAATCTCTCTATTAATATGAATCAATGCCACTGTTTGAGAAATGCTACTGTCTTGCTTTCTTTCCCATTTAGATAAGTAAGATGCTTCTTTTTGTGGGCTTCTGTGTCATCCACCGTTATTGACCAGTAATTGTTTCCTTTGCACCTCTGTGTAAACAGGGTTATCTACTTCACCTCGTTGCTATTGTGATCTTTTGTTGCACTGCACAAAACACTTTTGCTTTAAGAGTGTTTTGTGCAGTTCAACCAAAATGTCACACCGAGAATGTTGCTTGATTGCTTGATCTTAGTGGAACTGCACAAGAGGAGATCTGACTTCCTATCTGTGTTGGCAAATTTGTTTCAGATCTTCTTCTTGTGAGTTGTTTGAATTCCGCATCATGAGAGGTCAGTAATGGCCTTCTTCCACATGATTGTGCGGTGTGCTTTCATATGTTGTGCTACTTATACGGTAATGTTGCTTGATTTTAGTGAACTGCACAAAAGGAGACCAGACTTCCAATCTGTATGTGCACCGTAATATCCCATTGAGGTAAGATAATGATATTTCACAACTGTTGGCCTGTATTTTGCTACTGTCATCAGAAAAGGAATGTTGTTGTTTAGTGCTATACTTGTGCTCCCTAATTGACATGCCAAATCTTACATTGAAGGCGAAGCTTGTCTGTTATTGAACCAACTGATGAAGGGGAAGAACAAGCGGAAGAAGAACAAAAATCAACTCCCGGTGCTGTAATGAAGCACTGGAACTGTGATGACACAAGTAATGATATAGTTTTGCATCTTAATTTATTGCTATGGCTGGAACGAGCAATTGTTTTGCCACTGTGATTTGATGCCACTCTTAATGTAATATGTAATTATCTCTACTTGTGCAAACAGGGATCTTGTTTGAAGATAACATATATTTTAGTGGAACTGCACAAGAAGATGTTGGAAACATTAAACTAATCGAGGAGTTTATAGTAAGAATGGCAACCACAGTAGATAATAACGGATGGTTCCGGAGAAGTGCTTCATCTGCATGCTCTACACAAAAGCCTCCTGACAAAGGTTGGTACCGGCCCACGGATTTCATCCATATCATCGAGCTTTGTCATCTCTATTGGTGTTGTGCTACTGTTTAGCTACTGTCATGAGAAAGTGGTATTGTTTCGCATGCTAATCTAAGGCTGCTAATAAATTGATGCACCGGTTTGCCACCGTTATAGCCACTGATAAAATTAGGTAATAATACAATTCAAGTTGAGCTGATGTGTTTGGTATCATATCATTTCCTATGAGGACAAGGAGGATGCATCTCTTTGTGACTATACATTTCATCAGTTCCTCCCTTTGTTAATGTAATGGTTGTTTTAAATATTTCCTTTCCTTTTTTCGAGCAAACAGGGATGCTAGCATATAGTTGTTCTCTTGTCTTTGCACAACAGGATCCTCCTCCTCTAAAGAAGAATATGGAGTACGTGAAGTGCCTAGTTCCGATTATGCCAGGATGAAGAAGCCTAGTCTATCTTCTCATCAGAAGGAGTAGTTGAAGGATGGTTACATTACTCCCACAAGACCAAACTAACTTCAGCTCAGAAGGACTCACAGATTTCCATCTTTTTTGCTGTGATGGGCAAGTACAATGTTGTTCTAGGATTCTTTCTGGTGAGTTCCATTTTTAAATGTGTGCTCTGCATGGACTATGTAGGTGCCTGTGTAAACTGTAAATTCATAATACAGTTTGCTTTACTAATCACTTTTTTTGTATTTATGCAAACAGGGGTGCTCAGCTTGATTTCAATGGGAACTGCACAAAATGTTCTGATGGTTCGTGCCCATTATACTTCATCATGCACAATACATCGAATATTCTCGAATCATTCATTTCCACCTCCAGCCACAAAATTAGCTACAAGAAAGGAGGTGCTGATATGTTCAAGGTGTTGCAACATATAAAGGCGAAATCATACAAGCTACGCACGAATTTGGTTGATTTTGGTGGAACTGCACAAAAAGAACAACATGTTTATTTAGCACGAGGTGCCATGTCAATGTCCGAACTGATCGCAAACCCCACCCATTCCACAATCGTAGGCATTTGATATTTTGGAATGGGAAAACCTAGTCAAAGTTTGCTCACGCAAAAAGACACGCATTTGATATTTTGGAATGGGACAACCTTGTCAAATTTTGCTCATTGATGTTAGCAAGAAGACATGCATTTGATATTTTTGAATGGGACGCCCTTTGCTGTCAGCAGCATCGATCAATTTTTCTTTATTCTTTAGTTGTGAAGTAAATATTGGCTCCGACATGTGAATCGCTGAGATGCATAATCATCGATTGTTTTGAATGTTCTTTATGAATTGCCAGGCCTGTGAGTTTGATTGCAATGTACAGGCACGCTAAAAAGCTGCTCAAACTTTTTGTACTCCCTCTGTTCCTTTTTACTTCGCATATTAGATTTCTTTCAAGTCAAAGTTTGCAAAGTTGGACTAAATATATATTAGAAAATGTCAACATCTACAATACCAAATATACTATTTACTATGAAAGTACATTTCGTAATGAATCTAAAAATGTTGATTTTACATTGTGAATGTTGATACTTTTTTCTATAAGATTGGTCAAAGTAGAGATACTTTGACTTCAGACAAAACTTATATGCAAACTAAAAAGGACCGGAGGGAATACGTGTGAAACTGCTGCAAACGAGGTGATCACCGTGCGTCCTGGGAATAATGCTAGTACATATTGTTTTGCATGTTCATCCAATACCAGTGATACAAGAATTCGAACTAATCGAACTAAATTTGTTCATACACGGCCGGATTTCATATAAACATGCCGGATTTCATTACATTTCATACATTCTTCAACTAAAAAGGGGTGCGTTGAAGGTATAATTAAAACGTAATCTATGATCTCCGGCGCCCATTTCCCGTGTCCGGCTGAGCCGAACAGAAGCTTCTTCTCTAGCACAGCTCTCCGACTCCACGTCGCCATCAAGAAGCTAATTGGCCGTCAATGTTCAACCCGCCAAGCTTGGCTTCAACCGGAGGGTAGCAGCGGTGGCCTTACTTGGACCCGAGCGGCGGCGACCTACCGTGTTCTACTCTTTCTTGTTTTCTATGTGGTGCGGCCTCGTTGGCAGCAAGGCGGGGTCTCAACGGAGCCGGCGATGTCCTCCGCCTCATTGTTGGCAGGACAGTGCCTCGGCGGAGTGGGGGAAATCCTCACCCTCGTTGCCGGCAGGGTGGGGCCTCGGCAAAGCCGGCGAAGTCCTCTGCCTCCTTGTTGGTGGGGCGGGGCCTAGGCGGAGTAGGGCCTCGGCGAAGCCGGCAAAGTCCTCCGCCTTGGTGCCGGTGGGGCGGAGCCAGTGATGTCCTCTACCTCGTTGTTAGCGGGGCGGGGCCTTGGCAGAGCAGGGCGTCGTCGAAGCCGGCGAAGTCCTCCGCCTCGGTGCCGGCGGGGTGAGGCCTCAGCGGAGCCGGCATTGTCCTCCGCCTCGTCATCGGTCTCACCAAACAGCGCCTCGCCTGCTTCATCGCCCTCTTTGTAGGCGGCCGCAACCTCCGCCAGCGCGTGAGGCGACTTTCGTGTGCGGAGCGGTATGACTCGAGCAGCGCCTCCTGCTCCGCCCGCTCCGCGGCAATCTGCTCCTCCGCCTGCAGGTGCTCCTGGAGGACATGGTGGCTGTAGATGGCATCGGCCTACGCCTCCCGGAACTGCTCCTCATGCTTCTGCCTCACCATGTCCATGTATTGGGCACGGGCCTCGCCGATGGTCATGGTGCAATGCACCGGCAAGGATGGCGCGGAGGAGGGGGTTGGCGTCGTCATCCTTCGGCTGCCTGTTGGCCAGCCAGTCGGCAGCAATGGCTGCCATCTCCTTCTGGTCTGTCGTCCGCCCGTCCCGAAGAGCACTAGAGCGTGAGGAAGCCATGGTGGGAGTGGTGTGGATAGGAGAAACGGAACGGAGGCGGATGACTGCGGCTATGGCCGGCGCAGCAGCTTATATTGCAATGGTGGGCGGAAGAGGGACGGACAGGTGGCGCCGGAGTAGCTGCCTCAGCAACCGCGTATCATTAATGTGGGAGGCAGATGGACAGATGGACGGCACTTGTGTCATTTGAACGCGGAGCAATCGCCTGCACCGGGAAGCGGCGCGGGCGGCGCTGACCGTTTCGGGCGGAAAGCGCGCGCGGGCGAGGGAGGCGGTCTGGGTGGGCCAGGGCGGTCAGACTCGTGCTTGGCAGAGGTCTGGTCCAGCAGCCAGACATGCTGGCTCGCCAGCGAGCTCGCCGAGCTGAGCGACGACAATCAGACGATGGACGTGGCTTCCGACCAGGAGCCGGCGCCACCGCCCAAGCTGGTTCATGCCGTGTTCACCATAGAGCAGGTGCGGCCGCACTTCGATGCCCTAATGGCGGAAGAGCTACCAGCGTAGGAGGACCTGTGCTGCAACCTCCGTCTCCTCAACGAGCACCGGCTCGCGGAAGGACGAACCATCGATGAACAAGCGAATGACAATGCTGTCGCGGACATGTGGCCCTATGATCCTGGCTTCCTGAATGAGCAGCGGGCGTTGTATCAGACCATCCGTAGGGCCCGTGAGGCCCTCTCTGTCGTCCTTTGAGTTGTTGCGCTCGCCGTGGCGCCGCCGTCTCGCGTTGTCAACATGGTCAACGAACATGAGGAATCAGGAGATGACTTTAATTGGAGAGGATGACAGTGGGGACCCACCAGGGCCATAGCCGCACGTACGCAAGTGCCTCCTTATTATATACAACTATATTTTTTTTGCTTCCTCCTGGTTTTCTGACATCACGGTCCCACACCATTGTCAACCTATATAGTCAATAAACGAGAGAATTGCACAAGGAGCGGCCGACAGCTGGGACCCAACAGCTCGAGCAGTATTTGTGTTTTTGAGTATGAGCAGAGTTTTTCTTGAGCGATGTTTTTGTTGTTGTTCAGATGAGCAGGGTATTAACTGGGCGGGCTGTGGCCCGTTTAGCCCAGGCTATTATTTTATGTCGACCAAATATCCAGCCCACATATTAATTTTTTTCAAGTTGAAAATGGCTAGCCCAGCTATACTTTTTTTTGAGGAATACCCAGCCCAGGTCAACTTGTTATTCTCCGCCCCGCTGGGCTGCAAATCTTTCCTAGGAGGGATGCATTAGGCTTAACAAGAAAATGGGCTTTAAGAAATAATAAATAGGATGTAATTATAAAAACTGGGCTGTAACTATAAAAAAAATGCACCAAACACGTAATTAGTTAAAAAAATGTTATTTTTGGATTTTGAAAATTTTAATTTCATTACTTGTTGCGCGCGCAATATTTCATTGGATTTTTACGTAATACAAATTTATTTTGAAATTATATTTAAGCTGACTAGAAATTTTGGGATAAAAATATTTCGGATCCCATCAAAATGTGGGAAATTTTATTGAATTCTGTTTTGAGCGGTTGGTTGAAATTATTAATCATTGTCCTAGCTAGAAAATGGGTTGTAATTTTAACAAACTGTAAATGGGCTATAGTAAATTCCATTAGAATTCAAAAATGGGTTGTACATTCTTACAAATCGCAAATGGGCTATATGTTCTCTACCTCACACTTGTGGGCCTACTAAGTTGACGTGTACACAAGGCTTTGTCAACTTATAGTCAACACACGGTTCTAGCAGCAGTGGCCGTTGGATGTCCATCCAACGGATGTCGTGCTTCTTCTTCAATCTCGGATATTCTTGTTTCAGTCGCCCAAACCACCGCCGGTGGTACCGCCTGCTACCGCCTCCCGTGGCCGGCTGTGCTGCCCCGCAGGACTCACCGGCCCACCCTACTTCCATCGCCGTCCAGGCCATTCCTCTACTCACCAACACCTCATGTTATTCTCCGACGACGACAGCCTCACACAGCAGCCGAACCAGTGAACCCTCATACTCCCCTCCGCGTGGGCATCCACCTGCCTCGTCTTCCCTGGCTCCGCATCGTTCCCTTCCTAGGCCTCGCCGTCGTCCACCGCCTGGGTGCTATCCGCGCGGCGTAGTCAATGTGGTCAACGAACGACAGCCATCAGAAGAGGACTCTACGCGGTGAGGCTGACAGATGGACCCACCAACTACATCTTCACACGCAAGGAAGTGCGTCCATATTACGGGCAAAAAAAATGATTCTCCCCCCTGACAGCTAGGACCCACCTTCTATATCTTTGCACGCAAGGAAGTGCGTCCTTATCCTCCCTGACAGCTGGGACCCACCCGGTCGAAGCGCACGTAGCGTTTTCTGTCTGGTCACGAACGTGTACGTACATACTGGTCGATCGGTCTCTCTGCAACGGTGAACCGTGACCGAGCAAGCAGTGGCACGTGTAGTAGTAGAGCCCTCGATGTAGCAGTTCAGGCAGTCCAGTCTAAACTGTGTACACGTACGTATAGCTAGATGCCAAAAAATACGGCCACATATGTACATACGGGCGGGGTCTCGAACGCCTAGCTACTCGCGCATACGTACGGCCAGGGCACGTGTACATGGAGAGGCAACGGACGGCAGCAACGACGTCCTGTTCGTCGGCAGCCAACCGGCTGGGTCGGAACGAAGAAACAGCGTCCTGTTCATCGGGAGGCAATAGACTGGGTCGGAATGCGTCGTGTTCAACGGGAGCCAACTGGCTTGGACGGAACAGCCGGAACGGGGTCTGGCGTACCGCAGAACAGAGGAAACGGCCTTCTGTTCGACCGGCTACGGTCGAAATAGGATCCTGTTCATCGGGAGGGGTCTGGCGTACAGCAAAACGGAGCAAACGGACTTGTGTTTGAGCTCCTACGGTCGAAATGGGGTGCTGTTGATCGGAAGGGGTGTGGCGTACTGCAAAACAGAGGAAACGGACTTGTGTTGGAGCGCCTATGGTCGAAACGGGGTCCTGTTCATCGGGAGGGGTGTGGCGTATCGTAAAACGGGACTCCATGGCCTACTGTTCATCCACCGTCTACTGCCTCGCTCCAGCCTCAACGGGCTACTGTTCATCTACCGTCGACTTCCTCCTGCCTCCACCTGCTACTGTTTATCCACCGTCGACTTCCTCTAGCCTCCACCAGCTACTGTTCATCCACCGACTACTATTCAACCAGCCCTCCAACGGCTACTGTTCAACCAGCCCTCTACCGGCTACTGTTCAACCAGCCCTCCACGGGGGTCCTGTTCATTCCACCCCCAACCGGCTCGGGTGTGGCGGCCTCCTCCCGATCAGGGTCCTGTTCATCCAGCAGCAACGGCCTACTACCACCACGGGGGTCCTGTTCATCCAACCCCCAACAACAGCCATTGTTCATCAAGAGGCAGCAAGTTCGATCGGCTTCAGTTAGCAGCAGTAGCGAAGGAATCACTCGGGTTCAGTTAACAGCCAAGGGATCGATCGCTCGGGTTCAGTAATGCAGCTAGTGCAATCGCTCGGGTTCAGTAAGCGAACGCCTCGCTCGGGTTCAGTTAGAGCCCAACGCCTCGCACCCACGCGCGTACGTGTACGAGAGAAACGCGCAATCCCTCCATGCATCGCTCGGCCCCGACTACCCACCGTAACCGGGAACTCCCCGAAATTTTCCTCGCCCTCGCTTCTACCATGATTTTTTCCGTCATGGACGGCCCAAAGAATGTCATGCAGGTGCATCCCCGGCCCGCCCAGGACGAAAAGCCCATTTTTTGTCATGATTTTTTGTCATAGAAGTACGAGCCCACCACATCTTTGATGACACGTGTTAGTGCAATCGTTCGGCCCAAAATGTCACGGATGTGTCTTTTTTTGTAGTGATGTTGAGTATGAGTGTGACTGGATCTCTTTTTCCACGAATTACAATGTCTAGTCAGTGCTTGAACTTCAGAGGTGCTCTGCATTTATGTTTTGCGGTCTCAGAAAGGGGTAGCGAGATACCATTATATCATATTGTATCATGATTGTTTTGAAAGAAGTGTTGTCATTTGAGATATCTTATTATTGCTCGCTAGTTGATTATGCTATTGATATGAGTAAATGTGAGACCTAAGTGTTATTGTGAATATGGTTAGTTCATAATCTTTGCTGAAACCCTGAATATTGCCTAGAGATATTTGCAACACCAAGATCAAATAGAGTTTGTAAAAGTTTTCTTTGTCACTTTCAGTTTGTCAACTGAATTGCTTGAGGACAAGCAATGGGTTAAGCTTGGGAGAGTTGATATGTCTCCATCTATCTACTTTTTCAAACTCTTTTGCCGTTGTTTTGGACTCTAATTTCCATGATTTGAATGAAACTAACCCGGACTAACGTTGTTTTCAGCAGAATTGCCATGGTGTTATTTTTGTGCTGAAATAAAAGTTCTCGGATTGACCTGAAAATTTACGGAGAATTTTTATGGAATATATAAAAATACTGGTGGAAAAAGATACCAGAGGGGGGCCACCCTGGGGCCACAAGCCCGGGGGCGCGCCTACACCCCCCCAGGGCGCGCCTACCTGGCTTGTGGACCCCCTGGACCGCCTACAACCCTAACTCCAATGCCATATATACCTATTCACGGAGAAAAAAATCAGAGAGAAGGATTCATTGCATTTTACAATATGGAGCAGCCGCCGCCTCCTGTTCTTCATCGGGAGGGCTGATCTGGAGTCCGTTCAGGGCTCCGGAGAGGGGAATCCATCGCCATCATCATCATCAACCTTCCTCCATCGCTAATTCCATGATGCTCACTGCCGGGAGTGAGTAATTCCTTCGTAGGCTTGCTGGACGGTGATGGGTTGGATGAGATTTATCATGTAATCGAGTTAGTTTTGTTAGGGTTTGATCCCTAGTATCCACTATGTTTTGAGATTGATGTTGCTATGACTTTGCTATGCTTAATGCTTGTCACTAGGGCTCGAGTGCCATGATTTCAGATCTGAACCAATTATGTTTTCATGAATATATATGTGTTCTTGATCCTATCTTGCAATTTGTAGAGACCTATTACGAGTTATGATCCGCATACCCCAAGGTGACAATAATTGGGATTCTTTCCGGTGATTACCGTAGTTTGAGGAGTTCATGTATTCACTAAGTGCTAATGCTTTGTTCCGGTTCTCTATTAAAAGGAGGCCTTAATATCCCTTACTTTCCTTATGGACCCCGCTGCCACGGGAGGGTAGGAAAAAAGATGTCATGCAAGTTCTTTTTCATAAGCACGTAAGACTATATACGGAATACATGCCTACATTACATTGATAAATTGGAGCTAGTTCTATGTCGCCCTAGGTTATAACTGTTCCATGATGAATGCCATCCGACATAATTATCTATCACTGATCCAATGCCTACGAGCTTTTCATGTATTGATCTTTGCTAAGCTACTTTCGCCGTGCTGTTATTACAATCACTACAAAATTGCTATTGTTACTATTGTCATTATTACCATTACTTCCATACTACTTTGCTACTAAATACTTTGCTGCAGATATTAAGTCTTTCATATGTGGTTGAATTGACAACTCAACTGCTAAAACTCGTGAATATTCTTTGGCTCCCCTTGTGTCGAATCAATAAATTTGGGTTGAATACCCTACCCTCGAAAACTGTTGTGATCCCCTATACTTGTGGGTTATCAGTAACGTGACAATTTGGCACATCTAGTTGTCCACTTAATGTGGAGTCTGGGACCAAATGTCAGCCATACCAAGTGTGACCTGAACGCGGTGGCGCGATTATTGATCGAGTTTCTTTTTACTCGTACGTTAAATGAAAAGATGGCTCTACGCGTATTCAATATAAAATGATCGCTACGGAGAGAAAAACAATTACTACTCCACTTCAAGACTTGCTTGCTAGGGTTGCTCTCTTATTCTCACTCTCTTACCCTCTCCAGATCTAAACAAGACGCCGGTGTCCACTCTCTCTGTCTCTCTCTCTCTCTCACTCTCTTCTCACTGGTTGACACAGATCCGGCCGGAACCCTTCCGCTGGGTAGGGGAGGAGGTGCAACATTGATGCGGTCGCCGGTGCCGACGGAGGAAGCCGACGTGCGCCATCTTCTCTGACCTAGCACTGGCGTGGGAGGTCCTCCGCACCCTTGCTCCCTGTCGTCATGTTGGCAGATCCTGTCGCCTGCCTCGCCACGTCCCGGCAACCGGAGGTATAACTTCTTTTAGAACCGGCCTTGTTCTAATGGCCCAGCTCCCCACGTCGCTGCATCCTTTTTTCCATCAAGTCAGGATTTCTCCCCACATCGCTGCATCCTACATGTGGATATTCTTCTAGTATTACAAAGCTCCCCATGTAGCTAGCTCCGTCGGCTTGTCGAACACTCGAACACCACATAAATGTTTACTATTAGAGGAAAAAAGGTACTACATATACTGGCTAACGAACCGATCTCTTGGTTGGAAAGGGAAATAAAGTGGGGTTGGGGCAAAGTACTAGTAAGATGCTAGCCTGACTGGTCTCTTGGTCGAAAAAGGACAAAAAGTGGGGGGTGTTGGGTCGACAATGCAACCGAGAATGAGCACGTCTAGATTTTCTGTGGTCACATAGGAAAGGTCACTGACGAGAACAAAAAAGGCACAAATCCAGACATGCTTTGCATGTTTGCCGCTCTCGACAACACCTCTGCCTCACCACTTTATGCCTTAGTGGAAGTAAAACGTGCTTGTGCCTCCCCTGTCCCTATGCCCTTACTGCTGCTATTAATCTAACATCACAGGTAAGATGAAAAAATGCCACTGTTAATGTGATGTCACTGTTAAGTAATGCTGCTGTCAATCTATTGCCATTGATAAACTGAATCAATGCCACCACCATTTTATGAAATGCTTCTGTCTTGCTTTATTTCTCATAAAGAGTGTTTTGGGCCATTACACTAAAATCTGACACCGGTAACATAGCTGCATCTCCGTGGAACTGCATAAAATTTAATTGCGTAATGGTTGACACGACGATGTGTTTCTCCTTTCCGTATCACCCATTGTTAGAACGATCGTTCATGTTAACCGCGCACGTACCTACTGATCAAGTGCTACACTCAATCTGTCATCACAGAGTAATAATGCAATTGTTATGCATGTCAATGTAATCCCCCGTTAATTAGTGCCAGTGTTGATTTGATGTGATGGCACTTCTTATTTAATGGCACTCTTTCATATTGTCAATGTAATGCCATTGACAATGAGATGCTTCTGTTAATCATATGCCGCTGCAAAAAAATGACACTTCTTAAATAACCCTATTACATATTTGTGCAAACAGGGTTGTCTATCTCCATATGGTGTCTATTTGTGCAAACGGAAGCAAAAACCTCAATTTTAGTGGAACCTGCTGTCAGCTGACGTCACGGTGCTCCAGGTATTCCTTCATTTGTAACTAGGTAGAATGACCGACGCAAGATGAAATAAGCTTATTCGTACATTGCCTTGTTGATTGCAGTGTGGAACGAGCCTGTCATGTGTGGAGGAGCAAACAAGCACAGTAGTCGCGCCGTCAATGCAAGATAAAAGAGACCGAGTCATTGATGGCTTGGCCGACGAGTAGGGGTCGTGCAAACAGTGGTGCATTATTTTACCGGGACTGCACAAAAAACATATTGGGGTTAGTCGGACAAATTTTCTACAGCCACACAGAAGGAATTGCACTCATCAATTGCATAGAATTTCCTCCGTGCCATGATAGGAGATCCCAAGGTGTAAATCAACTAACCACCTATAAAATTATGCATAATCATCCTCACGCAGGTTAGTATCCCCTTCATCCAGATGATCGTGTTTTGTCATGCCGAGCTATTGATATGTGCTACTGTTTTGCGACACCGTTTAAGTACAGCTATTGCTTTCCTATCTTTTCACATTCAGGACAATCAAGATGATTTCAGTGGAACTACACAAAATGGTCTAATGTTGAATGATCTCTATTACCTCCTCTGTTTGCTGCAATGTGTCAGCGTCAATTGCAAGATGAGCCATCAAGCTAGCTGTGGAGTTGCCAACAGGCTCAAAGTGCACGCAACATTGAGCAGAAAGAAGCATGCCCAGGAAATTAATGCGTGCGTAGAGAGGCCCTTTGCTTAGAGAAGCATCGATCGTTTTTCTTTATTTCTACACCTTCTTACAGGGTTGTCTTGGTTATAGTCTTGAGAATCATTTAGATGCGTAAACATGCTGAACTTAAGTGCTTGTGAATGTTAGCTAGTATGCATACCGTATCTTGTGAAGCTTAGTTTAGTGTGAATGTTGACTAGCGTGTCAACCTTTACAATCTATATTATGCACCTATTATTTAACCCCTTATTTTGCCACGGTACGACCAGTGTGAGTGTCTGCATGGAGTACCGCATCCTCTAATTTGGTGGATGCCAAGCGGGCCCGAGAAGGAGCCATAACTATTTTTAAAGTTCAAAAATGTTACCGATGAGGAGCCGTAAGCTGGAGGGCGTCTCTTTTTTTTCTTTCGAATGGGCAATAAGCTGGAGAGTTAGAGAGTGTCTCTAATGGGTTGCCTCTAGTGTTAAGGCCGTCCAGTACGAAACACGGGCAGCCGACTAGCCCGATACAAAAGCCTATCCATCTTAAAGCCCATTTGTTTTTGTTTTTTGCGACGAAAAGCCCATATTTCTTGAAGAGGGGTGATCCCAGAAAAACCCTCCTTCCTTCTTGTCTCCACTTACTGCAGCTCGCTGGACTCTCCCGCTTCCGTCGCCCCCCAATTTCCCCCGCTCCCCATCTTCCTCACTCATACAGAAAACCCCCGCTCACCTTCTTCCTCACTCGTATAGAAAACGCAGGCTTCCCTTCTTCCTCGCTCCTACAGAAAACCCCTGCAATCCTTCCCCACTTGCACTGCCACTAGGCTCGCCTCTCGCTACTCTACTCAAACCCGTGAAGTCGGCATGACGCCCGCAAGGAAAATGGAGTCGGCTGGTCCCAGCGCCAAGAAGATGAGGCTCCCGCCAGCGGTGACGCCGGTTGTAGATCCCGCTCCTGGCAGTGCGGGGAGAAGCGGTGAGCCCCCCCCCCCAACCAGATCTGAGGAACCCGTAGAATCTCGGGTAGACCGCATCAGCGATCTCCTGGCTGTCATCCTTGTGGACATCATCTCGCTTCTCCCCACCAAGGATTGCTGCCGCACCCAAGTCCTCTCAACTCGGTGGTGCCCTCTATGGCGCGCCACGCCCTTAATCTCGACTGTCGTCAGCTATCTGTCATTCATGATTTTGAACTCCTCAGAGCCATCATCTTCTCCCACCAGGGCTCCGTTCAACGCCTCTGGATCCCGACACGCTACCTGCTGTCCATACCCTGCACGGTGGACACCTTGCTGACATCCACTGAATTCGAAAAACTCCAGCGGCCTGAGCTCTACCATTACTACAAAAAATACATACCGCCAACCAAACGCCATGTATTTGTGCCCACACCACCATTGTCCATCTCATGGTTTTCCTCCTCTCTCCACACCATCACCATAGCCCAGTGCCATCTACCAGACAATCTAGTACAAATGATTCGACTCCCACTGCTAAAAACACTTTCGCTTGTGGTGGTTTATCTATCGGAGGCCTCACTACACAGCATCATCCACTCCGGTTGCCCTGCCCTGGAGCGCTTGATGCTTGTTTTCGGATTAGAAATTTGTATCCATTGTCTCCAAATAAAGTTGCCTCACCTTAAAAGCATTGGAATTTATTTTGAAGGACAGCAGCTCATCATCGAAGATGCCCCTTCACTTCAAAAGTTGCTCCTTGATTATTCTTATAAACCTTCGCAAATAACCGTCGTCTCTGTGCCTAAACTTGAGACCTTGGGTGTAATTCGTGATCCGTTTAAACATCACGACATCGTGTTGGGCCCCACACTTATTTAGGTACTATATATTATTTATACTTTTGTAATCATAAGCTGCATTTTTCATTTGTGCGATAAGTTTTATATCATCTTGGAGTACACTTTGGATACTAATATTATGTTATATCCTCAATGAAAAGTCCGTCCATGGATATCCTATCAATGGTGCTAGATTCTGCCAATATCTTATATATCAGAATGTTTAGTATTGATCTGAACACAATTATTGGCTTGCTGCGATGCTTTCCATGTCTGGAGAATTTGTATATAGAGGTGATTATTTCATGCACATTGAAAGCCCATATATATTGTACTAGAATTACTGTTTAGTTGTCGCTCTATCGACATACCCTTTTTTAGACCTTAACTGTTTTCAATCTTCATGTCTACGTAGGCACTAACACATGGAGAAAAACATATAAACAATCGGTGGCGTAATAAGCACCGGGATTTTCTCAGTTCTCATGACATTCGTTTGAGGACAGTAATGATGGAAGGTTATGCATCCAATCTGGCAAACAGAAACTTCATCACATTCTTCCTGCTGAATGCGAGGTTACTATTGTCCATGAGGCTTAAGTTTTTCAACAAGAAATTTCTCACGGATGGATATGATGAACAGCAAAAATAGAAGTTTCAGGTCGACAAATGGGCTTCTGAACATGCTTGGCTTCTATTTACAACAACTTGTCGTCATATGCCAGTAAACTTTTTGGCACAGGATGTTGATTTTATGGATCAGACCGATCCATTTGTTTGTGACTGCCAAAAACAGTGGTTGGGTTAGATTTTAGGGATTTTTACATCTGTGCCCCTGGTTCCTTGGCCATACTCATTCATCCCCACGCTCTTAACCTTTGCTCACTTTTCCCCACTCTCTTGTCTGATACCCTCAGAGATGGTCACAAACTGTGGATGCCATCGAGTCAGTGCTTTGACCGTTAACTCTGACGAGTGGGGCCACGCTGGAGTGTGTCGCCCGTTGGTCCTGACAATTGGGGCCGCGTCGGACGGTGCCGCTATTCTCCCATTGGACCATGGTTAGACTATTGGGCCCTACGCGCGCCGCAACGACAAAAGCCTGCTATGCATGCATGACATGTCCAGCTAGCCTGCTATGCATGCACGTAGCTAGCCTGCCTTCATGCGCCGATGCCCACCGCCACGATGCGCTGACCGGCCTCTTTCTGCATGCGAGCCGCCACGGACGCTGATCGGCCTCTTTCTGCACGCGAGCCGCCACGGACGCAGGTCGCTGCCGCTGGTTCGTCTCATCTCGCACGCTTGTCTCCTCGATGTAGAGCATCGTTTCAGACTTTTCGATCCACTCGCATCTATTCAACGTGGCAATTAAAACCTGTTGGCAATTAAAGTGGCATATCGATCGACGTGACTCATTTGAACGTAGCAAATCCAAAGCGCGGCCGGTGCCACTCCCCTTCCCTTCCCCTTTCCCTATTTAAACAACCCACCCCTCCACCTATTCTCCACACATCCATTTGCGCCGCCCCCTTCTCTTCTTCACCCAAACCTAGAGCACTCTCAAAGCGAGGCGAGGATGCAGTACAACGGCCCCACCTTCAAGCTCCCACCGACCGCGCCAGAGAGGCGGTATCCTGTCGGCGTCATCATGGAGACGACGCTTCGCGTGTGGGCGTTCTCACGCTAGAGGGGTGCAAAGGAGTTTGCCCAGTTGTTCCTCGGTGCGGGCTTCGCCCACCTCCCGGCGGGCTCACCGGTGATGTTCCGACTGGAGGAAGTGCGTCCAAACTCCAGCACTCCGCCGATAGGGCTCATCATCAACTTCACCAACAGATTTGATGCGTACTACCTCCTCGGCAAGGTGTTTTGGTGTGGGTGCGAGTTCATCGCATTCACCACCTACAACATCTTCACCGACTTTAACAGCATCTTCCCCACCCGCAACGGTATGCACAGCCTCCCCTACTACCTCGACGAGGACGGCATGGAGGAGGAGCAGTGAAGAGGAGCAGTGAAGAGGAGGCGCAGTGAAGATGGTGGTGAAGGCCCGATCTCGTGAAGCTTGTCTTGCCCTAGGGTGTTAGGGCTTTTTATCTTTTATATATTTCTATCTTAATTATGTCGTTGGTTGTACCTTGAACTTTTAATCTCTGTCATGTTATATCATGTTGGGAACCCTAAGAACTATGTTAGGCTTGCTACCCTTATTTGATATGTCGTTGGTTATCTGTGTTTTGCTTGCTACTTTTATATGTCATTGGTTGTACCCTTATTTGACATGAGATATCGCTAGATGGATATGGTGCCGTAGCCGATCCCTTCTGCTAAATCAATCAATGAAAGGGTATCCCTCAATGAAAACCAGCAAGTTTTGGGGTTAGCCTTGTAAAAACCGTTGGTGGGTAGCCCATTCGTCTTGTTATATTCATGTTGTGCAATATTTGTATTTCGGCCCTTATATTTTAGGGTCAAGTTTTGGCACGCGCGGCTAATGGACTAGTTGAAGTGTCAAAAAGGAAATTAAAGCTAGAAAAATGAGCCATGTTGATGTTGAAAAGAAGACGGAGAAAAGCTAATTTTTTTGAATTGTTGGTGGCCCTATTCCGTAAATTGTATGAACAAAAACAAGCTAATTTTTGAATAGTTTGTGGCCATTTGGCATGATGAAATTAATTTTGACCCTTATATTATAGGTTTTATTGGTTCCAAGTTTTGGCATGGGCGGCTAATGGACTAGTTGAGGTGTCAAAAATGAAATTAAAGCTGGAAAGATGAGCCATGTTGATGTTGAAAAGAAGAAGAAAAAGAAGCTGAATTTTTTGAATTGTTGGTGCCCATATATATTGTAGGATACCTATATTGTATGAAAAAAAAGAAGCTAACTTTTGAATAGTTTGTGGCCATTTGGCAGGATGAAATGAAGGGTAGCCCATTGTTTACTTGTTGGTGGCCATATTGCATGAAACAAAACGGAAATTGTTGACTTCTTGGTGGCAATATCAATTGTCGTGTAATTTCAAACGAGGTAAGCTATTCTTGTAAAGTAACCAACGTGCACTCAATCTCTGTAGGTGCAATCAAAACAATCAAGGAAAAAAACAGAGGAAAAACAGAGCCAGCGCATGCACTATTTTTCTAGGCCTCTTTAATCTTTGTGGGCCTTCGACAGTCAACGCAATGCGACGGCCCAACTAGAGCTTGGTTTCATTTTGGGCACAATAAAAACTTTTTTTTCTCTTACCCTCGGGGTTGTCTGATGAAACTGAAAGTGTTTCTTTTGCCCTCGGTGTTGTCTGACGAAACTGAAAGTGTCAAAATATAACACCTATAGAGATTCAGAGATGGAGATAGATACATAGTTTAAGCAACACAGAGAGCACATGATCCACAAATTAAGCAACACAGAGAGCAAATGATCCACAAACCCTTAAGCAAATCATAGAGCACATGAGATGACACAAATAACATCTCTAACGAGTGATGACCAGCAAGTAAGCAAATCCTAGAGCAACTATACAAAAATAAAATCCTAAAGCTATCAGGTTTGCCTGCTTTTTCAACTGAATCGTCTGCCTCAAGTTCTTGTTCATCTTCTTTAATTCCCCCTTCAGATCCTCATCCCCAACTATCGGAGCAGCACTTTCAGAGACCAAATTCCGAGTGGCTGACGGCAGATTGACCTCTCGGGTTGCGGCCCCATTGAATTGAAGCAAGCCCTCCCCTTGAAGCCTCCGAACGTAGTCATCCATCCATTCAAAATGTGTGCATTTCTTCACGATCTGAAACAAAATCATGAACCCTAAATCTCAGATCCAACGAAAAAGAATTAGAAGCAAAGAGAAAAAGAAAGGGTCAAAGAAAAATCATGAGATCTAACCTGCCCCTCTGGCTTGCTCTCGCATTTCACGAAGTCGCGCCCGAAGTTGCCATTCTTGTCCTCCCTCGAAATCAAGCTTTTCAGTGGCACGGTGTGTGGGCAGTCAGGGCGTCGCTCCATGGGCACTGGACCATACTGGGGCCACGAGGGGCAGGAGGCTGAAGTGGAGCTCGACATATCTAGTCGTCGGAGAAGAAGAAGCAGATGAGTAGCTCCTCTGGTCGCCGTAGAAGAAGAAGAAGAAGAAGAAGAAGAAGAAGAAGAAGAAGAAGAAGAAGAAGAAGAAGAAGAAGAAGAAGAAGAAGAAGAAGAAGAAGAACAAGAAGAAGAAGACAGGGGAGGCAATGGTGGGCGAGCACAACCAACGTCTCGCGGATCGCCTCTCACGGATCGCCCAAGGATCCAATGATGCGGAGCTGTCCTTGTGATCCAACGGCGCGGAGCCTGCACGCAGCCTGGCCTTAGAATTCCTTCTAGAAGACCATATCTGAGGGTTGTCGCTTGGCGCTAGGGTATGATCGGATGGCTGATGTTCGGAGCTAGGGTTAGGCGAAACCCCGCGGGGTTTAGAGGGGTTTTGAGTTGGTCAACGGGGTCATCTAGTGTTTGACCAATATTCAACTGAGCATAACTAATTTTAAAAAAATCCAAAAAATATGAAACCTTCGCGAATCGTTGTTTTATAAGACACACTAAAGAGGAAAAATACTAAACTTGGTCTATGGTCATTTAAAAAAAACCTAGTTGGCACGATCGTGGTTAAATGAGCACCATTAACTTAAAAAAAATCAAAAAAATATAAAACCTGCGCACAATGTTGTCTTATGTGACATGTTACCAAAAAAAATCGTAAACTTGTTCTATGGACATTTTCATGAAAAAACCTTCACAAATATGAGCTATCACGTACAACGTTTCAGAGAGTTCAAGGAAAGGAGGTAGGTTTTTTGAAAAATTAAAAAAAATCAAAAAAAACACCAAAGCTTCATTTCAAAGTGAATAAGAAGGATCTGAACTTAGTTTTCCTTTTTCATATTTTAAACGTGTTTTTAATGGTTTTCTATTAAATCACATTATTTTCAAAAAATATGTAAAAATATGAAGATTAATTCAATAAATAGTGAGACTTCGAATCTACACTATATAGATTGAATAGGTGTTAATAAAAAATATTTGGCTCATTTAGAGTAGGTACAAAAAATACTTGATTACAAATGGGGCAGTTTACCCTAGCTTCGGAGCACATTTGGAGCACATTTCCCATGACTATAAGTTTTACCACGCAAACGAGATCGGATTGATCACCTAACGTTTACAATAGTTCAACAAAGATTGCAACATCACACCACAGATCGGAGTTCAAGTGTTGGTTCAAATTCAAATTTCACATCAATGTATGAATAGCATTATTAAACCTTACAAGTTTTCACAGTTGTACAAATCCTTAAAGTTCAAAGTTTACAACTTGCATTCAACGTTCGAAGTTCACATCTTTGCCTTACTCCTTGTGTTTCGAGAGGGCTTAACAGCCTTGCTCCTGGTTTCCCTAGGTGGGATATCCACCTTTTTCTTCTTCCTTCTGATCTTCACTTCAGGTGGTGGCTGTCGAGGTGCTGACGGAGAACTTGCACTGGCCAGTTGGCGGGGTTCAAAACCTTCATAAGCCATGGCTTCATATTCTAATTATTTTTCTCTTGGCCTTTTCTCTCATTTTCCTCTAATTTTCCTAGAGCTAGGTCAAACAGAAAAAAGATTATAAGCCATCGATAAAATAGAATAAATGCACAAAAAAGGGAAGGTTGTTGCACACATACTAAGCTGCTGGCAGTGCTAATTCAGTGACTTCATTCTCCTTTAAATTAGCTGCAATCTGCTTTGCTGCTTCATTCTCCTCTGTATTAGCTTCAATCTGCTCTAATGCTGCATTCTCCTCTGTATTAGCTTCAATCTGCTCTAATGTTGCATTCTCCTCTGCATTTGTTGCTGCCCATTGTTCCTCTTCTCCAAATGAAGCATCCACTGTATTGGTACAAAGCCTAGCAATGTGCCCTAGGGTTCCACATTTTTTAAACTTACGCTGTCTTTTTACACGACCCTCTTCACCTCTTCTGGTCATGTTCTTCCTTGGTCTTCCTAGTGGTCTAGTCAGTACAGGAGAATGTAGTTTGAACCCTAGATCTACTATGTTCCATTGGTCTTTTCCCAAGAGTGCAGGCACATTGGAAGCATAAGCAGCCTCGAATTTGGCAACAGAAAAATAGTCAGAGATGTATTGATCAACTTCACCATCTTCACCACCTATAACAGTCATCAGATGTAGGGCATGTATGCATGGCTTCCCACGGAGCTGCCATTGCCTACAACTGCATTTCCTAGTTGCTAGGTTAACTGGATATCTCCATTCCCTGTTTTTACTGTTAGTATATGTTACCTCAGCCTCGTGTGTCGCCGCTCGAATGCATTTCATGTTCAGTCCTCTTGCCTTGGCATGCAATGACTTAATAAGAGATGGGAGCGTAAGATGGCCAACATATTTTGTTTCTGCAATTCTTTTGCGAAGATCCATCTTTATCATGATCATCTGCCGAATCTTATCAAATATTTGCCATATCAGAAGCCCTTTCAATGACTTGATCTTTGCATTGAAACACTCTGCCAGGTTACTCGTCACATAGTCTACTTTGCAGATTTCATTGAATTTTCTTCTTGACCACAACTTTCCATGATGTGCATATAGGTACTCCTTCACCAGAGGATTGTGAGCATACAACTCTCTCAAATGATGCTCATGCTTCCTCTCACTGCATGTGTATGATGGTGGCCATAAGTTCTCATCATAAACTTTACCTTTGAATTTGTTTCTAAAATTCTGCGCTAGGTGTCGCATACATTCCCTATGCTCCACTCCAGGGAATACAATTTCCACAGCACTCTCCAAACCCTTGCAAACATCTGTGTGTATAGCTAAACCTAGGGGTGTACCTATAAGGTTGCGCAACTGCTCCAGAAACCAGACCCAACTTTCCTCAGACTCTGCTTCCACCACACCAAATGCAACTGGGAATAGCCAGTTGTGTCCATCAACTGCAGAAGCTGCCACTAGTTGTCCTCTCCACCTTCCATTCAAATAAGTTGCATCAACAGCCAAATAGGGCCTGCAACCATCAAGAAACCCCTGCCAACAAGCCTTGAAACAAACAAAAGCCCTCCTGAAGCACTCCTTCTGAAATGACCTCCCTTTTATTTTGTATGTAACTGTATGCTTATCAATCTCTACAACACTCCCTGGACTAGCAGCTTCCACTTCAGATTTAAATGTGTAGAGCAACTGAAAGCTCTCATTCCAAGGACCATTAATCCTGTCAAGAGCCATTTCCTTAGCATAGAAAATCCTCATGTAAGGTATATCAATCTTGTACTTCTCAAATAGCTTCCCATGGAGTGTTGTTGGACCAACTGTTGGTGTTTCTCTCAACCAATCCAAAATTGCATCTGCCACCCACCTAGTCTTTGCTAGCTTTCTTTTAGCCGTCCCTCCTCCTCTTCCAGGTGGAAAAGTGTGCTGGTGTGAGTTCTTTTTTATCTGAAACAAAATGGGACCCAAACAAAAGAGGGATATTGTTAGAAAACATTACACAATTATCTGAAAATAAAATGAATCAGTATAAACTGAAATACACAAACCTGAATGAACTTGCTCCTCAACATATGTGATGCATGCAACCTCCATCTACACCTATCATATGGGCAATGAACAGTGAACCTTGTTGGCTCACTCCTATCAATCACATATGTATTTTCAGTGAGTATGCAATATGTAGTCACTACATTACGACAGTCCACCATCGACTGGAATATGGTGCCGACAGCTAGCAGAGGATCTTCCCTGTTCCACTCAATTGTTGGCATGTCCTCACCATCATATTCATCTAAAACTAGGTTGTCGATGTTCTCCTGCCTCTCTTCATCGCCAGTGTCATCAAATCTAGCATGGCTGATAGGTTCCTCCTGATATTCATCTTCCATTGCTTGTTTACTGACAGTATCTACAAGATCAGGGAACATATTCTCATCATCATCATCATTTTGAGGCACCTCTTCGTCTGGCTCTGCATCTTGCTCTACATTGCCTGCACCAGCGACAGGAAAAGCAGCACAAGAAGCGGCAGCAGACATATTGTGACTTTTAGAGCCACTAGCTTTGCTTGGTTTTGACCTACAAGGAGTGTCGGGGCGCTCGCTATTAGCAGAGACAGAAGATTTCTGAACAACCTTCCCCTTGTCACGTTCATTGTGTGGTTGAAGCACCTCAATAAGGATTTTACCGAAGCGTCTTTCAGCATTCAAAGTAAAGAGCAATCCAAGATGCTCATCGCAAGTTAGTGGGAGAAATTTTGGCTCGGTACTGCTAAAAAATTTCAGTTCAATAGCATCGGCAGGGCTCCACCCATATGAAGAATTTTGGAGCGCCGCGAGCAAATCTTTGAATGACATACTTGTTTCTACCACCTTTGGATAGAAAAATCCAGTAATCATATGCGGTTTTCTACTGCGCAGCACACTAACTTCCATCCTAACCGCCAGCCGGAAAGCAAGCGCGGGATCAATCCTATTCGATTCAGAAAAAATACAGTTAGGTCGGGAACAATTCAGCAAAATTTGATCGATTCACGTGACTAGCTGTCAAATTGGGCCAGAGAAGGGGATTCATATCAGTTAGAGGGGAAACGATGCTTACCCAGGTGTAATCCATGAATTATCTGCCGCCGATTCGACCCAATCCTCTCCACGGTCGATGGGCTTGAGAACCTGCTCCCCCGACATTGCTGCTTAATCCTGAGGGGGATGTGGGGGTAGATCTGGCGAAGGGCATGACGGCGGCGGAGGTGAAATGGGGTTAGTGGTTGGAGGGCATGACGGCGGCGGAGGCTGCACGACGGCGGCGAAGGGGGCAGATCAGCGTGGTGCTATAGTGGCTCGAGGTTCAGACAAGGGGATCCCTTGGACAAGCTCATCTGACATGTCTCAATGCGGCCCCACTCATCAGGTCCAACGGGCGACAGAATCCAGCGCGGCCCCACTCGTCAGACTTAACGGTCAATGGTTTGACCCGATGGCATCCTCCATTGTTACCATTTATGAGGGTTTCGGACAAGGGAGTGGGGAAAAGTGAGCAAAAGTTAAGAGTGTGGGGATGAATGAGTAGAGCTAAGGAACCAGGGGCACAGAAATAAAAATCTTGGTTTTGCCTAAACCTGATGAACAATTAATCCTTGTGCTTTTGTAATGTTTGTAAGCTTGAGTTAGATGTTGTTGCCCTTTTCAACTCGGCTGTGACTGTCATATTTTCTTTGAAACAAGGCAAATGGCTTGCCATTTCCTTAATTAAGAGAGAAATATTCTAACAAATCCCAACCAAGGGAAATAAAATCACTCTCACTGGCTGCTTGAGCTCATTGTGCATTATAGAACCCAAGTGCTTAGCGCTCACCAGCACCCACAAACTTATTTTGAGCTAGCACACCAAATAGGCTGTAATTCTTCATAATAAAGGTTGCATGGCCGTGACATATTTGCATTCTGACATTTGGGACCCACAAGGAAAAAGCCTATCCTAGGTGGTGTCGATTTAGTCAACAAACGATTCTTCCTACCAGCCATTGGATTGACATGCAACATCTGTCGTGTTTCTTCTATGAGATTCTTCTATCTCTTATCTTCTTCCTCTAGCCGCCCAAACCAAACCATGCCGTCGGTCCCACTTGCTCCCACCTCACATGGCTGGCTACGCCTCCGCCCCTACAGTACACTCAAATGTTGGCCAGTCCATCCCCTCTATTCCCCCAGATGTCATGTTATTCTCCGGCGATGTCAGCCCCAACCCGCACCCGCACCCGAACCATTCAACCCTCGTACTCCCCTCCACCTGCTACTACACTGTCGCATCTTCCACGGCTCCTGTTTGTTCCCGTCCGAGGCCTCGACATCGTCCTCCGCCTTGGTTCGCTCGCCGTACGGGGTGTGCCGCGGTCTGGCGTAGTCAACATGGTGAATAACCTAGAGGAATCAATAAATGACTATACATGGAGAAGATGATAGTAGGGACCTACCAGAGTCATGGCAGTACGCAAGCAAGTGCCCTGTTATTACAAGCAAAAAAATTGCTTCCTCCTAATGGTTTGACATCTGGGTCCCACGCCATTGTCAACATATAGTCAATAAATGAGAGAATTACACAATGAGCGGCTGACACCAGGGACCCAGCAGGTTGCGCAGTTGTTATTTAGTCTTAGAGAAGGAGCAGGGTATCAACGGGGCTATGCCGGGGATGTGGCCCATCCCACATGATGAGCCCAGTAGTTTTTATTTTCTTTCTAAAAATGGCTAGCCTAGTTCTATATTTTTTACAGAATACCCAACAAAGGCATACTTGCTTTTCTCAACCCTGCTGGGCTGCAAATCTTTCAAGACGACGAGGGATGTATTCGCTTGCCCACAAAATGGGCTATAAGTAGTAAGAAATAGGCTTTCAATTTTAAAAACACAACAAATGAGTAATTAGTTTCAAAATTCTTTTTTTTATTCGTGATTTTAAATTTCTTTGATTTTTTTGTGGGGGAAATTAAGTTGGATTTTAAATTGATATAAAATTATTTTTCAAATTAGTTTGAATGTGACTCGAAGTTTTGGGATTAAAAATAGTTCGGACCACAACAAAATATGCAAAATTTCATTATATTTTTTAACCGTGGCCAGAATATGGGTTGTAATGCTACAAAAAGAATATGGGCTCCAAAAAAGTCCTTAAGAATTAGCAAATGGGATGTAAAGTATTATAAAGTGGAGAGGCTGACTGTAGGGGCCCACATGGTCCATGGCCGCACGCAAGCTAGTGCCTCCTTATTACATGAACAAAAATGATTGCATCTCCTGACAGTTGGGACCCACCAGCTACATCTTCACAGGCAAGGAAGTGCCTCCTTATTACACGGAAAAAAAGTTTCCTCCACCTGATAGCTGAGACCCACCAGCTACATCTTCGCACGCAAGGAAGTGACTCCTTATTCCACGCAAGAAAAATGATTCCTCCTACTGCTAGATGGGACCCACCAGATTTGGTGGCTGACTTGTGGGCCTACTAAGTTGATACGTATGCAGGGTTTTGTCAACTTAGTCAACAAACGATTCTAGCAGCAATGACCGTTGGATGTTAATCCAATGGCCATGCTGCTTCTTCAACCTCTGATCTTCTTGCTCCAGCCGCCCAAACCAGCGCCGGCGGGACCGCCTACTCCTGCCTCCCGTGGCTGCCTGTGCTGCCACCGTTGGCCATGCCATCCCTCTACTCACCCACACCTCCTATTATCCTCCGGCGACGGCAGCCTCACACCACAGCCAAACCAGTCAACCCTCGTACTCCCCTCCGCGTGGGCATCCGCGGACGCGTGTTCCCCGACTCCGTGTTGTTCCCTTCCTAGCCTCGCCGTTGTCCACCACCTTGGTGCGGCATGGTCAACATGGTCAATGAACGACAGCCATCGAAAGACGACTGTACACGGTGACGCTGATAGGTGGACCCACCAGCTACATCTTCGGACGCAAGGAAGTGCCTCCTTATTATGCGCAAAAAAATGATTCCTCTTCATGATAGCTGGGACCCACCAGATATATCTTCGCATGCAAAGAAGTGCCTCCTTATCCTCCCTAACAGTTGGGACCCACCCGGTCGAAGTGTACATAGCGTTGTTTGTCTGGTCACGAACGTGTATGTACATACTGGTCTATCGGTGTCTCTGCAAGGATGAGCCGTGGTTGAGCAAGCAGTGACACGTGTCATAGTACAGTCCGACCCCTACGTAGTAGTCCACGCAGTCCCGTCTAAATGGAGTACACGTACGTACATCCACACTGCAAAAAATATGGGCATGTACGTACAGACGGCCGGTGTCTTGAACGCGTACTAGCGCATACATACAGCCACGGCTCATGTACAAGGATAGGTAATGGACGGCAGCAACGGCTTCCTATTCATCGGCAGCCAACCGGCTGGGTTGGAATGGAGGAAACAGCATCGTGTTCACCAAGAGCCAAGTGACCGGGTCGGAACGCGTCATGTTCATCCGGAGTGAAGTGACTGGGTCGGAACGCCTGTTGTTCATCGGGAGCCAGCTGACTTGGATGGAACAGCTGAAACGGGGTCTAGCGTACCGCAAAAAGGAGGAAACGACCTTTTATTCGGCCGCGTACGGTCTAAATGGGGTCCTGTTGATCAGGAGGGGTCTGACATGCCGCAAAACGAAGGAAACGTACTTCTGTTCGAGCGCCTATGGTCAAAACAGGGTCCTGTTGACCGAGAGGGGTCTGGCATACCGCAAAACAGAGGAAACGGACTTCTGTTCAAGCGCCTACGGTCGAAACGGGGACCTGTTCATCGTGAGGGGTGTGGCGTACCGCAAAATGGGACTCCACGGCCTATTGGTCATCCACCATCTATGGCCTCGCCCCAGCCTCCAAAACTACTGTTCATCCACCGTTGACTTCCTCCAGCCTCCACCTGCTACTGTTCATCCACGGGCTACTGTTCATCCAGCCCCAACCGGCTAGGGTGTGGCGGCCTCCTCGGGGTCCTGTTCATCCAGCTGCAACGTCCTATAGCTACTACCATGGGGTCTTGTTCTTCCAACCCCCACCAGGAACTGTTCATCCACAGCCAACCAACCGGCTAGACTCATTCTAAGTACCACGCACACGGTAGCAACGGTCACTGTTCATTGGGAGGCAACCCAACACCGGCTGGCTAGCTATGTCTCGCACAGGGGTTCGAACGGTTTCAGTAACCAGTAGGTGCTAGCTAGTGATCGATCACTCGGGTTCAGTTAGCAGCAGCAGCAGCGAAGGAATCGCTCGGGTTCAGTCAGCAGCGAACGAATCGCTCGGGTTCAGTTAACAGCCAAGGGATCGATCGCTCCGTTTCAGTAACGTAGCTAGTACAATCGCTTGGGTTCAGTAATCGAATGCCTCGCTCGGGTTCAATTACGTACCCAATGCCTCGCACACACGCACGTACAAGAGAGAAACGTGCAAACCACAGTGCATCTCGCTCGGCCCCGACCACCCACCATAACCGGGAACTCCCCGATATTTTCCTCGCCCTCACTTCTGCCATGACTTTTTCTGTCATGGACGGCCCAAAGAATGTCATGCAGGTGCGTCTCTGGCCCGCCCAGGACGGAAAGCCCAATTTCTGTCATGATTTTTTGTCATAGAAGTAGGAGCCCAGCACATCTATGATGATACGTGTTTTTGTCATAATTATCGTCGTAGAAGTGTCATAAGCATGACATAATGTTTTTTTGTTCGGGCCATAATGTCACGGATGTGTCTTTTTTTTGTAGTGATGACACCCAGATGGTGCTCTTGGGAACCTTGTTCTCATCATTTGGGGCCATGATATAAACCTCGGCCGGACTTTCGTTGCGGATACAACCTCAAATAGGTGATAAACCTGGACTGGAGTCTTGTGTGGTTAGTCAGGTCATGGCCGACACCCTCGCCAGGCCTCCGCTTGAAGGTTGCCGAGATACATGATGTGTACATGGTGGTATGTGGTGAGAGCGTGTGTGAAGAAGTACACCCCTGCAGGGTTATCAAACTATACGAATAGCCGCATCCGCGGATATGGACTACTTGGAAAGCTTATATGGTTCATAGATAACTGGAAGTGGATACTCTAAAATGCGCAAGATAAGTGTGAGTGCTATGGATGGCCTTCCCGTAGGGAGACGGGAACAGATCCATAGTTGTGTATTAATATGGTGAATATGTGGACTCGTGTGCGCTTTCTCACCCCAAAGAAAATACTAGTAGTCATAATATAGGATAGCCACTTAGTCAAAGCTGGCTTGCTGCAGTTAAAATCCACCACCCCTTTGTTGATACTGATGCATATGTAGTTAGCTCTAATGTAAGTCTTGCTGAGTACATTTGTACTCACGTTTGCTTAATTTATGTTTTTGAAGAGGAGACTTCAGTCTCAGTTTAGATTTCTATGATGAGATCGACATTGACCGATTAGCTTGGGAATCCCAGATAGAGGTCTGGTTCCTATGGAGGGTCTTGTAGATAGTTAGGCTTCTCAGCCTTTTTCCTTTGTAGTTGTCTGTACTCAGACAGTATATGCTTCCACTTGTTGCTTGTATGACATTGTATGTTGGGTCATCAGACCCATGTTTGTAATAGCATGCTATGTATGGCTCCTCGGAGCCTCTGAAAGAAATACTTTGAGTTGTAGAGTTATGTTGTGATGCCATGTTGTATCTACACATATCGAGCATATTGTGTGTATGTTATTGAAATGCTTTGGTATGTGTGGGATCTGACACCTAGTTGTTTATTCTTGGTAGCCTTTCTTATGGGGAAATGCCTCCTAGTGCTTCCACTGAGCCACGGTAGCTTGTTACTGCTCCGGAACACATGGATTGATAAGCATATGTCCTTCTTTGATCCTGTGTCTGTCCCTACGGGGAAATGTCACGATGTGTTTACCGGAGTCCTGATAGCTTGCTACAGCCCGGTTACACTCGCTGCTGACCGACACATGCATTGCTGGGTCATGTGTGCCTATCCACGTAAGTTTGTGCCACCTTGGGTTTACGACAAGTCATGTCGGCCCGAATTTTCTTCATACGGATGCTAGCGACACTATCATATACGTGAGCCAAAAGGCGCAGACGGTCCCGACCCAGGTAAAGGTAGCAGCCGTTAGTTACCGTGTGTGAGGCCACAAAGTGATATGATGTGTTACATGCTAGACTGGTCTAACTTAGGATCGGGTGCCGACAAAGATATCTCATCCAAGGTTCAAAATTGACAACATTATTCTCCATAACAGGAAGCACAACTGAGTTGTAGGTGTTATTCTTGACAAACACAGATTCTACTCCTTCAGCAATGGTAGAAACAGGAGCAATGGATGATATGTCTGGAGTCTTGGTGTCATACTCCCAACCCAATTCAGAGCATCCAACAGAGTTGCTTCCCTGGTCAGAGTACATATCCATAACATGAACTTCAAAAGGGGCAGCAGATTTTATTGCAGGAACAAGTGGCTAGTTTGATGCATAGTCAGCAGATCCTGTTGGTTCCTCTGGAAAGTTAACCTTGGACTTCTTGCCAAAGATTGTGTGTGCTTCAGCATCATAAGCTCTTGCAGCTTCTTCAGCACTGTCGAAAGTACCGAGCCAGACACATACACCCTTGCTAGGATCTGTGATTTCAGCAGCCCACTTACCCAAGGGGCGCTGATGGATATCCCTGAATAGATTATTTCTCTTCCTTTTTGCTGGCCTTTCTAGAGCACCATCAACCCCAGCAATAGGCATGGTGCTTAAGTCATCTGCAATGGAAGATCAATGTCAATGCTAAGAGGGACCAACACAGACAAATTTCTCTCACAGATACTAAAAATTTCGTCATGAATTTATATGTAAAATATAAATCATCATGAACACTGAACCATGATGGGTGTAGCACCCCAGCGCAGAGAGATTGGAACACCCCGTATTCCAGCCTAGAGATCAAGTCTTCTGGAATACGGCACTGCTTGGCATAGAACAAATCAGCTCTCTATTGCAATTAATATGGATACAAGGGTTCTGAATACCCAAGGATTACATCGGCACGGCGACACTACACCTGCTAAGGTAGCTCTATGCTAGCAGCAGAACAACTCGAGGAAGTGGAATAATGTCTAGCAGCGGAACAATGATGACGATGATGAACTCCACTCCGCAGGGACTCTGGCTGGAACGCATATCCTAGCTCACAAACTCGGGATCCTCAACAAGCAATCAATCACGGCATGACCTGCAAACTGGCATGACACGCCAGGTGAGTACTTTGAATGTACTCGCAAGCTCACAGCAACCAAAGCAATCAAGACAAACAACAGCATGGTATTTAAATGTTAACTATCCATGATGAGCATGATACTACTAGAACAACATAAGCATGGCATGCACAAAATTCATGATATGACAGGATGATACTAGTACTAGCATGCATGGGAGGGGTCGATGTTTAAGGTCTCACAGACCAACTTACTCTGCTCGGAGGTTATCTGATGACCACCATAAATATCCATATTACTTACCATAGTGATCATCACAAGATCACCTCATCGTCATTAAGAATACCATCGTGATCATCACAAGATCACATTATCATTATCAAGAATACCATCGTGATCATCTCAAGATCACATTAAGATCAACCAACTTCTATCCTCAACGAACCGAGGGTCGTTTATTAGTCAGGCTATTATTACTGTTGACCCATAGTGTGACCTACTACAAACTGGGCCCATATCCGCGGGCACGGCTATCGATATATTATACACTCTGCAGAGGTTAGTATACTGTATCCACACCACGGAACCCAAGGCCTCGTGCTCCCATTTGGGTGGACCAGCGGCGTTCCGACAAAACCGATCTATTGCATGACATTCTCCCGGCAACTCCAAAAAACTCCCCTTTGGGCTAAGTCCTGGGTGGCCCCGATTTCACCGCGTGACATCGGCCACCTTCGTGGCCATACACCGTCATGGCAAAACAAAAATGGTCCCAAATAGGGACATGAGCTCAATACGAAACACGGGAACACAAGGCTATGGCTGCTTACCTGATCAGGGTAACGTGCACACATAACCTTCCCTAGTGGGAGGCACCGGCGAGAGGCATGACAATAGACCGAGTTAGGACCCCCCCCCCCCCATAAGGCAAGTGTGGCTGCACCGGTCAGCTCGATTTGGTCGCACCATGACTCAGCCAACAGGTGTTCAAGTTTAATTAACATCAGGTTTAACTTGAATTGTAATGAGCTGAGTCATAATAACATAATGAAATAACAATGCATATGAGCATGATATCAACATGAACATGGATGGGAAACATAAACATTTAGCATGTAAATCTAAACCTCAACAACAATGAAGTATTTACTCTACCAGATGCAAATGAGCATGGCATATCGATGATCATGAATAGTACGAGTATAATAAAGCAAAGCACTCATATGAGCATAGCACGACTACTAGCATCGGAAAATAATTACCAGAACAGAATATGATAATAACATTAGTAAGTAATCATTTGACCAACTAGATGCAAATGATCACGGCATAAGGATGAGCATGGATTCACAAGCATACATAGCATTCACTAAATATTAATATGCACAAAACATTTAAATATTCAAGTGGAAAAACCATGGCTACTACAAGGCCATCATGCAAGTGGCTATCGCGGCTTGCCTGGGGATGAAGAGATCACCGGGAGGAAGTGCAATGAACTCGCGGAAAGATTCGCCAGAAATGTTTCTCTCCCGGAGGGTGCTGGATAAGGGCAAGGGCAAAATGGTCATTTTCTAAATGTTATGATATCATGAAAATGGTACCAGCGGAACGGGCTCGACGAACAGAGAACGTGGGCTTCGAATCACCTAAATCGGAGTTACGGTTGCGGAGTTATGGCCGTTCGTTCGTTAGGCAGGAAATAAATAAAAACCATTCTTTTCTACGGCTAACGAGCGAACGTTCACAATATAACAGATCCGGCCGGCGGGTGGAAAACTGAAAGCATGCTTCCGAGAATACGTCTTGCTACAGGGAAAACGTTATTTCAGCCGAAGTCACAGCGGACTACGCTTTCACTAAGCAAAAACGTATTACTCCCTCCGTTTTTATTTATTCCGCGTATTAGCTTTGGTCAAAGTCAAACTTTGTAAACTTTGACAAAGTATATAGACAGAAATATTAACATATACAATAACAAATCAACACCATTAGATTCATTATCAAATGTACTTCCACATTATATAGATTTGTTATGGTAATTATTTATATATTTTTCTATAAACTTGATCAAATTTTAGGAAGTTTGACTTCAGTCAACTCTAATATGCGGAGTAAATAAAAACGGAGGGAGGACGTAGAATACGTGTCCACTTAAACTGACTGGACGAGGTCCTGGGTCACTTACATGCATGCCCCACCGGTGCTCTCTCTCTCCTGCTTCTCTTCTTCTTCCTCCCGACAGGCAAAACAGAGGAGGACGAGCGTACGCTGGCGTCACCGGCGGGATTGGGAGGAAGTGCGGCTTCCATCCTGGGACTCCACGCGTGTCGAGGTAGGCCGTAGCGACGGCGGCTCAGCCGGAACAGACGAGCAGGCAAGGGCGCGGCCGATGCTGACCCTGGCTCCTCCAGCCACCTTCGGCGAGGCGAAGCCACCGGCGGGCTTAGATATGGTGGACATGCTGCCAAGGTCATAGGGGTTACTCATACAATGATGCCAGCCCGGTGAGGATCCGAATTTTGTATGAGCTATGTAAGAAGAAGAGAACGCCAGTTATACACTTCAGCGTGATGACCAACAACCTATGGAGCAAGCTGACCATCTGATATATGCTCTATAGCATTGCTCTGTGTTATTCCGGTATGTTCAAATTATTATGCTCATACCTGCATGCATAATAGTGAGCTGTATGGGACGCGGATGAACCCTTGCCCGTTTTTCTTTGGTAACGGCACCACGCCTGTGTTCTGAGCTATTTCCGGCCATCCGGGGTGGATGCCGATTTTTATTTCTCTTGTCAACAACTGGCCCGTGTTCTGAGCTGCTTTTCAGCCGTCTTGAGTCGGAGTTGAGTTACTCCAGTGATGTCCCAGAACTGAGTTGTAAAGACCGTTCTGGTGGCTACTGGGTTATTTGCCGGTTTTATTCAAGGGTTCAGACAATCGTTACCCTACAGCTACAACTTGTAAAGTGATATGCCAGCCGGAATATTGCACCCGACAACACCCATGGTCACCCAAAGAATCAAGAACACATAAAGCCAGGTTCTGTCAGCAAAGGATCCAAGTAAAGAGAATTATAATGAAAAGAGCATGGTTGTCCAAACAGGTATGGTAATGGTACAAATACTCTGGACAGTCTGGTTCGGTACCAGTCACCATGGGTACACACCCACGGGGTCTATTCCGTTTGCAATGACCCCATATCGAGACAACCCGCTCAGCCAACCAGTTATGCCCAGAGTTGTCAGAAGAGGGCAATCAAGCTGGCCAGGTCAACCGAAAGATTAACTCAGCAGTTCAAATTCAGCAACCATGTTAAAGCATTACACGACCTACCATCCATAGAGAGGTACCGACAGACTGAGTAAACAGAAGGATGAACAACGGTCTCGAAGCATGTGTCCTCACAGATGGGAATTAGTTAAAGACTAACCTGCCGTAAACAAGATTCTGCTGCCAGGACCGCTGTCAGTCGAGTCTATGGATAATATCTCCGTACACCTTTATGCTAGTCATGACAGGTGACAGTCAAATATTTGGTAGGAGCCTTATACCAAGGCAGTGAAGATACCCAAGATGACTCAACAATCTGTACAAGAAGTCAGATTCCGCCAGGAGAACGGTACGATTCACAGTACTGTTTTGAACCTGGAGGACACACATCCATTTGAAGGCACCCAATGCAATGAGTAAAAGATTTCGTGTCCACCAAGAGGATTTGTTCACAACTCAGTGAACGGTCGTTCGTATTGGACCTCGTCACGACACGTCCATGAAGAACTACCCTCGGACTTATGAGCAGGGCACATAGTTTGGTCAGGATAATTTATTGCCCAAGACAAGATAGCAGACATAAAAGGATTAAAGTCAGAGTAACATATGAGGTAAGATTTGCCAGAAAAAGGGTCCAGTGAAGCAAACCACCCCGAAGCAAGGCAGTCCGTCATATGAAACTCAGTGGGAGCATTATACAAAGGTAAAAAGGAAACCCGAGTTGGAAACGGTTTCCTCAAGAGGAAATGTTCATGTTTGATCCCTGAGCAACCAAATCTCGAGGACGAGATTTCTTTAACGGGGTAGGTTTGTAACACCCTGGATTTCGCCCATTTTCTTTTTCTTTTGATTTGGTCCGGATTTGCTTTTCTGTGGTTTGGTAGTTCTGCAACCTGGATGGATCACTCTTCATTCCTCTTCCTGAGTGGCTTGCCAACCTCAAAACCATCCCAAGACCTTGTCATTTCCATCTTGGACCAACCCCAATATTCTTTTCTTGGGAATATTCCTTTTTCTATTAAAGGAATAACCCTGTTATCCTAGGTTGTGAAGTAACCCACATTTCCATCATTCCCAAAATTCCCAAATAATTCTCATAATTTGTTTGGGTCATATCTTCCACAAATATGTTAAATCCTTCCTTGCCATGTCCAAAAATATTTTACAAATATTCCTTTTCTGATTCTGCCCCAGCTTGCAGTTTGTGAAGCAAGTACCCTTTATATTTGCTTGCTTGCTCTCAAACTTTTTGTGCATTCTTTCCCACCCATATCATTGCCACCTGCCAAAATTCAACTTTATTTGGATATTAAATATCTCCTGGCTAATTTCCAAAGTTTCTGCGCAACTGGAATCTTTGTGAAGTAAGTGCTAGCTAGGAGTATCCAAATGAGTTGAAATTTTGCAAGCATCTTCATATGACCTAATCATGACTCTCCACCAAGTTTCAACCTTATACAATCATTTATGTGAGCATAGAATCAAATCTTTGTTTCTGGTCATATTTTCACATTGTGAAGCAACTATATTTTATATTGCTTCATAATTGCTAAAAATTTACCAAAGCATTCTCATACCCATATAACCCATCTCCACAAAATTTGGGATCATTTCATTTTTCCAATAATTTCCTAGAATTTTTCAAAGATTCTGTCCATTTGGAAGCTGTGTGAAGGAAGTACCATTTTGGTTTATCCAAATGGTATGAAATTTATACAGTACCTTCATATGCCCATATCAATCATCTCCTATAAATTTCAGCCCAATCCCATGTGATGTGTGAGTGCTACTTCCAGATTGGCAAATCTGGTTAGTGAGGCCCTTTGAACAGCAAGTGCTTTTTATCCTCAACCAAATGGGCTGCAAATTTTCAGAGATGATCATCTTAGTGGGTGATCACACCATGCCAAAGATCAAAGCCAATCTCCAGACTATTCTTCCTCAACAAGTAACAAACACCTTGTTGTACCTGAGTAAACCTGCTAGCTGCGGTCAACTCAAGTGCCACTATGCTTGTTTCTTTCTTCCTTGACCCTATCCTTCGAATGACTGATCTAGTTCACACGGTGGGGTTGACCAGAACACGTGGCAACGTCGCGACCACGCGGTGACCGCCGCTCTGGCATGACATGGACGCGAGCTGCGCGACTTCTTGCTCGGGCCCCTCCTCTGCTCGTCATTTCCACGCGCCTGGTCGTGTCCAATAGCTCTCCCTTGTCGTCGCCTTCCTCCCTAGATAAGCTTCTCCCTCTCCCGTCCCCTCCCTCTCGGTGTAGCCGCCGCGCCCGTGCCCTGTCTTCTCTACTTCTCTCTGGTCCAGTCAACCGGAGCCCTCCCGAGCTCTCTCGACCTCGCCTGAACCCTCTCCGCCCCTCCGTGATCTCCCTGGAAGCCTCTCCCCCCCCCCCCCTCCAGGCGAGCTCCTGAAGCTACGGGACTGCGGCGTATGTGTCGCCGCGGCAATGCTCGGCCCTCCCTCGCCGCTCGCCTATATATAGGCCACTCCGAGCCCTCCCGAGCTCCCCATCGACTCCACCGTCCTCCACTCCTCCTCCCTAGCCACTCGCCCGAGCTCCAGGGGCCCTTCCTGCTCGCCATTGCCGCCTCGGTCGCCGGCGGTTGCCGTCTAAATTCGGGCAGGCACGCGCTCCTCTCCTCCTCCCGAGCCCTCCACTGTCTCCCCCTCCTTCTGGCGAGCCGCCCCACCCCATCTTCCCTCGCCGGAGTTGGCCGCACCACCGAGTTCCTCCACCACCGCCCCCGCCCTTTGTCCTCCTCCTGGCGCTACCATTCACCGCCATCCATCCCTCCCCGGCACCTGCTAGCCCTCTGGACGGACGCGCTGCGCCGTCCCGCACCCGCCGGTGGCCTCGGGCGGGCGGGAGACGGCCGAAGCCGCCCGGCCCGTCGCCGGCAGCACCCCTCCCCTGCCCCTCCTCTGTTCCGTGTGGGGAACGAGCGAGAGGAAGGAGACGATCTGGCCAGGTGGGCCCCACGTCGCCCGACCCCACCCGTCAGCTGCAGGACAAGTCAACGCCCCAGGGCCGCGCTGTTTAAGTGGAGGCGCACTCTCCAAAATACGCTTTCCACTTAAGGAAGCGTACTCGGGCTCTATTTCGGGAAAGATTGCGTTTTCTTCTTTGGGAAACGTATTTTCCCAAAAGGCGCTTTCTATCTAACCGTCCAGGGACTTGTCTGTGAATATTCTTTTTACAGATTAGCCCCTAAGTTTCAGCAGCCCACAACTTTTTAACCGAGACTCCGATCGAGGTGATTCCAAAGCCCACTTCTTTGTCTCGTCGATCCCGTCGTGTTGGTATCATTTTCACTATGTGGTTCTACTATGAAAATGACCATTTTGCCATTGCCCGTAAACAGCCCTCCGAGAGAGAACTGTTTCTGGCAATCACTTTCGCGACCATTCCGCACTTCTCCCCGGTGTATCCCTTCACCCCCAGGCAAGCCACAACTCTCATCTGCATCATCGCATTGCAATATCATAGTTTCACTATTTATTTTAACAGCAAGTATGAGCATCTATGAAATGAATTGGATTATGCAATGTTGGAGTTAATTCTCGGATAGGTGACTACTATGTTGAGTACTGGTTTATTAGTGACTAGTAGCTTACCCACTTGTTGATACTATGATATTGAGATCACTGTCTATGATTATTTTGGAGTTCATCCGGCAGTTCGTAGAGATGAATTAGTAGCAGTGGCTTAAGCATATTGGTTATTGGATTGCTATGATATCGGAGTGTCAGCCATGACAGAGATTGTTCGAGGATTAGATATTTCATGGTTGACCTTGAGTCACCTGTCCGGACTTATCCGTGCAACCACATTTGCCGGTATGGGACGGCCTTGACTTGGTCTGATCGCGTGCTCTTTCACCGGTACCGCCCGACAGGGAAGGTTATGCGTGCACGCTACCCTGGCCCGGTAGGCGGCGATAACCTTGTGAGCCCAGTTGAGTTATATGGTACCAGGTCCCTGTTTGGGACAGTTTAGTTTGGCCACGACGGTGGCAGGTGTCACGAGGTGACCCAGGGGCCACCCAGGGCAGGACTCCGGGGGACGATGATTGCCGGTGGTACGGTGGAGGAGTCACGGGTTAGGCAAGTTTCGTTGGAGCAACGCTGGTCCACCCGAATGGGATCACGAGGTCAGTGCTCCATAGTGTGGGTAAAGTGCGCAACCTCTGCAGAGGGTAAAATTTATTCGAATAGCCGTGTCCACAGTATTGGACAGTCCGTCCAGACCTCACTAGGTGGTCAACCATAGTAGTGATAATGATGGAAGAACTCGTCGTAAGATTTGAAGTACTCGGTGGATCGTGAGTATTCTGAGGGTTGTGAGACAACTCGGAAATGAGTAAGTTGTCAGACTTGTCGTACAGATGGAATCAGGTATACGATATGTTAGCCATGGGATGGCTATGAGTTGAGTGGTCGGATGACTACATGATTGGACTTGGAACAGGTTCAGGTTGGATCCTTAGGTTATTCGGAGTATATACTAAACTACTTGATATACTCTACCTTACTGCATCTACTTCAGTAGCTATCTTGCTATGATGTTGTCTTGCTTTAATTTTGATGTTTGTTGTGAGCTTGCGAGTACATTCAAAGTACTCACCTGGCGTGTCATGCCAGTTTGCAGGTCATGCCGTGATTGCTTGCTTGTCGAGGATCCCGAGTTTGCGACCTAGGATACGCGTTCTAGCCAGAGTCCCTGCGGAGTGGAGTCCATCACCATCAACGCTGTTCCGCTGCCAAGAGAGTTACTCCGCTGTTAGCATAGAGCTACCCCGGGCAGGCGTAGTGTCACCGTGCCGATGTAATCCACATACCTTTTGTAACCATATCTATTGTAATAAAGAGATGATTTGTTCTATGCCAACAGTGCCGTATTCCCGAGGACTTGTCCCTAGGCTGGAATACGGGGCGTTCCGGTTTACTCTGAGCCGGGGTGCCATAGGCATGCCATGTAGTCACCACGTGAACACGACGGTGACTCGTGCTCTGGTCGGCCCGACCATGTCTGTGATATTGGTCATTCACTCGAGAGTGACAAGGAGCAATGAAACGAGAACAGGGGCTCAAGAATTGACCACATCTTGCTGGAAGACAAAAGCACAACAAAGTGTTTGTTGTGTACTGGGGAAGATGCACTTGGGGATAGATGCTGATCTTTTGCTAAGTGTGATCACATACTAAGGTGATCATCTCTGCGAATTTTCAGCTCAAATGGATGAAGTTAGCTAGCACTTACTTCACAAACTACCCCACTAGAGAGAAACACAAAAGTTGAAGCTGTGCTCAAATGGACGATTGGATTAAGTTGAAATTTGGAGGAGGGTGATCATTTGGGCACATAAAGACACTGTAAAAATTTCATACCATTTGTACACGCCAAAACGGTACTTCCTTCATAGTGGTCCTCTCTGGACAGAATCTTGAGAGAATTATAGAAAAATAATGGCTAGATTAAATGAGCCAAAATTTGGTAGAGGAAGGTTATATCAGTAGGAGAAGATTCTGGAAAATTTTCAAAATTTATGGCGCAATATAAAATATAGTTGCTTCACAGCCTAAAAATATGACCAGAAATAAAGATTGGATGGTGTGCTCACCATGAGCCCGAAATTTTGAATATTTTTGCATATCCAAGGTTCATAGGGTCCAAAGGAATTTTGTGGGAATTTTAGGAAAGACAGAAATATAGGTTGCTTCACAACCTAGGGCAAAAAGGATTATTCCTTTAATAGAAAAAGGAATATTCCTAAGAAAAGAATTTTGGGGTTGGGCTAAGATGGAAATGACATGACCTTGGGAAGGATTTTAGGATGACAAGCCACTTGGGGAAGAAAGAAGAGACGATCTTCCCAAGTTTCAAGACCACAGAGCCACAGAAAAAGGATCCAAAGCAAAAATCCAAATAAATCCAAAGAAAAAGAAAGGGGCCAAAAACCAGGGTGTTACAAACCTTCCCCCCTTAAAGAAATCTCGTCCTGAAGATTTGGTTGCTGAGGGAACAAGATGAATATTCTGACTTAAGGAAAATGTTTCCAACTCGGGTATCCTTTTTTCCTTTATATGATGTTCGCACGGAATTGCATATGACTGAATGCCTTGCTCTGGGGTGGTTTGCTTCACGGTATCCATATTCTGGCAGGTCTTACCTCATATGTTACCCTAACTCCAATTCTTTTACATCTGTCGGCTTAGCTAGTTGCAATAGATTTTATCATGACGGCAATACGTGCCCTTCTCACAAGTCCGAGAGTGGTTTCTGATGGATGTGTCATTCTTATATCCAGCATTGACAACATTCCATGGAGTTGTGAAGAAATCTTCTCAGTGGACACCTAAATCTTTTTACTCCTTGCATTGGGTTGCTCAAATATATGCATGTCCTCCGAGTTCAAAACAGTGTTGTGAATCATAACCGTTCTCCTGGCGGGATCTCACTTCTCGTGGGGATTCCTGAATCTTCTTGACTGGCTCCACTGTCTTGAGTACCAAATCTGTACCAAAAATTTGACAGTCGCATGTCGTGGACAGGATAAAGGAGTACAGCCTTAGAAGAGCATCTCGAGACTTGATGGGCAGTGATTCTGGTAGAAGCATCTTGTTCACGGCAGGCTATGCTTTAACTGATTCCCCTACATGAGGGCACATCCTTTGAGACTGTTGTTTAGTATCCTTCATTCTGTCGGTATATCCATAAGCCGTGCGATGTTTTAACACGGTCACTGAAGTCAATCTGTTGAGCTAGCCTTTGGTCTGACATGACAGACTTGGATATTCGATACTGGCAATTCTGAGCATATACAGTTGGCTGAGTGGGTTACCTCAATATGAGGTCCTTACAAATAGGGTATACCCCTTGCGTGTATATTCAAGGTGATCGATACTGAAACAGACTGTCATGGGTATCTGTACCCTGTTGGTCATGCAATGATTATCATCCCTATATTGCTGGTCTTGCTTCTTCATTATTGTCCTCTTTTTCTGAAACTTTTGCCGAAAGGGCTTGGCCATATATATTCTTCAAGTGACCATAGGTATTATCATGTGTAATATTCTGGCAATCGTATCTTATCCTTGTTCATGTCTTGGGTCGTAGAATATATACCAGGTCACGTGTGCTTGTACGGAGCTCCTTGTTGTCGTCAATCATGCAGGCTGGTGACAAGGGTTAATGATATCACCTTGTCGGGTGTGAAGAGGCTGACCTTGACAACTGCTGCCAAGATTGTTGTCCCAATGCTGACTTACTTCATAGTTAGTCGGTCCTTGCATCACACTGTGGTGCGTAACTGGCTTCCTTCCGCTTGCATGACTCATGTGGTTTTTGGATTCTCACTATGCTTACATCATCATACGAGTGACGTGTATAACCTTGGCAGCCTGCTCACAATATATATGGCAGTATGTGTGACTGAACATTTGATTCCCGAGGCGGCCTTATGTCCTGACTAATTCTTGCTTCTGACAAGACTGTTGCGGATCTATTTCTTGAGGTGCACTGTCAGGTACGGCCAACTCACTGTGTATTATCTTGTACCAATGTCGTACTGATGAATAGCTTGTGTTGGAAGCCATCGAGAGTATAGTGCTGTGGAACACTGTATAGCTTGTGCTCGAAGCTTTCATGAGGAATCTTGCTAAAGAAGGCTGGGTACCGTACTTCAGAAGCTTCCCCCTTAGTGACTTGCTGGGGAAGACTCGGTATCTTATGTCGGAAGCTTTTACGGTAGCTTAATGAAAAAGGCCTGAGTATCTTGCACGGGAAGTCATCCACGTATCGTACAAAGGAAGACTAAGGAACTTTGCATTGTAAGCTTCTCTGGTAGCTTGCGAAGGAAGACTGTGGTTCCTTATACCAGAAGATTCTCTTTGTGATATGCGGGCTGAATGCCATATATATTTATGCCCCTGATATTTTTGTTGTTAATTACTTGTATGAAAAGGTTGTTCGACTATCCTTCTTGTTGAGTACTGAATTCATAGCACATCCTTGCTTGCTTCCGGGTATAACAGGCTTCTTGTTGAGTACTGAATGATCATGTTGTTAGAGTTATGACTAGAGGTGGTAAAATGACTCAGGAACCTTTGTATCCTGAGGGCCATGCTAAGAGAGTTGAGCAAGATTCTCAGAGAATTAATACTGATGCACCTAGTCCTCCTAGAAATAAAAAGATTGATGATAGGACATTGCATGCTTCTAGTGAACCTATTATAGACACACCTGAGAATCCCAATGATATTTCTATTTCTGATGATGAGACACAATCTGGTGATGAACATGAACCTAGTAATAATGATAATGATTATGTTCATGTTGATGCTCAACCTAGTAATGATAATGATGTGGAGATAGAACCTGCTGTTGATCTTGATAACCCACAACCTAAGAATAAAAGATATGATAAGAGAGACTTCATTGCTAGGAAACATGGTAAAGAAAGAGAACCATGGGTTCAAAAACCCATGCCCTTTCCTCCTAAACCATCCAAGAATAAGGATAATGAGGAATTTGAGCGCTTTGTTGAAATGCTTAGACCTGTGTTTTTGCACTTGCGTTTGACTGATATTCTGAAAATGTTTCCTTATGCTAAGTATATGAAAGATATTGTTACTAATAAAAGAAAGATACCGGAAGCTAAAATTTCCACCATTCTTGCTAATTATACATTTAAGGGTGGAATATCAAAGAAACTAGGAGATCCTGGAATACCAACTATACCATGCTCCATTAAAAGAAACTATGTTAAAACTACTTTATGTGATCTTGGAGCTGGTGTTAGTGTTATGCCTTTATCTTTATATCGTAGTCTTGATTTGAATAAGTTGACACCAACTAAAATCTCTTTGCAAATGGCCGATAAATCAACTGCTATACCATCGGTGTTTGTGAGGATGTACCTGTCGTAGTTGCAAACATTACTATCTTAACGGACTTTGTTATTCTTGATATACCCGAGGACGCCAGTATGTCAATCATCCTTGGTAGACCCTTTTTGAATACTACAGGGGCTTTTATTGATTGCAACAAGGGCAATGTCACTTTTCATGTTAATGGTAATGAGCATACGGTACACTTTCCGAAGAAACAACCTCAAGTGAATAGTATCAACTCTATTGGAGAAATTCTAACAATTGCAATTGGAGGTTTTAAATTCCCTATTCCTACTGTCAAAAAGAAATATGATATTCTTATTGTTGGGGACATGCATATCCCCGTTGAGGTAACCTAGTGTTATTCAAAAATTCTCTGGTTTCATGTCATTCGGAAGAAGTTTGTTAATAAGACTTGATCAACCTTGTTAATGGATTCCTTTTGACGGGCATGAGATGGATGAATTTAGGAGACACAACCTTCTGTACCCACTTTTTACTCTCTGTTATTTAGAATTAATAAAGTAGAAATGCTATTATTTTTCTATTTTCTGAATTATCTGTGAAATAAAAAATGTCCAGAAAATAAAAGTTCTCCAAATGCCCAGAAAATTTAGTATGATTTTTTATAGAATATTTAAGAATTTTAGGCACTGAATACATGTCAGGGGGATGCACCAGTGGGCCACAAGCCCACAGGGCGCGCCTAGCAGGCTTGTGGGTCCCACATGGGTCCCCTCACTTATTCCAGCCACCCATCCACTTCGTCTTTCTCCAGAAAAAATCCCACCATTGCTCAAACCCGTGTTCTTGCTCATCTTGCTGCTATTTTAGATCTCCTTGCTTGTAGCTCCATTTGCAAAACTGTTTTGGGGGATTGATCATCGGTATGTGTCTCCTCCAATGGTCTAATTAGTTTTTGTTCTAGTGCTTTATATATTGCAAATTCTTGCTGCTGTGGTGACCTTGTTCTTGTGCTTGCATGTCAAATTTATATGGTCCAAAGTAGTTTTGTTGCATGATATAGCTTCTAGACACTTGTGGGAGTAGTTGCTATTAGTTTTGTTGAGTTTGGTTCACTTTTATTTTGAGTCACTAAAAATTTCAGAAATTTTTCAGAGGAAATGTTTAGGAAAATATACCAAGGTGGTTCCTCAAGGAAAAAAGCCCCACGACTCGCGATACATGAGCCGGATCTTGAACCACCGCGAGAGGCTCAAGTGCAACCTTGCGAATGGCCATCGGATCACTTCATGACTCATGCAGGTTTCAAGGAAGAATTTGATATGTATGTGCGCAACGCCGACCTGACGGACTTCGTGTCAGATAAGTGTTTACAGTACTACAACCTCACTGATTCCTTTGTGCGGAGATTTAAGTATTCGGTCCATCGCAATACACATTCTGTTTTATTTGATCTATATGATAAATCATTTACTATGGACCTTGAAGAATTTAATGATGCATGCAAAATTCCGCAATGGGGCATATGTACTGAACCTCGTAAAGCTGATTGTGCTGGATTCCTTGCTAGCATTACTGTAGGAGAAACCAGAACCATAACACAAGCTACTATAGGGAGCATTCACTTTCCTGCACTACATTATTTTGCTCTTTTTATTGGTAGATGCATTAATGGTAAACATGACCATGTTCACCTTTGCGCTTTTGATTTAAGTGTCCTTAAGAGCGTAGTGTTGAATGATAAACAATATAATTTGGGGGCCATCATTGCACGTCGATTACATAATAATGCTAAGGATGGAGATTTCTTTGGTGGAATTTATGCCACTCGCTTAGCTAATTATCTTGGGGTCCCCATAAGAGAAAATGATGCTCAGTTGCAACCTGTTTTTCTCGACCATGATGCTATGGTATGCTACCAGTTCCTTGAGAGGAGGGAATAGCCCCTCCAGTACCGACTAATCTTTGACAGGGAGCGTGTCTTCTATATTACGCTTCCCGCTCCTAACTTCTTTGACTTTCAGGAAAAATGAAGATACTTCATAACTAGAGAGGAGGCGGACGGATATGAGAGAGCAAGGGAGGCTGCTCGTCTCCACGAGGCGGCCCTCCAAGCAGTAGCGACCGCAACTCAGTACAACCCCAACTACGATTTTGGATATCCGCCAGGCCAGCCGTGGCCCTAGACCAACTTAGGCAAAAGCCTAAGCTTGGGGGAGTACGTATTTCTCACCGATATTACATTCATGTTCACACATTCATTCCAGTTGTCGGTGTTCATCCTTTTTCATTGTATTATCCATGTTAGTTTATTTTTCTTGCTTTCTTCTTGTGTGTTTGAAAAACTTTGAAAAATCCAAAAAATTAGTTCTCGCTTCTTTTTAGTTTTTCTTTCTAGTTCATTCAGTTGTAGTATTAAAAGAAAACCCAAAAAGATTTCTCGTTCTTCTTTTGCTTGTTGGGAGCTTTCCCGTGTAAATAGTTCTTCTCGTTTTCGTTTTACTTCCTTCAAAAAAATAAAAAAACTCCAAAAATATTTCCGTGTGTTTCTTTGAAATTCTTTTCTTTTCTTTGGGTCGTAAGGAGAAGACCACGATGAAAATGTTGAGTGGCTCTCATATGCATTATTGTTAATCTAACAAAGAGCCCATATTACCTTGTCTTCTCCTTTGCATAAATGTTTGTAGATTCCAGCTTAGTTCAATGCACGTGCACTCTTCTTATTATTCACATCGTTCGGTCGTGCAAGTGAAAGGCAATAATGACGATATTTGATGGAATGATTGTGATGAGGAAAAGCTAGTATGAACTCGACCTATTTTGTTTTTGTAAATATGATTAGCTCATCATTTCTGATTCAGCCTATTATGAATGAAACATGTTTGCAATGACAATTAGATATTATAGTTACTCATGCCATACTTAATTAGATAGGAGTGGATAATGGTTTGTCTTGTGTGCCAACATGCATTTTAAAATGGTTATGATGTAGTATGATAGGATGGTATCCTCCTATGAATGATTCAAGTGGCTTGACTTGGCACATGTTCACGCATGTAGTTGAAATCAAAAACAACATAGCCTCCACGATATTTATGTTCATGGTGATTTATATCCTACTCATGCTTGCATTCAATGTTGATTAATCTTAATGCATGTTTATGACTGTTGTTGATCTCTAGTTGGTCGCTCCTTAATCTTTTGCTAGCCTTCACTTGTACTAAGCGGGAATACTGCTTGTGCATCCACTTACTTAAACCCAAAGTTGTTCCATATGAGTCCACCATACCTACCTATATGTGGTATTTACCTGCCGTTCCAAGTAAATTTGCATGTGCCAAACTCTAAACCTTCAAATAATAATCTGTTTTGTATGCCCGAATCGCTCATGTAGCGACTGGGGGCTGTCAGTATCTTCCATGCTAGGTGGGTTATTCTCACGATGAGTGTTGATTCACTTGTCATTCACGAGAAAGTGGCTGGTAATTGGGATACCCAGTTCCATGATCAAAATTAAAATCAAAATATAATAATGAAACAAAACTCCCCCAGGACTGTTGTTGGTATGGACGGCACCCGTGGATTCGGCTAGCCATGGAGTGTGTTTGATTGGTGGGGGGAGTAAAAACTTTACCATTCTGTTTGGGAACTGCCTATAATGTATCTAGCATGGAAGATAGTGAGATCTCTTGGTTGTTATGTTGACAATGAAAGCATACTACTCAAAATTATATGCATCTCTGTTTTAAAAGCTCCGAGCTCTGGCACCACTGCAAATCCCTACTTCCATCTGCGAAGGGCCTATCTATTTACTTTTATTGTTGAGTCATCATCCTCTCATAAAAAGCACTAGTTAGAGAGCACCACTGTCATTTATATGCTTTGTTATTAATTGATGTTGAGTATGACTATGAATGGATCTATTTTGCCATGAATTACAATGTCCAGTCAGTCCTTGGTCTTCAGAGGTGCTCTGCATTTATGTTTTGCGGTCTCAGAAAGGGCTAGCGAGATACCATTATGTCATATTATATGATGATTATTTTGAAAAAGTGTTGTCATCCGAGATATCTTATTATTGCTCGCTAGTTGATTATGCCATTGATATGAGTAAATGTGAGACCTAAATGTTATTGTGAATATGGTTAGTTCATAATCTTTGCTGAAAACCTGAATATCAGTTAGACATATTTTCAACAACAAGATCAAACAGAGTTTGTAAAAGTTTTTCTTTGTCACTTTCAGTTTGTCAACTAAATTGATTGAGGACAAGCAATGGGTTAAGCTTGGGGGAGTTGATATGTCTCTATCGTATCTACTTTTCCAAACTCTTTTGCCCTTGTTTTGGACTCTAATTTGCATGATTTGAATGGAACTAACCCGGACTAACACTGTTTTCAGCAGAATTGCCATGGTGTTATTTTTGTGCAAAATCGAAGTTCTCGAGTTGACCTGAAAATTTACGGAGAATTTTTGTGGAATATATAAAAAATATTGTTCAAGAATTAACCAGAGGGGGCCACCCAGAGGCCACAAGCCCTGGGGGGCGCCCACTCCCCCTGGGGCGCGCCCTGCAGGCTTGTGGGCCCCCTGGACCGTCTCCGACCCTCATTCCAACTCTATAAGTACCTATTCGCGGAGAAAAAAATCAGAGAGAAGGATTCATCATGTTTTACGATACGGAGCCGCCGCCGCTTCCTATTCTTCATCGGGAGGGCTGATCTAGAGTCCGTTCGGGACTCCGGAGAAGGGGATTCGTCGCCATCATCATCATCAACCTCCCTCCATCACCAATTTCATGATGCTCGCCGTCGGGAGTGAGTAATTCCATCGTAGGCTTTCTAGACGGTGATGGATTGGATGAGATTTATCATGTAATCGAGTTAGTTTTGTTAGGGTTTGATCCCTAGTATCCACTATGTTCTAAGATTGATGTTGCTATGGCTTTGCTATGCTTAATGCTTGTCACTAGGACCCGAGTGTCATGATTTTGGATCTGAACCTATTATGTTTTCATGAATATATGTGTGTTCTTGATCCTATCTTGCAAGTTGTAGACACCTATTACGAGTTATGATCCGCATACCCCAAGGTGACAATAATTGGGATTATTTCCGGTGATTACCATAGTTTGAGGAGTTCATGTATTCACTAAGTGCTAATGCTTTGTTCCGGTTCTCTATTAAAAGGAGGCCTTAACATCCCTTAGTTTCCTTATGGACCCCGCTGCCACGGGAGGGTAGGACAAAAGATGTCATGCAAGTTCTTTTCCATAAGCACGTATGACTATATACAAAATACATGCCTACATTATATTGATGAATTGGAGCTAGTTCTGTGTCGCCCTAGGTTATGACTGTTGCATGATGAATGCCATCCAACATAATTATCCATCACTGATCCAATGCCTACGAGCCTTTCACATATTGATCTTTGCTAAGTTACTTTCGTGTTGCTACTGTTACAATCACTAGAAAACTGCTATTGTTACTTTTGCCACTGTTACCGTTACTTCCATACTACTTTGCTACTAAATACTTTGCTGCAGATATTAAGTCTTTCAGGTGTGGTTGAATTGACAACTCAACTGCTAATACTCGTGAATATTCTTTGGCTCCCCTTGTGTCGAATCAATAAATTTGGGTTGAATAATCTAGCCTCAAAAGCTGTTGCGATCCCCTATACTTGTTGGTTATCAAACCCCTACACAATTTCTCTTCCTACCCAATCGAACAACCAAACAACCGTTTTCGAACCAATCACACAATCTCCTATTTCTACTACCTCCATCTTGGTTTACTAGCCCCCCTCGTATTTTTGGTTCATATTTTTTACCATGATTTTAACTAATCAAATATAAGTTAAATGTAGCAAAAATAATATCAAAACTACACTCAAATAAGAATCCAAGCATAATTGTTTATTACATGCATTAACATTTTACTAGTTAATCAGACTTTGACCAAAAATACGATGAAGACTAATAAACCAAGACGAAGGTAATACATAGTTAATCACTAAAGGTAATTATAAGCAGAAACTAGTCAAGCGACCCGGGGCTGATACCTTGGGAGAGGGACCTGTTGACGGCGACAAAGGGCTTGATCTCAATGACCTTGTCGCCGTCATCCTTCTTAGTCACCCCATCGCGCCCGAGCTCCAAATCATAGTCCCCGGAGTCAGCCTCGAAGTTCTCAAAGTCACCCTCGAAGTCCTGCTCGTCGTTGTCCAGCCCGAGCCCCCTGTGCCAGTCGTGCCCCGTGAAGCACCAGCCCCATCACCGCCCCACCGGGGCTTCTTCGTCTCGGGCCACACCGCGACCTTCGTCACCTTCTGCCTCAATGCGGGAATCGCGACGTCACCTAATGCTCTGTTGCACATGATGGCCGTTGGTACCTTGTTGCAGTCGTCGCCGGGGAGAGGGACCTCGCAGGAATTAATAAATGGGAGAGGTTTTAATGAAGTTGCGTGGCAGGTGTGTGTTGGCAGGTGGGGGCGAGACCAGTCCCCTATATACACGGTGGCCGAATGACGGTGCGAGAGGGCGTGTGGTGGGTGTCGCACGGCGGGCGAAAGGCACGAGACAGGTTCCGAAAGCGAGCATTTCTGCTCTGGAGAATCTTCCACGCTGGTCCCTTGGGAGAAGTGGTATTTCTTGTATTGTCCCTGGTGAATGAACAGATGGACGTACGTTTGACTTTATTTCTTTGGAGGCAAGTCAACATTTATTAGCTCAAGATTTTTGTCCTTCACACTTGTAGTACGAAAGATATTAGTCAAATGTTTGGTTGGATGAACCCGTTGAATAAACCCAGACGAAGAGAGTACAACAATAGTAGAGTCATACTACATATGTGTAGTACAATCTTGAGCTAATAAATGGCGTAACTATTAGTGATTTGCAAATAACTTAGCATTAAAGACAATCATTTATGAGAAGATTTTTCGTTAAACGTTCGGTTGAATGATCCTGTCCAATAAACCCAAAGGGGAGAACAACAGTAATACTACAGTCATACTATAGGTGTGTAGTATAATCTTATATGCTAATAAATTACGTAACTAGCCATGAGTGATTTGCAAAGATCTTAGCATTACACACAATCATTTATGAGAAGATTTTTGGTTAAGCGTTCAAATGGATGAACCTGTCCGCCTGGGTTTATTGGATGGGCTCATCCAACCAAACGTTTAACCAAAAATCTTCTCATAAATAAATGTGTATAATGCTAGGATCTTTTCAAATCACTGATAGCTAGTTACGACATTTATTAGCACAAGATTATACTACACACCTGTAGCATGAATCTACTGTTGTCGTAATCTCTTCGTCTAGGTTTATTGGACGGGCTCGCCCAATCAAACATTTAACCAAAAATCTTATCATAAATGATTGCTTGTAATGCTAAGATCTTTGCAAATCACTCATAGCAAGTTACACTATTTATTAGCTCAAGATCGTACTACACACTTAGTATGATTGTACTACTACTGATGTATATTCTCCATCCGGTTTATTGGACAGGTTCGTGCAGTCGAATGTTTAACCAAAAATCCTCAGATAAATGATTGTGTATAATACTAAGATCTTTGCAAATCACTCACAGCTAGTTATGACATTTGTTAGCTCAAAAATATACTACACACCTGCAGTATGACTATTGTTGTCGTACTCACTTCATCCGGGTTTATTGGTGGGTTCATCCAACTGAACGTTTAATCAAAAATCTTCTCATAGATGATTGTGTGTAACTCTAAGATTCTTCTAGGTGACTCGTAGCTACTTACTCCGTTGTTCTCAAAGAAAAATATAATTACTCCATTGAGTTACTAGCATGTACTTTATGTGCAATCATTAGCATTATTATGCGATAATTATATGAATTATAAGTTGGCATTGTAATTTTCTCATCACATTCTTGATCTAACCATGTATATGAAGATCTAACATTCGTTTTTAAACGAACATGACATCGACCTTGTATCTTACTTAATATTCAACCAATATCCCCTTATTTGACTCCATAGCTCTCCGATCCCTGTAAATCATACAAATCTACTTACCCCCATTGACCTACTATCAAGTATGTGCAATCATTAGCACTATTATATAGTTACTTTATGAATTTAGATGAACATTGAACTTTTTTATGATGTGTTCATGATCTAACCATGTATATAGAGATTCAAACAAATGTAAACAAACATGGCAATATTTTGCGGCTTTGTGAGTCCTCCTTGACACCGAGAAGAAATAATTTGAGAGTAGTTTTGTTTCTTTTGAGAGGATGTGACGGCCAATGCATGAATGAAGCAACAACTCTTGGCCAAAACATAGAATTTGCATAGACAACCTACACCTGTGTATTCTATACTCAAATAGCATTAAAAATATGTAAACCATACATAGAAAAATTAATAATATCTAAGAACATTCAACATATTCATGGTTTACAACGTTGTATCCTAACTAACAATGGTAAAAAGTAATATCAGGGCAATCTTTCTGGGTTGGTTGATGCATAAATTATGCTACGAATCAACATGTAAATTTTTGTCGCCATTCTACTTTGAGAGATAAAAGAGTGTAAATCGTCCTAAATTGAAAAATGTATGTGTGTAAACCGCATGAAACCAGGAAAGGTAAGAGTTTAAAATGCGTGAAAATAGAAGATGTCTCCTGCGGGTAGGCTTATCTGGTATGGTGCTACCTATAGCCAAGGGAGGAGCTGGGTTCACACTAGGCGATGGGACTATTGTGGTTCACTACAATATGCTACACATGTGTGCAACGCCCCGGATGCGGCCATGAGGTCGGGTCCCATGCCTGCCTCGGGCTATGATATAAGAATATATTGAAAGCTTTAACAACATAAGCAAATATTTAACCATATCAAAAAATGAACCATAGGCAGTTTCAAACATTCGTGTCCTACCTAAAAATGAGAAAATGTGATACTACAACATCTTCTACAAGACAAGGATGAAAAGTAGTCCTAATACATGGATTAAAACCAGTTTAAGTGGTGTGGGGCCAATACCTTTAGAGAGGGACCTCTTGACGGCGATGAACGAATTGATCTCAATGACCTCACATCATTATCCTCCTCGCCACCTTGCTACTCCTGAGATCGAAGTCGGAGTCCCTAATGTCGACCTCGAACCCCTCGACATGCACATCATCATCCTCCACCCCGAGCCCGACCCCGAATCCGTCGAGCCCCGTGAAGCGTCGGCCCCCATCGGGTCTTCCTCTTCTCGCCCCACAGCGTTGTTTGGATCACCCTCCCGTGCACCATGGGTGTCTTGAGGTCCGCGAGAGTCGCTTCACCACACATGACAGCTAGTACCTCATCATATTCACTGGAGGAGTAGGAGCCTCGCTTGAATTGCTAAATGGGCAGAGCTTTTAATGAAGCGGTGGAGCAGGTCTATAGGTTGGTAGGTGGAGACGAGGACAATCTCCTATATACATGGTGGTCGTATGATAGGCGCCCCCCTAGGGAAGGGAGCGTGTGGTAGGTCCCATGCATCAGTGAGGGGTCGCATGGTGGGCGGAAGGCACGAGGTATGTTCCAGAAGCGAGTGCTTGGATTCAAGGGGAATCTTCCGCGTTCACCCCTTCAAAGAAGTGGTATTTCTAGTATTTCCCCTTAGAAATGAATGGATGGGCGATTGACTTTCTTTTTTTTGTACCAGACCATTTTTTGCTCAAGATTGTACAACACCCCTCCCTAGAGAAAAAGGTTGTACGACACTCCTGTACTGCTATCTATACTAGTATTGTACTGACTCGCACCATCCAACCAAGACACTCAACGAAGATCTCTACACTAGTACAGAAGACACTAATAGTATTATACTCGTATTGTACTCACACCGTCCAACCAAGACACTCAACAAAGATCTCTACACTAATACATAAACGCTAGTGCTGGCATTCTAAAAACCACCTTACTAGCATTAGGGGTGGACGCCACCAATATGGTATCAGTGTTAACAAAATACCGATGGTGTGCAGATCCCACGCCATTGGTATTTTACATATTGGTGGTGTGGCACTGATCACTCACGCAACCACTAACCAAAATATCAATGGTGTGCCCATTTACTAGCGCCACAACTATTCACTAGTACTACCAACGTGAGCATAACCACCAACACCACCATTAAGTATTTATGTATTAAAAAAAAGAAGTTATACAATTCATCCATGCATCCAAATATATACATTCATCCATATATTCAAATACATACATATATAGTTCACTTGAATTGAATATTAAAATACATACATTCAGTATATATACATTGTCGAAATCCACAAGTCCAACGCACCACCGGGCGTAGAGGTTGTCATTGTTGCGACAACCTCGTGTGGATGTGATCGACATCATCATCGTCGCTGCAGCCTCGTGTCGATGTCGCCGTCGTCGCCGCCTCTACATCTCCATGTCGATATTGTCGTTGTCGTTGTTGCATCAACATACTTCCAATGGAAATGAAACATTAGCTATTAGGTAATAGACTGCAAACTTATCTTTTTATCTATCTTCTCACAGCCTTTCCAAACAAATCATAACAATTGATTGCAAACAAAAAAACAAGCAAGCAATATAATCTAGCAAGCATAATTAAGAGTTGACATAAATGAGGGTCTTCTAGACCACTGTGATACATCATGTATTTGTGAACTATCTTCACTTCATAGAAATTTCTCTTTTGTTTCGTCCAAATAAGTCAAGATATAAACTTTGAACTTTGCATGACAAGATATATAGTCTGAAACTCTATCATTTTAGATAGGAGAACATCTATGATTCATATGTTGTTGATGCATGTAACTACCAGATTAACTGGGTGACATTGGGGGAACTCTTATACTCAGACGTCTGATATCTGCCAATCCTCAGACCGATCCTCTCCCGTCAGATTCCTTTGAATCGCATGGCCGAGAGGCTCCCGGAAAATCATGTTCAACTGCCTGTTATCCCCGCAAAGAAACGCGGCCACGACCCCCTTAATCCTGCACCTTCCTGTCTTGCTCGCTCTCGTTTCTTCGCAAATCCCTCAAATCTTGCCTTTCACCACCAAGTGGCCAATGACCACACCTCCCCGGCGTGGACAACTGCCTTTCCATTAACAACCAATCGTTGCTCCTATTTCCACCATGCTGCTCCACTTTCATAACCTTGGCAGTCGCAACACTTCACCAGCAGGTGGTAGCCACAGCAGGCGTCGGGAGTCTCGGCAGTGGAGACAAGTGGTTGATGTTGCAGATTGCATCATGCGCCTGTCGGCCCTTTTCCGCAATGATGGAGCGTACATGGCTGATGGTATAAAATGGTGTAAGTCGGATCTATGGCCGCCAACATCTTGATTTATTAACGATTTCGTTGGTCGGATTTGCAAAAAAAAGCAAGCAATTGATTTTCCCACCAACATATTGCATTCATTCTTACCGATCTGCATTGATGTTATGTGTTTGCCCATCATGTAATGTGTATAAGCTCACAAAACTAGCATCTGGCTTTGGTGAAACTAGGTTGTATATCACACATGTACGCACCCATATGTTAGCTGCATCATCACTAATTTCCAATATTGGTTGATTCATATGGTTACAATCCATAAGCATTTCTCCTTTGGATTCATCTGTACTAGTTTTCGTAGGGAAATTTCCATCCACTCCAACCTCTTGTGAAGATGCCTACATGTTTCTAGATTGTAATCAAATGCCCATGTTAATCATCTAGGGTCAAAGATGGCACGTCACTCTATTAGTGTATTTTAGAAATACTGCAAATCAAATAGGCATGTAATAGTGTTCAAAACTGTATGTGGGCACTAATACGTTCTCTTCTTTTGCAGATAAGATTAGGCCTGATGGTGGATAATGTGATACAATATAACAATCACATCGAATGCCTTGATATGCGTCTCTCAGAAATTACTTTCAACTCCTACCGAGGGACCTTACCAGAGATTATACTCCCCAGGTTCATTATTGTCAGAGCAAGGGTGCTAAAGGTAATAAGGTTTGACCTACATTTATTTCGCAAAAATGAATGGTTTGTTGATCAGCGCCGGTGGCTGCGGCAGAATGGAAAAGGCTCTAAAGAAGCTGGATTTCATTTTGGAACTTCAGTTGACAGAGTAATCGAAAGTCATTATGTCCAGACCATACATGGCTTGTCAGTGGCTGACCCCTTTGCAGAAATTATGAGGTTTCGAAACAAGCATTACAAGTGGTAATATCAGTTTGAACCTCTCTTATGTCCATGTTCAGCTGATCAGCGCGGTCGTCTGTAGCTGCATGAGCTGAATTTAATTTCTAATATCAGTTTGAACCTTTTAATCTTTAAATTTGAGCCACATAACTCTGGAATCTGGACCTTGTAATATTTTGGGCTCTTATGGTACAATCATTGAAATGGCATCGTATGAGACTTGTATATTGGTAGTACTATTTTGACATTGATATGCAATGGACTTAGATTTTATTTACCATTCTTGAATGTGTTTCCCCTGTCGATCTCATCGCAAACGATCTATATAGCGGACTCGACAGCGATCTTCAACATTGTTTCACACAGTTGGTTTCTTCAACTGTGTGTCGCGTATAGAATTATCGCACTCGAGTGTCCATATTACTCTTCTATGTAAATTTGACCTCATCACCCACGGGTAAATGTATTGTCGAACATGTGCGCTGCTCTAAGTCATTCCACACACTTCATTTTTGCAAAGCTTTTTGCCAATAAACGCCCATGATTTGCCCCTCTTCTAGCTGACGCGTGGCCAAACTAGCCGGGTGAGAAACATGCGCGGTTGCGCGCGGGAACATGCTCACCAACTATACAGTTGGCGCCTCTTCGAGCCCATGCATGGTCAAACGAAACGCACGTGGGGTGCTCAAGCGTGCACTGGAATCCTCCGCTAGGAACGCAGTGACAAGACGTGACGATTACAGGTCGGCCGGCCCCCATTTATTACATCGTCCATTTAACCCTTGTGTCTCTTCAATCTTTCGATCGTGCCCTATTATTGCAAGAAGCACACCCACGACGACAAATTCTTAGAGGGTATCCTGCGCGGCTCCAACGGCACTTCGAGCGGCTGCTGACGACGAGCGACAGTTCACCATGCATGCCGTAGTGGACACCCACAGAAGATTCACAGAGTTCTCGGTGGTGTACACCAACAACCCGATCTGGGTGGAGAACTCCATCCACACCATGGAGTTGTTGCTTGCTGCGGAGAAGTACAAGGTGGTCGAGTTTGACCTCGAGTACACCTGCACTTGTGCCGGGTCTCGTCACAAGGTCGCTGTTGCCCAGATGTGCGTGCGCTATCACATCCTCGTCTACCACTACTACCTAGCCACAAGGCCTTGCGAGTGTTTTGCCAGGTTTGACAACAGCCCCCACCGCATGTTCACTACGGTGGACATCACCAATGATGTAAAGGTGCTCAAGAATTCGGGCATCGCCTGCCAGAATCTTGTCGACATCCAGAGCCAATACAAGATCTGGGGCAGGAAGACGCATGAGAAGGACTCACTGGTTCACCCCACCGAGGCCATCATTGACCCCTACTATAGAAACATGAAGGATTCCTGCAACAAGGACAAGCGTGCCTGGCACTCGGCCTGGATGGAGAAACTCGACAAAGGTCATGTCATGTACGCGGCCAAGGAGGCGTACACGAGCTACGAGATGTACAGGAAGATCATTGATATGAGGAAGTGCCTCCTTCCCCAAAGCGGCCAGGGATCCAGCCGGAAGCAAAGCAATGGCAAGCGACGTCATCACAACAAGAAGTAGATGATTAGATGATCGTTTCTCCTAGTTTAGTATGCATGTAATTGTTTACTTTCGAGTGTGCAAATGTTATGTGTGTAGACACTTATGTGATTGTATGTTTAATTTGGTTATGCAATCATGTTCTTATAAGTATATATGTTGTTCTTCTGTAGACAGAGCATAGATGTTGTGCGGACAGAGCAAATCACATCGCACACGAACTAAACTAGGCAAGCCATCGATGATGATTTCATCAATCGCTGACAATTCTATACCAGCAAGCATTTGCCCACAACACACACAGGTTGTTAGCAGGAATCGTCTGTGTTGTTATCTGTCTTCCCATACATTTCTCGTTACTGACATGCTTGCCATGTATCACAGACATATTGTTAAATTAACCTATTTCTATTGTATTGGCTCATCACAAACAGTTCATCCGAGTGAGTTGTATGCCGTCTATCACACACACCTTGATCTAGCTGATCAAATGTTTGCCGTATATCACACACACCTTCATCTGGTTGACCGTTTTTGCTGTTATGCTCATCGCAAACAGTTCATTTGAGTGAACTGTGTGCCACGTATCGCACACGCAACTCTAATCTGAATCGTGTTTGATGTCACTGCCATCGCAAACAGTTCATATCATTTTGACGGTTTTCTTACACCACTATTTGCGATTAATGCATCACACAGAGTTTGGTCGAAGGGTCTCTGATTGTACTGTCGCATTTCGACCATCCTGCAGTAGTGAATGGATGATATCGTAGTATTTGAAGTCTTGATGTCATATTCCCAGACCAAGTAGGAGTAGACAAAGGAGTTACTTCCCTGGTCACACGATAAGTGCCATAGATGCCTCGTTAATGCCAGCAGACTTGTGTCCAGGCTACAACATTACCATGGGTCCACAACATATATGTGAGGTATTTGTTTGCGCACCAACCAAAATCAGACTACTCTATTTAAAGGGAAGAAAGAGCCACTGGAACTCAAACTAACACAATTGTTGTTCTTAAAACGGGAAGAAGACAAGTACAACGCCAAAATGGTAGCCCAAAATAGTTGTGTGGTTACACTAGAATCGAGAGTCACCAGTAAGAAAACAACTGACTCTCCACAACAGCCTCCAGCTAAATCTAGGCATGAATTGACGAGGTAACAAGAAGATTCGAACAAGCGTTGGTTGGCTCGAGCTATTTTGGAGTTAGTGTGCACGAGCCATAGTTGTAGAACTAACCTCACGGAAGTTGTCTTCATACCTCGCTTTCACGCCATGTTGTGCATGATCCATCCACCATCTCCTTTTAGTAGAAGTAGAAGTAGATGCGTTGAGAAAAGCATGTAAGTAGCAATCAGTTCTTGGCGGATGCCTGGTTACAGCAGGAGCTTGCCTCATGATAGTCGGCAGATAGCAAAAATCAACTTCCATATGAATAACAAAATCGCTACCGAGGAAACTACTAGGTGAATACCTCCAGTGAACGCCATGTGATTGTCGAGTAATGATAACATACTCATCGTAAGAAGGCGACATTAACGACTTATGTCGGTGTCAAATCAAATCAATGAACTAATTTAACAATGACATGAGACCACCAATTACGTGAAGGTTCTAGTAATAAATCAAGTGAAAATGTACAAATTGTTCACATGGCTTCTCACATCGAGAAGGTCTGAGGAACAGTAAAATGCATTGCTATAAGAATGCACTGAAATGGAATAGATTCCTCGAATCATGAATTGGGCGCACTAAATGTTTACGTAAGAACTACATCAGTGATAAGAACTATATGTAGAGAAAGAATGACTCCGTGTGAGGTAAACATTTTTCTAGAGCGTGAAGTGAAGCGGTATAATATAGAGGACAGCTTAACTTTACCACACCCTTCTTCGAAAAAGAGTTTGAAACCTCCAGCCTCTACATCAATATGATGCACACAACCATAAACTTACTACACCTCTACAGCAGAAATTGTGCAAGTAGTGAGGCAAATCCATATTTAACAGATAAACTTATGCTCAGAAATAAGATATAGGTTACTTCTATCACCAATTAAACAGCCAGAACTAAAAGAAAAAATGATCGAGTGCACAAATTAAAGCAAACTGGACAGATCCATGATGTTCACATTTAGAAATGGTAACGACGACATAAAAGTGTACAAAAGATAAAGACAATGGTTGAGCATAAATTCCTGCCACACAGAGACAGACAACTAGGGAAAGGTTTGATTTCAAAAGAGACCCGGGATGCAACTTTTTTTGCATCTAAGCTTGGACATAAGCATATGCTAGCCGAAGGTGACAATAGGGCGCTTCTCAATCTCCCATAGTCTTATTCCTAAAACAACAAAACAATAAGTTTAGAGTAATGAAAAGATTATCAACCTCAGACTGAACATGCAATTTGCAAATGCTTACCCTTTGTCCCTGTATATAGGGTTTGAACCCCTCAAAAAAATTCACCATGGATGGGCATGCCATCAACGCTCCAAAGGTCCATGTTGTCAATGACACCTCGAGGCACATCAAAATTCATTAGGCTATCAATCAGCTCATCCATGCCATCATCCATAAGATATCTCATCCAAGGTTCAAAATTGACAACATTATTCTCCATAACAGGAAGCACAACTGAGTTGTAGGTGTTATTCTTGACAAACGCAGATTCTGCTCCTTCAACAATGGTAGAAACAGGAGCAATGGATGATATATCTGGAGTCTTGGTGTCATACTCCCAGCCCAATTCAGAGTGGTGAAAAGAGTTGCTTCCCTGGTCAGAGTACATATCCATAACATGAGCTTCAAAAGGGGTAGCAGAGTTTATTGCAAGAACAAGTGGCTGGTTTGATGCATAGTCAGCAGACCCTGTTGGTTCCTCTGGAAAGTGGACTTCTTGCCATAGATCGTGTGTGCTTCAGCATCATAAGCTCTTGCAGCTTCTTCAGCACTGTTGAAAGTACCGAGCCAGACACAGACACCCTTGCTAGGATCTCTACTTTTAGCAGCCCACTTAACCAAGGGGCGCTGACGGATATCCCCGAATAGGTTCTTTCTCTTCCTTTTTGCTGGCGTTTCTAAAGCACCACCAAAACCAGCAATAGGCATGGTGCTTAAGTCATCTACAATGGAAGATCAATGTCAATGCTAAGAGGGACCAACACAGACAAATTTCTCTCACAGATAGTAAAATTTTCGTCATGAATTTATATGTAAAATATAATGATTGTCATGAACACTGAATCATGATGGGTCAAGTTCGGGTTAAAGCATCAGTCACCCACAAAAATAAAATAAAATAAAATAAGAATCACAACTTAATAAAAAGAATCTAGGGTACTGATAAACATACCTCATGTTATAGACCTTTGACATCATTCTGCAATTATTAATCTACAAATTGCATTATAGATGATGCAGAATCATGGATATATATATTCACTCAGATCCAATGATTAGTAGAATAATCATTTAGGTTGATAAATGAACCAAGCCTAGAACAATCCTCAGTTCCTCACGCACACCTACAACCATCTAACAAGGAAACAATTCAAGAGGCACAGACCTCGGCGGAAATAGCCTACCAACCGAACACAATAGAGAAACGAAAAAAGTCTAACCCTTCACCCAAGTCACTCCATGATAGCACATCCAATCCAAAATCTCTAAACAAATAGGAGTAACACAGCCCAAACATAGCCTTCCAACAACAACCCCTACACAATTTCTCTTCCTACCCAATCGGATAACCAAACAACCGTTTTCGAACCAATCACACAATCTCCTATTTCTACTACCTCTATCCTGGTTTACTAGCCCCCCTCGTATTTTTGGGTCATATTTTTTATCATGATTTTAACTAATAAAATATAAGTTAAATGTAGCAAAAATAATATCAAAAGTACACTCAAATAAGAAACCAACCATAATTTCTATTACATGCATTAACATTTTACTAGTTAATCAAACTTTGACCAAAAATACGATGAAGACTAATAAACCAAGACGAAGGTAATACACAGTCAATCGCTAAAGGTAATTATAAGCAGATTAAAAACTAGTCCAAGCGACCCGGGGCTGATACCTTGGGAGAGGGACCTCTAGACGACGGCAAAGGGCTTGATCTCGATGACCTCGCTGTCACCATCCTTCTCAGTCACCCCACCGCGCCTGAGCTCCAGTCATAGTCCCCGAAGTCGGCCTCGAAGTTCTCAAAGTCGCCCTCGAAGTCCTGCTCGTCGTTGTCCAGCCCGAGTCCCCTGCGCCCGCCATGCCCCATGAAGCTCCAGCCCCCGTCGCTGCCCCACCAGGGATTCTTTGTCTTGGGCCACACCACGACCTCCGTCACCTTCCGCCTCACCGCAGGAATCTCGACGTCCCCTAACGCTTTGCCACACATGATGGCCGCTGGTACCTCGTTGCAGTCATCGCCAGGGGGAGGGACCTCACCGGAATTGATAAATGGGCAGAGGTTTTAATGAAGTTGGGTGGCAGCTGTGGGTTGGCAACTAGGGGCGAGACCAGTCCCCTAGATACACGGTGGCCGCATGATGGTGCGAGAGGGCGCGTGGTGAGGGCCGCACGGCGGGCGGAAGGCACGAGACAGGTTCCGAAAGCGAGTGTTTCTACTCGGGGGAATATTGCACACTGGTCCCTTGGGATAAGTGGTATTTCTTGTATTGTTCCTGGCGAATGAACAGATGGATGTACGTTTGACTTTATTTCTTTGGAGGCAAGCCAACATTTATTAGCTCAAGATTTTTGTACTACACACTTGTAGTACGAAAGATATTAGTTAAATATTTGGTTGGATGAACCCGTTGAATAAACCCAGACGAAGAGAGTACAACAACGGTAGAGTCATACTACATATGTGCAGTACAATCTTGAGCTAATAAATGGCATAACTTTGAGTGATTTGCAAATATCTTAGCATTACACACAATCATTTATGAGAAGATTTTTCGTTAAACGTTCGGTTGAATGATCATGTCCAATAAACCCAAAGGGGAGAAGAACAGTAATAGTACAGTCATACTATAGGTGTGTAGTACAATCTTATAAGCTAATAAATTACGTAACTAGCCATGAGTGATTTGCAAAGACCTTAGCATTACACATAATCATTTATGAGAAGATTTTTGGTTAAGTGTTCAGTTGGATGAACCTGTCCGTCTGGGTGTATTGGACGGGCTCATCCAACCAAAGGTTTAACCAAAAATCTTCTCATAAATAAATGTGTATAATTCTAGGATCTTTTCAAATCACCGATAGCTAGTTACGACATTTATTAGCACAAGATTGTAACACACCTGTAGCATGATTCTACTGTTGTCGTAATCTCTTCGTCTAGGTTTATTGGACGGGCTCACCCAATCGAACATTTAACCAAAAATCATATCATAAATGATTGTTTGTAATGCTAAGATCTTTGCAAATCACTCATAGCTAGTTACACTATTTATTAGCTCAAGATCGTACTACACACTTCTAGTATGATTGTACTACTACTAATGTACATTCTCCATCCGGTTTATTGGACAGGTTCATGCAGCCGAATGTTTAACCAAAAATCTTCTCATAAATGATTGTGTGTAATACTAAGATCTTTGCAAATCACTCATAGCTAGTTACGGCATTTATTAGCTCAAAAATATACTACACACCGGTAGTATGACTATTGTTGTCATACTCACTTCATCCGGGTTTATTGGTGGGTTCATCCAACCGAACGTTTAATCAAAAATCTTCTCGTAAATGATTGTGTGTAACTCTAAGATTCTTCTAGGTGACTCGTAGCTACTTACTCCGTTGTTCTCAAAGAAAAATATAATTACTCCATTGAGTTACTAGCATGTACTTTATGTGCAATCATTAGCATTATTATGCGATAATTATATGAATTATAAGTTAGCATTGTAATTTTCTCATCACATTCTTGATTTAACCATTTATACGGATATCTAACATTCGTTTTCAAACGAACATGACATCGACCTTGTATCTTACTTAATATTCAACCAATATCCCCTTATAAATGACTCCATAGCTCTATGATCCTTGCAAGTCATAAATATCTACTTACCCCCATTGACCTACTATCAAGTATGTGCAATCATTAGCACTGTTATATAGTTAGTTTATGAATTTAGATGAACATTGAACTTTTTTATGATCTGTTCATGATCTAACCATGTATATAGATATTCAAACAAATGTAAACTAACATAGCAATGTTTCGCGACTTTGTGAGTCTTACTTGACACTGAGAAGAAATAATTTGAGAGTAGTTTTGTTTCTTTTGAGAGGATGTGACGGCCGATGCATGAATGAAGCAACTACTCTTGGCCAAAACATAGAATATGCATACACAATCTACACCTGAGTATTTTATACTCAAATAGCATTAAAAATGTGTTAACCATACATAGAAAATTTAATAATATCTAAGAACTTTCAACATATTACGTGGTTTACAACCTTCTATCCTAACTAACAATGGTAAAAAGTAACTTCAGGGCGGTCTTTCTGGGTTGGTTGATGCATAAATTACGCTATGAATCAACATGTAAATTTTTGTCGTCATTTTACTTTGAGAGATAAAAGAGTGTAAATCGTCTTACATCGAAAAATGTATGTGTGTAAACCGCACGAAACCAGGAAACATAAGAGTTTAAACCACGTGAAAATAGAAAGTGTCTCTTGCGGGTAGGCCTATCTGGTATGGTGCTACCTATAGCCAAGGGAGAGGCCAGGTTCACACTAGGCGATGGGCCTATTGTGGTTCACTACAATATGCTACACATGTGTGCAATGCCCCGGATGCGGCCAAGAGGTTGGGTCCCAGCTCTGCCTCGAGCTATGATCTAAGAATATATTGAAAGCTTTAACAACATAAGCAAATATTCAACCATGTCAAAACATGAACCATAGGAAGTTTCAAACATTCGTGTCCTACCTAAAAATGAGAAAATGTGATACTACAACATCTTCTACAAGACGAGGACGAAAAGTAATCCTAATACATGGATTAAAACCAGTTTCAGTGGCGTGGGGCCAATACCTTTATAGAGGGACCTCTTGACGGTGGTGAACGAATTGATCTCAACGACCTCGCATCATTATCCTCCTCAGCCACCTTGCCACTCCCGAGATCCAAGTCGGAGTCCCTAATGTCGACTTCGAACCCCTCGACATCCACATCAACATCCTCCACCCCGAGCCCGGCCCCGAATCCGTCGAGCCCCGTGAAGCATCGGCCCCCACCGGGGCTTCCTCTTCTTGGTCCACAGCGTTGTCTGGATCACCCTCCCATACACCATGGGTGTCTTGAGGTCCGCGAGGGTCGCTTCACCGCACATGACTGCTAGTACCTCGTCATAGTCGCTGGAGAAGTAGGAGCCTCGCTTGAATTGCTAAATGGGCAGAGCTTTTAATGAAGCGGTGGAGCGGGTCTGTAGGTTGGCAGGTGGAGACGAGGATAGTCTCCTATATACATGGTGGTCGCATGACAGGCGACCCCCTAGGCAAGGGGCCTGTGGTAGGGCCCATGCATCAGTGAGGGGTCGCGTGGCGGGCAGAAGGCACGAGGTAGGTTCCGGAAGCAAGTGCTTGGATTCAAGGGGAATCTTCCGCGTTCAACCCTTCAAAGAAGTGGTATTTCTACTATTTCCCCTTAGAAATGAATGGATGGATGATTGACTTTCTTTTTTTTGTACCAGCCTGTTTTTTGCTCAAGATTGTACGACACCCCTGCCTTGAGAAAAAGGTTGTACGACACTCCTGTACTGCTATCTATACTCGTATTGTACTGACTTGCACCGTCCAACCAAGACAGTCAACGAAGATCTCTACACTACTACAGAAAACACTAGTAGTACTATACTCGTATTGTACTCACTAACACCATCCAACCAAGATAATCAACAAAGATCTCTACACTCATATAGAAATGCTAGTGCTGGCGTTCTAAAAACCACCTTACTAGTGTTAGGGGTGTACACCACCAATATGGCATCACTGTTAACAAAATACCGATGTCGTGCAGATCCCACGCCATCGGTATTTTACATACTGGTAGCGGCACTGATCACTCACGCCACCACTAACCAAAATAGCAATGGTGTGCCCATTTACCAACGCCACCACTATTCACTAGTACTACCAACGTGAGCATAACCACCAACACCACCACTCAGTATTTATGGATTTTAAAAAAAGAAGTTATACAATTCATCCATGCATCCAAATATATACATTCATCCATATATTCAAACACATACATATAGTTCACTTGAATATTCAAATACATACATCCAGTTCATACATTTAGTATATATACATTGTCGAAATCCACGAGTCCAACGCACCACCGGGCGTAGAGGTTGTCATAGTTGCTGCAGCCTCATGTGGATGCCGTCGCCATCATCGCCGTCCCTGCACCCCCATGTCGATGTCGCCATCGTCGCCGCCTCCGCATCTCCATCTCGATATTGTCGTCGTCGTCGTTGCATCAACATACTTCCAATGGAAATGAAGCATTAGCTATTAGGTAATAGACCGCACACTTATCTTTTTTATCTATCTTCTCACATGCCTTTCCAAAAAAATCATAACAACCGATTGCAAACAAAAAAACAAGCAAGCAATATTATCTAGCAAGCAAGCATAATTAAGAGTGGACATAAATGAGGGTCTGCTAGACCACTGTGATACATCATGTATTTGTGAACTATCTTCACTTCATGGAAATTTCTCTTTTGTTTCGTCCAAATAAGTCAAGATATAAACTTTGAACTTTGCATGACAAGCTATATAGTTTGAAACTCTATCGTTTTAGATAGGAGAGCATTCATGATTCATATGTTGTTGATGCATGTAACTACCAGATTAACTGAGTGACATTAGGGAAACTCTTATACTCAGACGTCTGATATCTGCCAATCCTCAGACCGATCCTCTCCCGTCGGATTCCTTTGAATCGCATGGCCGAGAGGTTCCCGAAAAATCATGTTCAACCTCCCGTTATCCCCGCAAAGAAACGTGGCCATGACCCCCCCCCCCCCCCCTAATGCCGCACCTTCCTGCCTTGCTCGCTCCCATTTCTTCACAAATCCCTCAAACCTTGCCTTTCATGACCAAGTCGCCGATGACCACACCTCCCCGGCGTGGACAACTGTCTTTCCATTAACAACCAAGTGTTGCTCCTATTTCCACCATGCCGCTCCACTTTCATAACCTTGGCGGCCGCGACACTTCACCAGCGTGTGGTAGCCACAGCAGGCGTCGGGAGTCTCGGCAGTGGCGACATGTGGTTGATGCTACAGATTGCATCATGCGCCCGCCGGCCCTTTTCTGCAATGATGGTAGCGTACATGGCTGATGGTATAAAATGGCGTACGTCAGGTCTACGGCCGCCAACATCTTGATTTATTAACGATTTCGTAGGTTGGATCTGCAAAAAAAGCAAGCAATTGATTTTCCCACCAACATATTGCATTCATTCTTACCAGCGTTGATGTTATGTGTTTGCCCATCATGTAATGCGTATAAGCTCACAAAACCAGCATCTGGCTTCGGTGAAACTAGGTTGTAGATCACACATGTACGCACCCATATGTTAGCTGCATCATCACTAATTTCCAATTTGAAATTTCTCTGCTTCGAATATAGATGACTTGTGTTGACATAACACTGATTTCATGCTTCGAAATGTCCTTGATTACTAAGCATATTGTATGTGTTTCTTCTGTTTGTTGCTTCGGTCTAGGTAGTTTGCGGCAATATTACCATACTTCTTTTCTTATTTGTTGCATTTCATTTTAAACACAACCTTCACGCTAATTAAATTCCACATGTATGCTTAATATGAAACATTGGGAGGGAAGGCTAAGCATTTTTTCAAGTTTAGAACCATCCTTAATATTATTGTCGGGTGTGAAATTTTCCTTTCCATTGTGTAACTATGACATCACTAAATCATCTGCCAGTTCAGTGTATAGTATTTAGATCAAATGGAATGTGTGTTGATTTTATGGCTTTGAACAAATTTAGTTCATGTAAACTCGGATAACCCTAAATAGGTTGACGAGATCATTTAGTAGATCAAAAAAATTGCACTCGGATCTTGGAAGCCGACATGCTATCCTTTCATAATTGGATGCTTCCAATACATCTCATTTATGTTGTGATAGCAACAAAGTTCTGCTGCAGCATCCATGCTTCATAGGTTTCCTATATGTGCTTCTTATGTAATATAAGAGTGCCGCACTACAATCATGCTTCTTGATTGATGCATCTCTATGCTTCCTTGTTCCTAAAAAAATTAGTAACGTGCAAGATTGTCAAGCCATTTGTTATTCCAAGTAATTATATGCTTCCATTCTAATTTTTTCTTTTCAAAATGTCAAATGGTGATTTGGACATAGATAGTCTTATGTATGCACTTGGGGGACTTTATGTGCGTGTGTTTTCATTGTTTGCTGAGTGCATGTACGCATTTCAGCAAATTGTGGTTTCTACATACAAATTTATGCCACCAACTACCATTAAGCTAGAGCTTCAACTACTCACATCTATGTGCCTTGTATGCTTCATACTAAATATGAAATGCTTCAAATTAAAAAAATGTAATGCTTCCAATTAAAAAAATGTAATTCTTCATTGCTACTCTACCTCGACATAATGTGCTACATACATGCATTCCCATGTAAATAATCTTCTACAGTGATTCAAACTATCTCATGTGATGCTTCCATCCTTATTTATATTACTTCAAATAATCTCCAGTGATGCTTCATTTGTTGAGCCTCTATGTACCTAAAATGCTTCATTTCTACATTTAATGCCTTATTACTTGTCACTAAGCACTTCAGTTTACATTATGCTATGTTTCCATCCTAATTTGTGTATGGTTCTTTACTTTCTTTTTCATAAACATGAATCTAATTACGTAACCTTCCAAACATGCCTACATAACTTCCATCTTTTAATAACAGTAGTAATAGCCTCAACACTAACCTGCTTCCAGATAAATATGATACTAGGTAGTAGGCACACTCTGCACACATGATAATGTATTTGCTTTCTCACTTCAACCTAATTATATGCTTGATACTTATATCTTGAAACCAGATTGTTGCTGTTGTGAGACATCACACGCCCCCTTTGTTCCTCGTTGCTCGTGGCCGCCCCTCCGATATGGTAGATGCTACTCCTTGCAAACATCCGTCTACATGGAAGTGCCCATGTGTCAACCCAGTGGGCATGCTTCCATGGTCTACATATCTTGTAACTTCTCCATGGCTGGCAAGGTAGACCAATGCTTCGATGGTCCCGCCAGCGTGTCGCAAATTCTGACATCATTAGAAGCAAATACTATTTCCTTTATAATCCAATTTTATTCTATGTTAGAAGCAGTGGTGATAAAAAAAATGTTTTCTTGGAAGCAAACTCCATTTTCTTTGGAAGCAAACTTTGTTCTATTTTGGGAAAGCAATATTAATGAAACTAAATGTTTGTTACATTTGAAACAATGTAATTCTACACCAAACAACTGGTTCTTAGTTTGAAACACATCTTTCTACTTAAGAAACAAAAATCTACACATAAAAATACTCTAGTTGTCTGGGAAGCAATGTACTTGCCCGTCAAAGCAAAATATTCTTTGTACGAAGCAAGATTATAAGCTGTACTGGAAATGTAGTTCACCATAACTGGAAAAAAATTCTTCATGTGGAAGCAATATTGAACTATGGAAACGAAATTTGCACCTTAAAGCACAAACTGAGTGGCATGGAATATCATTTTGCTATGTTCCTTGAAATCCAAAATTAGTTGCCTCAAAATCTGAAAGGTTGAAACAGCGAGCAGATAATTGCAAATCCCATGTAATTAGCATTGATTGGTTTCAATTTGGGAAAGTTACTCTCCATGGTTCCCATACTATGGTCAGGCAGTGGCCAGAGAGGACGCAAGGGATCAGTAGTCTGATCCTTAGCGGTCCCATAACTTATTGATGCGGATGAGTTGCATGGATAGGAAAAATAGACAGACAGTAAAATGGACCATGCAACTAAAAAAATAAGAAAATAGAAATAATTATGAGATAGCATGTGTGGTAAGATAACATGTGTACATATTTTTTTGGAACACAATAAATTGAAGTCCCACACATACACGCATGGGCGTAGCCAGGCCCCGGGCTGCCCATGCCATGGCCCTGGTCAAGGAAAGAAAATCCTTTGTTGACTGTAGCTACTGTAACTACTGGAGTATGGGCCACGGATATTGGACCAGAGCTCTCACCACAAATGCTACAGGAATACCTGCTACTGTGGGAGCGGATAGAGAGGATCTAGCTCGACCAAGACAAAGATAACTCGGTGCGTTGGGCATGGGAAGCAAATGGAACCTTCTCAACGCAATCGGCATACAACGCAAAGTTTTGGGGTCGTCAGATCGCACCAGCGGCACAGTACACGTGGAAGTCCAGGGCGCCACTGAGATGCCAGTTCTTTGCATGGCTTGCATTACAGAACAGATGCTGGACCTCAGACAGACTAGCACGGCGTGGACTAGACCACCAAGAAGCCTACCCGTTCTGCGACCAAGTGAAGGAGACCATCGATCACATCCTCGCCCAATGTGTCTTTGCGAGGGAGGTATGGACCCGAGCCTGCACGGCCATGAATAAACAAGAGTGGATCCCAACAGGAGATGCAAGGCTTATAGAGTGGTGCCCAAGCAAGGGTGGAAACAATGGAGAAGGGAGAGATGTGTGTGCCCTAGTCCTACTAGTGATGTGGGAACTATGGAAACATCGTAACGCGATTGTGTTTGATGGTGCAGCACCATCGGTGGAAAGTGTACTCCGCAAAATTGAGGTCGAGAGTAGATCATGGAAGTCAGCGGGCATTATCAAGGCGGACATAGAGAGCTTTCTTGGAGCTCTTATAGTGGGTATGACGCGAGAGGATAGCAGCATGTATACTCGAACGCGTGGAGTTGGGTGTATGTATGTATGTATATGTAAACCCAACGTGGAGGGGCTCTTTAGCCCCCTCTCTCTCCTTTAATGTAAAGTACGCACACTCGTGCGTATTCGAGAAAAAAAAAGTACTGTAGCACCAAGGGTGGCCCGGGGCGTGGCCAGATTCTGCCTACAGCACTGCATACACGAGCACACACTCACCCCTATGAGCACACGCGCACACACCCTACCCCTATGAGCACATCCAAGAGACTGAGTCGGCACATCATCTTTAGATTGACAAAGTCGCCATAGACGTCTTTGTAGTCGACGGGAACGTCTCCTCCCGCTGAACGCACCTCGTCAGAAGGCCTAAAATAAATCCAAGAAAATACGCCACCAATGTCAAGTGTAGGACCTGAACTCTGGTTGGTTGAAGATACAATTGTCCTTCTAACCATCCAATCATAGGTTGGTTCGCATGTGTATATGTTGAAAGAAGTGCTGAGAAGCAAATATTTATTAGTGATATATAGGATAGTAAGTGTTATTCTAATCCCATATTCCCATGAACAGTAGCAATCTGAGAAAATAGGAATGAAATGAAAAAGAAACTGAACTCTTTTTTCCAACAACATTGGTCAGTTTTCTACATACCTACACATCTTCGTGATGGAATGACATTCGTGACCAGCATGAACAACGCGAAAAGTGACCAGCATGAACAACGCGAAAACAGTTTCCTTTATAAAGAACCTATGTTTGTTGCAACAATATGGGTTAGTTTTTGTATAGAAAAAATAGATCTATTATAAAAGTTTCACGGGAAGTACAAAACATTTACATTTCAAACATAGTAAAAATTACATCGAGATTTTAAAACCATCGAACGACCACTATTACTCTAGAACGAGCGGCTGACACATAGCCAGCTTAGCCTTGTCAATGACAACCAAAAAGTCTTCATGCACGTGCCCACATTTCTTCCGAGCAACAAAAACAAGAAGAATGCTCCAAAATGCTTTCGAAAATACATTTTTGAAGCATCCTGTTAATTTTTTAGCCTTTAGCCTAGAGCACTGAATGTTTTTCACCATAAAAGTTTGCACGCTGATAAACACACAAATTCTGTTTTTCATAAAAAAACAGAATTTTTGAATTTTTTGCCATTTCTTTCTATTTTACGCACCCATCGACTACATTTCTCTCTGAGGTGCCAGCCAAAAAACATTTACGTACATTTCTCTCTGAGGTGCCAGCCAAAAACATCCTTTAGTCATGCACGTGGTATACAATTAATATTCACGAACACACTTCGTCTAACACAACAAAAGGATGCTACTTTGTCCATTCTACAGCGCAGTTTGGTTCATGTAACTAGTACCTAGAAACGTCAACCTCTATGTACTACTGTACTACCCAGATTCTACAGCGCTTTGTCCTTGCCATCAGCCAAGGAGGACTCCGCTGCATCACCCACAGCGCCGCTGCATGCAGGAAAAGAATCAACTCTCGTCACATCGAGATCGCCTTCCTCCTCGTTTCTGTACTCGTCCTCCTTGCCGTTGTCAAGGCCTTTCCTGCTGAGCATGCTCTTCAGGTTATGAGCGGCTTTCCCCGCATGTTTCACCATATGCGCCGCCTTCTTCCTCAGCTGTCCCTTTGTCGGGCTCTCGTCCCCGGCCATCTCGGGGCTGGAGTGCTGGTCATCTGTCCTCCGCTCCATGCTGCTGCTCCCCGCGTCTTCATCGACGACATACGTTACCGACACCCTGCTTTCTCCGACAGGCCGTATGTTCGGGTGCGGCGTTTCGCAGGGAGATGTTTCTTCGTCATCGCTCGTGCTCTTGGAGTTCTTGCTGTGGCGCATAGCTCCAGCCAGTTTCACCAAACCCTTCTTCACCTTGCGGAGGTGGCGATGCGATTTGTTGCCGCTGGCTGGTTCTTCAGTGCTGGAGTTGCTTGTCTGAGATTCTGACACCGATGACCTGGGGCTATCGCTGCAGCCATCGTTTTCCCGTAGTATTTGGGAGTCCTGGCACCGCGCTCGCCCCTTCCGAGGCTCCCAGGTAGCGGCGACATCGCTGCCCGGCCGGTGTACCCAGACACCAGCTTTTTCTAGTCCTTTGATGTCCACGGGTTCATACTCATCTGTCATATTCCGGTATCCCGCAGAGGGTGCACTTTCGGTGTTGGTCCTGGAAGAAAAACTAGAGCTTGGTGTGCTAGCTTTCCCCTCCTTGGGTGTTCCACACAGTTCATCTTCCTCGCTAGGTACCTGCAAGCATGATAGAGCATATGTGAGCAACTAGCTCGCATTAAGATGCATAGTATGGTAAAACTCATGCATGGTTCAGCGGTAAGCAAAAACTGTGATCCTTACAAACAAAAAACAATAGTATTACTCCTGCATCTCCACTCAGTTACTAAAAACTGGCTGGCATGCAGAACAAAAAAAATAATCGATCAACGATGGCTAGCCCTTGGTGGCATTTTTAAAGAAGAAAGGCAAGCACCGTCACTGCAGAGGCTGAGCCTTATACTAAATATATAAAAATATATAAGTCCAAAATTTGACCTGTTAGTGTTCTGAGTTCAGAAGTCTAGTAAAGTGAAAAAGAATCAGCAGGTTGTGAGCATTTCAGCCTGCACTAGCTAGCCAACTGATCGACATCCAATTCTCCCATCCAGAACAACCAAATAATTCAAAATCTTGAATCTATTCTCAATTTCTCACCTTTCCGTTTTCATCTTCAAGTACCGTTACAGCTATATGAACCCTCCCGGTCTTTATATGCTTTAGTGGAATCCACATATCGTGTCTTTGTCCTCTTCTCAGTTTGTTGATACTGATTGAACAATTGCTACATGAAAATCATCATCGAGAAATAAGAATGCCAAGTATATGCAGAGCATGTAATCAATCGTACAGAATTTGAATGATTGTAAGAGATGTTATGGCTTTGTGAAAGAGACTAACCCAAGTGGGTCATCAAAGATGTGGTCCTTGTCTCGAACTTGAAGAGAAAGAAGATTGGACGATTCCCATGAAGTAATTGGTATCTTGAACTGCTCCAGCCATTTGGGGTTGAGAGTTTTCTTATGGATCTTTGTCTGGAAACGGTACGGTCCGAGCTGGCCTTTCACATAGGGATCCGATAAACCTGCACATCAGTTCAATGAGCATTTCATCAAGAATCATCTACATATATAGTTGCATTTTCCTGAAAGAAATGTAGAGTCAATCTTGGCGTTGAAAACATACCATTTGGATCAGAAGGTTTCATATCAGCCCCCTCCATGATCTCTACCTTGGCATGTGCAATAGGTGGCTTCTCATCAACAGTAAACCAATTATCTAAAACATAATAATAGATGCAAATCAATTCTAGACAGCAGAATAGGACAAAGGATGTACAGTTGCTATCCCCATCAAGTTAAGACAAGGCAAGAGAGGCGAAAAGGACTTATTTTCTACTGCCAGCTACCGCATGGTGCTGCTAGCAATCAATAGTGTCTGACGACACATCTGGCTCACAGCAAAACCAAGCAGAGGCGAAATTTCCATTTTTATTTTATTTTATTATACAAAGGCATGATGGTGTTTAATATAGGTCTCTGCTTTGCCTTGTCAAATAAACTCTAATTCCCACCTCTGCAGTGGTATCAATAGTTGTCTACTGCAGGATAGGATATATAAAAAACCTGAAAACCAGTGCATGCAATTGACCCACTTGAAAAAGGATACGAACAATATAACATCTCTATTCACTCAGGTACTACCATGAGACTGCTATTTCACATTACGGTCAAAGTTATGTAGTGGAGACCAAGTCTGACATCTGAAATTGCATCTATCGGTAAACAGGGGGAGCAGCAAAGATATTCATTTTCTTCGGTTGAAAATCCATATCAGCTCACCACAAAGCAAGCCACTTACAGTATCCAGATTTGACCCAAATTACAATAAAATATCATGGTGGTTCTATAATGAACTAACTGAACCGGTCACAGAACTAACAACAGCACAGTGAAAGAACAATAGATTAGTCAGGCCAAGAAGTTGAAGCACAACAATTAGTTCATGTCGTTTACCTGTAGATTCCGACTCTGAGGCAAACTTCTCCATATCAATAACTAGCATGTTAGGCTGCAGAAGAAATTTTACAGATTAAGAAACAGCTCAATAAAATTCATGCGAATGCCCACCTGTTCTGTGGCATTCTTGTTATTTTCAAATAATTGCTAGTAGACACAGAAAAAATAATGATAAAAAGTACATGCTTGCTCGAAAATGCATGACTTTTATAATCTAACCTCAACAAGGGTCTGTCCGAAGGCAACATCCAACATCTTGTCCTGAAAAGTTGAATGCATCAAGGGAAATCAGTGACCTCAATGAAATATTACGACAATTAAATACAGAAAATAGAAAAGCACATCACAAGGAAGACTTACAAGCCATCCAGAAATCCCTGGAAGTTCAGTCACGTCAAGCCCATGACTAAATAACGGCTTCACTGTCATCTGGAAGTATGGAGGCTCAACAAAGCATACTCTTACACGCCCAATAAAGGGCCACTGTCGAAGAAACCTCACACCAACAAGGACCTATACATGAATTCAGACATGCCTGGTGAGCACAATGCAACCCGAAGTATTAAACACCCTATCTTATTGAAGCCGAGGAAACAAATATGAGTGTCCCTTACTATAGTGGATTGTATCATCCCATTTACATTTTGCGGGGACATCATTTTTTCTTGTTCACGCATTTAGTTTACGCCCAACCTTATGAGATGTTTAATCATAACATTTTTTCCTTAACATCAAGAGTTCAGAGGAGATTAAAAGAATGGACTTCACCCTCCCGCTTGAACAGAAGTACGCCTACTTAGCGTAAAGCCTGTAGATGATATATCTCAATTAGTTGCCTACCTTGCCTTCAATATGCATGCCAGTTATATGCATGTTTGCTGTAATACCAAACCCTAATCTCTTCCTTAGTTGTACAGCCATCCTTGCATCCATATCATCTGCAGCAAGGAAGTTCATTCCTAGCTCCAGAACCTGGGAAATCATATGTTAATTTTTTATAGATGTATGCAGTGATTACCAGAGAAGACATCTATATGGAAGGTATCACATTAACACACCAGATGATCATCATCGGTTGATTGACTGACGACCCTGATATCTGTAAACATTGGCGGATTCCGACCCAAGTAAAGGCTTTGGATCTCTGCTTTCCGCTGCAAATGTAATAAGTAAGTCATGGACAACCAAGAATACTCTTAGACAGCCAGTAGCTTGCTCTCCTAAGAGGCACATGACAAAATAAACAAAATGAGTATCCAAAATCCAAGCTTACCGCGGTCCATGGTTTGAACTTGTTTATGAACCAGGGGAATATGGGCAAAAGGAACTGCTGGGATGCAACCCTTTCCATGCAAACTGGCCACATCTTTTCAACAGCATAATTTAGCCACCTCACTGTCTCTGCATCAGAGAGGAGCTGTTCCAGAAATAAAATGAGCTGAAGCTAGTGAAAGGAGGCTCTGCGATCAACATGAGAACCGAAAGACTTGATAAAAAAAATTACACCTAAGAAGTGCGTACAGGGAAGATATCAGTGCATGAAAGTACAGTAGCCTACCCTTCTTTGGTTGGCACTTTTCTTTTCTTCAAACTGTAATCGCTTCTTCAGCCTCGTTGTGTACTGTGTGTTTACCTGATTTGGAACATATCAGAAGCCCATGGATGCTATGAAGGAAATAAAAGAAAAATCAACAAATGACAAGATGGGCTATATATAGCGTTACACTGTACCCTGTGATCAAATGCATCTGAATTTTTTTTCTGTTCATAGTACAGATGTGTAATATGGCATTATTTTCCAATTATGAAGAAGAGACCCATTTTTCTGACCAAGTATAGTTTCTTGTGGGTGAAAATGAGAAAAACATATGAAATGATTGCAGAAAGTAATAGAACAGATCAGTATACATTTTGTGATAATTCAACTTTGTAGGACAGCAACTCAATAGGACAAATAAGGGGGCGCTTGGTTCAATCCCACACATTGTCACTTCTTCAGTGTGGACAGCCACAAGTTTTGTGGTTCCAAAATCTGTCACACAAGTTAGGGAACGTTGGGATAGAATACACAATATGTGAAAGAATTGTGGAAAGATCAAACATTGGCAGGAACAGAACCGTAGCCTAGAAAAGTCAAACTTGCTTAACTTGAGTGTGGCCTAGTGTGCCCCCAAAAGACAACAAACTCCAAAACAGTATAGTTTACCCTTGGAAATCTGACCTATGGAATTATTGTTGTTAGATGGTAAGCGCAGCTGTAATATGCATCTTACCTAAGAGAAACTCAGACTCATGTTAGTGAAGAGAATGGTTCAACTGTTTCAAACATACATTCATCTCAAGCAATACCTACTTATAAAAATGCTCCAATGCATCAAACAAAATCTTATTAAGGTGGAAACGGCGCCATAGGATACCTGCATAACATTTACACAATACAAATACAGATGATGTCTAATTCTAGTAACTAATGCAGCCATTTACTGAATATAAAGTTTGATGCAACTTGACAATAATGCTATTTCAGTTGACCTTTATACAACATGAATGTCCTGCTTCTATGGAACTTTTGATAAAAAGGCCAAGTCACACAACCATGCAACAAACAAATTCCCAAATCCACAAAAAGTAGTCATATTCTGACCGAGGAAATACACACAATAAAAAAAGCCTTCTTATCCCAATAAAAATAGATGAAGGATTGACCGGTAACCATCTAAACTACTCCATATGTACGGAACTGTCCACTAAGATGTTATCATTAGTCACTGTGAGCGGCCTCTGAACATTTAAGTATAAGAGACGTGTCTGCGCCACCAGCTAGCTAACTGCTATGTGCTCGCTGCTCATGGTTCTAATTTTTTTTTTCCCAATTTTTTGAAGCAAAATATTTTTGAAGTCACTTAAATAGTAATAAAATTCTTCTTTTATAGCATAAATTTAAAAGCTGAGACATTTGATTTAAACAAATGAAAATAAATTGCTTTGATTAAGGCTTGCGTTTGTGCATGTGCTAACCACTGCACCATCTCTATCTTCGGTTAGACATGTGTAAAGAATTCGGGTACATCCGTATCCCTTGCATCATGGGCCACGGAGCCATCCACCAGTGGGAATTCAAATATGGTCCAATGATCAATGCCCTTACAGTCAGTCATCTCTGGCATTCCATTATTTATTTTTGGGAGGATTTCTTCTCCAAGAGTTGGTGCTGTTAAGCCTGTAATCACACCCACAATGTGCGGAAAAAAAGCTATGCATAGGCAATAGAGTGCCCCTTGTGGAGAGCCCATCCACATTATTGTGAGGAATGTCCACAACCCAAAAAAGCATTATATATGTCCCTCACCGGTTCCACCATCTCTATGACCTCACTCTTCCTAGGCAAGGCTTCTTGCTTACAGCTAGCTAACCAAGAATCCAAGAGGAAGGCAACTTTTCCTTGGCTTCTAACCCAGTCGGCCACACAGGCTCCATTGAATGCACAATGTTTCGTTTTCGAACAATAAGTAAACGAGCTGGTAGTTTCAAAAAATAAAAAAGTAGGAGATTTGAGCACGGTCTCAGAAAAATATTCAAACATCAGCCTCACTGTTCCTACTATAGCAGTCACCCCTTGATAGTTTTTCTTGTTCTTTTTCGAGGTCTGATAGTTTTTCTTTTTCTTTTTCTGAATAACCATCATCAAGTATTCTTATAAGCAATGAGAAATTTCAACGGATCAGACTTCCGGGTTCCACGCACCAAACTGACGACTCCATGTCATGACAGCAACTTGGTATCGAGACGCACACTTAGTCAAATGTGAAGTTACAGCAGCACAGCGATGGAGGAGATAATTAGCAGCCGGGCACCAGACAATTTGTTTAAAAATTACTACCGCAGAACCAAACTCGCTTCGGCCACAGATTCGCAGAACGGGTTGGAGCTCCGTTTGGAGCCCCCTGGAACAACCAGATTGCCATACGTAGCACAAAATTAATTCGACATTCGGGAATTAAGGGGGGAGCGGATTAAGCCAATAGCAATCATGGCGCCGACCTCTAACCAATCAATGCAACGGAAGGGCGGGGAAGCGATCAGGAAGGAGGAGGGGTAGGTAGGTGCGGCGCGGCAGGGAAAGAGTAACTCACCGCGAAGATGTAGACGAGGGCGAGGAGGAAGAGCGCCGGGTGCGCCCACCCGGCGTTTCCGGCGGCCCAGAGCGCGGCCAGCACCAGCGCGACGTGGTGCACCACCGTCACCTCCGTTATATCCATGGAGGCCACCGCCGGCGAGCGCGCGGAATGGAAGAAACCTCGGCGTGCGCGCGCGCGCGTGCGTGCTCCGCAGGGGAGGGGACAGGAGCCGGTGCGGTGGTGTGGGGGCGAGGAGGCGAAAGGTAGGGAGGGACGGGGGCTAAAATAAATAAACCCGACGAAGAGGACGCGGCAGCCGAAGCCTCTGCTGTCGCCTCTGGCGCAGTGGCGCGCGCCGTGTTGCGGGCGTGGATATACCACCAGACACAGGCAGACACCGGCCGCTCTCGGGAGGCGGCGGCGGAGGAACGTGGCGGGCGGTGGCGGCCAGGCGAGGTCACGTGGCGCGGGCGCGGGCGCGGGCGCTGAGGTGGGGCACGACGGGCCCGCCGTGACCCGCTCTGGTTTTCAATTTGCTTGCTTGCTTCCGGGATCTGATCTGATGGGATCGGATGGAGTTTTGGGGCCTTTTGGGCATGCGCGCGTGACGCCCGGCTCCCCGTTTCCGTTTTCCTCCCCGGCTAAGCATCGACGGGTCGGGAATGAACTATTTGTGCGGGGGGAGTCGTTGGGTCCAAATTGGTGCCGAGTTTCAACGCGCGTAGCATGGAAGGAAACCGTCGACCGTCGGGCCGCACCGAGTAGTACCTACTAGCAGGCGTGGGTTGAACAGCGTAGTAGTAAAAGATGCTGTGCTTGGACGACTTTTCTCGTCTCCAAAACTAAACTCGGTTCCTGATTGCGATAAGAAGAGGAGCCGCCAACGTGTGCAGTAGGACACCATGACCACGACCACGACCACAAATAAATAAAAGAGGTATGGGTGCGGGTAGCTCCACTGGCATTTGATACAAGTGGATCGGGCGACAATTTGACTAAGAGGTATGGGTTCTAATGGAAGTACAAGAAGCTCTCTGATCAGTCATCGCTCTCGACATCGAGAGCAGGGTTGCACGTTATGCATGGGAAACTTTGTGTTGCGCCACTGGTGGGTACTCCTACGGCTAACATGCTTTGCACTTGCCCTGCACTTTTATGCCATATTTATGTAGCCTATGCTACTGATTTGCCAGGGTGCCTACTGCCTACTTTTCATGGTGTTATTCTCTGTTCCTTCCTTCGTGTCAAAGCGTTTTTTTTCTGTGAGAGGAATGTCAGAGCGCTTCTTTTTACGAGAAAACTTTCGATTTATTCATCTTCAATCATGACAGTACAACGAACATCAGAAATAATAAAAATTACATTCAGATCCGTAAACTACAAGCACTGAAACGAGCCGAAGGCGCGCCGCTGTCATCACCCCTCCCTTGCCGGAATCGGGCAAAACTTGTTGTAGTAGGCAGTCGAAAATTCATCGTGCTAAGGTCCCATATGACCAGCGCACCAGAACAGCAACCGCCGCCGATGAAGGGTAGCGTAGATCGGAAGGATCCAACCTGAAGAAACACGAACATAGACAAACTACGACCAGATCCAAGCAAATCCACTAGGACAGATCCGTCGGAGACACACCTCCAGACGCCCACCGATGATGCTAGACACACCACCAGGACGGGGGCTAGGCAGGGAGAACATTATTCCATCTTCAGGGAGCCGTCGTCTCGTCTTTCTGAGCAGGACACAAACCCTACAAGACTCGAAGGAACATCTAAAAACAGAGCCCTCCCGCCGGCAAGGGCCGGGATACACCGCGCCGCCATGGCCCTAAGGCCACCGGAGACGAGGTGGACCGGCAGCGGGAGATAGAGGAACGCTAAGCTTTTCTTGGGGGAGGAGGCGACTGGTTTCTGTTCCCCAGTGGAGAATGTCGGAGCGGTTTGATTATGAAAATATAACAAAACTACCAAAAAAAAGGATATGTAAAAAAAAGAATGATACAGGTTAGGACACTCGTGGATTCAAAAATATGTAAACGAAATTGTTCCGTAAAAGCTGAGCAACATTGATTCTTTTTTACGGTGTGGAACTTTTGAGAAATCTCTGTAGTGCATGTCTTTCTGAAAAAAGTCTTCATTGCACGATTAGTTTATACTTTATACATGTATTTTCTGCTACTTTTCTTCATGTGATTGGATTGTTGTGAATTGTGTTCTTTTTTATTAAAAGAAGATGCACACACTTCAGCATGCTGGTTAATTGGGACAACCTGCTTCACAAGGTGATTGGCCGTGTCTACGCCCAAATACTATGGGCGTAGGTTGATGACTCACCTAGATGTGTTCTTGTTCGTCTCCTTCGAGGAAACTACGTAGGAGTGGTTGGATGAGATTTAACAATAGAGTTTTTAATGTTCTTCAATTTATTAGTGCAATGGCCCATGTGGAAGTAGCATGGATGCAAGCGGGGCGGGATAGCAGACAATGCCATGGTACAAATGTAGTTTTAATTTTGAGCAAGTAATGAGCAAATTTTAAACTACTCCCTCCGTTCCTAAATATTTGTCTTTTTAAAGATTTCAAATGAACTGCCGCATACGGATGTATATAGACATATTTTAGAGTGTAGATTCACTCATTTTGCTTCATATGTAGTCACTCGTTGAAATCTCTAGAAAGACAAATATTTAGAAACGGAGGGAGTAGTTGATAAGCTCTGCGGGGCGAAGTGGGTTGCCGCTTGTATCCATAGGAAGTAGTAATGGGTTAGAGCATCTTCAAACCTGCACCTCAAATGGAAACCCTCAAATGTATTTCAACACAGCTTAGCTCCAGGAGAGCATCGACCATCCAGGCTATCCTTAAAAGCAATGCGACGTTGAGATAGTTCAGAGCATACAATATTCGGTAGTTGAGATAGTTATACATTTCTACCCCTGCATCAAACTAATAAACTACTCCTAATCTTACTCCTTGTCGAAGGAGACCTCGATCACCCCCTCGCTGGAACCGCCGGTCTCGTGGTCATTGGCAGTGGGGTTAATTGGTGGCATCTCCTCGTCGTCAGAGTCCTCCTTCGCGAACAGTTGCTCTTGCTCGCCATGGTGGATGAGCAGCTCGCAGCGGTTCGCTGCCACCCCGCAATGAGACTAAAGAGACTCAAGGATGATGTGGTTTCTCAGTGACAACGACGGGGTCAGCGACGAGCTCAGCCACGGTGATGGCCTCGACGTGCTCGACAGGTAGACGCACATGTGCCGCGAGGTGCTCAGCCTCCTCGGCGAGCGCTACGTGGTATTGCGCCTCCACCTCTTCCCGCAAGAGGAGGCAGATGGTGTTGCGCCGCCCTTGGCTGCAGCGCCGGCGGTAACCGTGAGCTCCTCCGTGAACCCCCACGGGGTCGATGTCCTCCTTCCCCTCCACGAGATCCATGGGATTGCCGTCCTCCTCCTCATCCTCCTCCTCCACGGGATCCATGGGGTCGTCGTCCTTGCCGGCGGCAACTCAATGTCGCATGCCCCGCCACTTAGGCGCGTTCCTCGGCGGCAAGTTGCGCGCGCCGCTTGGTCGAGAGCATGACGTAATAGGTCAGGTGACGACGCGACATCTCAGTGGGGGTAGGTCAATGGGCGAGCTTGGATCTAGGCGACTGCGACATGGATGGGTAGGGAAAGGGGGGATGGGAGGGTGGCTAGGGTTTAGGGTCGCCGACCGACTTTTTATAGCCAAGGGAGGCTCCTCGGATGGCGCACCAATCACCACGCCATGAATGCGGGTAGGCAAAGAGTTGAGTTTCAATGGTTTTGGTGAAAACGCGGGCTCCCAAAGTTTTATGGGTGGCCCGGTCCGTCGGAGTTTTATGCCGCAGACTCCCCTACTCCGCCCGTCGATATTTGGGGCTGGATCGACGGATTTATGTCATCAGGACGTGTCCGACCTAAAGTAGGGGTACACGCCTAAAAATGCCCAGACCGTCTAGTGTGGAAACTGTGGACATTTGAAGGAGAAGTAGGATCTGCGCTGGAGATGCCGTTATATCTTGGTGTGGCATTCTGGACATTATGCTTTGGCGCAAGTACTTTAATGTCCTACTACTAGGGTTGACTAATTAGTCGTTGCGGCTTGCCTCGCAAGGTACGGTGCATATTCCTAGGGGGGAAACCGGATCGGATTCGGACGGATAATCCTTATACCATATCATATTCCATATTTATTTTCGGATTCGGAAGCGGAACGGATGCGGATTCGAATAACGGATCATGCGGATTCGGACACGGTACGGTGACGGAACGATGTCAGATCGAAAACGGTCATTTACCATATTCATATATGAGGAAGATATAAATGCTTCAAACTAAAAGTAAACATAAACAATGAGCAAATTTTAATACTTATGTACGATAAGAACACATAAAGCACTAGATGGTATTAAAATAAGCCAAATAAATCACTAATAAACATATGTCTCGTCTCATAAGTAAAGATAACATTCATGTATTGCTATTTAATACTTACAAATTCACCCATAAATCGGATTCGGAAATTAAAAGGTCGGATTATTCGGCAAGAAAAAATAGAGTATCCTAATGCATCGTATATTAGCAATACCATATCCTATACCGTATCCTATCAATCGGACTCGGATTCCGATCGGATTGTCGTCGGATGTGAAAAATCTCTTACCGTATCCTATAAAAACAGATTCGGAAACGGTTTCGGACGAAAATTATCCTTACCACTTTCACCCTGACATATTCCACACAATAGTACTCAAGAAATGTTTAAGTAATTGATTTTGTGCTATATAAACACCACTAGGAGGATGTTTGGCCTGCTGTTGATCGACGAGGAGGACTCCACTATTTGCCTCGTGGGAGCAGCAGTTGGGTGAAGCCGCGGCGGCGAAGAGGTTGGTGACGGACGCGCTCATCGACATGGTGGTGGAACAAGCCAAGCTGTTGCAATTGGCCAGGAAGGGGTGAATATCTAGTGCTACGGGAGCACCTCACATTAGGTGCTCCTAATTTTGAAAATGCACATTTAAATGTTTCAAAAAATTCCGAAAACAAATCTGGATGTTAGCATCGCATGAATGTACAATCCCTAAAAAATTCAAATGAAAATTCAAAATACACATTGAGAAACAAAAAAGACAAATCTTGCATGAATGTTTTGCAGAAAACCCCCAAACATTCCTGAAATGACATGTTAGTCCACATCATGTGATGTGGCCCATTCGATCTCAGATCGACGACCGAGGTCGCGCGGGAGCACCTACCCGTAGCACCAGATATTCTCCCGGGGAAGTTAGGCCAACTCAAACGCGCGACCCCATCTTGTCCGTCCGTGTCCGTTTGGGAGTAAACGGACAAAGCAGGCCTTCCAACGCATGGCCGCAAACGGACCGTCGTCCGTTTTCTGTCCGCTTTCAACCTATTCCCGGCCCAAGTTTGGGCCGAGTTTGCGGCCGAAAGAACACGCGCGGACGGCGCGTGCCGCCTGCCCATGTCCTCCCCTGGCTCACCCGTCGGGGACGCAGACCTCCCTTTTTCTATCCCCCCGGGCGCTCCAGCCGTACCCCCGTCGCTCTCGTCCCTAGCCGCCGCCGCCATTGTTATTGTGCAGCTCGGCCCACCCCAACCCTTGTCGCAACCCCCGTTCCCTCGACGCCCCGAGCTACCCAACCACGGCCACCTGATTTGCGCACCCGGCGGTCGGATTTGGTGCGGATCCGGCCGGACTTGAGCTCGCCCGGCTGTGGGAGGCCGCGCCGTGCCATGGACTGGCCGGACACCAGGCCGGAAGTCCCCGGCAAGGCCGCATACAGGTACTAACTCCGCCTCTAGCCGCTGGGATCTACACCGTCGGCGGTTCGCCGGTGGATACACGAACGGCCGTCGGCTGGGCTCGGTGTTGGCCCAAAGGCTCGTCGACGCACCGTTGCTACTCATAAAGTGCCACGACTTCCCAAGGAAGGTCTTGCGCCGCGTGTCTACAATGCCGGAACATTTCGGATGGGTGTTCGTCAAGTGCTCAAACGATGGGGTATGTGCTACTTTAGCTTCAGTTGTACTCTCGGATTTGACTAGTTGTACTCACTTAAATTTTTATTGTGTAGAATGGATGCAACTTTTGGTATTGGGAAGAAGAATACATCGATATATTGATAGAGCGCAATTTAGTAGATGCTCGTGCACTTTTAGCTAGAATAGAGGCTAAAGATGAGACTGATGCACTTGTTGCTAGAATAGAGGCTAGAGATGAGACTAGATGCGAGGAAGCAACGTCTACTTCTTTAGACTCGAAGAAGAAAGAAGCACGCAAGATCGAGCATCCGCAGATCAACAATGAATGCATCGAGAAGGCACTAATCCAACTTACGGGAGCAGTTATGAAAGTTGGTTATCTTCTAAAATGTCTTCTTGTGGTTCTTATTTTCTTGTCTTGCTATTCTAGTCAAAATTTGGTGATGTGTTTCCATGTATCAAAAATCAATGACAAAAATAAAAGATATTTGTTTGCAAAAAAAAAGTATGCGGACGAGATGCGGCCGAAATGCGGCCTTGCGTTGGGCGCACGGCCGGCGCATCCACAAATCTGAGCGGACACGACCCCGTTGCCAATCCCAAACAAACGAAAAGCGAATGAAACGGACGTCCGTTTGAAGTCAACGCGTTGGAGTTGGCCTGAGGGCGGCTTGGCCTGTGCACCCCCACCCATTTCCGATAATGTGTACTACTATATTACTCATAGAACATTTTCTTTTCTTTTCTGTGCTAGTTCTCCTCTGACGTACTGCAGGAAGCAGTTGGGCCACTGACATGTGGGCCCAGAAGCAGGTTGGCCCACCTGTCAGTGAGCCAACTGCACCCTGCAGTACGTCAGAGGAGCTGAGTCCGTTCTAGCTGTGCCCGTGTAATTCTCTCTGTGAACAACTAGGGGCGCGTTAGGTTACCTGCACCGTTTTTTGCCACTTTGCATACTTGTCCCAGTTGGGCCTGGCTGAGCATATACAGGCTAAAAACCAACATCTGCATGTTGATTCGTTGCCTGCATCGCCTCTAGCCTGAATGTGCTAAAACGAAATGCCTGTTGTTTGGTTGTGGACTTGTTTGAGGGGAAACACAAGTCCGGTTGTTTGGTTACATCCAGGACAGTTGTGTGGTAACCTCCTACTCGATGTGGTGAGCTTACCAAAGGCACACATGAACTAGTAAGAACTAAACTAGTAGCAACATAGCACGATAAGTTCTAAACAAAACATAAGTCTTAACCACGCACAAACATAAGTCTTAACGATGCAGAACAAGTTTTAAACCAACATAGTACGATGAGTTCTAAACGAAACCGAAGTCTTAAAGCAAGAACAACGAAGGACTGGACCACAGGAGCTCAGGCGGTCGCGGCGAAGGCATTTGTCATGCTCCTTGCACTTGGTGATCACCTCCACGCCCTCATCGTTGAAGACGATCACCTTCATGGTGTCGGGGGACAGCAGCTTGAACGTCAGCATGTACCCGATCATGATCTGGTGAATGGCGGCGCAGGTGGCGCAACCCTGATCAAGGGTGACCCTGCCGTCGATCACCCTCACCGTCACCCTCCATGCGCAGCCGGTGTTCGTCTTCAGCTTGAACTCTGTAGGGATGGTGGGGAAGTGTTTTGTGAAGTCCAGAGGCAATGGCAGACTCTCCAGCTTAGGAGCAAGAATAACCTTGCAGAAGTGGTTTGGTCCTGACTCCTGATGGAAGTGGCCATAGTTCCTCCGCTTGGGGCTTGGGTGATCCAGCACTTGCACTTCGTCCATTGGAGGCACAACCTCCTTGCCCTTCTCCAATGGTGGCACGACATCCTTGCCCTTGTCCATCTGCATTATGAACAACACGTAGTTCAATGGTCAGCATTCATTCATATCGGCCTAGCTCTCCTATATTAACCCACCCCACTAACCCAGCACCGCACTCAAACCCCCTCTGTTTCACCACCTCTCCTCTTCCACCTCTCTATTTCACCACCTCTCCCTCGCCATGAACTCCAACTCCAACCCCAACCCTTTCCCCTGGGGCATTGGATGGAGGGCCTTCTTCCTTGGATGCTCGCTCGGTGACCGCAAGAAGTTCGAGCAAACCATGGAAGTGTGCTCGAACTTCAGCAGCTGCGATGACATGCACAAGGAGGCCGATGTTGTGCTCAAGAAGGCTACGCCGGACGAGCTGAAGACACTGGTTCCGGACCCAGCCAAGGGCGCGATGTCAATGGACATCCTGCGCTAGGCCATGAATCAGGCAGACTCCGGCGACGGTCGACAGCGGGCAAGATGGGCCAAGTACAGTCAGTACAAGGCGCCTCAAGACCAGCGTGCCGCGGCGTACTGGAGTAGTGCGTTCGGGTTGCCGGAGTCCGACAACGACGACGTGCAGATGGTGGTCAGGGCGCCGGCGGCAAGCGACCGTGCAAGACCCATCGTTCTTGACGAAGACGATGAGGAAGAAAAGAAGATGACTACCCCCGCCGCTCGACGCGACTCCAGGGTCGCCGCGGCTAGACAATCCAATCCCCGCCCCCGATGTAATCGAAAAATAACCTATGAGCCGTAGATGCAGAATCGATTGATGTGCTCTAATCGAATCCTCCCTCCCCCCCCTAACTCTTCAATGGCATGCTCTAATCGAATCTAGCCCGAGTCGAAAGCAGTGAATGTATAGAGAGGACGAGGTCTTACCGCCATGGCCGATGCGCTCCGGTGGAGGTCTGCAGTCGCTCCGGTGGTTGCCGCCGCTGTCTTCGATCGATTCGCAGTAAGCTCAGGTGGTCGCCGCCGTTGCCGCCGCCGATGTGAGTGGGGAAGAGGGGAGAAAGCGGTGAGGAGGGGGAGTTGAGGGTAATTTATGACGACGCGTCTGGAAACAACGCGACGTCTCGGGACCGCACCCACGCGTGCAACCGCCCACGCCCATATGCCTACGGTTGCATCGCTCGGGCCTGGCTGAGGAAAAACGGCCGATTTAAGCGTACCAGGGATGCAGGCCCAGAGGTGCTTTAATCTTCATGCTATGCAGGCCCAATAGTGAATGCGGGTAACCAAACGGGCCTTTTTCTCGTATTACTCCCCTGTATTTCACCATTCAACTATTTATTAGCCACATTATTCTCACTTTATTAACAGTGCTATCCCATATAAATCACTGTGTAATACCAGCGCATTCACACTTGTCATCATATAAGTAACGTTCTGGTCATCAAATGAACGCCGACCGATTCTTGGCTGTATATTTATACCACTCACCTCACCACGGCTCAGCGCACAAAGAACACCACCGTAGACATGGCCTCTGCTCCATATTCAGTCCGATCAAGAGACATGCGCTCACACCTCCTGTTCATCATGTGCCCCGATTGTGGCGACCGGCGAGAGTCGAGACCAATATCAGCCGTCAACCCTCCGAGAATCTGAAGAAAGGATTCTACAAGTGTCCGATCAACAGCCTAAACTACTGTTGAAATATGCTCCTCGTCCCCTCATTTCGTTTTTCTGCTAAGCCCGTTTTTCTCTTGATTTTACATAATATTGACAGGGACCAAATAAATGCGGCTGGTTCAAATTTTCCAATCCAGCAGCAAACATCAAACATGTCATGATTGATTCTTCTGCTTCATTGTATCCTTAGTCCTGCCGATCAGTTCTTCCCCTCGTTCCTGAATCCTAAAAAGTCCAAACATCTTCAACAGCAGGATATATAATTGGTTCAGCACCAACCGACTGCCCTGCACCTACTCCGTCCCTTAAGACAGATCCTGCGTCCAATCCGAACGAAGCTTTGGCCACAGTAGATTAACAAACAATCAACTCTGAATGTAGGAACAAAATCTCGTCCTAAACTCTTGCCTCTAACACCAAAACCCACACCATAAATGTAATAGATTCAACACTTGCAGATCTGGTAGAACTTTACCTTGATTCACTCTCCTCCAAGAAGAACTCCATCCCATCCATGGAGAACGAATTTCCGAGTTCCGACTGGTGTGCGAGAGGTAGGGGATGACTGGTGGAACGACGCACTCCTGGCACCATCTAGCAGAAACTACAAAGTGATCTGATACATTTAGTGCCCCACCGGCCTACTAGCGCAGCTGCCACATTGGTTAAATTCAAAGTCGTCCATGTGGCATATCATGTTCTTGCAACCCTTGGACGGGATGATTGCCCACGTACAAATCAGGAACACCATTCCACCAAACAATCAGCGTATAGTAATTTGAAAAGCAGGGCGCACATATCACAATGCTACAATGGCAGGACGAGATAAAAAGAGTCATGTAGCTCGGCCTCCAAAACGTCTCACTCCTAAAATCTAATCTACTATCTACTATCATCATCTATAACACCAAGCTCCCTATTTTTCAAGAGCTCACGTTCAATTCAGGTCTTCAATTAGAATTGGGTCATCCGATTTTGACCGGGTCAACAATTTCTCAAAGCTCTCACATTCAATTTTTTTGTGCTATACACTATTCTTTCTAATTTCTAAGGCCTCACAATTAATTGAGATATTCAATTTAGAATTGAGTCAAGCGATTTTGATCGGGTCAACACTTTCTCAAACTCTCCCATTCAATTCTTTTAATTCACTATGTTCAATAATTTTGAAGCTCTTTCATTCAATTGAGGTATTCAATTTTGAATTTGGTTTACGATTTTGACCGAGCCAATGATTTTTCAAATCAATCAACAGCAACTGGCCTATAAAAACATATCAACCCCGCGCACCCTCGCACTACCTGAAAAAAAATGCCACCATGTGATATTGTAGCATCAATATGGTAGCATGTGACCATCGACACAAAAATTTTCTTACATAAATATAAGTTGGTTAGCGGATAACACATAATCACACCACGAAAGCCCACAAAATCACCGCGTTATAAATAAGAATAAAACACACTCTATTTATTATCTACCCAACCCGCCAAACTAAATATTCCACCAATTCCAAAATGTAAGGGGTATTAGTTTTGTAGGAAGTCAAAATTCTTTAACTATGAACAAGTTCAGAGCAAAAATATCGACATCCACAGAAATTCATTTCATGATGAATTCAGAAATACCGATTTGATATTATGGATTTTAATATATTTCTCTACAAATTTTATCAAATTTAAAAGATTTAACTGTTCAAAAAAGTAATACACCTTATATATTTAAACAGAGTGATTATTTTTTTAAGAAACCCAACAACACCAACGGCGCAGCAAAGCGAGCACAGCCCTTCTAGTATATCACTGAGCTCCCTAAGATTGGAGGCCTCTCATTCAATTGAGGTCACCAATTTGGAATTGGGTTACCGATTTTGAGGGGGGCAACATCTCTCACTCAATTCTTTTAATTCATTATTCTAGCTCCCTAGAATTGGACTCGTCTCATTCGATTGAGGTCATCAATATAGAATTGGATCATTGATTTTGACCGGGTCAACAATCTCACTCAATTCTTTAAAGAGGTAATAATACCGGTGGTGCTGTAACTTGCCATCGATGTTCACTTTGGTGGCTGAACTTGAAAAATACATCGAACTGATTCTACAACTTTGACAGTACGGTTCAAATACAGTCCAAATTACGTATGTGTTGCTGACTAGACACGCCAGCGTGGCGTGGGCCCACTTGCAGTAACGGACGGACTAGCTTGCATAGTGTTTTGACACAATGACCATCGGGTCCCACCAGTCAATGCACAACAAAAATAAACAAAAAAACAGGGCGATGTAGGGAATCGAACAGCCGACCCCGCGCGACTTAAGATCCATGCTAACATTTTAGACCAATAAGTTTGTTGTACATTATGCATCGTCATTACATATCTACCCTGACGCGCCCCTGGATTAAATGGGCTGTAGTTAGTGCGGCCCATTTTCCACATGTTAGTTGTTCTTCCTATTTTAGAAATTACAAAAAATACATAAACTGTAATCACAATAATAAATAAATGTTCATGTAGTTTTAAATATTCACATAATTACAATAATATTAAAGAAATACTAAAATTATTTCAGATTATACAAAGCATCCACAAATTTAATAAAATATTTTTCAAAATTTAGAAGTTTTATATTTTTAAAATTTAAATCTAATTTTCTTGTTTTAAAATAATATTCATGTGGTCCTTTTTTATAATGTTAGTTTTTTTTCTTTTTACGAGGCCCTTTCAAATGTGAGTTTTTTTAAAAAAAATTGTATTTTCTTAAATTGTTGCAATAGTATTAAAAATAAAGTTAGAATGTTCTGGTCTTATAAATAATATTCAAACAAACATAACTTACTTTTAAACATGTTAATGTAATTTTTTAAAATGTTTACGTACTCCCTCTATTCCATAATTTAGTGCATATAGAATTTTTTGAAAGTCAAACCTCACAAACTTTAACCAAGATCGGCATCGGAGTGGTCAGTGTAGTATGTTTGGTACGGGAGATCGCTGGTTAGATTTCCAACTACGCGTGACTTTCGTTTACTTTTGTCCTGCAATGACAGCTGGGACCCGATGGTCATTGAGATGTCCAGTCTATAAGTTAGTCAGACCTGTACTGCAAGTGGGCCCCATGCCACGCTGGCGTTTCTACTCATCAACAAATTCGATTGAGGTCATCAATATGATTTGAACCGTATTTGGACCATGCTGCGAAGTTCTAGAACCAGTTCGGTATATTTTTCAAGTTCAGACACCAAAATGAACATCGATGGCAAGTTTAAGCACTGCAAGTGTTATTACCTCTTCTTTTTATTCACCATGCTAGCTCCCTAGAATTGAAGGCCTCTAATTCAATTGAAGTCACCAATTTAAAATTGGGTCACCGATTTTGATCCGATCAATAATCTGTCACTCAATTCTTTTTAATTCACTATGTTCTTCAATTTTGGAGCTCTTTCATTCCATTCAGAAATTTAATATTGGATTTAGTTCATGATTTTGACTGGGTCAACAATTTTTCAAATCAATCGAAAGCAAGCAGCCTATAAAACCATAACAATTCTGCGCACCCTCTCATTACCTAGAAAAAAGAAACGTCAACATGTGATACTGTAGCGCCAATATAATACATGCAGCCACCGATGCAGAAAATTTTCCCACATAAGTATGAGTTAATTAACAGACAACACAAAATCACACCGCAAAAGGCCCATCAAACACCGCATTATATGAACAAAAAAGAAAACACACTCCATCGTCTTCCCCACTAACCGAACCAAATATAAAAATATCTTTAACTTTGACCAAGTTCAGAGCCAAAAATATCAGCATCCACAATACTAAATAAATAAAATATAAAAATTTGATTTAATATTATGGATATTGATATATTTCTATAGAAATGTTGTCAAACTTACAGAGGTTTGACTTAAAATAACACACCTCGTATTTTGAAATAGATGGAGTAAAAAAATTATGAAAACCAAACATCATCAACGACGCAGCAAAGCGCGCCCAACCCTTCTAGTATTCACAACAAATTTGAATCCAATACTATCCACATGATTTAGTTTGGCTTTTACTTGAAAATGAATGAAACTGAAAATTGAAATTTAGCAGCAATTTAGATGCATCATGTTTCAACATTGCCGATGTCTCTAAAATTTGGTGATCATTAGGGAAGCCAATTGGTAAACAGTAAAAAACAAGGGGCAAAGATAGAAGATTGAATCGCTGTAAGCCATTTAAAAACAAACAGATCACAGTTAAGATGCACTCTAGAGTACAAAACAGGACTGCTTCAACAATGTGCACTTCATACAGAAGGTGTAAAAGTGATCCCAGGCTCCTCTTCATTGCAATGTGAAAGAGAGGTACTGTATGCGGTCGATCCTACAACAGCGCTCGACCCAAATCTTATTGGGCATGAAAAAACAGAGAACAAGACCAAAACATATGTCAAATGTTCCAAGTCGCCACATATCAAAACCAAAGCATCCCTAGCGGGGCTTGATCTCAGTGAGCGACAGCTGCTTTCGGTGCTTTGTCTGGGAGGATGTTGTCGGGGAGGATGAGCTGCGGCGGGATCTCACGGACCACTCCAAGCATCGAGTCGTACTCCTCGTCTTTGTGAGCAAACTTCTTCCTCAGCTTCTTCTCAAGCTCAATCTCGTCGAAGCTCTTGGAATTCTCAGTGGCATGAACATGAGCTAAGTTGATGTAGTTGGCTGCCGATTGGGCGATGAATGTGATCTCCTCCTCTGTCAGCTTCCTTAGGAACTTGGCAGGATTACCAACCCAGACCTAATCATGAAGGAAGACGTATGATTCAGTAGAGTCACACAAGATAGATTTTTTTATTTCAAAATATAAAGCTGAACATCCTTGTCTTGGAGCTGCCGAATAACCAGTTAAAGTAATTAATAAATCCAGAATATGAGCTTCCAGACAAATTGTTCTTCAACAGAACGGTTCCTGACACCAGACAGATTTATTAACTGTGCTCGTAAAGAGTTCTAATGTTATGACCGGGGTAACTTATACCCGGAGGAGGCCCACTGGGCAGGTTTAGTTAGGGGCTTAGCCCACAAGTTATCTTATTTTTATTAGCATCGTGGTTATATAAACAGCTGCAAGACTCTTTTGGAAATTAAGTATTTCTATTGCCCGGCTCCCAGAGGAGCCAGAACCCTAACCTCGCCGCCGCCTCTTCCACCGCGCGAGACGGCGCCAGCACGCCGGCCGCCGCGGTCCAAGCCTCGCCCGCCTCCCTCTTTCCCCTACAATCTCCGGCCTAGACCCGGTAGAGCCCTAGCTCCTACCACCTTGGTATCAGTTAGCTCAGTTCCAATCATGTCTTCGCCGCCGCCCACCCCATCCCTCCCGCTGCCGACCTCCACCACCGCGCCGCTGCCCTCCCCATCCGCGCCGCTGGTCTCCACCTCCGGCGCCCCCACCGCCCCGATGCCGGTTCCCTCCACCGCGCCGCCAGCCGCCGTCTACACCCCGGAGGAGGTCACCGGGGTCCTCCACGACCTCGTCACAGCGGTCCAGGGGATCCGGCTGTACCTGGCAAGCCCCTACGGGTCACCGCCACCCCCGCCGCCGGCCGCCGCCACCGGTACGCCAGCCCTGCCGTGGTACTCGCCGCACTCGGCGGCCTCCACGGCGTTCGCTGGGCCGCTGCAGCCCCAGCTGCAGCTGCAGCCGCCGCCCGCCACCACCCCGCAGTGGCCGTCACCGGCTCTCGCGGCGCCTCCCGCGCCCATCGCCCCCATGCAGCAGCCGCTGCCGCTGCAGGCCCCTCCGCCGCTCAGCACCGGGCCGGTTCCGACCACGACGGGAGGCGTTCCGATCCAGCAGGTCCGCTTCCCACCGTCGCCGTCACCGCTCCCGGCCTGGCTTTCCGAGTCGTCGCCGCAACCAGTCTACACTACGGCCGGGGAACAGCCGGCACCCACCCTGCAGTACGACGATCCGTCCGGCTCCGCGGGTCCCTACGCGGGCCGCGCCGACCCGCCGTTTCACGGGGGACCCCCGGTCCCCACCGACCGGGCGCCACCCTCCTCGCTGCTCCGCACCATCGAGTCGTACGGCCACGGCGGTCATACCCAGACGCCGCCTCGATTCGCCAAGATCGACTTCGCCACCTACGACGAGACTGAGGACCCCCTCAACTGGCTCAACCAGTGCAAGCAGTTCTTCCGGGGGCAACGCACACTCGCGTCAGACCGCACCTGGCTCGCCTCTTATCACCTCCGGGGCGCCGCACAGACGTGGTATTACGCCCTCGAGCAGGACGAGGGCGGCATGCCCCCTTGGGAGCGCTTTCGCGAGCTATGTCTCCTTCGTTTCGGGCCGCCGATCCGCGGGAGCCGGCTGGTGGAGCTCGGCCACCTCCCCGTCACCTCCACGGTGCAGGACTTCGCCGACCGTTTCCAGGCCCTGGCATGCCACGCGCCGGGCGTGACGGCGCAGCAGCGGGCCGAGCTCTTCGTCGGCGGTCTTCCGGATCACATCCGCGTGGACGTGGAGCTTCGGGGACCCCAGGACCTCCAGACGGCCATGTACTACGCCCGCGCCTTCGAGCGCCGCGCGCAGGCATTGCAGCAGGCGACACCGGTTCAAGGTGGCCGCCAACCCACCAGGCCGCCCCCGACAGCACCCGTGCCGGGCCGGATGCCCCCGGCCGCTCCAGCGACGACCACTCCGGCCGCGACGCGGCCCTTCCGTCGGCTCTCTCAGGCCGAGCAGCTCGAGCGACGTCGCCAGGGGCTTTGCTATAACTGCGATGAGCCCTACGTCCCGGGCCACGTCTGCCCGCGCATCTTCCACTTGGAGACGGCCGACTACGTCGAGGAGGACACACCCGCCGACGGGCTCGGCAAGTTGCCACCACCAGTTGTTGCGGAGGCCGCCCCCGCGCCCGCTCTGGCGACGGCGCTCGTGGTCTCGCTCCATGCGCTCGCCGGCATCCGCGACGAGCGGACTATGCTTTTGCCGGTGATGATTCACGGCGAGCGCCTAGTGGCCCTCCTGGATACGGGCTCCACGCATAACTTCCTGCCCGAGGCTACCATGCGCCGCTTAGCGCTTCAGCCGACGGGCGGGGAGCAACTTCGGGTCACGGTGGCTAACGGCGACCGCCTCCGGTGCCATGGGCTGGCGCGGAACGTGCCCATCACTATCGGCGACGAGCACTTCACCATCACGTGCGCCGGCATCGACTTGGGCTGCTTCAACTTCATCCTCAGCGTCGACTTCTTGCGGACTTTCGGTCCCATCCTCTGGGACTTCGACGCCCTGACGATGACCTTCTGGCGTCTAGGTCGCCGCGTCCGGTGGGAGGGCATTGAGGGTGCCTCACCAGCGACGCCGCAGCTTCAGCTGGCCGCGACCGCCACCGAGATCGCGCACCCACTGTTGGATCACCTCCTTGCAGCAGCACGGCGACCTCTTCGACGAGCCTCAGGGCCTCCCGCCAGCCCGGGTGTATGATAACCGCATTCATCTCCTGCCGGGCACGGCGCCGGTTGCAGTGCGCCCCTACCGCTATCCCCAGCTGCAGAAGGACGAGCTGGAGCGGCAGTGAGCCTCATGCTCGCCTTGGGCATCATCCAAATCTCCATGTCGCCGTTTTCGACGCCGGTCCTCCTCGTCCGCAAGTCGGACGGCACGTGGTGCTTCTGCATCGACTACCGCGCCCTTAATGCCATGACGCTCAAGGACAAGTTTCCTATCCCGGCGGTCGACGAGCTCCTGGACGAGCTACATGGGGCGCGCTTCTTCACCAAGCTCGACCTCCGGTCGGACTACCACCAGGTGCGGATGCACCCGGATGATGTCGCCAAGACGGCGTTTCGGACTCATCACGGCCACTTCGAGTTCTTGGTGATGCCGTTTGGCCTCTCCAACGCCCCGGCGACCTTCCAGGCCCTGATGAACGACGTCCTCCGCCCCTACTTGCGTCGGTTTGTGCTCGTTTTCTTTGATGACATTCTTATCTACAGCGCCTCGTGGGCGGAGCACCTTCAACACGTCGCCATCGTCTTCGACGAGCTTCGAGCGCACCATCTTCATCTTAAGCGCTCGAAGTGCTCGTTCGGGACGCCTTCAGTCGCCTACCTCGGCCACGTCATCTCGGCCGAGGGGGTTGCTATGGACGCCGACAAGGTGGCGGCCGTCGCGGCCTGGCCGACACCGCACTCACCGCGGGCTCTTCGCGGCTTCCTGAGCCTCGCGGGGTACTACCGGAAATTTATCCGGGAGTTCGGCCTCATCGCGTCCCCGCTCACGCGCCTGCTGCGTCGCGACGCCTTTGCCTGGGATGCGGAGGCAATAGCGGCATTCGAGGCTCTTAAGGAGGCCCTCACAACGGGTCCCGTTCTTCAGATGCCTGACTTCGACCGGCCGTTCGTCGTGGACTGCGACGCCTCCGGTGTGGGGTTCGGCGCCGTCCTTCATCAGGGCGATGGACCTCTCGCGTTCTTCAGCAGGCCCTTCGCCGCGCGCCATCTTAAGCTCGCGGCTTATGAGCGGGAGCTCATTGGCTTGGTGCAGGCGGTGCGCCATTGGCGGCCCTATCTTTGGGGCCGGTCGTTCCGGATTCGCACGGATCACTACAGCCTCAAGTTCTTATTGGACCAGAGGCTGTCTACCGTGCCGCAGCATCAGTGGATCAGCAAGCTCTTTTGGCTTCGACTTCACCGTCGAGTATCGTCCAGGCCACCTTAACACCGTGGCCGACGCCCTGTCTCGCCGCGACGCCGACCACGACGCAGCCGTCGGCGACTCCGATGGGGCGGCGCTCTGCATCCGCTCGGGGCCCTCTTTCGCCTTATTTGCCGACATCCGTCGGGCCACCGCGGCCGCGCCGGACGCTCAGCTCCTTCGGCAGCGACTTGCTGCTGGCGACCTGGAGGAGCCGTGGCGCCTAGAGGATGGCTTGCTCCTGCATGGGCGCCGTATCTTCGTGCCAGACCACCACGACCTCCGTCACCAGGTTCTGCTGCTGGCACACTCGGCCGGCCACGAGGGTGTGCAGAAAACCCTCCATCGTCTCCGCGCCGACTTCTACATTCCCGGTGATCGGGCCCTGGTTCGGGACTGGGTGCGGTCTTGTGTGACGTGCCAGCGCAACAAGACGGAGACACTGCGGCCGGCTGGTCTGCTACAGCCCTTGGAGGTGCCCTCTCAGGTCTGGGCTGATATCTCCATGGACTTCATCGAGGGCCTTCCCAAGGTGGGCGGCAAGTCCGTCATTCTCACGGTGGTCGACTGCTTCTCCAAGTATGCTCACTTCATCGCGCTCGGCCATCCCTACACTGCCGCGTCCGTGGCCCGTGCCTTCTTCGACGGCATCGTCCGCCTCCACGGGTTCCCCTCTTCGATCGTCAGCGATCGGGACCCGGTGTTCACGGGGCATGTCTGGCGCGATCTCTTCCGGATGGCGGGCATGAAGCTCCGCCTGAGCACGGCCTTCCACCCTCAGACGAACGGCCAATCCGAGGTGGTCAACAAGGTGATTGCCATGTATTTGCGTTGTGTCACAGGTGATCGTCCTCGCGCTTGGGTGGATTGGCTCACGTGGGCGAAGTACTGCTACAACACCTCCTATCACTCCGCCCTGCGCGCCACACCATTCGAGGTGGTCTACGGCCGACCGCCCCCGCCTATCCTGCCGGTTGACCCGGCGACGGCTCGGACGGAGGCGGCGGGCGATCTTCTTCGCAGCCGCGACGAGATGCTTGCGGAGGTATGGCAACGCCTCATTCAGGCCCAGCAGTTGGCCAAGCACTACTACGACGACCACCATCGCGAGGCGGAGTTCGCGGTGGGCGATTGGGTGTGGCTGCGTCTTCTTCACCGCTCTACGCAGTTCCTGGACCCGCGCGCGAAGCGCAAGCTGGGCCCTCGCTACGCCGGGCCATTTGCCGTATTGGAGCGCATCGGGAAGGTGGCCTACCGCCTTCAGCTTCCGGCCGGTGCTCGCATCCACGACGTCTTCCATGTGGGGCTGCTGAAGCCTTTCCGTGGGGAGCCACCGGCAGCCACACCCGCGCTTCGTCCGACCTCCGACGGGCGCCTCCTTCCGGGACCAGCGAAGGTGTTGCAGGCCCAGCTACATCGCGGGGTGTGATACTTGTTGATCCAGTGGGATGGCCTTCCGGAGGAGGCCACTTGGGAGCAGCGCGACGAGTTCCGCCAACACTACCCCGACTTCCAGCTCGAGGACGAGCTGTTTGCGCAGGCGGGGAGAGATGTTATGACCGGGGTAACTTATACCCGAAGGAGGCCCACTGGGCAGGTTTAGTTAGGGGCTTAGCCCACAAGTTATCTTATTTTTATTAGCATCGTGGTTATATAAACAGCTGTAAGACTCTTTTGGAAATTAATCAATAAGACTATTTCTATTGCCCGGCTCCCAGAGGAGCCGGAACCCTAACCTCGCCGCCGCCTCTTGCATCACCGCCGCCTCTTCCTCCGCGCGAGATGGCGCCAGCATGCCGGCCGCCGCGGTCCAAGCCTCGCCCGCCTCCCTCTTTCCCCTACAATCTCCGGCCTAGACCCGGTAGAGCCCTAGCTCCTACCATCTAACAACAAATTGTTCTTTGCAAAAACATAAGTCTAACCTAGAAAGTGAGCTAGTACTAAACATTATTGAGCTTCCAGGTTGATTGTTCTCCAATAGAAAGGTTTCCTGAACATTATTAACTGTACTCCTAAAGAGTTTTGACTACAAACTGTTCTTTGCAAGAACATAACTCTAATCTAAAACCATTTAAATCTATACATGTCATTTTTCAGCCAGGAGTATGACAATGTTCTAAACAACATGTCGTGAAGAATGACATCTTAGTATAATGCGTGATTGCGGGCAATACTGTTAAATAACATAATGATGACAGTTGATGCATAATGACCATCTAAAAACTGGCTTATCAAGACAACAAGAAAATAACCTCCCCAGAAGGAATCCTTGTATTCTGCTTGACAAGAGATCCGGCGCCAACCATGCTGTGCTTTTCAACAACCACTCCGTCAAGCAAAGTGGCACCCATACCAACAAAAGCTTCATCCTCAATGGTGCATGCATGTAAAACAGCACTATGACCTGGCAGAAATTTATTACTTTAGGCAGTATTATAATAGAGTCAATCATCAAGACAAAATGAAGCTCAGTGTTTCAAATCCACAAATCAATCAGGAGGATGAGATATAGAACAGATTTATATTTATTTATTTTTGTAAATGACGCCGTAGCATGATTGTCTTGAAAATGAGGTAAACCAAAATATTGGTAACATGTTGTAGTTGCTTACATATATAAATATAGAATGAGCTAGGATTACTGACCTACTGTAACGTTGCTTCCAATGATTGTCGGAAGGACCTTCCCGCTAATATTAGTCTTTGCGACATGTACAAGGGAGTTGTCTTGTATATTTGATCCAGATCCAATACGAATACTGTTGACATCACCTGAAGGCAAGAACAGAAAACAACAAAATGGTCATACTGCTATCCATTCTGAGCACCATACTGTCAAAAGTCATGTTCATTTAGAAAATAAAATTTTATGTAACACATCGATACCTAGAGCACCTCCTGGTTAAAAAATAATCATTGATGCGAACAAGAGAAGAAAATCATCAAGATAATGAATGACCATGGTTAGTCAGGTGAAGTGTTTACCTCTCAAAACGGAGCCATACCAGATCGATGATCCATGTCCAATCTCAACATCACCAATGACAGATGCATTGGGAGCAACAAAAACATCTTTGTTGATCCTTGGCTCCTTATCAAATATGCTCATGACTGTACGATGCCTTGACACTGATAAAGGCATACAAAAGGGTAACCACAGGTCAGAAATGAAGTTTTTTGAATCTCACCAAAGTAGCTCATGCCTCATGGTTCTACAATGATCGATCAAGATAGGTACACAGGAGCCTTCAAATAGTGAAGGGAAACTACTCCCCGTCGTTGTTACCAATGCATTCAATTACTGGCCATTTACCAGATGAAGCATGTTGACATTTAATTTCCACGAACTATAGCACTGGACCTAACACAAACAGGAAATGCCGTTCTTCGTGATGCTATGGGACATAAGTTAGATATACATAATCAATTTGACAGACACGCAAAATAAAGCACTTCCACAAAAGTCAGTATGGTCACCGTAACAATGCCTTATTATGCTTAACTTACAGCTAATTTAAAAGGTGAGAATAAGATATTGCGATGCTACATTTCATCGATAACTGACAATACTGCAAGTCAACAAACAAAACAGCAAACCTGGAGCGATAGCACCAAACCCTAAATGTTAGGCCCATTTCAACTCTCGAGTCACATTACCAGTATGACAGCGCCAATTTCTATTCCAGTTTCATTCTCCCCCATAAGAATCCCAAAAGTTCTGAGGCTATCAACGAATACGGGTGCCACTGGGTCAACCTGATCTGGTACCGAACATCTCCGGAACTATGAGTGCGACGAATTGACGACCGGCTACCAGCCAATACTACCGCTGCACCAAATCGAAATGGCTAGAGAGCCCGTAGGGAGCAGGGGGTGACCGGACTGAGAGGAGGGGGGGAGACAGAGGCGGAGATGGATGATTACCCTGCTCCTCGGCGCGGAGGCCGCCCTGGATGGTGGATCCGAGGCGGTCCATGGCCTGCCCCGTTCCACGGATCCACTTGCCCACCGTGTAGATCGCGCGCCCGAGGGTCCCCATGCCTTCCCCGCTTCTGCGCGCTCGATCCCTGGTCCGGTCGGGACTCGCCGCCGGCAGCCGTAGGCGAGGTGGGGTTTAATGGCGTCTGAGGGGAACGAGAAGGGGAGGGGGAGGGGAGATATGAGCCAGAAGACAATGGCTGCGGCCGAGGAGGAAGTGGAGCTCCGGGAGAGAGAGAGAGAGAGAGAGAGAGAGAGAGAGGGAGGTCAATAGCTCTGGGCCCAAATTACATGGGCCTTACTGTTGACTAGCGGGTCCGTATTACAGGCCGGCCTATCTTTTGCCTGGTACGAAGACTATCTCGGCACAGAATCACTAAAAAAAACCACTCAAAAAAATGGAAGAGACGAAGAGGTTCTAAAAACAAAACATCGAATGGGATTTAAAAAAAAACATCGATTTTTTTTTTGAAAAAGGAGGTTCACCCCTGGCCTCTGCATCTGAAAGATGCATGCGGGCATATTATTAAAAGGTTCGAATAAAACAAAGTCATAGATCCATTACAGCTCGCAAACGGAGAAAAATAAAAAGGAAAAACTCATTGCCACAACCGGCAGGATAATAGGAGTAGAACACTAGACGCCTATCCTATGAGACTGCCATCCAAACCGGTTGAATATAGCCCGTGCTACATCTCTTATTGGTTGCACCCAGTAACCAAGGGCCATAGGAGTGAGTAAGGTTCACGTACGGATCCATGCCGTAACTCTGAAGATGACCTGCAAGAAAGTTAGAGTATGTTGTCTGTTAAATATCATATCATTCCTACAGTTCCATATAGCCCAAATAAGGGCACATATTCCAATCCGAATACGGGACGCGGTAATTTGATCTACTCTAGCTAGCCACGTTCCAAATAACGCTTCAATGTTAACTGAAGGAATAATGTTAAAGGCTATATGAATCGGCCGCCAAAGTAATTTCGCGAGAGGGCAATCTAAGAATAGGTGTTGTATTGTTTCATCATGATCACAAAAACAACAGCGTGCACTACCAACCCACCGTCGCTTAAGTAAATTATCTTTGGTGAGGATTACTTGCTTGTGGACAAACCACATGAAAAATTTGATACGCAAGGGAACCTTAACTTTCCAAATATGTATCGATCTTGGGATTGGGCCAGAATTAATTAGATTCAAATACATAGATTTGACTGTAAACACGTCGTTTCTGGTTAATTTCCAATAAAAGGAATCAGGTTGGTCGGATAGTTGAATCTCCATCAACCTCCGTACCAAGTGTAGCCAGGAATTCCAATGCTCCCCAACTAAAGATCTCCTAAACTGAATATTTAAGGGCACCGCCTGTAATACTGTGGCAACATAATCCTCCTTACGTTGTACAATATTATATAGGGTGGGATATTGTAGGGCTAGAGGCGTCTCCCCTAACCACGTATCCTCCCAAAATCTTGTTGCCATCACATTGCCAACAAGGAATTTGGCCCTACGAAAGAACATATCTTTCGTCCTCATAAGTCCCTTTCAGAATGGCGAATCATTAGGTCTTGCGGTAACTTGGGCCAGAGTTTTTGATTGTAAATATTTGTTTCGTAGTATCTGTGCCCACATACCATCAGTTTCTACTGATAACCTATATAGCCATTTACTCATAAGGCATTTATTTTTAATCTCTAGGTTCTCAATTCCGAGAACCCCCTGGTCCTTGGGTCGGCAAATGATATCCCATCTTGCCAGGCGATATTTTGTCTTAACATCATCTGACTGCCAAAAAATCGAGATCGATAAAAATCAAGTCTTTTCTGTACCCCTTTAGGTACTTCAAAGAATGATAACAGGAACATCGGCATACTAGTTAATACTGAATTAATGAGTACCAACCGACCTCCATAAGACATTAACTTGCCCTTTCAGCAGCTTAGTTTTTTTTCAAATCGATCTTTGATGCATTTCCACTCTTTATTAGTCAGTTTACGATGATGAATCGGGATACCTAGATAACTGAAAGGTAGAGATCCCAATTCACATCCCGAACAATTGTCTATATGCTTCTTGTTCCTCTTTGGCCCTTCCAAAGCAGAACAATTCACTCTTGCGAAAATTTATTTTTAATCCTGACAATTGTTCAAAAAGACACAACACCAGTTTCATGTTCCTAGCCTTTGCAAGATCATGCTCCATGAAAAGAATAGTGTCATCGGCATATTGTAAGATGGACACTCCCCCATCGACCAGATGGGGAACGAGTCCACCAACTTGGCCATTCTCCTTGGCCCGGCCTATAAGAACGGTCAACATATCAGCCACTATATTGAACAAGAGAGGAGACATCGAATCACCTTGTCTCAATCCCTTATGAGTTTGGAAGTAGTGACCGATATCATCGTTAACCTTTACTCCGACACTACGTTTTTGTATTAGGGAGTCCACCTGATTCCTCCATGTCTCATTAAACCCCTTCATGCGCATTGCCTGCTGAAGGAAAGGCCAATTTACTTTATCATATGCCTTTTTGAAATCCACTTTGAAGATGACCCCATCTAGTTTCTTCGAATGAATTTCATGGAGAGTTTCATGTAAAACAACAACCCCTTCTAGGATATGTCTCTCCGGCATGAAAGCCGTCTGGCTCGGTTGCACCACCGAATGGGCGATCCGTGTTAGTCTATTAGTACCCACTTTCGTGAATATTTTGAAACTCACATTTAAAAGACATATTGGCCTGAACTGCTTCTTCTTTCTTTGGCAACAACGTTATCATACCAAAGTTAAGATGAAAGAGTTCCAGGTGCCCCATGAAAAAATCGTGAAACATAGGCATAAGATCATCCTTAATAATATGCCAACATTTCTTATAGAATTCCGCAGGGAACCCATCTGGTCCCGGTGCTTTATTCGGTTTCATTTGTGATATTGCATCGAAAACCTCTTTCTCAGTAAATGGTGCAGATAAAACATCATTTTCATCTGACCGAAGTTGAGGAATATCCCCAATAACAGACTCATCCAGGGATACCGCATTACGTATCGGAGGCCCGAATAGTTGTTTATAGAAGTTGGAGATATATGACTTGAGGTTCTCATGACCCACCACGGTTCCTTCGTCCTGTTCAAGCTGGATGATTTTCTTTTTCCTATGTTTGCCATTCGCAATCATATGAAAGAATTGTGTATTATCATCTCCTTGGACAACCTTAAGAACCTTAGCACGCAAAGCCCATTTCATTTCTTCTTCTCTCAGAAGAGCGCGCAGGCTTTGCTCGGCTTCAGACTTGGTGGCCTGCTCTAACACATCGAGCAGGTTCGATTCCGCTTTCAAGTCCAAAGCCTCAATCAACTGGGTGAGTCTTTCTTTTTCTTGTTTGTAAATCCCGCTTTCGTTTCTGGCCCAACCCCGTAAAAATTGTCTTAGATGCCTAATCTTGTTTTGCCATCTTTCTATACTGGATCATCCAGTAACAGGTTTCGCCCATTCTCGTGCTACGATGTCAATGAAATTCTCCTTTTCGAACCAACTTAGTTCAAAAGAGAAAGTGTTTTTGTTGCCAATATGTGTCGCGTCTCCCGAGTCTACTAGCAAAGGTGTGTGGTCTGATATTGCCCTCTGCATCGCATGCACAGACACAAGTGGGTATTTCTGTTCCCATTCCACACTAGCGAGCACCCTATCCAACTTCTAGGTTGGAGTAGGCAACGAGTTGGCCCATGTGAACTGTCTACCTGTGAGTTCAATCTCCCTCAGACTGAGACTCTCAATAATCATGTTGAACATTAGGGACCAACGTCCATCAAAATTGTCATTGTTCTTCTCTTCTCTCCTTCTAATTATATTGAAATCCCCTCCAACGAGGATTGGTAGTCTTTCATCCCCGCAGATCCTTACCAGATCAACTAGGAAGTCAGGTTTAAGTTCTGGTTGGGCTGCTCCGTACATAGCCACCAAAGACCAGTGGAAACCATCCGACTTGGACCTCACCCAAAATTTAACTGCAAAATCACCCCGAACCACATTGATCACCTCTAGAGTTTCGCACTTAACCCCCAACAAGATCCCACCGGATCTTCCTCTAGGGGGTAAACAGTGCCAATCAAAATCAATTCCTCCAGACAAAGTTCCAAGGAACTGCGAGGTGAAGTTATCTCTTCCTGTTTCAAGAAGAGCAATAAAGTCTAATTTTTGATCTATCGATGTCTCTGCAAGGAACCTTCTTTTAGCCAAGTTTCTAGACCTCTGCTATTCCAAAAAATTCCTTTCATAAGTCATCATGAAATTTTTTCTTAAGCTTAACTCTAGCACTTCTACGAACAGCAGAAACAGGATATACCTTCCTTTTCCAGGAACGCTTTGGTCTATCCTCCGCTACTGCTGTTACCTCTGTATCCATAATACTGGAGTGACCCTGGGCCTTACATTCTATCACTAAGGGCTCTTCATTACCCTCGGACTTCGGCCCTTTTACTTCAACTTCGGCTTCCGAAGTAGGCATGAGGTCATTACAAAAACTCTCAATAACCGAAATCCCTAAATTGTTAATGTCGGCCTCGTTCATAGGACTGACGGACACAAAGTTACGAATGATCTCAGAAGCCCGCTCAGCTTCTAAATCTAGTAGGTCATTAACAGATTTAGCAACTTCCTTCCCATTAAACCCGAGTGAAACTCCTAAGTTATTTGCCTTACTAATTATCTCATGTTCAGTAAAATACAAAATGGAACAACTCTTATTAAAAGACATACCTGTAGTTGCCTTGACATCTCGAAGCTTGGCTGCCCTCATAGCACGCCCTAACTGCAAGTCGTCCGCATCTGGTTGCTCCTAGATCCGGTTACTGACACGCTTGCTAGCCAACACCTGGTCCATGATCCCACCGAACACGATAATCTCCTCAGTCGTCCTCTCCCGGGGTGGCTGGTCCCCGAGCGTACCCCCGGCCACCCTGGCTGGTGAAGAAGCGGGGGGCACGACCGACGTGATAGGTGCAGACGGAGGAGAGGACTGACGAGCCTCCTGCTCAACAGTCCCGATCCCCCCCCCCCACACCGGCCGGTGGACTAAAAGTCGTCATGGGAGAGAGGTAGGTGAGGGCCTCCTGCCCGCCCCTCCCCATCTCCACGACGGGCCCGGCGCTCCGAGCACCCAAGGTAGGGGAGATGGAAGTGAGGGCCTCCTGCCCCTTCCCCCCCATCTGCGCCCTTAGTAGAACGCGGCGCCACCTCTATCGGCGAACTGGAGACTGCAACAACCGGCTGAACAAGCTGTCGGCCAGTCTAACTCGAGATCTCTCGATCCTGTGGGTGTACCTTCACCGTCACACAATCGTCAGTTATCATCGGCGATAACTCCTGTTCCGCTGGGTCATCCATCTCGACTTTGTGACTCCATAGACGGCTAGGGGCCGAAGAAGCACCGAAAGAACCAAAGCGAAGTGTGTTTATCGGTGTCGTGGATGGTGTTGACCCCTTAGCAGACACATCTGTTTTAGCAGACTGGGAAGCAGGCCCCTTGGCCGCCTACTAGAAGAATGGTCAGCACCCTTATCCTGATTTGCCAGCGTGCCATCCCCCTCCGTCGTGTCCATATCCTGTTCCCCATCAACCTCCTGGAACAACGGTGTATCCTCGAGCTCAATATCAAGATCATACGTGACCCCCGCATGTGTCCACTTGACCACATCCGTCACGAACTCAATGTTGAGCACACTGACAAGTAACCTCGCCACACCATGTGCGCGGGTGAACGGCATATCTACCTGTTCTGTCTTGCCAAGTTCCAAGTTACCAGAGAATTATGAAGTAGGTTACGTGGTGCTCCAGAAAAACGGACCCAAATCTGAGCTAACGGCGTGCCCTGTGGCTCCTTTTGCTTCCACTCATCAAATTCCATAATGAAGTTGGTACTCGGCACTCTACACATACCAAACTTAAGGATACGCAGCTGATCCTCCTTAGTGGGAAACTCCACCTTGTAAGTCTGATTCTCCAGTTTCACAAGGTTCCACTGAAAATTTCCCGGTGCCAACTCACGCAGTTGCTGTATAATCTACGCTTCCGTCATGCAACCATTTGTCACTCTTACCACTCCTGGGAAAGAACCCTCCAGTACATGTGTCGATGGTGCAACGTCGGGTGACTCGAAAAACATCAACTCCTGACAGCAAACCCCATAGATAGTGACCATAGGCTTGGGTCCCAAAAGGAGAGGACGCTCACCGGACACATGTTTCGGCTTAAGGCAAAAATCACAAAGCTCCTTAGTGCATTCTGCCACGAAGTTTCCAGGTTCACCGCAATGATAACACATCATCTTTTTCTTCTTAATAGCCCATTTAGATAACTTATCACCATCAGACTTGTCCTGACCCTTATCAGAAGCACTGTCAGCTGGTTTGGCCGCCACATGGCCGGCGGCCAGTACGTTCACAGTCGTAAGTGCCCGAACCGTTTCTACGGCAACCTCGGGCAATACATGTGAAGAAGACGCCACACCAGCAGCCAGGTTAGCAGAAACCGTCTCGACCAAAACCTCATCAGTGGCCGCGACCGGAGGCGGCGTAGGTCGACATGGAGGGGGATGACGATTCCCTCCTCGCCCTCCACGGAAAGCACTATTGCCGCCCCGGTGATAGCGGTTGTTAGGCCCAGATACTCCCTCGACGAAGTTGCCCAGCGGTCCTTGGAAACCGCGGTCAGGCCCTCCGCCATTAAACCACGCATACTCGCGGCCACCACCGGTGGACGATGAGCCGCGGTGTTGACCTTCGTCGTATGCATTGTAGCCATCGTCGCCTCATTGTCCTCGCGGAGAAAAGCGGTAACCATCACCGCCTCCATAGTAATCCCAACCAACAGCACCGCCACGGCCGCCTACATAGAAATCTCGACCGGCAGCACCGTCGCGGCCGCGACCTGCGGCATGGGCAGCTGGCCCGACTGCAGGCGCCCGAGAGTCCCGCCCTGCCTCCTGCGTTAGCTGACCCGCGTGCTCCCCATTGGCACGACCCAGTGGCGGAGCACCAGCGCCCCGCGCCGGCAGCGGCGGCGCCGCTTTGGGCTGCGGCGGTCCCGGCTTGGGAGGCGGCTGACCCCCACGACCCACCATGGACGATGAGATAACGCAGGCGCCCTGCTTGATCCTCGCGGCTCGACCAGAACCCAGCGAAGGAAAACCCGGGGTGGCTATACGAGAAACCCTAGGGGTGATCGAAAGAACATGCGGCGGCTCGCGATCCGAGGCAACAACATGCAACGCTGGAACGATCGACGTATCGGGTTCAGCAGCTTGGGTCTCCAACTGGGCCACATACCCAGTTTCATCAGAGCCCATGACCGACGAAACAACCGGCAGCCCATCCTGGCCCAAAAGCAAACTCAAACGCGCCCGTCTGGCCGCTCGAATCCCTTCGACCGCTCGAGCCATCGGCGGCGACGACTGCTGCACCGACGGCCGCCCCTTCCTCCCACTAGTAGAAAACTACTTTACGTGAGCCACATTAGTCCCGGTTTGTAAACGGACTGGTACTAATGTAACCATTAGTGTCGGTTCCAACGGCTAGGGGGGCGGGAATCATTAGTCCCAGTTCATGTTGAACCTCTAATACCGGTTCGTGACACGAACCGGGACTAAAGGGGTGGTGGTAGGCTGGTGTCAGGCTGGGGCCCCACTAGCACCTTTAGTCCCGGTTCGTGACACAAACTGGGACTAAAGGTTTGTGTCACGAACCGGGACTAAAAATGCTCCTATATAAACCCTTCGTCCAGCCCGCGAGCTCTCTGTTCTTCCCCTTTCCTCTCCTCTCTGTTTTCTTCCTCTCCTCTCGAGCTCATCCTCCATTTTTGCCAAAATTTGTCAAGATTTGAAGGCACCCCATCCATCCAAGTGTTCACAAAGGTTAGCAACTTTGTCCTTTCATCTCTCATTGCTAGATTAGCTCTTGCAATGCTCTATAAGTATAGTGATTTGTGGGTTTTAATTCGGGAGTATTTATATGTGGTAGTTTATTTGATTTATATGCAATTTGAGCTCAAATTAACTTCTTAGTTTGCATATGTAGGTGTGGTTTACTTAGTGCCTTCCCGTCCCCGTCATAACCGCCGCCGATCGCCCGCACCGTCCCGTCGCCGGCACCACCTTGGTGAGCCTCTTGTTCTTATCTTTTTTTATAAAAAGATAATCATGTTTGTGTGATTTAGATAGTTACTTGTATAATTTTCTTACCCGTACGTTGTTTGTTATACATAGTGGCATGGTTTTGATATCCGTCCCCGTCGGCCCTCGTCCGGTTTATGATTCGGATGTGGTATATATTCTCTTTTATAACTATTTGTTGCATTTCGTGTTTATGACAATTATGCCGACCAACGTGACAGATGTTTTTATCTAGGAGGTATGTGAACCGGAAATTCCAACCGCCCCTCTTGTCGAGAGGTTAAATTTAGTTGAACAAGAAAACGAGTATTTGAAAGAAAAATTGAAAAGAATTGAAGAAGAGAAGATGAAACTGGAGTTGTATGTTGCCGATGTCGTCGATGATCACAAGGTCAAGATGGATGCAATGCGCTTGAAGATTAGAAAGATTAGAAAATATGCCATTGATAGTGAGGCTTGGTATCATTATGTTGTTGGATCAATTGTTACCTTAGTTGCGATCTTGATCGCATTTGTTGTTGCATTTAAATGCTTTAGCTAGAGAGTTTGTATGTTGTTTTATGAGAATAAGTGTGTATGAACTTGTATTAATTTGGTCTTTTCGGTGTTGTGTAATGAAGATGAGCCGGCAATGAATGTACGATGACCGATGCTCTCCCCAGTTCATTAATGGCGTCCATACTTTTCTGCTTGCGGCTGAGGCAAACAAGCGGGCGGATGGTTTTATGTGTTGTCCATATGCTGACTGTAAGAATGATCGAAATTACTCTAACTCAAGAACCATTCACGTCCACCTGTTTGAGTCCGGTTTTATGTCCGGCTATAACTGTTGGACCAAGCACAGAGAAAGAGGGGTCCTAATGGAAGAGAATGAAGAAGAAGAGGATGACGACAGCTATCCTGGCCATGGGTTCCCTGAATACGATGGTACAACAATGGGGGAAGAAGCTGAGCCGGCAATGCGGGAAGAAGCTAAAGAAGAGGCATCAGATGAGCCCGCTGATGATCTTGGTCGGGCCATTGCTGATGCAAAGAGAAACTGCGCAAGTGAAAAGGAGAGGCTAAAGTTGCAGCGCATGTTAGAGGATCACAAGAAATTGTTGTACCCAAATTGCGAAGATAACAAGAAAAAGCTGGGCACCACACTGGAATTGCTGCAATGGAAGGCAGAGAATGGTGTATCTGACAAGGGATTTGAAAAGTTGCTGATAATGTTAAAGAAGATGCTTCCAAAGGACAACGAATTGCCCGACAGTACGTACGAAGCAAAGAAGGATGTCTGCCCTCTAGGATTAGAGGTGCAGAAGATACATGCATGCCCTAATGACTGCATCCTCTACCGCGGTGAGTACGAGGATTTGGATGCATGCCCGGTATGCGGTGCATTGCGCTATAAGATCAGCCGCGATGACCCTGATGATGTTGAGGGCGAGCGCCCCAGGAAGAAGATTCCTGCCAAGGTGATGTGGTATGCTCCTATAATACCATGGTTGAAACGTTTGTTCCAAAACAAAGAGCATGCCAAGTTGATGCGATGGCACAGAGAAGACCGTAAGAAAGACGGGAAGTTGAGAGTACCCGCTGACGGGTCGCAGTGGAGAAAAATCGAGAGAAAGTGGGGGGACTTTGCAGATGACGCAAGGAACGTATGGTTTGGTTTAAGTGCAGATGGCATTAATCCTTTTGGGGAGCAGAGCAGCAATCATAGCACCTGGCATGTGACTCTATGTATGTATAACCTTCCTCCTTGGTTGTGCATGAAGCGGAAGTTCATTATGATGCCAGTGCTCATCCAAGGCCCTAAGCAACCCGGCAACGACATTGATGTGTACCTAAGGCCATTAGTTGAAGAACTCTTACAGCTGTGGAATGAAAAATGTGTACGTGCGTGGGATGAGCACACACATGAGGAATTTGACCTACATGCATTGCTGTTTGTGACCATCAATGATTGGCCTGCTCTCAGTAACCTTTCAGGACAGACAAACAAGGGATACCGCGCATGCATGCACTGTTTAGATGATACCGACAGTATATATTTGGATAAATGTAAGAAGAATGTGTACCTGGGACATCGTCGATTTCTTCTAAGCAGGCATCCCGTAAGAAAGAAAGGCAAGCATTTCAAAGGTGAGGCAGATCACCAGAAGAAGCCTTGCCACCGTACTGGTGATGATGTACTTGATATGGTCAAGGATTTAAAAGTAATCTTTGGAAAGGGTCCTGGAGGACAATCTGTTCCGAATGACGTTGACGGACGCGCACCCATGTGGAAGAAGAAATCTATATTTTGGGACCTACCCTATTGGAAAGACCTAGAGGTCCGCTCTGCAATTGACGTGATGCACGTGACGAAGAATCTTTGCGTGAACCTGCTAGGCTTCTTGGGCGTGTATGGGAAGACAAAAGATACACTGGAGGCACGGGAGGACCAGCAACGTATGCACGGAAAAGACGGCATACATCAGGGTTGTGCCAGCTACGCTCTTACCAAAGAAGAGAAGGAAATCTTCTTTGAATGCCTGTTCAGTATGAAGGTCCCGTCTGGCTTCTCGTCGAATATAAAGGGAATAATAAATATGGCAGAGAAAAATTTTTAGAACCTAAAGTCTCATGACTGCCACGTGATTATGACGCAACTGCTTCCGGTTGCATTGAGGGGGCTTCTACTGGAAAACGTTCGATTAGCCATTGTGAAGCTATGTGCATTCCTCAATGCAATCTCTCAGAAGGTAATCGATCCAGAAATCATACCAAGGTTAGAGAATGATTTGGTGCAATGTCTTGTCAGTTTCGAGTTGGTGTTCCACCATCCTTCTTCAATATCATGACGCACGTCCTAGTTCACCTAGTCGAAGAGATTGCCATTCTAGGTCATGTAGTTCTACACAATATGTTTCCCTTTGAGAGGTTCATGGGAGTCTTAAAGAAATATGTTCATAACCGTGCTAGGCCAGAAGGAAACATCTCCAAGGGCCATGAAAATGAGGAGGTCATTGAGTTTTGTGTTGACTTTATTCCTGACCTTAAGCCGATTGGTGTTCCTGAATCGCGGCATGAGGGCAGACTGGGTGGAAAAGGCACGCTAGGACTGAAAGCAATAATATGTATGGACGGGCATTCTTGGGCGCAAGCACACTACACAGTTCTACAAAATTCCTCCTTGGTGGCTCTGTATATCGAGGAACACAAGAATATTCTATGCTCCAAACACCCGGAGCAGTCTGATGACTGGATTACACGTGAACAAACGGGGACTTTCGCCGGTTGGTTGCAGACACGTCTCATGCATGACGACGCTGTTGAAGATGATCTGTACTTGCTGTCCCGGTTACCATCTTAGAATATATTGACTTTCAAAGGGTATGAGATAAATGGGAATACATTTTACACGATCGCCCAAGATAAAAAGAGCACCAACCAAAACAGTGGTGTCCGCTTTGATGCAGCAAACACCAATAGGCCAAAGGACACATATTATGGTTACATAGAGGAGATATGGGAACTTGACTATGGACGTGGTTTGAAGGTCCCTTTGTTTCGGTGCAAATGGGTCAATCTGACAGGAGGCGGGGTAAAGGAAGACCCGCAGTACGGAATGATAACAGTGGATCTCAACAATCTTGCGTACGCAGACGAACCATTCGTCCTAGCCAATGATGTGGCGCAGGTTTTCTATGTGAAGTACATGTCTACCAAGCCGAGAAAAAGAAAAGATAAGGAAGCGAATACATCATACGATGAGCCAAAGCGCCACATAGTTCTTTCAGGGAAAAGAAACATCGTGGGAGTGGAGGACAAGACAGACATGTCAGAAGATTATGAAAAGTTTCATGAAATTGCTCCCTTCACAGTGAATATTGACCCGAGCATCCAGTTAAATGATGAAGATTGTCCATGGTTACGGCGCAAAGGGACACACACGAAGAAAAAGTTTTATACCCAAAGATCCCACTCTGGGATGTGACCGGGCTTCACTGTCATCACTTTTTTCTCTCATGAGTTTTCGGACTTATATATCTGAAAAGTCCCACTTCGGACAAACCGGAGGGAATCTTTGTAATAGTTAGGGTACTTATGTGTTTTGTGCGTTCAGTATGAACCATTCTGCATCTCTCGAGCCTTGACTATTGACGTGACAACTCCTCCCGTGTGATTAATTTCTCTCTGGGTTGGGAGCCACCCTCGAGGTGAACCGGCGCTCCCTCGAGTCTGCTGGACTTCTCACGGCGACCCCCACCAGTGCACGTGTCACTCTTTTGCTCTGCTCCATCTCACCTACACTGGTCTATAAGACTAGCCATTTTTTTAAACTTATTTCGACTCTAGACTTTTTATGCGTTCAGTATGCACCATTCAAAGCCATGTCATCAATTTTCAACCCTTTCTGACTTCATTTGCTTTTTTTCATGCATTTACTGATTTTTTTGAGCTAAATGACCCTGAAATTGAAAAGCACTACAAAATGAACTCTGAAAAGGTTGAAAGTTGGCATGGTATCATCATTTCCCCCACATAGCATGTGCTAAAAAGTTGAGAGGGTTACGGAAAAAATTGGACGCACTTCGTGTACAAAATGGACAATCTCTTTCGAAGTATCAGGGTTTCGGACGAAAACTCATCTGTTACAAAGGCATTTCATTTTTTTCAACTTATTTCAACTCCAAACTTTTTGTGCGTTCAGTATGCACCATTCAAAGCCACATCATCAATTTTCAACCTTTTCTGACTTCATTTGCTATTTTTCATGCATTTACTGATTTTTGAGCTAAACAACCCTGAAATTGAAAAGCACTACAAAATGAACTCTGAAAAGGTTGAAAGTTGGCATGGTATCATCATTTCACCCACGTAGCATGTGCTAAAAAGTTGAGAGGGTTACGGAAAAAATTGGATGCACTTTGTGTTCAAAATGGACAATCTCTTTCGAAGTATCAGGGTTTCGAACGAAAACTCATCTGTTACAAAGGCATTTCATTTTTTTAAACTTATTTCAACTCTAGACTTTTTGTGCGTTCAGTATGCACAATTCAAAGCCACGTCATCAATTTTTAACCCTTTCCGACTTCATTTGCTATTTTTCATGCATTTACTGATTTTTTTGAGTTAAACAACCCTGAAATTGAAAAGCACTACAAATAAATTCTGAAAAGGTTGAAAGTTGGCATGGTATCATCATTTTACCCACATAGCATGTGCTAAAAAGTTGAGAGGGTTACGGCAAAAACTGGATGCACTTCGTGTACAAAATGGACAATCTCTTTCGAAATATTAGGGTTTCGGACGAAAACTCATCTGTTACAAAGGCATTTCATTTTTCACTAAAGGTGCCTCCTATATATACAACACTTATGAAATTTTCATTCCCCATTCTTCATCGACGCCGAACAGGCGCCGCCAGGCTGCCGCCGTCGCCCACGCCTCCGCCCGCGCCGATTGACGCCACCAGGCTGCCCCCGAGCCCGTCCTCGTCGTCGCTGACGCCGCCGCGCCTCTCCTCTCCGATCCGACGCCGCCCCCCTCGATCTCCTCCTCGACCTCGCGCGCCGTCGCCGTCACAGTCAACTCGCCTCGCCTCGCCGTCGCCCCGCTGTGAGCCCCTCCCCCCTCTCCTCTCCCTGCCGTGCCATGGCCGCCCCTCCCCGATCGAGCCCACACACATGACACACACACACACACATGATGCAAATGTATGTTTTAGATGATTATTTTTTCACAATATGTATGTATGTTTTAGTTTTTTTACTAGTTTTTTTATACAATGTAATGTATATATATATGTATTGTAGATGACCATAGGAAAAAGTTGCATACATACATATGATAGATGTTTTTAGATGTTTTAGATGATTATTTTTTCACTATATATTATTTTTTCATAAGTTTTTTTCACTAGTTTTAGTTTTTTTATACTTATAGAAAAAAGTTGCATAGAAAAAAGTTGACCATGTATTAATAATATTTTATTGTTAATATATATCTTAATGTTGTATTTGCAAAATCAAGTGAAAAAGAATTACAAAAATCATAATCAAGCATTTAAAAAATGTTAAATTTGCATAGAATTTGTTCTCGACGTCAACGATGCCCGGCCCGCATCCTCGTCGTCGACTCGTTCGCGACGATGTCCTGCTTCAGAGGCGCCATGTCCGGGACTGGGCTCCGCCGGGCTGGCACTGGGAGGTGCTACCTTCAGGGGCGCGCATCTTGGTGAGGAACCTGGGTCCCGTCGTTGACCCGGAGCTTCTTTGGTGGCGGGCGCGTGGGCCACATTCGGTGCGGAGGCTGGCGTCCCCCGCGGAGGTGGTATGTCACCGTGTCAGGGAGGAGGACGAGCACGTCCGTCGCTACATGGTTGCGTTGGACGTCATGTTCTCCAATACCTGACAGGTTCTTCAGGGATCTCACCCGAGTTATGATCCTGTGATAGTTCCTACTCTTTGGGAGTCCACCGCCCGCGCCTCAGGAACCGCGAGTGAACTAGATTCTTCGATAATATTCGATCTGTATTAGCTAGTGATGTTATATGATAATATTCGAGATGTATTAGTGATAATACTCGAGATGTATTCGAGATTATATTATTCGATAATATTCGAGACGATGTATTCGAGATTATATTATTCGATAATATTCGAGACGATGTATTCGAGATTATATTATTCGATAATATTCGAGACGATGTATTCGAGATTATATTCGATGATGCATATTATCTGGATTATTCGAGATGTATATATATTATCTACTATGATTCAGTTTTTCCTTATTGATTGCATGCATGCATTCTAATTTGAATACTAAATTGTTTTATCTTTATTCTGGATTAGTTAAATAAAAGCTATGGACAATACCGGCAGAGAAGGAGAAGACACTATATTCGACATCATACGCTCCCCAAGCCCAGATGAGAATGAAGAAGATGACAACTCGCAATATCTGAACAATACCGGTGAGGGTATGATATTTGATGAAGATGAACGAATAGATGAAGTCCAGAACAATGACGACGAACGAAATGTTGTTCTTCAAATAACAAAGACCGACGAGGTATATTTATATAACGCATCTGGTGATCATCACATGTTTTAATTGATTTGTATATATATTAACGAATCGAGATCTTTCTTGTTTTAGCCCTCCGGATCGAGCAAATCTTCTACAAGCAGCAGGATAGTTCGAGGCCCGGCCAAAAAGTTGCAGGCTGACGTAAAGTACAACATCGATGCCATCAAACCTAATGGCGAACCACTTGAACCTAAGAAGAATGCGAAGAAGTTCATTTGTCAATGCGGAGTTATTGTCAGGGACTAAATCCCGATCTCCGTTCAAGAATGGAAAAAGCCAGCAAAGGGAGATCCAGATGTTACTTTTGTCGACCAAAGAGCAAAAGATCTGCTTTGGGAATCGCTCATGTCACATTTCACCCTACCAGATCATTTGACAGATGCAGATCTGGAGAAAGTCAAGAACAGTGCTCTTAAGAAGATGACGATAGCATTCAACAACCACAAGAAAAATATATGGGCCGCGTACGTCAAAGCAGGAAAGCAGACTCCAGAATTCAAGGGAACACTGGAGAAGGCAAGAGATCACTGGGACGCTTTCGTGAAGTTCAAGGAATCCAAAGTAGCTCAGGAACGGTCGAGAATAAACAAGATTAATGCTGGGAAAAAGCAGTGGCACCATAATCTGGGGCCAGGTGGCTACGAGGTGGTCCGGCCTAAGTGGGATATCGCTGAGCAAGAGATGATTGCTGCAGGGGTCACTCCAGTTACATTGAGCTGGCCCCCCAGGTGCAGGACTTGGTTTTATGCGCATGGTGGGAAGTTGGACCCAAAGACAGGGCTGGTTTTGGAGCGGGCATGTCTTAAAGGAGCCACCGACAGTTTACTTGTTGCAATAGAAGAGGCTCGAACGGGGGTGTTCACGCCCAACAGAGAGAACGACGAGCTTACGCGCGCCCTGAAGAATCCTGAACACCCGGGAAGAACACGAGGCAAAGGCGTTGTTCCGTGGTTTGAGGGGTTTGTGGATTGGAACGACACTTACAGAAGCCGTGCGAGAAAGAGGCAGCAGGAGGAGGAGAAGAGGAAGCTGGAGGAGGAGCAGAGGAAGCAGGAAGCAGACCGCCTTCGCATCGTAGAACCAAAGCACGTGGAGTTGGAATGCGCTTTCATCCGGCAGCAGGAGCAGATCGACTCACTTAGCCAGGAAAGGGCGTCTCAGCGGCAGCAGCAAGCAGATCTAGCATTGGATAGCACCATCCCATCCATGCCGAGAAGCAGCGTGGGTTCCGCCCCGGGCGATGATGCACTGCTGGATAGATACCCTGTGGATGATATCATAGCTACGACAACTTGTGAGCTACACATGAAAGTGAAGAACATATCTATGAAGGTGGCGGATGGCTATGCTTTAACAAATCCCCCTGAAGCAACCTTCCATTGCAATCCGATTCCAGCTGGCTATGCTCGTGTCGGGGTTGATGAAGTGATGACAGGATATTTGGGGCTAGAGTTTGACATTTCTGGAGGTGAAGGAGCGCACACTGGGAGAGGCCATCCATCGTATCATTCTATGGAGAAAGGATTGCATCGTCTTTCCAAGGCCACCGACTCCTACTGCAACAAGTCTGCCACCGCGTCAGCCGACTCCTCCTTCTCCAAGTCCGGCGCCGCATCAGTCGACTCCTGCTCCTCCAAGTCCGGCGCCGCGTCAGCCGACTCCTCCTCCTCCAAGTCCGGCACCGCGTCAGCCGACTCCTCCTCCTCCAAGTCCGGCACCGCGTCAGCCGTCTTCGCCGCCTCAGCGGGCTCCGCCGCCTCAGCAACAGCGGAAGAGAGGCGCCGCAGCTACGGCGGCTAGCGGTACGACAGGCAAGAAATTCAAATATGGTCCAAGCCTCAAGCCTCTTCCGAAGTTGCCTTACCACCTCACTGATGAGGAAACCGACGCCGAAGTGGCTGCCCAATTGCAGGCCCATTTTGCACCACCCCCCCCCCCCACCGCCAAAGGAGAAAGTACCTGAGAAAAGTCATACAACACTTTATTGATAATGCTCAACCGGTTGTGAAGCATAAGGACTCAGACTATGAGCGCACTATCAAGAAGTTATATTATGCACAAAAAGAGAAGGAGTCGAGCTCGAGCTCGAGCCAAGCAGGTAAAAAATGCGGGAAAACTGTTCCCCAGCTGGGAGAACAGGCAGTGCAATCGATCCCCCCGCTCATTGTACAAACACATGTGAGTACCGCCGATCAGCTGGTAATAACCGACGATCATAGAAGGCAGGCTAAAGAGGCTGGTATCACTGTTGAACAACTCCTAGGCATCGAGGAACTCTGCGGGTTTACAGAGGAGGAACTACAATGGAAATATGTCCGCGGCCAATCTCTGGTCAAGCCTGAGAAGATCCCGCTTCTATCAACGAGAATGTATGAATTGCATAAATGGTACCTGAGCGAAGTAAAGACCAATCGAGAGTCCCTCATGGTGAAAGTCAAGGCAGAGCATTACTTCCATGCAAAAGATTTGTGGGTTGAGTTTGAAGAAATGTTTCAGTTATTCAATCAAGACGCACTCGACAAACCTATCGTCAGTTACTATTGTCTGTAAGTGATTTCTTTCTGTAATTTAAGTCTCTTGCTAGCTGTAGTGCTCGTTCATTACCTGTAATTATCCTCACTATATTCTTTTCTGTGGTATTATGCAGAATGAAGATGTATGAAATGAAAAGAGCTGGACGCTATGGCATTGGGTTCATTGACCCAAATACCATTAATCAAGAGACATGGTCACGTGAATGGGATCGAAAAGACACAGAGAGAAGCTTGTTAGAGTTTTTGAAGCGACTAAATACCCAACCAGAAATACTACTTCCTTACAACTTCGGGTGAGTGACACTGTCTTGTACTACAAATTCTGTTTTTACTTACTAGATGTCAATAAGTGTAGTTGATGAGTTATGCACATGCCCGCTTAATTATACAAACGTGTGCGCATGCAGTTTTCACTGGATCTTGTTAATCATTGAAGTTGACGAGGGAAAAGTTCAAGTACTGGACTCACTATATAAAGATACTAATGAATACTCAATCGTGAAGGGGATGGTCGACAGGTAATTTCAATCATTATCGCACTATATCGGCCTCTTTAGTTCATTTCCTGATATCAACTAATTAATAACTCCTCTATTCATTTTCTTTGCCGGCGGGCATGGCTTGGGAAAAGTTCATCAAACAGGTTCAAGGCCAATGGAAACAAAAGCTGAAATGGGTGCGACCCAAGGTAATTAATTAAGTAGTATTAGCTAGCTACCATCTCTTTAATTCCAATTTCAATACCATTATCATGCTTGATTAATTATTATCTGATTGAATTCTATTCTCGTAAAGACCTTGAGGCAGGCGGCCGGGAATAATTTATGTGCATACTACATTTGCGAGAACATTCGCTTTATGACCGAAAGGAGCAAAGATGCAAGACATATTTGGGTACGTAAACACAATTCACAATTCTTTTTATCATGATCTAATATATATACACACAACTAATATATTCATATTGATCTCTTTTTTTAATAAAGATGGTGGAGATGCAGGATAAGCTCCTACCAGAGGACCGCATACGAGCACTTCAAGAGGAGATTGAGGGATTTTTGCTTGACCAGGTCATACATCCCAAAGGAGAATACCATTACAAGTTGTAATGCCTCCATGTAATGATCTGCAAATTGTAGGAAAAATTGTATATACCAAATTGTATATATATGTGTGTGTATGTCAATGGTCATACGAGAAATTCGATGATATATATATGATCGGTTCTACGAGAAATTCTATTTATATATATGCATAACATGTACAGTATGTCGTAGCGTAAAATATGTTTGAAATGAAAAAGAATTAAATGAAAAACATAAAATTAAAAGAAAAAATAAACAATAAACAATAAACCCCTAAACCTTTTAGTCCCGGTTGGTGTAACCAACCGGGACTAAAGGCCCCCAGCCCCCCGACGCGGGCTCGTGCCACGTGATGGGCCTTTGGTCCCGGTTCGTGACGAACCAACACCCTTTAGTGCCGGTTGCAGAACCGGCACTAAAGGTCCTTACAAACCGGGACTAAAGCCTGATTCTGCACTAGTGTCCCCTTCTTCCTCTTAGTGACCAGAGTCCAAGAATCCGGTAAAAAATCCGACAAGGTCAGCGGCAATCGGCTTACCTTCGGGATCGGTCCGATCCATGGCTTCACACGCGGCGACGGCAACCTTCTGTAGTCCATCTTCTTCTGGACCGCGCTCTTCCGAAGATGAATGGGGTGCTCGGAAGACACCACCCCCGTCGGCTTCGCCGTCTCCATAGACGCCACCGCCTTGCCTTCCTCGTCCGAGAGACCTACCTCATCGTCCTCCTCGTCCTCATCAACATCTGCCAGTACCCAAAACCTGCCTCCAATCCGTGGATCCGGCTTCTCATCGGAATCCGACGACAAGTCGACGAGATCAAGTGAGTCCACCGCATCGCAAACGATCTGCACACAGTGAACCACAATAACATCATATATGTCAATATGTAGACGTAAGCCTACTGAGATTTGAACGTCGTTCACCAGGTATTCGCGGGCTAGGATCTCGTTCTCCAGATCCCGCATTGTCATCCAGCGCGACTTAGGATGATGGTGAAGATTTCCTTCGGTCCAGCCCCCTGATCCACGAACGTCGGTGAAATGAACCCTCCAAAGCTCCAGATCTGCCCCCTTCGAACCCGCGCCCGCTCGTGTGGATCCGCCTAGTTCCACCTCCGCTGACCTCGCCGGACACGCCTTAGGTCCCGGCGGCGGCATTGAGGTGGGCGGCAGCCAAGGTGGTGGCGGTTCAGACGCAACCCCCTCTGGCGCCATCGGCGGCGTCCCCCCCTCGGGTGCTAGCCCGATCTAGCTAGCAGGGGCCATAAAAACTCCATTGGTGACGGGGGCGCCATGTTCATTGGCTCTTCTTAAAATTGGGGGAGAATTTCACTTCCCCGGCCTCTGCACCAACTAGGGATGCATACGGCCATTTTAGTATGAGTACCAAGATAAACATGGTCCTCAGAATGTTTTAAATGAGTATCAAGATATTTTTTGATGAGTGGTTCCACCACACACCAAACTTGATCCTCAAAAAAAACATCGATGGAAGAAAGATTCCTTCAAAATCAAATGGGAGAAAATAATAATTAATTTTCAATTTCAAAGATATAATCTCTGAAATTATCACCTTAGGTGGCTTACAAGATGATGTGGTATAGATTAATGTGGGTTTGAGCCAAATAGATATTGATTAGGACTTGAACCTTATTTGACCTGTCGCCGCCTTCTTCCAAGCCCCGCAATTTTACTACTTGTACGCATTAGGACATACCCTCTAGTAGCTCAGTCGTGTTCTTCTCCCTTGTGTCGACTGATGGTGCCTTGTGCACACCGATTTGTTGATGTTGGAGGTCAAGTGGTCTTTGGAGTTAAGGAAACCAACATGGGACATCGTGAAACAAACAAGAGATAACTCATGGTGGTGAGGAGAGACAGTAGGAGCCATTGCTATGCTTGAACTCGTACTCCTTGAGATAGAGGTCTCCACACAAAGTGGAAAACGGGAGGCCACATTCAACATCTCCTCCAATGCCATGCCCAATGATGACATTCCCTCCTGCGGCCCTGTTGCAGGCCTAATATGTCAAATCTCAAGTCACCAGAGAGTTTGTATGTGTCTAGTCTTAGAGTTGGTCAAAAGGGGAGCCAATAAACACCAAAACATCCTAAACGGTTGATACGTCAACTCGAAAACCATCTAAGGGGGTGATTAAAATTTGTATGTTTTCGGATGTAAATCAAACCTAATTCACTTTAGTGGGTTATTCTTCACTCGGATACATTTTAGGTACACTTAATAAAATTTCGCAAAAAAGGGGATAGGATAGTGAAAGCAGTGGGGGTGCTCTCGAGGCCGCATCGCCATTGCTACTTGGTTTGTTGTGTGAATAATTAATTATACTCATGAGGTCCCACTTAATCCTACTTGGCAAGTCAGTCAAAGCTCAAGCTAGTTGTCATGATCAACATGTCAAACACGAAGAAAAGCTAAGAATGCCAAGTCAAAGAGGCCGCTAAAGACAAAAGGAGCCCAATGAAAGAAAGAAGCCCATGAAGGGAAGCCCACATGGTGAAAGGTTGAGAAGAAACTGTCCACCATAGGCTATGAATTTCATATCCTTCACAGTACACCGTCGACCAATGCACCAAAGATTACCTCCATTACCCTGCACACCTATCAATACGGGACAACATCACGCTCCGTCGAGACGACTGGACCTATTCAAAAAACATCGTTGTGTCAACTTGGTTGATGTAATACGATGACCTTCACTATGAAGTCGTCGCGCGCACAAGCACACACGGTAATCTATTTTTCGACCTCGTTAATAATGGCCACCTATCACACGTTGGTTTGACTACAGCAACATGGATTGTCTACCACTAGACCCCATTAGCACGTAACTTTTACTTTTCTATAAATCTTAAACTGATTTTTCTAGAATATTAAATATCGTCAGTATATTAAAGAGTGTGTTCATACATACCAAAACATTTGCACACGTAATTTTTTTCAAATATTCAAGTTTTTTTAAACATGATTTTTTGGGAAGACGCATAAAGGGAGAAAAATGATAATTAAAAAGGAAAGGGTAAAAAAGAAAAGAAAATTGAAGGTAAAAAAAGAAAACAAAAGGATCATGATGTACATCGACCGTTAGGTTTTTAGAGATTGTACCAAACACTTCCCACCACCTCTCATACACCCTTCATGAGCTAGATCATTTTAGTGCGTGCATGCATATAAGATGAAATTGACAACGTCAGCAGCGATTCTACCCCAAAACAAAATTCAAAATGCTTCGTAGCTTAAAACGTCGGTCCAATTGGCCATCCTATTTTGCCGTTAAATGTCTCGCGGTGAGATCGTCAAAAATAGATCCCATATTGATATATTTCGATGACTTTATTTCCCGAGTTAAAAATTGCCAATCTATAGTATGTGAGTTACCGAGTTGCTTATACAGTAGTTATCCAACATGAAAAACTAGAACTGTTTTGCAATGTTTCAACAGTTTTTCTAGCTCAAAAGTTATCACCTAATACTATAAGAGTTACCATACTTTCTATAAGCCATTATCAGCATCAAACTTTTCTCCGTTGGGTGTGTTGGACAACTATTTTAAGATTGAAAGTTACCAAATGATTAACTTTTGATTTATCAAACAGTTCGAGAATAGTTGTCAACTTCGAAACTAAAGATTTCTAATTGATGTGTTTGTCGGGAGTTACCGGAGTACTCACCTAAATTTGTCGGATTCCCAAGCTATATCTTACGAAACCAATCAATCATGTTACTTCTTTATTTATATGGTGTATGATTGTGGCCAAGACAATTGTGTAACTACATTTTAGTTGTTGTGATAGTTGTAACATGGGTAGCTAGATAAACTACATAATTACATGTTGATAACTATTTACTTGGATGTTGGGTAATGATGACTCACAAGTATAGAAGATCAATCGTAGTCCTTTGGATAACTAAGAGTGTCGAACCCAACGAGGAGCAGAAGGAATTGACAAGTAGTTTTCAGCAAGGTTTCACTGCAATGCTGTAAGATAGTTTGATAGCAAGATATTTCGTAACCAAGTAATAAGTAACAAAAGTAAATATGTGCAGTAAGTGGCCCAATCCTTAATTGTGCTAAGGACATGCCAGCAGTGTTTCTTATAGTGACTAAAATGCTCTTGAGAACAAACGAGAATCTCGCCAAGTTATTTTCACCACGATTCATTGAGTTAACGTTCATTGACTTGATAAGTGTTATGTGGGTGGACCGAATCTAAGGTACTGTCCTATCATGAACAAATACCTACTTATGATTATACTCCCCATGCAAGCATCTGCAACTACAAGAAAAGTAATTAAGATAAATATAACCATAACTTTAAACGGTTGGATCCAAACATCCCCTTATCGAACAACTCATAAGCTAGGGTTTGAGTTTCTATCACTCCCGCAACCCATCATCTGCAACCCATCATCTACAGACTAATTCCACAATGCCTCCCCCTAGGCCCAAAGATGGCGAAGTGCCATGTAGTCGACGTCCACATAACGCCAGTAGTAGAAGAAGAAAAACACAACATAATATCAAAACATTGAACGAGAATCAACTTCACATGATTAGTAGCAACAAGGCTTCTCCCATGTCCTCAAGTACAAATGGAACTACTCACAACTCATCATATGGATCATCATCAGTAGGTATAAATATATGATTAACAATCTGAACATAAAAATCTTCCACCAATAAAACCACTAAGCATCAACTACAAGGTGTAATCAACACCTACAAGCACTCCCATGTACCAATCTGAGGTTTGATTCAAAGATTGAACACAAAGAAAGAACTAGGGTTCGGAGATGAGATGGTGCTGGTGAAGAGTTGATGAAGATGATGGTCCCCATGATGAACGGGGTGTTGGTGGTGAAAAGGCTTCGATTCTCCCCTCCCGGAGGGAAGTTTTCTCGACATAATCGCTCCACGGGAGAGCAAAAGTGCTCCACCCAAGTTTCGCCTCGCAGACGGCGGTGGAAAGTCCCGAGGATTTTCTATGATTTTCTAGGGCAAATGTTATTTTATAGCAAAAAGACGCCGAGAGAGGGGCCATGGGGGCCCCACACGGCCACCTGGCACGCCCTAGGGGGTGGGCGCGCCACCAGGGCGTGTGAGCCCCTGGTGGGTCCCCTCTGGCCCATTCTTGCTCCATAATTCTTCATATATTCTGAAATAATTTGCTGCATTTTGAGCTTCGGGGAATTGCTTTTTATTCTATTGCATTTTAGGTCCAGCATTCCAGCTGTCCGGCAATCCCCCTATCTTTGCATTCCTTGCATTTAAGAGAGAAGGCATTAAAATTGCATCATATTGTGAAAAATATCATTGAAATAGGATAAATTATATAGTAGAAAATAATGATGCAAAATGGACGTATCAGGTAACTATACTAAGTAGTTATCAAGCTAATAATGTGTGAGTTACTTGACGTTGGGTAACTATATAATTATCGTGTTGGTAACCGTAGCATATGCAGCCGGGTAAGCACATAGCATATGCAACTAGATAACTACATAATTATAGTGTTAGTAACCGTAGGATATGCAATTAGGTAAATACATATTTATTCTCTCAATAATTACTAACTAGTACTCCCTTTGTCCCCAAATAGATGACGTATAAATTTAGTCAAAAAGTCAATTATCTCTTTGACCAAATATATAGAAGAGAATATCAACAATTATAATATTGAATAAATAGATTATGAAAATATATCCAATGATGGATATAATGATATAGATGTGCTGTTGTTTTTCTTCATATTTTTATAAATATACTCGGTCAAACTTAGAAAGCATTGACTTTTTGACTGAATTTATACCCTATCTATTGAGGGACGGAGATAGTAGGATACAATCCCTCACACATATTGCACACTATAATTGGTTTACTGATTCTCACGGGATGGCATGAACGCCACATGCGTGATCTTTATACATCTGCATATATGTATACTATCTCTGTTTAAATGGATGTCCAACAATAGGATTGGTGTTTAGCCATCTTACCCTATTTTCGTCGGTTGGGGCAATTTTTACATTTTTATGCGGATTTGTCTGAGACCTTGGTCTGAACTTGTACTTTGTGGCTACTTCGATTAATAAAATGATTGTGTGTGCATCACGTGATGCAGAGGCCGGGGTAATCCTCCTTTTCGAAAAAATATATACTCTCTCTGTTTCTGTTCAACTGACAATATCTTCATCGCTTCAGTTCGCAATTACCTAATCTCTGTACTCATCCACCCACCTTTGTGTGTCCATGCATTTCTTTTCCTTAACTTAAACCCACGTTGATGATTAGTAATATTGTTTTTTATGCAAGATCTTCTTTGCTCTGGTTATCCGATTTCCATTATGTAGCTTTTGACAGGTGACCAACTCCAACACATTTAGCTTCCTGCGCTCAAGGTTGTTTACTGCCTCATGGTTCATGGCGTGTCGCCGACTCTCTATGATAGATAGTAGGTCTTTGAGCACGATTTGTTTGAAACACTTGTAAGCACATGTTAACTTCTTTGTTTACTTCGGTGGAGTGGTTACTTTGTCAGCTGCCTGTCCACTGATTCTTAAGATGGGCGTATGGACCCTCTGCCAATTGTTTCTTTAGATGGCCTGGCAATCATTGCAATTGCGAAGAGGATGGGTAAAGAAGTAAAGATGCCAAGTATATGTGCTATATATATCATGTCTATGGAGCTCTATTTACACTTGTTAACACCAGACAGAGGCCATGGCGCATCACTTAGTTGTAGTACACCACCTCATGCATGAGACGCCTCTACAAGAAGTGCTACTTCTAGGACGCGGAGTATGTGAACACGAGCTCACAGGAGCTCGGAATCACGTACGTCCAGAAGTGCTATGAGATTCGGTGCATTAAATGACCGAGCCAGTGGGCGGGTGCAGGGCGAACACGGGAAATCTCGATATACTGAACCATACCCACCTGACAGATGGAGCTCTCCCCTTTTTCCGCCCGACTCTTTGAGCACAGGTTGAGGTTCGTCCTCAATGGGAAAATGGGGGGCAAGGTTGAACGCCGTCGACGGACCGTGTCTGAGCCGTGGCTCGGCGTTGTCGCCGGCGTCCTGATCCGTGGATCAGGTACGGTGCTCCCCCGCTAGCGCCGGCAGTGCACGCACTTAATGCAGTAGTTGGGACGCTAGCTGGATAAGGAAGTGAAGTTGGATTTGACTCTGATCCAGGTGGGAGCAGAGGTGGAGATATTGACTCCGGAGACGGCGAGTGGGCGGTCCGGCGACCTCGCAGGGGCTCCGACGACCATGGAATTCTTGCTGCAGCCAATAAACAGGTACGGATCTGCTCCATTACCTATTCTTTTCCATGGTTTTCGCTGGTATTTTGGGGGCTGAAAAATTTGTGTGGAATGAGTAGAACGCTGCTGGAGGAGGTGAATGAAAATAATGGGTCAATGGAACCCGTGCGGTTCCCAGTCGCCACGCCGGCGGAGGTTCATCCTGCAGCCCCGGCCGCTTCAAGTGCGGACGGCCAGATCTATCGGTCGGACGCGGCAGACGCGGACAAAGCTCAGGTGTCCGAGCAGTCGATAGAGCAGATGGACCCAAAAACACCAGGATGGACGCAAAGGTACTGAACCCTGGCCTATGAATTGCGTGAGGATTTGGTAGTGCCATTTTCAATTGTTCCAGTGAGGCCTGCAAGTAGATACTGATAAATAGATGATTGCAAAATATAAATAACCTTGATTTAAGTATCAATCTGGTTGGGGACTGAAAATTCATAGCAACTGACTGTAACTGAAACCATAGCTCGTTGTTTTTGTGCTGTGACTGGGCAGGGTGCGTGTAGGTGCTGCTGCGCTGGGTAGGCCTCCTTGCGCAGACAGGGTCACGGCGTTGGAGAAGACTGTGAGGGAGTTTGCAGAGCATCCAGGTGACATAGTTATGGTGCCAAAGATTGGAACAAGCTTCGACACCCTCGGAGAAGCTTATGACTTTTACAATTTGTACTCATGGGAGAAGGGATTTGGTATTCGACATGGAAAAAGCAGGCTAAATGTTAATAGGACAAAGCGTATGCAAGAGATTGTGTGTGGATGCGCGGTATGACTAATGTTACTACGTAATTATGTTACGGGTAATTCATTGAGAAATTATTTGAAGTGCCTGTGCCGGAATCTGACTTATTTGTTTGTGTCGTCAGGGGAAGCCAATAGTTGAAAATACTCGTTCGTGCCGGTGTGAATGCCCAGCCCTCATCAGACTACTGAGAACAAAGGACAATGGATGGTACATAGCACAGCATCGAGATGGGCACAATCATGCATTGTCACAAACGTATGGCCAGACAATACACTGGCCATCACACAAGCATATTGATGTTTACAGCAAGGACCTAGTGAAGCAGTTGCGGCAAAACAATGTCAATTTGGCTAAAGTGTACAGCATTATCGGCAGCTTTTTTGGCAAGATGGAGAATGTACCATTCACTAAGAGAGCATTGCGAAATTTGTGTGGCAAGATAAGCCGGGAGCAGTCGGAAGATGATGTGAGGAAAACAATGGAAGTGTTCCATGAGCTGTGCTCAAAGGATCCTCAGTTCACGTATCGAGTTCAGGCGGACAAAGAGGGCAGAATCAGCAACTTGATGTGGGCTACCGGTAATAGCAGGCTCCAGTACAACTTCTGTGGGGATGTCATTACATTTGACACAACGTATCGGACTAACCTGTATGACATGCCATTTGGGTTATTTGTTGGGGTGAACAACCATTTCCAGAGTATCATACTAGCTGGTGTGCTCGTTCGGCATGAGACAGTGGAAACATTTGAGTGGGTCTTCTCAGAGTTCGTGAGGATAATGGGGGGAAGGGCGCCACAAACAATCCTTACTGGTAAGATGCGATGAATTTGTATAAGTTTGATGGAGAATTAATTTGTTGAACGGTAACTACGAATAAAATTAATGACCATGGTATGAATGAATTGCAGATCAAAACAGGGCAATGGAGGTTGCCATAAGGAATGTGATGCCAAACACGGCTCACAGGTGGTGCAAGTGACATGTGCTAAAGAAGGCAAAAGAATCACTTGGCCCGTTGTATTCAAAAAAGAGTGATTTCCGTCCGGAGTTTCACAAGGTTGTCAACCACATGTTAACCATAGATGAGTTTGAAGATGGCTGGAACTACCTAATAGAGAAATACAACTTGAAAAGTCATGACTACATGACTAATCTGTATGAAATACGGCACAAATGGGCAAAGCCATATTTTAAGGGAGTATTCTGTGCAAAGATGACGAGTACACAACGGAGTGTAAGCGCAAATCACATGTTAAAGAACTATGTGCCCCCTGGTTGCCCAATGCATATTTTTGTGACGAAGTACATGAGTTTAATATTCGACCGGGAGTCTGAAGAAAATTATGAGGAGAAGCGGACAGCAATTGTAAGTGCCGAAGCAAATACTTAATTCCCAGATTAATGTTGCCAATGTTGAACTGATGAGAATAGAGATTACTTACAGATGCTTTGTTTTGCAGGGGAGGCCACTTATGCGAGCAAATATGGCAACTGAGAGACACGCTGGACAGATATACACTAGAGCTATGTTTGAGCAGTTCGGCCATATACTATATGAGTGTGGTGCATATCAGGTAGAAGAGATTGAAAAGGGTAAAGAGTATGTCGCAATACATACAGATGCTGCGCGGAGGGAGAAGTGGTGCAGAACCTCATACAAGGTGACGGTGATTGAAGGAGGAGAGGAATTTGACTGCGAGTGCGGGCAGTTTGCCCACATGGGGTTGCTGTGCAGCCATATCCTGAAGGTGATGCACACAGCATGAGTACAGATTGGTTTCCTCTCTTTTGTACGCAAGAACTGTTAATATAATTGGCACAGGTCAGACTGATATTCTGATGTGAAATGCAGGTGCTGGACTTCATTCGTGTGACAGAAATCCCAAAGAAGCACATTGTGAAAAGGTGGACAAGAGATGCAAGAGATGTACTTCCAGCCCACCTGATGCAGTACCAGAGAGACAATGCTCAGGAAAACCCATTTAGTTTCAGGCATTTCAATATGTATATGCAAGCCATGGAGCTTGTCCGAATGGGAGACTCAAGCGTGGCGGCTTACGAGCACTTGATCTCGCTATTCAACCATTGTGCAGCAGAGATGAAGCCATTCACAGAGGTCCGAGATGGACTAGGTTTGGAGGACAGGTTAGCAGGTAGTACTAGGGTTCCGAACAGGATGCAATCAGGAGGCGATGTATGCGATGCAGTCGAAGCTACACAAGCCAACAACGCCAACGATGACAGCAACTCAGATAATGAGTCTGCAAATAAGCTGGAGAACTTACTGGCTCCAGCCAAGCGGAAGCAAGTTGGCAGGCCGACAACAAGTAGGGAGAAGGCGCCATATGAAGGTTTAAGTAAGAGATCAAGGTTTTGCGGCATATGCAGGCAGCAAGGACACAAACGGACAACCTGCCCCGAACGAGGGGATGTACCAAAGCAGGCACGTAAGCCGGCGAGATGCAAGAATCGTGGAGTTGAAGGACACCGCAGGAACAACTGCCAGAAGGCCGCGCAATTCAGGCTGGGATAATGTTCGAAGACATATATGCTGGGGAAATCAATAAGAATTTTTTTGCTTTCACCCCTACTGCAGTGTTTTTGATCTGTATGGACTAGAATTAAACACGTTGATCCTCTATGTGTAACTGATATCTGTTCCTCTGCCAGTAATGCATTCTGTGAATTTTCTGAATATGTACTGATCATGTTCACAATGCCTCTGATTTTGTTGACTGTAAGAGGCTAGTTGGTGCTGAATCAAATTTGGTGTTGTGTGAATCTGAATTTGTGCGGAATGAAGTTGTTGGCTATCTGCTGTTTATGGCTGAATACTAGATTATGCTGCTGGAATGCACAACTGTGACCAATGCACGTGTAACCCAACCAACCTGTTTCTGCAAACGTAGAGGTGTAGGAATAAATGGGGGTGGCAAACTGTTGTGGCCGGCATTGAATCCAGCTGGGCGGGCTAGGGTTTGAAATTCAAACCACATGGGCGGGATGAGAGGCTTGACTCATGATAAATGGGCAAGGGTTGCTAGCTCGTGGAGCAGCTCAACCATTTTCAGTGTAGAGGTGCCTCATGGGAGCCTCAGTACGTTCCCACCCTGCATCCTCATTGACAAATACTGAAGAATGCACAAAGGGTTGCATCGATTCGATCAAGGTACATCCCCCTTGCTTACTCTGGCTTGAGTTGATATTGGTGATCATAATACTAATTGAAACAATGGTGATCCAATGCAGGCAGACGCGGAGTCTGAAGCATCAGTTAACCAGGGAGACGAGCCTTTGCCTATCATACGTGACAACTCAGGGATCTCCACGGTGTCTCTGCAGGTCCATGGTAAGACAGCTATTAATAGCGAACGCTTTTGTGTACCTACATGCTTACTAGCATTCCGTCAGGTTAGCGGGGGTGGCGAACCGGGGAAGGAACAACAGCCAGCCGAGCAGATGATGGAGCAGGGGATTCAGGGGTGTCCATGTGCAGAAGAAGGGTTCGGAGAGCATGATCCTACTGCTAATCAGGTGGCACGCGAGCGTGAGGAATCCCTGAAGCTGTTCTTACCAGCTGCTGACGATGTGGAGGAGAGCAATCGCCACAGCGCCAAACGTGCTAGGATCATTTTCTGATTAGCAGTGTGGTTCGTTGTTAGTACAGTCAGAGTAGGCAATGACGCCTTTGCCTTGATGCTGACGTGTGTACTCAATAATTAGTTTGTGTGTGTTAAGTAGATCCCTAGTTTCTTAGGTGGTTCATCAGTGGAGTAGTGAACTCAGTACTGTAATGCAGAGGAGTGCCTGATGTTGTCACAACGGAGAAATGAGCATGTGTACGGATGCTGATTTGTGCGGCATGCATTCCCATTACCGATAATGGAAAGACGATGATTCACTTTTTGGACTGAGTTAGGTCTCAGTGGTAAAAAATTGTTCGGTGGCTCAGTGGTAAAAAATTGTTCCACAAGAGCGTATGCAGGTAACGCATCTGTTCGGTGGCTCAGGTAGCGGAGCGCGGGGGTAATTCCCGCCCTTGAAATCTAAAATGTGTGGTTGTGAGAGGCTTCCAGCTGTTTACGTAATAAAAAAACTACCCCTGGCCAGCAGTAAATACGAACGGGGGGGAGGGGGGGGGGGGGGGGGGGGGGGTAGCTGCAACAGTGGAGACGGCGGGCGCTGGCTTTTACCCCACCCCACGAGCCCTCCCCTGCTCATTTCCCCCGAAAACCACTGTGTGACTCTGTCCTCCGGCGGACAGAGGAAGGAAGCCCTGCCTATCTGGTAAGCATGCTCCGGCCTGACTCTTTCTTCCTCATACTCTGCCGACGGTGGTGCTCCGGCCATTATTTCTGTTTGTCCCATCGGTTCTGACTCTGTCGTTTATTCTTCTGTGCTCCGGCCTCCCTTTTTGCTAGCTAACCTACGTCGCTTTCTTACTCCGGCTAATGGTTTCGCGCCTTCGATCAAGTAGATTATCTAGGGTTCGTTTCGTACGGGCTGTCTTTCGTTTGTGAGGCTAGTAGTCCTATCGGAATGGCAACATGAACTCACCCAGTTGCATGTCTGTTTACTGTGTGCAGATCAGGCCGGGGCGATGGCTAGGCCTCCGGGGACGCCGAAACGACCAAGATCCGGCAGCCACACCCGGGGGCGACCAAAGAAGAGGAGCAGGCGAAGGGAAAGCGAGGAGATGGTTCTGAACAATGCAAGACGAAGGGAGCAATCTTACAGATCCATGTTTGTCACGGGGCCTTTCCTAGGGTTAGGTACCTTGTTTTACCATGCAATGGAGCCGACCGGCATGGCCGGCTTGCTGACAAACAGATATGCTGGGCAGATAGATAGGGTTTACACGGCTGACCTACTAGGTAGGGTTAACACTAGAACTAGGACGTTGCGAATGCCCGATGGACAAGTAAGAACAATCACAGATGATGATGCTATTAGGATCTTGGGCGTACGTGGTCATGGCAGGATCGTGCAATTTGGAACGCGTACGCATAGATCTAGCCTTGTTAAGAGAGTCAGGGGGATGCTAGGCCTGCGAGGGAGAGGTGGCTTGAAGGTCTTAGATCTTGAGGATGTCATAAGTAGACTAAACCCTTGTTGCATGGATGAGAATGAGACCATAGCATTCACGGTTGCATCGACTCTGCTGGCTGTGTCCACGTTATTGGGACCAAGACAGTCAGTTCCTGCAATACCAGAAGAGATGCTGCCAATTGTGGAAGATCCATGGGCTATAGGCCAGTACAACATTGCACGATACTCTGTCGATCTCATCATGATTTCTGCCGAAAGATATCAAGAAAACGTAGCTAATGGAGACGACCTGGCTATCCTAGGTGGACATTCGCTTTTCTTGCAGGCAAGTCATGTACCTAAAAAGTCAATTAAGATAGGAGTTGTTGTAAATGTTTGTAGTTGATTAGATGAAATCACTTATTAATAAGTGCCATTTGTGTGTACAGTATGTTCAGCTGGACTGGGTGGACTATGGGCCTGCCAGCCTGAGGTCAAATCTGCTGCCAAGAATTAGTGCTTATTCGAATCCAATTGTGAGGAAATTAATACAACTGGAGAGGGAAAACCCAGGATATTACCCGGTAATGACATTACTAGTCTGATGACATATACGATCTTACATTAATTTATGAGAAAGTTAATAACATTTGTTGAAATATGAAAAATTGTCTTACAGACGAGGCCTGAAGGGTACATGGCGCAGCGAGTATGGATGTGGCACCCTCTAATGGCTGCAACGGCTGATTCGGTAAGATGGACCAAAAAAACATAGAGTTTTGGACCCGTGATGGTTTTGGTCGACCTACATACTAAAGCCCTGTGTGCGCAACCTATCAGTTGTTTGCAGTGCACAATGAAGTTGAAGGAGTTGAACCACAAGATGGCGATGCAAGCCCGGGCATCCACATCATGGGCGCACAGGGTGCAGAAGATGGAGGACCGCAGGGAGAGGGCACCCTGAGTGCACATGACCGAATCATGGGCACAAGAACTGAAGTGCCGAATAGTGCGACTGAAGAGCATAGATCAAACAGTTTGGAGGTTGCTATTTTTAATCAGGGTTATATCGTTGAAGAGGTTGGGAGCGATTGCAGTGAACCAACAGGTTGGCAAAATTTGAACTGCAGAGCATGAGTAAAAGTGTACTGGAAAAGTAGTAATGTAACTAAACATTTCAAACTTGCATTTCTAAATTTGCAGTTCCAGTATATGACACATATGACGAGGCGGACGAAATTCCCGATGACAATATTGCAGAACAGCATGCATTGGTTCTTGTTAGCACAGTGGGAGATGCGCAGAATCAGACCAATGATTCAACAGCTCAACTGGAGGACGATAGAAGCTTCAGACAGGCGAGGTCCAGGAGCCAACAAAATGGTAAGTATGAAACAAACACCATCTTCGAGTCAAGTACTGTTCCTTGCATCACCTCAAGCATGTGATGGTCACTGCAGTTGATATAACAGTTGGTCGTTCCATTGTACTCGCAGATTGTGACGACTATAGCTCAGGATCTGAAAGTGAAGAAGAAGTTAATCAGGGTGTGATCAATTTGCTAGGTGTGTTGATTAGACAAAAATGAAAAGCATCAATATGTATTTTATGGGTGAAAATGTATATTGTACTTACTGTGAAATGCTTGATTGCAGGTGCTCAGGTGGAACATGTAAGGGATCGCGAGCTGCCAGTTGTAATCAATGAAGGAGGTTACGAAGCCCGAAGGCAGAGCCACACGCACCAAATTGATGCAAACGATAAAGGAAAAAGAAAGTTAGAAGAGGAGAGTGACTTGGAGTCTTCAGATAGTGACGAAGATGTGAAGACACAATATGAACGCATAGGAAGGAATGCTGCAAGGATTTTGTAGCGGCAAGGTAGGATTTGGCATCTATAACGGGAATGAACACGACGTGGTGTCCCAGAATTAAAATTGATGGGGAAAAGTTGTTTGAAAATATGCAGAGAAACAAGGTGAGAAAGGGGGTCGCCAGCGGCCACCAGTGGTGAGCATACAAGGTAAAAAATATGTCTCATTAATTATATCCATTGATTCAGCTGCTAGTAATAAAAAGGAAAGTGATGGCATTGAAAATTCTTGACAGCGCCACCGGGAATTCCCCCAATACTGATGAACACTAGAGGAGAGCCGGAAGCGCATCCTGAAGAGAACTCTGTCCCACTTCTTGAGTGTGCAGGTTGTGCATCGGAATTTACTTCAAATTTACTTGAGCAAGATGTTTACCTTTGAACAGGATGCACGTGTAATGAGTAAACACCATAAAATTATGTTTGTTTCCTGCAGATCGTACTGTAGACAGTACAGGTGGTCCAACGAAGGCTCAATCTGAGACCCCAATCACACCTGCAGATGCAGTGGTCAGTAGTGGAGTTCCAGATTCTGCGGAGTATGTGGTCCATCCAGAACAGAGGGGGGACGACAGCATGCACAGTGGGCTCATAAGAAGATTTGTGCAAGCATCAGCAGATATTGAAGGTTAACCACCCCTGCCGGTCATATATTGTCTTTTTTACATTTGAAAAAACATGGAAAAAGTATGGTGGGCTGACACATTTGGGAAAAAAAATATGTTGGCAGCGGAAGCTGTTTTGATGAGCATGGGGGTTCGCGATATGATGAATGCTGTGCTTGACGAAGGTACACAAGGTGTGACTGCAACGACAGACGTAGTAAGAGGGCCATTGTCTCCAGATGCTGAAAGCATGGAAGGATATGATGAGATGCTGGAAAGACATCATGACAGTCTCATAGAAGATGAGCTTGTGCAAACGGTGGAAGTGAGCGCAGATGGCCTCTTTGCATCATCAGTACAGAATTTGTACGATGCGAATGGTTAGTTAAATCCCCCTGACAGTACTGCAGATTGTATATGATATATATATAGAAGTGCAGTCCTAATGCTTGTAGTTGATGCAGAGTTGGCGGTTCCATTCATCGACTTGGTTACAAGTGTTGCTGTAACGAATAACGAGGTCATTGATATGGCGCTAGGTATGTGCGACATATAGAAAATATAGATGTTGTGTAAAAAGTTTAAAAATTGACATGGGCAGATTGCATGTGTTGCAGTGCCCTTGATTGACTTGACGGTGAGCAGTCCAGAAACAGAGGTTGAGACAGGGCCAGCTGATGCAGGTATGCATTTGTGGAGATGTGCAGAATAATTATGAAAAATATGTCTTACAACAAGTAAAAAGGTGTGATGTTGTCTTATCAGATCCAAATCCAAGGGTGGATTACATGAAGATAGAGGATATGTCAGAGAACCTTGATTGCCAAGGTGCTGAACCAGGAGCAGAAGGAGAGCTCATGCCAGCAATGTGGACAACAGGTGAGGACACTTGGCTTGGACTATCAAGATTCAAGGAGAGCTCATGCCAGCAATGTGGATAACAAATAATGAATGGACATTGACAATGGTTACTGGATGATGACATATAATCAAGCTGATCGTTACTTGTTCGCAGGGGGTGAAGTTAGATCAGACATGGAAGCAAACGTGACAAATATGGATGGAAATGAAAACAACGGAAACACTTATTGCATGAAGTTTCACACAATTGTAGAGGGTAAGTGTTGTGTATGACTTCAGTCAATACATGCACTGGTTAGTCCGCTGATTTTATTTACCAAACTGCAGGGATGGAATGTGTTGGATCATCACCACCGGAAGGATACCGTAGCATGGCATCAGCAATGGTGTCTGCATCTGTGCCGGATGCGACAAATGAAACAGGTGTGCTGCTGTTGATGTACATAATTGACCGCTGGCAATCGTCAGGCTCGCTAATTGTAATTTCTGTGTGCACACCTAGTAAGAGGAGCAGAAGGAATCAGGAGAGGCCAGAAGAGGAGCGCAAACAGACTGAGCCAGAACCGCCAGCAGTGGAGGCGGTTGGAAATATCAGGCAGACAGTCAGCATCAACCCCGAGTTCAGATGAGGGCGGTTCTATGAATGCCTCCAGAATTGCTGGCCAAGAGTTACTGCAAGATCCTATAAGTGATGAGACTGATCGAGGTTCGTCGGCTATAAACTGAGTTAGATAAATAAAAACTCATTGGCATAGTTGTAACAATTTATATTGCCTGAATTTGCAGCACAAGAACAGACTGAACCAGTGGCAACCGGAAGAGGTGTTCTCCGTATCAGCACAGGATATGCCTACCCAGGGATCACACGTGAGTTAGAACAGTCGCTGCTGGTGAGAAACTTCTTCAGTCCTGACATGATGACTGAACTTCTTGTATTTGTACCATACAGTCAGGGAAATCGGGGAAGGTTCGGGAGCAGGGACTAATTCTGGAGGTGCTGGGCATGGGTTAAACACAATGGCTGGTACTGGAGACCATCATGAAGGTCCGTAAAAGCTCAAACTTACTTATATGGTTACAACATAATGGTGCCAGTTCCGTAACAAAAGGTAGCGACTGAACTTGCAGGACCAGGACAAGCAGACCCGGCGCCGATAGGCATAGGTGTACTTCATAGTAGCACGGGATATGTCTTCCCAGGGATTACTGGTGAGAATATACAAAACCCTGACAGTAACTAACATTCCAAACCCTGGCATAGCTTACTCAATTGTTCTGTTTGTACACACAGTCAGGGCTGTAGGAGAAAGTTCAGCAGCAGGCAATATTTCTGCAAGTGGTCAACATGCTACAAACGAACATCCATCAGGCAATCCAGGTTGGTTAGAAGCAAAATATAGAATACAAAACTACATGTGTGGCTGTTTTCAAAAAGCATAACTTTGTCTAATTTTGCAGAAGCGACGGCTCGGGGAGGGAATGCTGACATACAGAGGGGTGTGGGAGTCGTGTCAGGACGAATGAATAGAAACTTGAGGTTGCGTGTTGGCATGGTGAGGACCATAGTCAAAGTGGAGATGACTGAGAAGGGGGAAATATTTCCAGGCAAAGCTGGTCTGAAGCATGAAGAGCCCCTTGCAAGGGATGTTGTGGAATTCTGGGACAGAATGTGCACCAGCAGCTCCAGGAATCGTAGCCGGTGCGTCAAATTTGTGTTAATATAGACATGAAGAAATAAATTGGTTATAGTGACTAACACGGCTGGCGGGGCGGTGTCTTCCTAACTTGCAGGAAATGGTACAAACACCTGGTGCCTTACCTGATAGTGATGTCAGGGGAGGACTTTGTGAACGAATTTGGTGCTGGTGGGCACATGACGACAATCGGCTGGACAGCTGTGTCGAGAATGCTTGTGTACAAGGAAAGGAGAATGTACGGGGACTGGGAGATCAGGTGGCGACACATATTTGACTTGCGTTTTGTGGTGAGTGTGTACTTACATAACATGAACAAAGCAGCAGAATTGTAACATCGGACTGCTTGCCATAACTTGCTGTGTCTTTTCTGTAGCTCGCTCTTATGTACAGATCGTACAATCTGGACTTCAAATTCATGAATACAATGATGAGTTATGAGGCGCTCGGGTATCGCCTGCAGTGGACAAAGAAGGTACAAAAAATCAGTGCATCATACATGATAACATTTTGAGTGTTAGCTATAGACAGATGATATTAGCAATTGAGATGCAATAAAATGAACTCATGCAATCTTGTGATTTTCAGCTCATGTTGCCAGTTCCAATGATGGAGAGCTGGTCACTATATGTTGTGGATGTCGAAGAGAGGACAATGTTGGTCATGGACCCATGTGAGACATCTGAGCCAATACAGGAGATGCAGTACAAGCATGAAGACAATGCAAACTTCATCCTCGCAGGACTACGGCGGTGCATACATGAGAACATCCCTGGTTGGTATGTCCCGGCTCAAGGATGGAGAATCGACTACAACGTGGGCATGCATGACAGCTGCGAGATGTACGGTCAAAAACTACCCCTTCGAATAATCAAAAAATTATATACTGCCTCGAGTAAAAATCTGACTTAATTGATGTGATAATGGAAACAAGCAGAGATGACAGTTGGCTACACATTGTCAACTACACCAGGAATTACACTGGGCTATATCTTCAGAACGTGCTAACCCCGGTGAGCACTGGAACCTACGAACATCTTCGAAACTTTTGTTCACCATTTCAAGCAGATCGATGAGCCTGGGTAATAATCAAAACTAAATATTTGCAGGGCCGCCTGACCTACCTGCGGCAATCAATTGCATATGAAGTTATCTCAATGAGGGGGAACATGGGGGAGCTGCCAGATTTCATGGTGGAGGAAGTGCTGCCATTCTAGGGTGTTAGGGAAAGACACCGCTCATTTTGGACCAACCGTTGCGAGTTCGGGACAGAAGCCTAGTTGCATAAGGTGATAACTCGGAATGTTACATGCCATCCCATAAATATGTGGCATGGTAATGGTTCCCAAGTTTCACCAGCATGAGAAAACTGAAGACAGATTGGAGCCGAAAAGGGATGCAATTTAGCTTGCACCCCACTGCGGGTGGCGTGCAAGTGATTGTGAGGACTTCTTGGCTGCCATGTCTAAGTTTGTAACCGAGTATTGTGAACCAGATAAGTAGGATGGTCGCTTCTGTGATAACCGGCACTGCAAGAATGCAGACATGTTGGCACCAACTAGTGATGCAATTTAGCTTGCACCCCCCCCCCCCCCCCCTTGGAGTGGTGTGTAAGTGATTGTGATCACTGCCTGGCTGACATGTCTTAGTTCGAAACCACCTATTCATGCATCACAGATGGGTGTGGTGAGTTATGTAAAAGGTCAGTCATATATGGCCGTTAAAAATGTAAGACATAAGTGAAGTGCAGAAAATATGTGTGAACCTTAGACATGTGTGTTCACCGTTTATTGATATTGACCATATAAGTAGATTAATTTTGGAATAAGCTGAGGTGGGTACGTCTCTAGCATACGGTGACCCGTCGACGGCAAACCTTGGCATGCCAATGTTAGTGTGATTTAGACGTGCGATCTCATTACAGGAAAGGCATCTGAATTCTTCTACACGGCGTGAAACAATACATGACAGTGCTATCACATCAGGCTTTGCGACACTCAAAAAAGTTAGTACATAGTGCCTAGTTTTTTTTTGTCTGATGCATTGCCATTGGAAATAAAATGGGTTCAGACAGGAACGTTGATGTCTGTTTGGAACAGCCTATGTAGGATAGAAAAATCCGAACATGTCAAGTGATGTTTGACTAGAATTGTCATCAGTTATAGTCACTACAGGTGGATTCAGGGAGAGTGGGTCGTTCGGTTTGGCGAAACATGGTTATAGTTGGTAATAGCCGAGTTTGTGAGAATCTGGTCATGGCCTTTTCGTCTCAGTTCCAGCTAAATATCACCAGGGGGGGCCCATGCATGAGATGGCTTTGGAAACAAAAGAGAAAACATATTGAATGGCAATACAAACAAATCCACTTAAATAGTACATAATGCTTCAGTATTTGTCTGCGACATGATAGCATAGAACGACTGGTTGAAAATGATGCCCTCGGTTCACACATTTGCTACAGGGGATTGAGATGAAGGACACATACTGTCAAGTGGCTAGGCTGGAAAGGCACGAAAGTACAAAAAGGATAGCTCCATGCCAAACGTGGTGCTGCTGCTTCATTCTGCTTCAAATATGGAGTCTGATGGTGCAAGAAGGCGCCAAAGAGCATCGCGTGCATGTGGTGAGAAATTGCCCTGCAACTTCATGCACTCATGAAGCATTTCCCGCTTTGCTTTTGATATTGTGTGCTGTGCAATGACAACGGTAAGGTAGGCAGTGAACAGACAAATTCGTGAAGTTAGGGATATTGACATTGGCCCCACAATACTATGACGAGGTGACATGATAACAAACCTGCGTGAGGGGCATCTTCAACTTCTTGCTGTCAAACATGGGATCAATAACGAACATGAGGCGGGTTACCATGTCCCAGAAAATTACAATCCACCCTTCAGGGCGTGGAATGGGCGTGAAGAACTGCATATAAGACATGAAACATTTGTGAAGCAGATAAGATTGCCGTATGGGGAGACATATATCAATGCACCGGCGCTAGCACAGTCTGACATACCAGCTGAGCCGATGTGATGTCATACTTGAGTTCCGCCGAACATAATGCTTTCTGGATGGACACCGTATGGATGTAATCATGATCGGATAAAACCACAGTCTGCATATATGAAAGCCATCGTCAGTGATTGAAAATGAACAGTTACATTGAAAGGTTTGCAGCAATCTAAAAACAATGTAGGACTAACCGAGAATTCTGGTTCAAGTGGGTGCCTCCACGTTAAGTACGGCGAATGTTTGTCTGCTTCCTGGTCAGACTGAGAATACCTTCTGATTATGACTGACATCATCTCGTGGTCGATTAGTTCATCTTCAACAAGCTGTTGTTTCAGCGCTAACCCAGTTATCCGTAAGAATCTAGGATTCTCATGCACAAGGAAATTCCTGTGAATACATAAATGGGAATGTGAGCGTCCTGGTGATTTATATGTACAGGAGAACATCACGAACCATAACAGCATGGGCTGAAAAATTCACCTTGATAGCTCTTCCGTCGGTGCCGTAGCAAAGAAACCTTCCAATTGTTGGGACACATAAGGTTGCGGTGGGCATGGAACAACACCCCTCATCCATGGATCTGTCTGGAATCCAGCCCTGAAAACATATTTCCTCCCTGGCAGTCCGTCAGACTTCTGTCCAAACACCGTGGTACTGCCGTCGTTCGGAAGGTCAATAAACAATTCACTTATGGCCTGCAGTGTCTGCCTTGCAAAATGGATTATCTGGGATGTCATTGACGCGACCGTTTGTTCGTCAATGCGCACCCTCTTGTTCTGGTGCCGGTCCGACAGTTCATCTGGAGTAAACTGGGATATGGAGTTGCCACCTACAAATGGAGGTACAATTGGCATAGCAAATAAATTAGTGCCACAGGGAAAATTCATCGCAATGTGCGAACCAACGAAGAAAAAATGGAGTTGCACGGAAGCAGGATCGAGAACCTTTGCATGCAGACATATCGAGCCTGACACCTGGGATTTTGGGACCAAGAGGAGTCCTGAGCGTGTCAACTGGACATGTATCGATTGCTCTTGCTGGACAGTCAGAAAAACCTCGAGCAGCACAGCAGATGCACCTCTTGCTGATTGATGCCATTAGTTTGTCCACAAACTTGATCATGTCTGCCTGCAGGTTGGCCCGAGCGGTGTTAATTTCACGCTGGCATCTGGCGTTCTGCTCCTTCAGTATAGAGCTCAACTCATCCCTGACCTGCGGCATAAATATCAAACAACGAACAGCAAAAACAAATCAGGGAAAAGCCCCAATCCCATAATGCAAACATCACAAAAAGAAGTTGCAAGAATCCAACCGACAGTGGGACTCAACCATACCAGGCTGGGGTATCGGGTCCGCATGTGCTCTATAAAATCAATTGGTCCAAGCATACGTAGTGGTGTCTGGACATCTATTAGATTGACTGCTGACGAAGATGAAACATGCACTGAATCGTCCCTGTCATCCGTGCGATTGCCACCATCTTGATCCATATTGCCACCTTCTACTGGCTGGTTGGATGTTGTGGCAACACAGTCAGGGATGTTGCAACGGGCATAGCAGAGGTCGCTGCCCTGACGAATCTGCCATGGATACATGTGAAAGTCACTTAGTATGAATATATAAAAATCAAATTGACTGACAGATGTTGTAATCTAAGCTGCAATGGTTACCATGCATTTTTCGTAGGATGTGGGGCCCTTCCCAATGTCAGTGGCCATCGTTATCATGTTCTTCATGCTGTTCTGGTCGAAATCACTAATACGAGGAAGGACATTATGCTTCTTGTTGAAAATTCCAAGGTCAACATTGTCAAGGAAGAATATCTGAAAGAAAAATGGTGCACACAGCTAGCATGACAAAATGAGCATGTATCACAAAAAGCATAAAAAAAGATCGCATGACCCAGTTCGATGCGCAGGGTGCTGTATACTCATAAGAGAGGTTGACAAACCTGCAAAAACAAGTGGCAACCAACCAAGTTAGTGTTGGGGTTGTTGGCCATCATATCGTTCTTAAGCCGCCGGACTGCCTCAAGCAAAAACTCCAGTACAAACTCACACCAATTGAATTGCGAGATATTCTACGTGTTTGCAAGTGCACCCCAATAGTCTATGGTGCCATAATCATGTTTTGTTCTCGGTGCCAGAACATGTCCCATAACAAAAATAACAAATGCAATTTGGAAGCAATCCTTCTCCATCTTGCTGGACACCTCAGAAATGTCACGCATAAGGAATTCCTCAGCCGCGCGTAGACTATGCACTCCTGTCCTGTCCATCCCTAGCGTCCTCTTTATGAAGGTTACGGCTTCTGGCTTAATGAACCCATCGCGCCCTTTAACATTCCGGTGGCCACATGGTATGCCAAACACCTTGTGGATGTCCTCCGCGAAAAACTTGAGCAGTTTGGTTTCTGATAGAACAATTGCTCGACGCTCAACACAGACCTTGCTCATAGTCCAGGCGCTGAACTTAAGATTAAGCTTCTGCAACATAGGTAGCTTTAACATTCCACCAAACCCAATTTCAGTGACGAGCCACCTTTTGTAATCATCAAATGTCCGGATTACTTCTACTGCTTTTCTGACTGAAATTCGAGATGTTGGAGCAGGGGGTGCCTGTTCTTCAGTAGCATGCAGTGGCTGCTCAAGACTGTTGTCTTGGGGTGCATCGCACGCGGCTGCAGCCCCATCACAACTACCGGCGTCAGACATGGTGCCTACATATGTGATCATAAGGAACGTGTAAATCGAATGTAAAAATTGCTTGGATGCATGCTTACTGCTATAAGAATCGTTAACTTGTTTCGAACAGCATGGATGAAAGCGACAGAAAATGACATGCTTCTAGTCGCTGACGTTCTGTAGTTAACTGAACTTGAGTACTGCTGATTCAGATTGCCCTAGTGTCGCTAGAAAGTGATGTTGGCTTACGCAGGCTTATGGCCTTACTAGCAAAAGTAAGGAGAGTGTGATCCTATAGATTAAAAACGCACATGGTACGCCAGGATTGCATACTTGGTAGCGGATCCGGAAAGACAAATCCAACAAATTTTGGGATCCGAAAAAGGCTTGAGTAGCTCGCCGGATCCAGATTTTGGGATCTGCCGGTTAATGGGTGGATTGTTGCGGTCCGAATTGGGGGTGGGGGGAGGGAGGGGGGGGGTTGAATAAGCTGCGCGGTTACCTGTGAAGCTCCCGCACCGGGCTGGGTTCGCCGTCGGCCAAATCGACGGCAAGTGCTGCTCGGAGACTAGCTGAAACAGGGGCGGGCGAAACAAATGGTTGGTACGAGGAGCGTTGGCTGTGTGTGTGTGTGGTGGTGGGGGGGGGGCCCTTGAGATAAGTCTCAAGGACGGCGATTATTTACGGCAGCTGGTAGGTGCTAATTTATTGCGTCCGCCAGTCGTGTCGGTCACAGCGGCTGTACGTGCTAATCCGTAATTAAAGACCTGATTTCAACAGAAAATGCGAATTAGTACCTGAAAAATAAATCTGAGATTAATACTCATGGACAGTGTACCATATGGGCGTGTCAAAATGGAGAACTGGCCATGATTTCATTACTCGGTAGATAACAGATATCTTAACAACGGTCTTACAACAAAGCACTGCCAAAAGACACAACCAACCACTAGGGTACCCTATCCCAAAAAAAAAAAAAAAAAACCACTAGGGTACCCCACACACACGATCTAATGATTCCTTCTAATGTGGCAACAAGACCACAGTCTACCTGCTAAGGAGTGATACTACTCTGACCAACGCCAACAGGATAAGCACAGCTACAAACAGTATGCCTGCTTCTAAGAACACAAGAACACGAAGGGCGGCGGTGGATGAGCCTGCTTGATTAACGCATGGTTGGGCTCTGAAAGCTTGGGGGCCGGCTGGAACACTGCGCTGCTGCTCGCCAACGCGAACTCTGCGGTTCAGACAAGATCCCGCCTGGCTGCTTCCGTGTACATGCTGCTGTGCCGTCGCCATATGGTAGCTTAGCTCGGCAAGGTACTCCTCCTTAGTTCTCATGTAGTTGCAGATGCCAGCCTGCAAAAACCAAATTAATTCCAAATGCAAATAGAATGGATTAGACGATTCGATTGGGATGGTACTCACGTCCTTGTTGACGCACTTGTAGAAACGAACGCCTGCATTCTGACCCCCCCCTGAGCAATCCAGGTGAAGACGCGACCGCCGCACTGAGGGCAGCTGATTAGCGGTGGGAGTTGCTCAAACCCGCTTGAGGATGACGATGCGGACATGCTCTCCGAGAAGATTAGTGGTACCTGTCTAGATTGGTTCGCTCGCAAGATCTCCCCCCGGGGTGGATTGGATCGAGACACATAAAGAGGAGGAGAGTGGGGCGAAGTGTGCTGGAGAAGATTGTTACCTGCCAACGGTACTGCCATTAATGAGCTAAACGGCTCCTTCGGACCAGGTTCCGTGACTAAACGGCACACCACGTCCACTCCCGTCTGATCCGCCTTCACACTAACTGACGGAGCTTTCTGAGCAGTGGGCCATCTCACTTTGTGGGAAAATAGTACCGTGAGCATATACCTACTGCTATACACAGTGCTGCACTGATCACGAGAGAAATAAGTGGCACAGATTCCGGGCTCACAGGCGCTCGAGCTCACATGAGCATTTTCGCTACTTCTATTGCTACTACTGCTACTGCGCTTCGCCACAACAAGTAGTAGCAAGAAGCAAGTCAATAGAAAGCGTCTCCCTCCTTCCCCTCCATGCCTCCCTGTGATAGGCCATTTGCACCTGGGCCGCGATCACGTCTCACTGTGCAACCTTGCCAAGAGGCATGGCTCCCACGACGGCCTCATGCTCCTCCGCATTGGCGCGGTCCCGCACCTCGTCGTGTCGTCCCCAGGGGCCGCCAGGGAGATCATGCAGACGCACGACCGCCTGTTCGCGTCGCGGCCAGCATTCATGGCCGCCGACGAGTTCCTATATGGGCCGTTGGACGTCGTCTTCAGCCCCTACGGCGAGCACTGGCCGCAGGCGAGGAAGCTCGCCACTACGCACCTGCTCAGCCTCAAGAAGGTCCAATCATACCGCCTCGCTCGTCGGCAAGAGGTCTACACGTTGCATTACATCATTATATTCATTCCTGATCACTATCAGTCTATCACCTTTCCTACTCATGGTCACTGATTGATGTATATATTGTATAGGTGAGACTGGCGATGAACGTGATCCGAGAGGCGGCGGCCACGGGCACGGCGGTCGACATGGGTGAGACGATGAACACGTTTGCGAACGACATGGTGTGCCGCGCCTTGTCCGGGAAGTTCATCATTGAGGAAGGCCGGAACAAGATGTTCAGGGGCCTGATCGAGGCGAACTCAGACCTCTTTGCGAGTTTCAACCTGGAAAACTGCTTCCCAAGGTTAGCATGGCTCACTAGATCTAGTGTTTGCAGCAAGGCCAAGAAGGTGAACAGAAGATGGGACGATCTGCTCGAAAAGATAATACAAGACCACGAGAAACGATCAGTGTTGCCACCACATGGCAGGCACGATGCCAAACATGAAGAAGGGAGTGACTTCATTGATGTACTTCTATCGGTTCGGCAGCAGAAAGACTACGACGGTATCACCAGAGAGCACATCAAGGCCATCTTAATGGTGAGTGCAGTACTGCTTCAGTAACTAATTAACCACTCTGTTTTTGCTAATCAAAGTCGTTTGAGATTTTCGTTTTGTAATAATTGAAGTGTAATACCCCCTCTATAAACTAATATAAGACGTTTTAGACCACTAAAGTATCTAAAACGTTTTATATTGATTTACAGAGGGAGTATCAGTTTAGTGCCTGCAAATTTTGCTAGGCAGAAGTTGCACTTTTTAAATTGATTAGTAGGGCAAAAAAGGTCTCAAATGACTTAAATGTAGACCGACTCTTATTAAATGCATATAACATGTACAAGAAAACGATCATTTATTAGGAGTGCGGCGTTTGGGAGCACGGGCTCATCTACTCTTCTCCTGCCCATGAACAGTAAATTAAAAAAAAAAAAAACAAATGCAAAAATTTCTGAAATCTTTTGACATCATAGATGCTCTAGTGTGTAAAGGTGTGTGTAAATTTTGTTGGTGAAAGGACTTTCGAGGAGCTCTTACGAAAACAAAATCGGGTCTGTACGAACCTTTGAAAAAGCACTGTTGAGAGCCAATTTTTTTCCTGAGAGCTCCTCGAATGTCCATTCATCATGAAAAATTGCATGCATCTATGCGCACGGGAGCATCTTTGATGTCCAAAAAAAAATAGATTGTTTTTTTACTATTTTTTGATTTACTGTTCACCATCATAGACGAGTCTGGGCTCAGACATAGATACCGCATTATTAGTTTGATCTTGCTGATAATAACAAGTGCACGCTCACATGTATGTATACAGGACATGTTTGCTGCGGGCACAGACACACCGTCCTTCGTCTTGGAGGTCGCTATGGCTCAGATCATGCGCAACCCTCGAGTCATGACTAAGCTACAAGCCGAGGTGAGAAACGGCATAGCAAAGGGGCAAGACATGGTCGAGGAAGAGAACTTAGCCAACATGACATATTTGAAGGCTGTGGTGAAGGAGACGCTTAGGCTGCACCCACCGCTACCGCTTCTCCTCCCTCACTGTTCCATGGCAGAGAGCGATGTTGATGTCGCCGGATACACGCTCCCTTCTGGATTATGGGTCACGGTGAACACGTGGGCTATCAACAGAGACCCTGAGTGGTGGGAGAAGCCGGAAGAGTTCCTACCGGAAAGGTTCGTGGAGGGTGGTAATGCCTCGGCGATGGACTTGAGGGGGAATGACTTTCAGTTTTTGCCGTTCGGAGCTGGTAGGAGGATCTGCCCTGGTATCAACTTCGGGACGGCGAACGTCGAGATCATGCTGGCAAACCTTGTGTACTGTCATGACTGGGAGCTGTCGTCCGACATGGGCAAGAAGGGTATTGACATGACCGAAGTGTTTCGCTTGAGCGTCCGACGCAAGGAGAAACTGATGCTTGTTCCCAAGAACCACTTAAGTGTGTGATCGTACGTCTCACATCACTCCTGCTTTTCTGTTTTGTTATCATTGAATAATAAACTATGTTGTCAACTGAACTAGCAAAGTGGCCCTCGCACTTGCATATGCAAGGGCTATATTCGTGTATTGAAAGTGTGCTTGAAATATGAATTTAAGGCGGGGGGAGGGGGTACTAATTTTTTCTGGATATGCAAGATTGCGTATCTTTCCATTGATAGAGAAAAAGAGAGAAAGTACAAGAGTATACACCCACGCTACATACACAGAGAGGCGTGGCTCGGTCTGGTTTGAGCAGAAGAAGGGGGATGCTCAGCCCCCAAACACTAAAGTTTAGGTTACGCGAATAATCATGCTAAGCCCTTTCGCGTCGACGGCAACCCAGTAGCACGCTTCATCCTTGATTGTGGACAACAAGTGTGTTGAGGAGGATTGGAGGCTGTCGAACATAGTAGTGTTCCTGTGCTTTCACAGAGACCATGCGGTGAGAATGCGATCGAGCCCAAGCGAGACCCATCCCTTACCCACCTCCTTTCCCTCGCCGCCGCCAAGGGGCGCGGACGGGGGAAGCCCGGTCGATGCCGGCGGCGGCAGGGACTTCCTGCCCTCTCGCTTGGCGGGCGTTGGCGCGGGCCGGCGCCATCTTGCTAGAGCGCCGCACATGCGTCAGTAGCAGCGGCACGGCGTGGTGGCAGGAGACGGTGGCGGTGTGTGGCGTGGAGGCTGTGGAGGCTTGGCTGTGCCATGGGCGACGAGGGCTGCAGCGGCGTGGGTTGGTGAGGCCCGGCGTCCTTTGGTGCGGAGCGGGTGTTGGCTCCTTCGGTGAGCCTCTTGGGTGGAGGGTGGAGGCTGATCTAGTTCCTCGAGGCGGTGGGCGGGCGGCTGGTGGTGGCCTCGCGCAGATCTGAGTGGGACGTCGTGGTGGAGCGGCATGGGGGTGTGCCGTGTGGGGAGCCTGGCTGGAGAGACGGGGGATACGACGGCCCTCTGGCCTCCCGTCGCTTGCGTAGGGGTGCACTGGGAATGGATGCGTTCTGCTCCTCCTCCTCCCCCTTTCCCTAACCCGGTGCTTCCTGACTCCGGATCTGGCGTTGTTCGAGTCAAGCTGGTCGCTGGCGGCTTCGCCGTGGTCGAGGTCTGCCCGTAGGCTTGAAGCCCACACCTTTGGGTGCTCTTGGTGGTGTTTGGTTGCAGGGCGGCGGCCTTGGTGGTGGGAACCACTATGCTCGTGGGCGAAGCTTGTGGCTCAGGGGTTGTCTGGCTTCCATGGCCGTGTAGACGGCGTGGAGGCTGGGTTTCGACTGTTTCATGGCGTTGGTGTGGTTTGATAAACCACAAGTACAGGGGATCGCAACAGTTTTCGAGAGTAGAGTATTCAACCCAAATTTATAGATTCGACACAAGGGGAGCCAAAGAATATTTGTAGGTATTAGCAGCTGAGTTGTCAATTCAACCACACCTGGAGATTAATTATCTACAGCAAGATGATCAGTAGCACAGTAATATGATAATTTTGCTAGCAGTGGTAACAGTGATAGCAATAATTTTGTAGCAAGTGTAACAGTAACAACAGTAGTAGTAACTTAGCAAGAACAATATGTGGAAAATTCGTAGGCATTGAATCTGTGAATTCGTTGGATGATATTCATCATATAACAGTCATAACCTAGGGCGATACAAAACTAGCTCCAGTTCATAGATATAATGTAGGCATGTATTCCGTAAATAATCATATGTGCTTATGGAAAGAACTTGCATGACATCTTTTGTCGTACCCTCCCGTGGCAGCGGGGTCCATAAGAAAACTAAGGGATATTAATGCTTCCTTTTAATAGAGAATCGGAACAAAGCATTAACACATAGTGAATACATGAACTCCTCAAACTACGGTCATCACCGGAAAGTATCCCAATTACTGTCACACTGGAGTTTACGGATCATAACACGTAATAGGTGAATATGTCTTGCAAGATCGGATCTAGAACATAGATATAATGGTGAAAACATAAACGGTTCAGATCTGAAATCATGGCACTCGGGCCCTAGTGACAAGCATTAAGCATGGCAAAGTCATAACAACATCAATCTCAGAATATAGTGGATACTAGGGATCAAGCCCTAACAAAACTAACTCGATTACATGATGAATCTCATCCAACTCCTCACCGACCAGCGAGCCTACGAAGGAATTACTCACTCCCGGTGGGGAGCATCATAGAATTGATGATGAAGAAGGGTTGGTGATGACGAAGACCAAAGATTCCCCTCTCCGGAGCCTCGAACGGGCTCCAGATCTGGCACTACTGCAGGATGCTGCTAACGCGACACTACGATCAGAGACCCTTTGACGAAACTGTGTGCGATGCATTAATCGCAAACGGTGATGTAAAATAACCATAAAAAAAGATGCAAAACGTTTGCGATGAATGATACATCAAACACGGTTCAGATTTTAGTTGCGTGTGCAATGCGGGGCATACGGTTCAGTTCAATGAACTGTTTGCGATGAGGCAGAACAAAAGAAACGGGCAGCCAGATGAAGGCGTGTGCGATATACGGCATACAGTTCACTCGGATAAATTGTTTGTGATGAGGCGGAACAACAGAAACGGGCAGCCAGATGAAAGTGTGTGCGATATACGGCATACAGTTCACTCGGATAAACTGTTTGCGTTGAGCCAAGAGAACAAAAACGGTTCAACTTAACAAGATGTGTGTGATACGCGGCAAATAGGTCTGTAATCGGAAATATGTGGGAAGACCGATAACAACACAGACGATTCCTGTTAACAAGCCGTGTGTGTTGTGAGCAAACGATTGCTGGTATACAATTGTCAGTGATTGATGAAATCATCACCGACGGGTTCCATTGTTTAGTCCGTGTGCGATGTGATTTGCTCTGTCTACAAAGCATCAACATATATACTTAAAAAGACAGCATTGCAAAAACAAATTAAGCATACAATTACACAAGTGACTACACACATAACATTTCCACACACCAAAGTAAGCAATTACATGCATACTAAACTAGGAGAAACGAGGATCTAATCATCTACTTATTGTTGCGACGACGCTTGCCATTGCTCTGCTTCCGGCTGGATCCCTGGCCGTTTTGTGGAAGGAGGCACTTCCTCATGTCAACGATCTGCCTGTACATGTCATAGCTCGTGTACGCCTCCTTGGCCGCGTACACGACATGAGCTTTGTCGAGTTTCTCCATCCAGGCCGAGTGCCAGGCATGCTTGTCCTTGTTGCAGGAATCCTTCATGTCTCTGTAGTAGGGGTCGATGATGGCCTCGGCGAGGTGAACCAGTGAGTCCTTCTCATGCTCCTTGCTGCCCCAGATCTTGTATTGGCCCTGGAAGTCGACAAGATTCTGGCAGGCGATGCCCGAATTCTTGAGCACCTTTACATCGTTGGTGATGTCCACCGTAGCGAACATGTAGTGGGGGCTGTTGACAAACCTGGCGAAACGCTCGCAAGGCCTTGTGGCCAGGTAGTAGTGGTAGACGAGGACGTGGTTGCGCACGCACATCTGGGCGACGGCGACCTTGGGACGAGACCCGACACGAGCGCGGGTGTACTCGAGGTCGAACCCGACCACCTTGTACTTCTCCACGGCAAGCAACAGCTCCATGATGTGGATGGAGTGCTCCACCCAGACCGGGTTGTTGGTGTACACCACCGAGAGCTCCGTGAACCTTCTATGGGTGTCCACCACAGCATGCATGGTGAACTGCTGCTCGTCGTCGGCAGCCGCTTGGAGCGTCATTGGAGCCGCGCAGGATACCCTCTAAGAATTTATCGTGGTGGGTGTACTTCTTGCAATGATGGGGCACGATCGAAAGGTTGAAGAGACACAAGGGTTAAATGGCCGCTGTAATATATGGGGGCCGGCCGGCCTGTAATCGTCACGTCTTGTCACAGCGTTCATAGCGGAGGATTCCAGTGCACGCTTGACAACACCGCACCGCACGCGTTTCGTTTGACCACGCGTGGGCTCGAAGAGGCACCAAATGTATCGTCGATGAGCCTGTTCCCGCGCTATCGCTTAGTTTACCGCGCAAGCTTCCCGCCCGGCTAGTTTGGCCACGCATCGGCTAGAAGAGGGACAAATCGTGGGCGTTTATTGGCAAAAAGCTTTGTAAAAACAAAGTGTATGCAATAATGTCAAAGATCGCAGTCGAGTTAGCTATACAGATCGTGTGCTATGAGATCGATAAGGTAAACAGATTCGAGAATGGTTAATAAAATCTAAGTCCATTGCATATTAATGTCAAAATAGTGCTACCAATATACGAGTCTCATACGATGCCATTTCAATGATTGTACCACAAAAACTCAAAATATTACAAGGTTCAAATTCCAGAGTTATATGGCTCAAATTCGAAGATTACAAGGTTCAAACTGATATTAGAAATGAAATTCAGCTCATCAGCTGCAAACGCTCGCGCTGATCCGCTGAACATGGATATCAGAGAGGTTCAAACTAATATTACCACTTCTAAGTCTGGTTTCGAAACCTCATAATTTTTGCAAAGGGGTCAGCCACTGAGAAGTCATGTATGGGGTTGACATGATGACTTCCGATTACTCTGTCATCTGAAGTTCCAAAATGAAATTCAGCATTTTCGAAGCCTATTCCATTCTGCCGCAGCCGCCGGTGCTGATCAACAAACCATTCATTTTTGCGAAATAAATATAGGGAAAACCTCATTACCTTCAGCACCCTTGTTCTGACAACAAAGAACCTGGCGAATATAATCTCCGGTTAGGTCCCTCGGTAGGAGTTCAAAGTAATTTCTGAGAGATGCAGATCTAGGCATTCGACGTGATTGTTATATTGTATCACATTATCCACCACCGGGCCTAATCTTATCTGCAAAAGAAGAAAACGTGTTAGTACCTACATGCAGTTTTGAACACTACTACAGGCATATTTGGTTTGCAGGATTTGTAAAATGCACTAACATGCCATCTTCGATCCGACATGATTAACATGGGCATTTGATTACAATCTAGAAAAATATAGCCTTCTTCACTAGAGGTTGGAGTGGATGAAAAGTTCCCTAAGAAAACTAGTACAGATGAATCCAAAGGAGAAATGCTTATGGATTGTAACCATATGGATCAAGCAATATGGGGGGGGGGCATGTATGTACTGAAATCCTCCAAAAAATCCTTCAGAAATCGTAGTACATTGTCATTGTAAACTTGGAAAAAGGTGTCACAAATTGAACTCCCTTATGGTTAACATTTAACAGGAAAGGAACATCACCTCGATATATAGCTTCTCCAGGCACGGAAAGCATCTCAGGAAACTGACAACTTGCTCCAGGTTGGGGCCGATAGATTCTAGTGCCAAGACCTTCATTGTGCGCAGTTTCGGGGTCAAGCTTGTCGGAATCATTTTCTGGATGACAGACGAACATACATCTTCAAAATTAAAAATAATGTTAATTTCTAGAAGGAGAGGTAGAAGGCGGCTGTTGTACCTGAATGGGTGTGGATCCAATAACAAGTTCGGAGTATTTGTCAGACGAGTAGCCCACCACTGTCAATTTCGATGCAGAAATGACATTGATTCTTGTTGGACCTTCTTGATCAACTACAAGTAATCTCTCAAATGTAGGTGTGTCCTCAATGACCATACCATGGTACACATCTTGTGATGTCTTCTTGCCGCACCAGCAACACACATAAATAGTCCGGAGAGTCATGGAGGTGATGTGGAAGCTACTCAACCCATTGATCGCGTGAAGACGAAGGTGCTCGATTGCAGTACAACCACGGAGCAGGCGCTCCATGTCATCGTTTGGGAGGCAGACGGCGACGAGCTCGAGGTGCTTCAGTCGTGGTAGAATAAGAGCGGGTGCGTCATTAAGGGGGGGGATGGCAGTTCCTGAACTTGGCGACGCGCAGCGTGGGCGCAAGGCGGAGCGCGGACGTTGGCAGTGAGCGCATATGCGCATCATCAAAAGTGAGCTCCTCGAGCTGATCTAGGGCGGGGGATCGGAACCAGTCGTCAAGCTTGTCTCGGTCCTTACCGTTGGAACGGAACTTGCCCATTCTAAGGCCTCTAGTTGGGCCAGGGTGACTACCGAGGATCTTGGAGAACGCATCCAAGCTTTTGCGATAGCCATGGTAGAGCTCATGGGTGTCGATGAGGTTGAGAGGGGTGGAGTTCCATAGGGGGCGCCACCGTCGGGAAAGGACGATTGTCCGCGCCCCATATTTGATTGGGAGGAGGGAGATGATGACTGTCAACATATCATCGGGGAGGCTGCTGATGAAGTCTAGGCCTGCTGGAGTCGCTTGCGGTTCTTGCTCGCCCCGCCTCCGCTTGTTGGCAGCCCCGTTCTCCACCTCCGGAGTCTCCTTGTCAGCGGCGCTTTCTGATAGAAGTGGGAGTACAGGGAATATTTAGTTAAAACAGGGCAATAGAAAAGTGTATTGGTAACTAGAAGTTATTATGTAGGAATATAGTAAGAAAATGGAATAACAATTGGTTGCTTAAATACTACACAATTCATTTGATATTGCTGGGTAAGTCAACATGCAGATACTTGAAAAGAAAACTTACTTCGAACAAAGTCTGGACGGATGATATCGTCGGGGAAGTTAGCATATATCTCATGACCAGGCTCTTTTATGTGCAGTGCAATTTTAGTGCCAGCTTTCAGTACATAAAACTTAGAAATTTCTTTCCAAAGGCCAGTGCCAAAATAGGAGTCACCACGTTCATCAAGTCTTACAGTAGCAACGATTGTAAATCCATGGTTTGTATTCAGTATGATATCCCTGCAGTCTTGATTTATGTAAAGGGAAAGATTGTGCACTACAGATTCTGCTGCATAGCAAGGGACGCGCTGCAGAAAATGGTAGGATTGTTAAAGAAAATATGGTAACATGCAAATATGGGCCCAAATTGAAAGAACTGTATAGCAGTTGAAATCGAAGGACAAAAATCTATAATTAAACAAATAGGGTAAACATGATGTCATGGAAATATGAGAGTAATCGAAAGAACAATACATCATTAATTTGCCTAATATAGAAAGAAGAGGAAAAAAATCCCCTTTGACGTATATGGTGCATGTGGCACCTTTTATCCAAATGTAGCAATATTTAGTATATGTTCAGGAAAGTGGGCCATGCCAACCGATTTAGGGTGAGATTGAACATACCGTGCGCATCCTCAAGTCATCTGGTACGGTGAGATGGAACTGCATGGATGTCTGGCGGAGGCCGCAAAGTCCTGATGTGTCCGCGCACTGTACACTCTATGAATGAAAGAAAACCCTCAAATCAGCTCGAATAAAAATGAATTCATGGTGATTTCGGCCGGATGATTAAAGGAGGCAGATGAACTGAGATAAGGGATGAGATAATATCTCATTAAATTAGTTACCTTGTTGTCCATGAGAAAAAACTCTCAGTACGGTGGATTCCCCAACCGGGCGGAGCTGGGTCGACCGCGAGCAGCGTCGAGAAAGTCGATGGCGATAGGCGGCGGCAAGCGGAAGTGGCGAAATGCGGTGGGGTTTGCCGGCAGCTTGGCGGCGGCGGCAGGCGTCGAGCTAAGTGGTTGCCGCCGCGATAGGCGGTGCCATGCATAGACGCGGAGGAGCTTGTGCAGGTGTGAATGTGGACCGGAGGGGGTGGCGGGCGAGGTGAGGGTTTTTGTGACATGGGGATGGTGAGGGTTTTCTTTTTTCTTTTTTGAATTGGGTGGTGAGGGTTTTCTGTCCCACAAAGAATTTCGGAGGTAATGGTTTGCTAGAGCCAACCGTGTGTGATTGACGCAACAGGCAAAATGAAAGTCATTGCACACGGTTTCAATTTTGAGAACCGTGTGTGATTGACGTACTACCTCCGTCCTGGTTTATTGGTCCCCTTTGTAATTTGTACCAAATTTTGACCAAATATTTAACTAACAAATGTTTATGCATGTCACCAAAAAATATATCATTGAACACTATGTTCAAATACGCATCTAACGATATAATTTTTGCTGACCTGCACTAACATTTTGTCAGTTAAATATTTGGTCAAAATTTAACACAAATTACAAAGGGGACCAATAAACCAGGACGGAGGTAGATTCCATCAACCGAACTGATTGCATCCATATCCCACATTTAGACATAAATAAACATACTCAGACATAGATAATAAGCGTACACAAGCATAGTTCAACCATAAGTACATAGTTCAACCGTCATTAAGCATACTCAAGCGTACATAGTTCGATCCCACATCTCATCTCATCTGCCGGCACGATCCTGAAGCTTCTCCAGGTACTCGGCGTACGCGCCGTGCGCCACCCTGCGAGAATACTTCTGCTTGAAGGAGCCAACGGCCCGTCCTCTTGCATGCGCCAGAACACTTTGATACGCGTCATGAAGCTTGTGGTTGCAAAATGGGCATCGATAGCCGCCGTCCTAGGTCCTAATACGCCTGTTATGCATTCTCGCATAAAGCTCCCTCAGGATTTGCCTCTTGTACCTCCTCTGGCCATCTTCATCCTCATTGTCCACATCGTCAGACAACACCTATACAAATAGTAAAAAAAAATTGGCATCAAATCAATGTTTACATGCCGTGAAGTAGGATTAGGAATTTATGACTATTTTTTTATACATATCCAGAGATCATGGTTCGATTTTTAAGCACAGTCGTCTATGTACAGACCAATCTTGAAGAAAATAATGGCACAAACATATATGTAGGTCATTCAAAATCAATTGTCAAGTCCTGGCTAGGAATCATTAGCACGAACACTAACCCTAGTCGGATTACTAGCAGAAATCATTTGCACAGATGAAACAACTAATCACTTATCACTTGTACCATTCAAACAATCAATACACTACACGGATCTAACGAAACTTACTCAGATTTCATGGATTGGGAGAACATAACCATAGGATTTCTATTCCAAAAAGGGGGAGGCAGGAGTAACCAGAGAAACCCTAGGATCTATTTGACACATAAATGGGTATAGATGACTAACCAGTTGTCCGTCGTCGTCGGAGTCGTCGCCGGAGTGGTCGTCGGAGTCGTCGCCGGGGTCGTCGCCCGAGTCGTCACCGGAGTCGGTGTGGAACTCTGTCTCCGGCTGTGGAAGCTTGACGCCGTCGACGACGTCAGGGTGCAGCGATACCTCGCCGGCGGTGACGGCAACCTCTGTCTCCATCTCCACGCCGTGCTCCGGTGCTTCAGCAGCCCCGGCGTCGCCACTCCCTCCGATGGGGCGCTTCGGCGGCATCCTCATACACTGACGGCTTTGAGGACTGAGAGCGACGTCGAGGATGTAAGCGAAGAGAGAGGATTGTGTGTGGCGAGGATTGGGGGGGGGGGCGGCCGCTCAGGCGCGCCATTAATATGGAGTAGTGGGAGAGAGGCGGGTGGTGGTCAAACCGCTGGCTTGGCTCCCGGTGAGCCTGCGCACCGGACTGCTGGCATGCCTACCGTCATTTCACACAGCTACTCGCACGCCTCCGTCAATTCACACACCTGCACGCACGCCTCCCGGTCTGCCTGCGCGACGGACTGCTCGCATGCGTCCTGTCAACTCACGCATGCTCGCACGGCACACGGGTCGCGTGGCGGCACGTATATTGTTTTTCTATTTGGATGATTAATGCTGCCGCTTTATTGCTTAACCGAAGCATGACACGTATCCATTGTTGGTCTAACGCTTACTGTTCGAATAAATAATCCGTTTGGGATATTGGTTTCCAATTATTAATAATCTCCCATTTGTAAGAAGATAAAGATTACATCAAAACTGGTTTAAAAGTTGACAAAAAAAGTACAATGCCACTTTGTATTGGTGTCCATATGACAACATGATAAGTTTCATGAATTTCAAATAAGTTTTGGATGTACTATAATTTAAAAATCAAGATTGTCAATGTTTGAAATTTCTTGCAGGGGGAGTAAACATGCACCCAGTGAAACACATGTGTTTTTGCAATCCATTTAGATGCACTGTCACGTGTGCATGTAGCTCAAATTTGATTTTTGCACATTATACCCTGAGAAAATCAATCAATGTACTAAAACGTCTTAATGGTCTCTGTTTTTTTTTTAAATTAAAACGTTCCTCCTTTGGTAACATATGTTCACCACGGGATAATTTAACATGCATCGTAGTTGCGGTGGATTCGCGGTATGTGTGTGGGTGTGTGCGTCTGGGGGGTGGCGGGTGGCTCGCAGTACACTACGAGTCGCGAGCCACCGTGTGGGTTGGCCGTTTTATGAGGCAGGTGCCACATCAGAGTCGTGAATTCGTTATTTAAAACATTAAACAACCCTTTCATACATACATGTTTTGGCCACATGCAGTCGATGGTTGTCCTACACGACACTCGATACTCGCGTGTGACGCTTTCTGTGGGCCCGCGATGTCTTCGTCCATCACTTTGACGAACATCCGGCAGTGAGGTTAATTTGACCAGCAAGGTAGAATCTTTTTTGTTTGTGTTATGGTGGGAGTATATATATAGTACGCGTCGAAGAGGTGGGAGGGGACTAGCATATATACTATACGTACGCGTCCATGAATAAGTACACCTCACTCAGTGTTGGAACTTTTCGGTTTCCGAGGCACATGCCACATCAAAGTTGTGAAATTGGCTATGCAAACATCACACAACACCTCTTTGGGCCACATGCATGCAGGCGGTGGTTATCCTAGGACACTCATGTGTGACGCTTCCATCTGTGGGCCCACGAGGCCATCGTCGATGCATGCATCACTTTGACCTACATCGGGAGAGGTTAATTAATTTCACCATCAAGGAGGATTCTTTTTGGGTTGTATTACGGTAGGAGCATATAGTGTGCGTCGAAGAGGGGGAAGGGGACCATCATATGTAGTACACTTCATGAACCTCGCTCTGTGTGGGGACTTTACGGTTTTCGAGGCATGTGCCACATCAAAGTTGTGCATTTTGGGTATTCAATATATGTTTGGCCCACATGCAAAGCGATGGTGGTTGTCCTCTCGCACCCACTTAAGCGGTTATCAGCGATATCGATGCTTTCCATCTGTGTGCCCGCTTGGTCCATCACTACTTTGCCTGACAACGAGAGAGGTTAATTTGACTTAGGAGGGGATTATTTTTTTATTTGTAATATGGTATATATATAGGTCATGCTCTGGGTTGACATGATACAGTTTGAGCACACACATGCATGTGTACGCATGAATCCCTCCCATCGAGTCGAAGTGGCTAGTACCACGACACGTCATGAACCGATCTCGCTCTGTGTGGGGACTGTACGATTTTCAACGCACGCGCCACATCAATGTTGTGAAATGGTATTCAAACATGCATGCACGCATCACCTCCATACATATGCATGTAGTGCTTGTCTTCGAACGGTACACTCCCTCGCGTGGTTATCGGCGACAAGCCTATATATTCGTGGGCCCGCGTGGACATCCATGATCACCTTGACCGACAACAAGATAGGTTACCATGGCGGATTCTTCCTTTGGTTCGTGTTATCTTAGTATAGGTCATGGTGAGATTCAGACCTAATTAAGTTTGAGCGCATACTATGCACGCATGCATGCATGAATCCCCGTCATCGGCTTGAAGTGTGGTGTGACATACATATGCATCATCAACCTAACCCTCACTCAGTGTGGGGATTTCTGGTTCGAAAGCACGGTGCCACATCAAAATTGTTCCATTGTGTATTCAAAACACACACCTCTCCATACATATGCTTGGGCCACACGCAGGCAGTGGTTGTCTTCGAGGACTAGCTACTTACGTGATTATTGGCGAGCTAGCCCATCTCCGGGGTCGCATGGACGACCATCACTTTTGCCAACACCAAAGAGAGAGGTTGTACGCAAGTGGATTATTTTGGTCCTTTTACGATCCATCTTGGTGAGATGCCTCTCTGGCCCGCCGACTGAAAGTGGGTGTGTGGGGGGGGGGGGGGCTGCTACTTTCGCACTTTGCTAGGTGAACCCCGGTGGGGGGGGGGGGCAGCATTCATAGCTTAGGATTCCCTTCCTGTCGACACGAGGGGGGGGGGCAAGCAATACCATGCGCTTTGCGAGATAGGTGCCACATCGAAGTTGCATTTGGTATTTGAACATCAAACCACCCTTTTCATACATATATTTGGTCCACATGCAAGTGTGTTCGTGTTCTAACCCACTCCCGCGTCATTTTTCGCCAAATTTATGAACATTAGACAAGTCGGATGACGCAACAGACACGGTTCACTCACACTAACCGTGTGCCACGCCGGTGCCCCTGTCACGCACATCCGCACAGTACATTGGGCTCCACGAGGCTTCCCCTCTCAAAAATATCTACCCGCCTGCAACTTTTTTCTATTTGATAACACACGGTTATTATGTTTCGACCATGTGTGATGTTTCTTATTCCCAATCCCGCCTGCATCCCTCGAAAATATCTGCCCGCCTCGAGGGTTTTTCTGTTTCATAACACACGGTTGTTATCTCCGGACCGTGTGCGATGCACCGTCATCCAAATTTTCAATAGCCCCGGCATTTCACTCCCGCGTTTGACTCTCGCATAGTAAAATTTTCAGTAGCCGCGTCATTTCCTCAAACACACCCCCGCCCCCCTCCACACACACACACACACCAAAACCTCCTCGGACGCGTGCGCGCACACACACACACCCCCTCCCTCACTCGAAACCCTAGCAAGGTCGCCGCCGCCGCAAGGCCTCCATTGTCAACATCTGCCGGTTTGCCCGTGCAGCTTACCCACCGATCTCCATAGCCAGGCCGCCCTGAGTTTCTTAGATGACGCCTGCCAAACGCCCCCTTTCCCACAGATCCCCATCCCCATCCCCATTCCCCACTCCAGAGTGTCGCAGCCTAAGCCCGGCTACGCTTCCCGTGGAGCTCGAGGAGTGACTGGCCCAAAAGAGGTGTATCGTGGTCTCTTCGCCCGACGTCGCCGAGGAAGCTGACGACCATTACTGGCCGCAGTCACTCAATCAGCGGGCTAGAGTATGCGGGTATGTCGCGGACGTCGGCTACGACATCGAGGTCGTCGACAGCGACGGCCTGAGGCGGGCTATGTCACAGGTTAAGTGGCCCACCCCCAACCCCTCGGGTTCAACCACCGTCTATCTCATCTATGGCCCCGCCGCTGATCTCCTCTGGCTCGCTGTCAAGAATTTGCCATCCTACATCGCCATCGAGCCCCTTTTGTCATTTCTGAAGGACATGTTCTGCGACGCTGGCTTGGGATCCACAGCTTCCAAGTCAGACCTCATCGACGACGACCACGAGGAGGGCACCCTCTTCGGCTCTTCCAAGGGGAAAGAGCCCGTCTGCGACATCAGGGAGGGCACCCTACAGCCGTGCCCTTCCAAGGGGAAGGAGCCCATCTGCGACAACATGGAGCGCATCCAGGGTCCGTGCTCTTCCCACGGGAACGAGCCCATCTGTGACAAGTGAGGAAACCCATGATTTGTTTTGCCATGCCTCTTCACAGGGGGGAACCCATGATTTGTTTTGTCGAGTCCCTTTTGTAGTGTAGTGAGAATATGTCCAGTTTTAATTGCTATATTTGGTTGTTTGCAGTATGCCTTGTTTATTTTAGTTGTTCACAATGTGATGCTCTATATGTGCAATTATTTACTGTGCAGTACATTTCATCAATCCAGTTTTAAACATACCGATAGGAATGCATATATTTGCTTGCTGTTAACCTGTTATAGCTAGCATATGCCTCTTTTAAAGTTTTTTGATTGTTCGGTTGTTTGTAGTTAGCATATGTCCAGTTTCAAATGCTATCTTTGGTTGTTCGTAGTATGCCTTGTTTATTCCAGTTATTCACAACGTGATGTTCTATATGTGCAAGTATGAACTGTGCAGTTCAATTTCATCAATACCAGTTTCAACAATACCACTATGAATGACTACATTTGGTTGCTGCATCTTGTAGTTAACACGCCTTTCCATTTTTATTTAACAATAACCAGTGTACTTAGACTGGCACAATACCAGTTTGAATGACTATGTTTGCTTGTTGTTAAATGTTAGGCCTGTTGCAGTTAACACACCTTTCCACTTGTTTTGCTTTACTAGCGTGCTTAAACCTGCACACTGAAGCTATCTTTTGAAGATTATTTTGTCTGCCATGGATATATTTGGTTGATGTTTAGCCTGTTGTGCTTAACATGCCTCTCGATGTACCTACACAAGACAATTTTGGGAACGATTGCTGTGTTCCATCGAGATTAGTTTCATCCCATGGCTTATATATACTCACTGTTCAGGATATCGGTAGCTGGTACCATATAGGCCGGGGGCTGATAAGAGACTAATCGGTGAATCGGACTTTTAACTGAATATATCTGTAACCCATCGTTAGGTTAACTAGGGCCATATGTAATATATCTGAGTCTACATAGCAACATGCACTGTACTTAATGTCTAAATATGCAATCCTAGGCTACATAGCAACAAGGAAGAGTGTTACCTTAATGTTCTGATGATGTCTAGATATACGTAGAAGAGCAGCAGCAGCAACAACAATAACACAACCCTGTTTGGATACTCAACTTAGCTAGAGGTTAGAGTTAGTTTCTAGCTCATGACTAACCCTGAACTAACTCCATCCAAAGAGGTGTTTGGATGACAGGGTTAGATTGACAATAAATGCACTAGAAGAACTAGCTCCAATTAGCACCTCTTGGGTTGGATAGTTTTTTTGGGTGGGTTAGATGCAACTAGTTCAAACTAGCCCTCATGTTTGGATATACTGTAGGGCTATTTGAGCCCGAACTAGCTCAAACTAACTCTAACCCATGAATACAACAGCAGTTAATCAGCCGATAATTTGTAAGAATGCAATAAACTCCTTCCGGCCCATAATATAAGATGTTAATTCATCTAATATGTGAGTATATTGGATGTTATAAGATATTATAAAAGAGTGTTGTACTACATCATTGTGCAATTGCTGTTTAGCTTCTAATATTAACTTGGTGCTTTTAGGTACATATGTCATTGGTAAAGATCCGCGCTTCGACCCTTTCTGTGTATGGGGCAATGAGATATCGATGAACCAGCATCAAGTGAGGAAGCTGATAAAGATTGTTAGTAAAATGGGTCAAAAGATGGCAATTAAACTATTTGTTTACACTTTATTCAAGACAACAACGAACTGCAGGATGGTAAGTAAGAACTCTGCAGCCTTCTTTTTACTGCCCATAATGAGTTGTGTTAGATGACAATGTCTGAATCTTTTTCCTTTGCAGTGGTTCCCAAAGAAGTTTACTCAAGATTACCTCTCAAACTATATGATTGGTGGGCATGCAAAGGTTAAAGTATTTCTACCAGAACACGATGATTATCTAGATGTCTTTATGAAGACCGTGAAGGATGGGCGGTCGGCCATCACAGGGGGTTGGACTAGAGTCATGTGTGCCTTCTGCATGGAGGAGGACATAATATGGGCATTCCGCTTCATCTTGTTCAGCAACCAGAATGTATTTCGCCTCTTTCTTTACCGTCTTTAATAGTACAAATATACAACTGTGGTTCATCATTCTTTATTTGGTTCTTATGTAATTCTTGAACATATGTACCTATGAATCAAATAATGCATTGGTTGTTTGAACCTGATGGATATGAATAAAGCTATAGCATATATTCAAATTCAAATTTGGTACAATTTGAAATAGCAGCAATTAAATTACGGTGAAATTACGCTCTCCAGGTCGTTACGGCACACACGGTTGGTAAAACACAAACGTTTGCGATATACACCATAATCCGACACGGTTCACAGAGAGGAAACGTGTGCAAGCATGCACACAGTTGCCGTTTGCAAAGCATGTGCGATGTCAGACAGTATCACAAACGGTGCGGGTAAACTAAACGTTTGTGATAGTTGCCTTATCGTACACGATTCGCAACTATGAACTGTTTCTGATGTGGTATGCATCGTAAACGTTGCACCACAGAATAGCGTGTGCGATAGTTGTCATGTACGATGATGTTGCGACGGTCCGACGTTTCATAATCATGTCCGACATTCGTACGACGATTAGCTAATCTTCTTAATTAGTTATCGCATATGGTTTGGGAAAAGCGAATGTGTGTGATTGTCTGCTTATCATACATGTTCTATAATAGTGAACTGTTTGTGATGGGCCGCGCATCATAAACGTAGCACCACAGAATACCGACTGCGATGGCAATGCGAGCACAAACGAGTAGGGAGTACTGTATATGCATCGAGGCTCCCTATCCCCGACGGTTTCTGGGTCGTGTGGGAAGGACCCCCTTATCACCCACACTCTGTTAGCGACGGTTCCAAATGCCGTCACAGAAAGGGGTTAAAAACCGTTTGTATAGCACCTCGCTGTACCAGTGTGGCCTCCCGATGAAGAAAAGGAGGCGGCGGCGGCTCCGTCTCGTGAAACGCGATAATTCTTCCCCTCTTATTTTTTCTCCGAAAATAGGATTTTATAGCGTCGGAGATAGGGTCTGCGGGGCCACCAGGTGGGCACAACCCACCTGGGCACGCCTGGAGGGGGGCGCCATGGTGGGTTGTGCTCACCCAGGGCCCCCCTCCAGTGGTTCTTGGCTTCAGTATTTTTCTTTTATTGCACAATAATTCTCCAAAAAGTTTCGTTCCATTCCGAGAACTTTTATTTCTGCACAAAAACAACACCAAGGTAGTTGTGCTGAAAACAGCGTCAGTCCGGGTTAGTTTCATTCAAATCATGCAAATTAGAGTCCAAAACAAGAGCAAAAGCGTTAGGAAAAGTAGATACGATGGAGACGTATCAACTCCCCCAAGCTTAAACCTTTGCTTGTCCTCAAGCAATTCAGTTGATAAACTGAAAGTGAAAAAAGAAAAACTTTTACGAACTCTTTTGTTCTTGTTTACATAAATAAGCTTAAGTAGCACCCAGGTTTTCAGCAAAGATTATGACTAACCATGACAACAATAACTCTTAAAAATTATATTAACTCATATCAATGGCATAAGCAACTAGCGAGCAATAATAAGATATCTCAAATGACAACACTTTGTCAAAACAATCATGTTACAATATGACAACAGTGGTATCTCGCTAGCCCTTTCTGAGACCACAAAACATAAATGCAGAACACCTCCAAAGTTCAAGCAGTGACTAAACATTGTAATTTATGGTAGAAAAAGATCCAAACATGATGCATCCAACATTAACTATACACAATGCATGAGGATGACAATAGTGGTCTCAGATCTGGCGCTTATTTGAGAAGGTGATGACTCAACATAAAATTAAATAGATAGTCCCTTCGCAGAGGGAAGCAGGGATTCGCAGCGGTGCCAGAGCTCAAAGCTTAAATCGGAGATAAATGTAATTTTGGGAAATGCACCCTTCCTGTTTACGTTATGACCAAAAGTTATCAATATATTCCATGCTAAACACATTAGTGGCGGTTCCCAAGCGATAAAAGTAAAGGTTTACTCCCCCTCCACCAACAAACACACTCCACGGCTAGCCGAATCCACGGGTACCGTCCATACCAACATCAGTCCTAGGGGAGTTTTGTTTAATTATTTGCAATTTTTTTTATTTTGGGACTGGGAATCCCTATTACCGCCCCTCTCGTGCAAGGACGAGTGAATAAACACTCATCATGAGAATAACCCGCTTAGCATGGAAGATACTAACTACTCCCTGTCACTCTATGAACAATCCAGGCACACACAAAACAGATGTTCATTTGAAATTTTAGAGGTGGCACATGCAAATTTACTTGAAACGGCAGGGTAATACCGAATATAGGTAGATATGGTGGACTCATCTGGAATAACTTGGGTTTTAGGATTTTGATGCACAAGCAGAATTCCCACTTAGTACAGGCAAATGCTAGTAAATAGGTTGAGAAGCGGCCAGCTAGAGAGCGAAAACGGTCATGAACATGCATTATGCATAATAAACATTGGATACTAGCATGAGTAGGATATGAACACCATGAACATAAATATCATAGAGGCTATGTTGGTTTTGATTCAACTACATGCATGAACATGTGCCAAGTCAAGCCACTTGAAACATTCAAAGGAGGATATCATATCATCATACTACATCACAATCATTTTAATGCATGTTAACATCCAAGATAAATCATTATCCACTCCTAGCTACTTAGGCATGGCATGAGAAACTATAATCTCTAATTGTCATTGCAAACATATTTGATCATAATATGCTGAATCATGGATACTAGGTTAAACATATTTACAAAAACAGAACAAGTTGAGTTCATACCCGTTTCTCTCTGCCACAACCAGTTCATCAAATATCGTCATTATTGCCTTTCACTTGCACGACCGAATGATATAAAAATAATAATAGTGCAAGAGTGCCGTGGACTAAGCTGAATCTGCAAACATTTTATTCAAAAGGAGAAGACAAGGTAATATGGGCTCTTCGTTAGATCAATAGCAATGCATATGAGAGGCACTCAACATTTTCATCGTGGTCTTCTCCTAGGTATGACTCAATAAAAAGAAAAGAATTTCAAAGAAACACACTAAAATATTTTTGGAGTTTTTAGTTTTTCTTGAAGAAAGCAAATCAAAGAGAAAGAAAAACAAAAACGAGAAAAACTATTTACACGGGAAAGCTCCCAACAAGCAAAAGAAGAACAAGAAAATCTTTTTGGGTTTTCTTTTAATACTACAACTAACTAAACTAAAAAGAAAAACCGAAAAGAAGCAAGAAACAATTTTTGAATTTTCTCAAAGTTTTTCAAACACACAAGAAGAAAGCGAGAAAATAAATCTAGCATGGATAATACAATGAAAAAGTGTGAACACCGACAACTGGAATGAAATGTGTGAACATGAATGTAATGTCGGTGGAAATACATACTCCCGCAAGTTTAGGCTTTTGGCCTAGCTTGGTAATCATCATCCGCGGCCTGCATAGTAGTCAAAGTGATAGCTCACGGAGGCTCTAGGTGCAGCCTCCTCAGCCCACCGAGCTGCCTCGATCTCTGCCTTGTAAGAGCGGGCCTCATTCTCAAGAACATAATATCTTCTTTTGCTGTTAAAATCAAAGAGAGCAGGTGCAGGCAAAACAATAGGCACAATGGTTTCTTTATTAAACCTCAAGTTATAAGTATAATCAGTGATTTCGCCCTTAAGAAACTTATGGAGTTTCATGGCCTTAAAGTCTAAGTACTGAGTAGGTAAGATGGGGTCATAAGGCAGAGGTGTAACGCCAACCTCTTTAGCCAAACGAGAAGCATAAATCCCACCATAAAAATAACCACTTCTGGCGTTGTGTTGCAATCGGCATGCAACAATCGCTCCAAGGTTATAACGTTTAATACCGGTGAGAGCAGTGTGTATAAGGCTCAAGTCAGGGGCACATAATGTGCTGAAATCCTGCTTGCCCATGATGCATTTGCCATTAAAGAGTGCAAAGTAGTGAATGGATACTTTTTATTCTACCTTGTGCCACTCCCCTAGTCTCGCCGTAACAAAGCACTAGTGGAAAAAAGCCTAGCTATGTCATGGCAAAAAGTGCCTTGCTGGCGTAGAGACCCAACGCCACCAATATGGCGCCAGTGAAAACAGTTTAGTGGTGGTGTTGGCAGACACGTCAGCAGTATTTTAGTACTGATGGCGTGCACCTGGCTAACGCCAGCAATATATTGTTTTATCTATGGCGTTTATTGTGAGGCAACGCCAGCAATTTGTACTTTTTAGCAATAAAAAAATATACCCAGCGATTAGTATATGTGCAACCATTTAAACTTCTAGTGGTAAGTCTCAAATCCACAAAATATACCCAGCTATTACTAGAGTTTTCAGTAACTAGCTTGCTACTACCTACAAGCAAAAGTTATCCGGTGGCTAGCTCTATATACAAGCAAAAGTATCGTCATCGATCTCACGCAACTTGTTATCCGCGCGCTAACTAGCTACGATGAAGAATGATCCTCATCTCACGCAACTTGTTCCTGTTGCTCTCTCCCTCCTTCCTGAAATAGACTTTGCGGGTCTTCAGCTCCTCCCTCTCGGCCTTCAGGAGCCGTATCTCCTTCTTCATAGACTCGATCTCGGTGACCAGTAGCTGCTTCTGGTCGATGAGCTTCAATTTCTTATCGACGAGATCGGAGATCTCGTCGATCATATCGTCCTTCTCTTTCTTCAGGGAGTTATTCAACTCGTTAAGTGCCTTCATTGTACTCTCCTTTGACGCGACAAGCTCACGGCTGAGCATGTCCATGTCACGTACCGGTAGCTGCTGCTGGACCGGTTCTGGAGATGGGTCTCGTACATACGCCTGGCAAGTCAAATATTTGAAATCATCAATAAAGAATGGTTAGATGATATATGCATATATGTATGTGTTTGCAATGCTCATGGATGTTTTTGTAATCTTACCTGGTTGGTCCTCGTTTCGCCTTTGTCAACTTCATCATAGGCCGCGAAGTTGCACGAGGACTCGTAGTGGCTGTTCCAGCTAGTCATGGCTGGAACTTCAAAATAATGACAAGTATAGGTTATTGTGACAAGAACCAAACACACATGGCAATGTAATGCCAATCACTACAAAAATATATATAGATAGCATCACAATGTCAAACAAGAATTTCCTTAGTGCTAACAAAAAATTTCCTTAGTTCTAACAAGAACCAAACACACATATCAAACAAGAATAACAAGTTACAAGTAAGTTCCATCCATGCCCATCTTTGCTATGTGTTGCAAGTTGGAAAATGATTTGTAAGTTGATAATATTGCCTTCCTGATCAAACAAGAATAACAAATAAGTTGATAATAATGCCAATCAAAGTATGGCAAGTATGGCAAGTGATCTAATGCCAATCATAACAATAATAACAAGCAGGTTGATAATAATGCCAATCAAAGTATGGCAAGTGGTCTAATACACTTACACAAATTCTACAACCTAACTGATCTATACAGAGGCATGTCAACTTGTCAAGTAAACAAAGGAAATTATGTTCTTTTATGGGAGTAAACAATGGAACCCTGATCTAAACATCCACATGATGATCATTGATGCAAAATGCAGATACAAAATGCCACTGCCACTGTCATATAATGAACAAGATACATATTTAGCATTAGGCCACTGTCATTGATGCAAAATGCAGATACAAAATGCCACTGCCACTGCCACTGTCATATGTTCATTGATGTAGTACACAGCAGCAACTCAAACACTTTGTTATGGATTGCAATAGCAACTCAAACACTTTGTTTCAGAATTTAGATGCTTCCAAAAATGATGACTTAAAAATTGACAGATTGCACTTCCAATTTCCAATTGACAACAGCAACAGCAACTCAAACACCTTAATTTGATTGACAGATTGCACTTCCAATTTCTACAGCTAGCAACTCAAACACCTTATTTTGATTGACAGTGGCAGTGACCTACAGCAAAAGAGGGAGGGATGATATGCTCACCTGGGTTGGAGCCGAGGGTCGCCTACAGTCTGCTGCCTGCTGCCGTCGCCGAAACCCTAGCATAGGAAATGCGAAACACACCTCTAATTAAAAAAAATCCAAATGGACCAGATGAGAGTGGGAGGCTCAGATGTGTACCTCAGGACCGGAGAACGACGACAATCGCTGGAATCGGACGGAATCGAAGCGGCGATGACGGGCGGCGAGAGAGAGGGAGAGAAAGGGGAACGGAAACAGAGCAGGGGCAGAGAGAGGGAGTACGTGGGTCGAGGGGGCCGTTGCCCCCGTTGGTTTTGACCCCCACGGCATCCTAATCCTATTTGGGCTAGCCCAATAAGAAAAAAAGATCATTATTTATGAAATGTCATTATTTATATTTAAAATAATAGGAATTTAATAAAAGTAAACTATAATGTACTATAAAAAAGATCACCACATAAAAAACTAAAAAGGAAAAAATTTGGAAGTGTCAAACTATATATTTGAAGGCTCAAAACTATATATTTCAAGTCTTAAACTAAAAAGAAAAAAAAGTAATTTAAAGTCTCAAAGTACATATTTAAAAAAATGGTCATTATTTCTATTTAAAATAATAAATTTTATAAAGTAAACTATAATATACTATAAAAAAGATCACCACATAAAAAACTAAAAATAAAAAATTTGGAAGTGTCACACTACATATTGAATGCTCTCAAAACTATATATTTCAAGTCTTAAACAAAAGAAAAGAAAAGTAATTTAAAGTCTCAAAGTACTATTTTAAAATGTCATTATTTTTATTTAAAATAATAAAAATTAATAAAAGTAAACTATATATATAAAAAAGATCACCACATAAAAAACTAAAATTAAAAAATTTGGAAGTGTCAAACTACATATTTGAAGGCTCAAAACTATATATTTCAAGTCTTAAACTAAAAATGAAAAAAGTAATTTAAAGTCTCAAAGTACATATTTAAAAAAATGTCATTATTTCTGTTTAAAATAATAAAAATTTAATAAAAGTAAACTATAATATACTATAAAAAACAATATACCAAAAAATAATAATATAAGAATGTTTTGGCATTGCCAAAATAACAATACTGGCGTCGGAACCAACAGCACGTCACAACTAAATATAATAGTACTGGCGTTCCATGCTATTCCACGACAACACTATATTATGCCTGGTACAAATTGTTGATCCCATATACCTCTGACGCTACCCTGTTTTTCAACGCCACCACTATACCCCTACTAATGTCGTACCAAATAAGCCAACGCCACCACTATAAGAAAAAATTAGTGCTGGCGTTGGTTGCAAATGGCGCGCCACCAACGTAAGTTGTGGCTAGCATTTTTTCCACTAGTGAAGACTAGTTAAAAACGACTCATACTCAGCTCTTGGTAGCTCGTCCAGTGAACCCCAATATGGAATTTTACAAGCATCATAAAACATCTCTAAAGGCATGGTAAATGGATGACCATAAAGACTAAATGAAACTCTAGATTCACGAGGATGAAATTTAAATTTCTTAGTAAAAGTTTCTGTGAGGTTGAGATGCTGGATGCACTTATCTTCAATGTAAGGACCAAGCTCGGCGTTGTGAAAATATTGCTCAAATTCTTCCTTGATGCCTGCGCTTACCATGAAATCATTACACGGCCATAAGCATGATTTGATAGCCGCATCCCGCATTTCGCTTGCGCTTGGTTCAACATAAGACCGACATATCGAGCCACTACTAGATGATGCCTCCGTAGACCTCCTCCTCGAAGAACTCCTAAAGAATGGCATTTTTATTTGCGAACAATTTCTAAAAAAATTTGGGACACAAATTTTTTGTCAACAAAACTTCGTAAGATTGATCGCAACTACTCATAAGGGTGCATAAAGGCCACATTAAGCATTCAAACTACTTAGAACTCTAAGAATTCAGCATGCAAGCTTATTTACAACATCACCAAGAGTAGCTAATTATTCAAAATATAAATCACTAAAGCAAAAACTAATTGGAGCAACGGAGGAGTCACATACCAAGTAGCAATCCCCCCAAACAGTTTCGAAAACGGAGCTTCGAGCAAAGGGATCAAAATCCGCGGGTTTGAGAGCAAGAACACAAGACAGAGAGCTATGGTGATTTTTTTTCTGGAGGTAGGAGACGACATGGGCTAAAGAGATAAGTGAGGGGCCCACGTGGGGACCACAACCCACCAGGGCGTGCCAGGGGCTGCTGGCACGCCCAGGTGGGTTGTGCCCACCTGGTGCACCCCCCTCTGATGTTATTTGTACCAAAAATTCAGAAAAAATCGTATTAAATTTTCAGGGCATTCTGAGAACTTTTATTTTTTGGTCATTTTTTATTGCACGGGAAATTCAGAAAATAGACAAAACATGGCATTTAATTTTATTTAATTAAGAAAAACAGAAAATAGAAGTTGGGAGCAGAAGGTTGTGCTTACTAAATTCATCAACTTCATACTTCTCAAAAATGATCTATTAATAAGGCTGATCAAGTCTTATTAACAACCACCTTCGATTAGCATGAAACCGAAGAACTTTCGTAAAACACTAAGTTACCTCAACGGGGATATGAATGTCCCCAACAATAAGCATTTCATATTTCTTTTTGGCAGTAGGTAGGGGTAGTTGAAAACTTCCAATAGTGAGTGTCGGAGATTTTTCAATAACATTAATACCATTCACTTGAAATTGTTTCTTCGGAAAGTGCACTGTATGCTCATTACCATTGATATGAAAAGTGACCTTGCTTTTATTGCAATCAATAACAGCCCCTGCAGTATTCAAGAAGGGTCTACCAAGGATAATCGACATGTTGTCGTCCTCGGGCATCTCAAGTATAACAAAGTCAGTTAAGATAGTAATATTTGCAACAACAACGGGCACATCCTCACAAATACCGATAGGTATGTCAGTTGATTTGTCAGCCATTTGCAAAGATATTTCAGTAGGTGTGAGTTTATTCAAATCAAGTCTTTTATATAAGGAGAAAGGCATAACACTAACACCAGCTTTCAGATCACACAAAGCAGTTTTAACATAATTTCTTTTGATGGAGCAAGGTATAGTTGGTATTCCTGGATCTCCAAGTTTTTTAGGTACTGCATCCTTAAAAGAGTAATTAGCAAGCATGATGGAGATTTCAGCTTCAGGTATCTTTCTCTTATTAGTGATGATGTCTTTCATATATTTTTGTATAAGGGGCCATTTTTAAAATATTAGTCAAGCGAGTGCGCAAAAAGACTGGCCTAAGCATTTCAGCAAAGCGTTCAAATTCTTCATCATCTTTTTCCTTAGTTGATTTAGGTGGAAAGGGCATGGGTTTTTGAACCCATGGTTCTCTTTCTCTTCCATGTTTTCTAGCAACAAAGTCTCTTTTATCATATCTTTTATTTTTAGGTTGTAGGTTATCAAGATCAATAGCTGGTTCTATTTCAACATCACTATCTGGTTGTTTGTCATTGTCTGGTTGAGTGTCTTCATGAACATCATCATTATCCTTTTCATTATCACTAGATGGATGTTCATTACCAGATTGAGTTTCAGCATCAGAAATAGAAACATTATTATTATTTTCAGGAGATTTTTCTATTTCAGGTTCACTGGAGGTATGCAAAGTCCTATCATTTTTCTTTTTCTCCTTCTTTTTAGAAGGACTAGGTGCATCAGCATTAATTCTTTGAGAGTCTTGTTCAATTTTTTTAGGGTGTCCCTCAGGATAAAGTGGTTCCTGAGTCATTCTACCTCCTGTAGTCACTACTCTTATAGCATGATCATTCATATTATTATTCATTTCATCAAGCAATTCTCTTTGAGATTTAGCAACTTGTTCTAACTAAGTTTGAACCATAGAAGCATGTTTTCCTACACCTCTAACATCATTGGAGATTCTAAATAACAAGTCACTCAAGTGAGCAATCATATTGGAATTATATTTCAATTGTTTCATAATATTTACATTGAAGTGATCTTGTTTTCTAATGTAGTTGTCAAACTCATAAAGGCATTGACTAGGATGTTTATTGTAGGGGATGTCACTTTCATCAAATTTCATTAAAGAGTTTACCTCTACCACCTTTGGTGGTGGTGTGTCAAGTCCATGTATTTCTTTAGTAGGAGGTAAATTTTTAACATCCTCTGCTTTAATACCCTTTTCCTTCATACTTTTCTTTGCCTCTTGCATATCTTCAGGACTGAGATATAAGATACCCCTCTTCTTCGGAGTGGGTTTAGGAGGTGATTCAGGAAGAACCCAATCAATATAAAATTTTAATATATTATTCAATAATTCCTCAGCTTGTTCAACAGTTCATTCCCTGAAAATACAACCAGCACAACTATCTAGGAAGTCCCTAGAAGCATCGGTTAGTCCATTATAGAAGATATCAAGTATTTTATTTTTCTTAAGAGGATGATCAGGCAAAGCATTAAGCAATTGGAGAAGCCTCCCCCAAGCTTGGGGGAGACTCTCTTCTTCAATTTGCACAAAGTTAAATATTTCCTGTAAGGCAGCTTGTTTCTTATGGGCAGGAAAATATTTTTCAGAGAAGTAGTAAATCATATCCTGGGGACTACGCACACAACCAGGAGCAAGGGTATTGTACCATATCTTAGCATCACCCTTTAATGAGAATGAAAATAATTTGAGAATATAATAATAGCGAATCTTCTCATCATGAGCAAATAGGGTAGCTATATCATTTAATTTAGTAAGATGTGCCACAACAGTTTCAGTTTCATAGCCATGAAAAGGATCAGATTCAACCAAAGTAATTAACTCTGGGTCGACAGAGAATTCATAATCCTTATCGGTAACAAAGATAGGTGATGTAGCAAACTTAGGATCACATTTCATTCTAGCATTCAAAGATTTTTCTTTCAGTTCGCATAATAATTTCTTAAGATCATCTCTATCATTGCAAGCAAGAAAATCTCTAGTTGTCTCCTCGTCCATAACATAACCTTCAGGTACCTTAGGCAATTCATATCTAGGAGAGCAAGGTATAATAGGTGTTTCAAGATTTTCAGTTTCAAGTACTTCATCATTTTCAATAATTTCATCAGTTTCAGCATTCTCAATATCTTTAGCTCTAGCAATTTGTTCATCAAGAAATTCACCTAGTGGCATATTATCATCAAGCAAGGTACTAGCATTATCATGAGTAGCATTCATAGCAGAAGTAGCATCATCAATAACTTGCGATATATCAGGATTAATAGCATATGGTGGTGTTGCAAGTCTACTCAAAACAGAAGGTGAATCAAGTGTAGAGTGTGATGGCAATTCCTTACCTCCCCTCGTCCTAGAGGGAGCGATCTTGGTTTTTGTATAATTCAGATTCTTCATAGTGATAAATAGATAATAATCCCAAGTGACTCAACAAATATAGCTATGTTCCCCGGCAACGGTGCCAGAAAAAGGTCTTGATAACCCATAAGTATAGGGGATCGCAGCAGTTTTCGAGGGTAGAGTATTCAACCCAAATTTATAGATTCGACACAAGGGGAGCCAAAGAATATTTGTAAGTATTAGCAGCTGAGTTGTCAATTCAACCACACCTGGAGATTAATTATCTGCAGCAAGATGATCAGTAGCACAGTAATATGATAATTTTGCTAGCAGTGGTAACAGTGATAGTAGTGATTTTGTAGCAAGTGTAACAGTAACAACAATAGTAGTAACTTAGCAAGAACAATATGTGGAAAATTCGTAGGCATTGGATCGGTGAATTCGTTGGATGATATTCATCATATAACAGTCATAACCTAGGGCGATACAAAACTAGCTCCAATTCATAGATATAATGTAGGCATGTATTCCGTAAATAGTCATACGTGCTTATGGAAAGAACATGCATGACATCTTTTGTCCTACCCTCCCGTGGCAGCGGGGTCCATAAGAAAACTAAGGGATATTAAGGCCTCCTTTTAACAGAGAACCGGAACAAAGCATTAACACATAGTGAATACATGAACTCCTCAAACTACGGTCATCACCGAAAAGTATCCCAATTACTGTCACACTGGGGTTTACGGATCATAACACGTAATAGGTGAATATGACTTGCAAGATCGGATCTAGAACATAGATATAATGGTGAAAACATAAACGGTTCAGATCTGAAATCATGGCACTCGGGCCCTAGTGACAAGCATTAAGCATGGCAAAGTCATAACAACATCAATCTCAGAACATAGTGGATACTAGGGATCAAGCCCTAACAAAACTAACTCGATTACATGATGAATCTCATCCAACTCCTCACCGACCAGCGAGCCTACGAAGGAATTACTCACTCCCGGTGGGGAGCATCATGGAATTGGTGATGGAGAAGGGTTGGTGATGACGAAGACCGAAAATTCCCCTCTTCGGAGCCCCGAACGGGCTCCAGATCTGGCATCCTGACGAAGAACAGGAGGCGGCGGCGGCTCCGTCTCGTGAAACGCGATATTCTTCCCCTCTTATTTTTTTCTCCGAAAATAGGATTTTATAGCGTCGGAGATAGGGTCTGCGGGGCTACCAGGTGGGCACAACCCACCTGGGCGCGCCTGGAGGGGGGCGCGCCCTGGTGGGTTGTGCTCACCCAGGGGGCCCCCCTCCGGTGGTTCTTGGCTCCAGTAATTTTCTTTTATTGCACAATAATTTTTCAAAAAGTTTCGTTCCATTCCAAGAACTTTTATTTCTGCACAAAAACAACGTCATGATAGTTCTGCTGAAAACAGCGTCAATCCGGGTTAGTTTCATTCAAATCATGCAAATTAGAGTCCAAAATAAGAGCAAAAGCGTTAGGAAAAGTAGATACGACGGAGACGTATCATGGTTCATCTTGTGGTTGGCCGCACCTTGATCGGAGGCAGAGCGGGTTTGCCCGGGGTCTCCCCTGCCTGGCCTCGGTCAGACCAATGGCGGCGGTGTCCGTGGGCGTTGTACCTTTCTTGAAGGCTCTGTCGCGGCGTCTCTCTGTTCTTCGAGTTGCTCCGGGTGAAGATCTTGATCCTTTGGATCAGGCGGTGAGGCCGCCCCGGTGTCGTACCCTTCTTGAAGGCACCGCCTTGGAGCCCATGTCTCATCGATGTTCAGCATCATCTCTTCGCAGTGGCTTGTTCACAATTGAGAACCACGGTATCTCGATAGTGATGCTTATTGTCGACCTGATGTTTGCTTGGAGTTGTATCAGCTCCTATGTGTCATGCCTTGGGTGTGTGCGTGTGTTGTGATGGCGTGTATTTGTATCGGATTGTATGTTGGTCATTGCCTTATCTATAAAGCGGGGCGAAAGCCTTTCGGTAATTCAAATCCATCAACCTTGCTGCATTGGACTAATGGTAATGGTACAAAGAACACACACTGATGATTGCCCATTAGTTCTCCAGGTAGGTGTGTTCCTTCTCCCCTCGAGTGCATCACACATAGCGCCAAGACATTCTACAAGGCCGCAGGTGTCGGACACCAGTTGATCCTTGTGTAAAGGCTCTAGCGAACCTGCCCGCACAATCATTAAAAATAAAACACTAGAAGTAGAAAGGCAAAGGGCTCACGAACAAAAATGACGACGACCTTAGAGCATCTCCAGCCGTTCGCCCCCCAGGGGATTGAAATATCGCCGCCTGGGGGCGAATCGGCGCAAAAATCGGCTTGGGGGCGATTGTGTTCCCAGCCGCCGCCCCCAAGTCGCCGATATCGGCCCAAGTTTGCCCGCTTTTCAGCCCATTTTCGGCGCAAAATCGGCCCACTATCGGCGCAAATCGGCCCATATTCGCCGTGCTTCAGCGCAAATTCAACAGATGTTATTTTTTAACACATAGTTCATCACAGAAAACTCGCCCAGGAAGGTAGTGGAGAGGTTGCCGCGGCGAAACACCTCTCTTTTCCGGCGGGGAATGGCCTATCTAGCGGTGGTGGGCGGTGGGCGGCCCCGGGATCGGCAAGGTGGCGGGAGGTCGCGCGGGGATGGGGGGCGAATTTGGCCGTTTGTGTTTACTTTTCGTCTGACAGTGTGGCCCGGACGTGGTTTTCCCTTCCGCCGGAGCCCCCGAGCGCCCCCCAGTGCGCTGGGTTCGGCCTAGGATCGCCGAGCCCAAAAACGGTCCGAACCGGCGGATTTCGGCGTCTTGGGGGCGCGACTGGGCCGATTTTTCGGCGCCGGCGCGGAAAAAATCGCCCTGGGGGGCCTGTTGGGGGCGCGGCTGGAGATGCTCTTATCTATACCAATATAAAAAGACTTAAAGGGGCAGATCCAATTAATCTCAGCCATCAAATCATGTCAATCCAACGACCTAGACTGCTTTAATGTCGAGCACTCAACATGTTTAGCGTGCAGTTAATTTCATGCCAAATATAGTGCTAATCACATAATAACATGCAAATAATATCCTACTTAATATCCGCATGTATTTAATATACTTCAAATTAACGTGCATTGCACGTACACATTGACTAGTTACTAAAAAGTAAATACAGATGAGAGGAAAAACCTTAGAAAATAAACAAACATAAAATAAATGTTGCATACCAAACGGCACAGCAAAGCGGGCGGCTGATTCTAGTAAATCGTACTCCGTATGATTGAGGTGAAACCCAATCAAAATATGTTCGTGTACGTCGTGACCCTACATTTCCTTTTTCTTTAAAACAGATTTTTTTATGAACCTGTCTTGAGACGAGTGGTGAGCTTTTTCCACGGGCTGTTTGCATTCCGTTGGAAGTTTCGAGGTTCATTCCGTTAATCCGTTGGAGAAGTTGAGTGCAATGGTAAATGCAAAAAAAATATAAAAAAAATTAACATGGAAAATGGTAAATGCAGTTTCCAGATGTGTACAGGACACTTTTCAAACTGCGCGCCGGTAAAAATTAATCAACGGACATACGCGGCGTCCATCAATCACTGTAGCCGAACGGTCATCTGTTTCTGCTTTTACCATTTTTCAATATTTTTTATACCCCAGTCCAGTACTATTCCTTCCCCCTCCTTCTTTCACCCCCCTCCCCCACTTCCCTCTCTGCCGTCTGTGCAGCTCGTCAGTCCTCTCCTCTCCGCCATTTTTGCCTGAAGCACCCCTCCACCAGGATTCCACGAGCGCGGAGGCGGAGGCGGAGGCGATGGCGATCGATCAATCCCTCAAGGCAAGTTCACCCCCTCCACTTCCTTCGATTCGTGCGGCTGTGATTTATACTTAGTTCGCGGTCGAGGGTTTCTTGATTTCTCAGCGTTCTCTTGAATCTTCGATTAATGGAGCGTTGTACACTGCAATCCCGTGACATCTGGATTCTGGAGGGCTCCTTTTGTTTTATTTCGTCATCCTGTGATAGCTTTGGAGAAAGTGATTGTTGGAACATAAAAAGAAAGTGTTTCTTGAGAAAATAAATCTTTCGACCGTCCGGCCAGAACAGATTTTGTTTCTCTACGGCCTACTGCTAGATGGGATTAGTAATGCAAAATGATTGATTGTTGATTGTATGTTGAACTTAATTCTCTGCTTTGGGCGGCTGCTTTTCAGAGGAAGAGAGGGAGGCCAGCAGGAGGAGGTTCCCCGTCTGTCAACAAGAGCCAGCGAGATAAGATGGTCATGGAGCAGAAGATGGCACTGGTGCATCGAAGGCTCGCCTTGCTCGATAGCGAGAACGACAAGGATGCTGATGTTGTGCCGACGGCCACAATGGTGAGGTCCTTCAGCTTGAGATCGACTCGGATTGTTGGCCACTGAGGTCTGCAGTAGTCCTTATTTTCTGAAGATCGATCAGATTTACTATGTGGAGCTGCCTCTGATAAACTATAATGGACTTGGTCAAAAAAGTAACAATAAAACTATAATGGAGTCTGAAATCGTCTGTTTAAGTTTTTTTCCCCCTTCAAGTCTTCACTGTCTCACTAGCACTGTAGCAACTAATACTTCCAATATTCTGAGCTTATCCGTTCTCTTAGATTATAGGTTTCCTTAGATGGCTGCCGGAGTCTGCCTCTGGTAAAGTAAATTGAAGTATGGAGCAGTTTGTTTATGTTTTTTTTTTCATGTTTCATTATCATGGTGGACACTGGTGCAACCAATTCTCATGACCGTATGCATTCTATGTTATCAGATTATCTGTTTCTTTTTAGCCTTTTGTTGAAACTTCGAATTTTTTCATGACATGATGATATTTAATGATAGCAGGATGATAAGCTTGCTGCTGTTGTTGTTGATCAACAGCCTGTCGTTATTAATTTTGGCGATACAGATGACGAGGATGAATATGTTCCTTTAAGAGTAAGTGAACCATTGGTTGTTGCTTTAGCGCTCTTGTATTAATCAGGGAGTAAATTTTGTGTCCATACACTCCACATGACTACATGTGCATTTGTGGCTCTAGCTCCTCGTTTGTTTTCCCTTTCATCTCACAATTTCACTGAATTATGAGTGTTCAGCTTACTGATCTAGCTTTTCTAAGAGTTGGTTTCTTCGTCATGTCAGATTGTGCGGCCACGGAGGTTGGACAGTGAACAAGAAAAGCTGCTTGATGTTTCTCAAACACACAATGCTCAGGGTACTGACACCGCTAAAGTAAGATAATTTAGTAGTTCCATTCTTGTCATTGCGCATGCTATTTGGCCGTTATCGTGCAAAATTACAGTTAGTAAACAGTTCTTCCAATTTTTCATTTATGAGCTCATAATGCTTCAAAGATTTTGAAACCCAAAAATTCAGTAATTTTCTTATCTTCAACAATTGCATAAAATGGTTCAAAGATTTTGGTTGGTTGGGTTTCAGAAGAAGAGAGGGAGGCTTGTCAAGGCCCAGAGCAACATGGAGCAGAAGTTGAAATTGTCAACGCCAAGGCTTGCCTTGGTTGAGAGCGGCTACAGTAACAGCAGCAAGAGCGACATAGATGACGATCTTGTGCCGATGGTGAGGCCCGTGGAATGATTCCGCATTACCGCATTTAAGACACTCCTGTTGTTCAAAGCTTGAAAGAATCACGTTTTCATATGTTACATACCTTCTTTTTGTGAACATACATATGTTACATACCTTCATTTAAAAAAAATGATGTCATAATTTGGTTTAAGCAGATCAATATGTATTTTTCACACTTCAGGATTCAGATGACTGGCTCAAAAATTCTTAATGGCCTGAATTTCTGGACACAATAGTGAATGTGTTTCTAAACATTTACGGACTCTGCTATGTTCATATGCGTTGCTCCATATAGTCTATATAACTGTTGTCTTTTAACCTCCAATTTCTTCACTTTCTATTTAGTTCAAAACTGAAACCATGTACTAACTATGAATAAGCGTGACTTGACAGGTAGCTGCTGTTAATTGCAAAAAGACATGTGCAAGGTACTTCAAACTTTTCTTGTTTTCTCGAGAGTAAGATGCATTAACAGTTCTCAAAAAGCCTACTTACTCAGTTCAATCTTTGAACAAACTACAGCGTTCAGGGTAACTTTGGGTCTGCTATGGAGAGAGCTGAGGAGGTACTGGTAAAGTTACCAGCCGAACATCCTAGCTTTGTCAAGCATATGCTACATTCACATGTTGTTCAGGGTTTCTGGCTGGTAAGTCTATTGATTAGCTATTTACATGTTTGTTCAAAGCTTAAGAATTAGGTGATCATTTCTTATGAACAACATGTGGACCCAAGAGGCCAAATATTGAATGGGAGGAAATGCCTGCTAAACAGAAATACAGATTACCTTTTCTTTTATATCAGAAGGTAATCAAATTTCTGGGCAAAAAAGCTCTATGCAAAAGTGGAAACTGCACAATTTAGAGCACCTTATGATTTTTGAAATTTAGTTTCAGGTAGAGCAGTCTCATAAGCTTAGTATATGTGTGGACGCTTCCTGAGTGTCACTTAGTGTACATGGGATGGGAATTAATGAAAACATTTCCTTTTCTTTGTTTTTGCTTCCTCTGCATTTGAATTTTACGTTCCTCCCCCAGGGTCTACCGTCTGGCTTCTGCAACAAGCATCTTCCAAAGAAGGACGCTACTATTGTGCTAGAAGATGAGGATGGGCATAATTATGATGCAAAATATCTAGGTGCCAAGCAAGGACTTAGTGGTGGTTGGAGAGGTTTTGCGATTAATCATGATATTAAGGTTGGAGATGTTGTAGTCTTTCAACTTGTCAGTTCAGCAAAGTTTAAGGCAAGTGTTTCCTAATACATTTTCAATTGCTTGATCATTCTTTTACACTATTGATTGGCAGGCACTACATTCACTAATGTTTGCAGGATATACATTTCTTGAATTATTTTGTGCATGTTCTGTCCGCACTTATCCAATATTTAAAGTTTCTCTTGTTTTTTTGTACGCTTTCCATTCAGGTCTATATATTGAAAGCGAACAACTTCACTACAACTGATGGAGCACTTAGTCTCCTGTGTTTGGAAGCAGGCAAGGAGAGGATATTGAGTGAGTCAAAGTTCATTGTCTTGATTTTACACTTGTGAATTTATTGTACATGGATAAGCTAACCATTGAATCTTCTGAATCATGTTTTGGGTTCTGCAACGCAGAAGAAGAAAGTTTCAATGATGTTAAATCTAAGGAGAACCCAAAGGTTCAGAGTGATAGCAGTAACCCAGCCAGTGACTCTATAACAGACGGCATCAGATTCTCAGATACAACCATCGATTTCGATGATGTGAAAACTTTCAGCAACTTCAACATCATCGTAGACGGTCTGGTCATCGACTGCAAGTTTCCTGACCACCTACGCAAGACGTACTACGAGCTGTGCTGTGCCCAGGAGTCGTTCCTTCACAAGGATCTGCTTAAACAGATAAACCTCGCACTCGCCGTGGGAGTGATCATGGAGACTATCAACATCGCAGAGGGTATTAGGGCCTGCGAGGCACGCGCTTCTTCCCACGAGGACTTTATGGTCTGGAAGAAGACCTTGGAGGCCTTTGAGCTCCTGGGCATGAATGTCAAGTTCCTGCTCAAACGCATCGATGATCTCCTCAGCCTTTCTGCTCGACCTAGAGACCCTGCTGAGCATGAAGGGTACAAAGAGATGAAACTGGAGCGGGCACGTGCCGGAGCGAAAGTTAAGGAGCTCGAGTCCAGGATGTCAAGTGTGAAGGACACTCTGAAGAAGATGGACGTAGAAATGGAGGAGATGGAGTCCAGCGCGAAGAGGACAGAGGAGATGCTGCGGCGGTTAGCAACAGCACCATGGTAGCGGTATGCGCGCAGCTTCGGTCTCGACCGCAGACGGACGATGTTTTGGGCGACATGGGCGTTCAGTATGCAGAGGCAGATGATGCTCTGGATGGCGTCTACCGTCTAGCTTTGCAGAAGATTAGAACTGCATTGTGGCGGGCGGCATTTAGTTTCAGAGTAACCACTTTTTGTATAAATGCAACCTGAGAGTTGTTATCTGTGTGTGCATCTAGGTTACACTTCTTGTACAGCAACTAGGATGCTGTTTTTTGGGTACACATCAAGTGTTGTAACCTATCCCCATCCCATCCCATCCCCCCTATGTAAATTATGCGGAACCGCACTGTGGCAGTGGTGAGAATGGAAGGAAGAGAGATGCAGTGGTGAGAATGGAAGGAAAAGAGATGAAGTCTTATTTGAGAAGTTGTTGAGTGCATTTGAGTGTGTGTTCCCTGCGTTTGCTAGTATTGTGCAGGCAGCTGTTTTACTTGTTTTCTTTCTTGGTCGCTGTTGATTCGGCTTGTTGAACCTCCGATCCGTTTGCCTCTGGCCCTGACAGCCTCATCCTTGCGAGAGCCATGACCTCCCAACGAGATCGACCACGTACCATTGGGCAATTTATTCAGAGAGCTGAAGCTGAAGCTGCATACTGAGTTCATCCATGGATTGGTCCATGTTTCCTGTGATTGTAACAAGCCAGCTCATGAGCTGGCTGCGTTGGGTGCAGGGTTAGTTAACGGTGACAATTGTCAATGGTTTGACAGCTACCACGATGATGTAACCCATGCTCTAACCGATGATTCTGCCATGTCTTAAAGCATCTCCACCCGCCCCTCCAACAGCCCTCCAAGGCACCTTTTTTATCGCCGGCGCAAAAAAAAGCGCCCAATCGCGTCCCAGAAGTCCAAATTTCGTCGGTTTGTACCGAAATTGCCCCCGGCAGATCCAGGCCGAACCCAGCGCACTGGGGGGCGACCGGGGGCGCCGAGGGAAAAAAAATGGCGCCAAAACAACCCGCGCCAGATTCCCACCCTGTGGGCCCGTCGAGTCAGCGACTAGGCTTCGTCGTCCTCATCGCCTCGCCTCGGCTCCCGCGTGAATCAATGTTGTTGCCGGTCAGCCTTCCATTGATGAAGGGCGGCGCTGTGATGGCGAGCCACCGCCGCGCGTCCCGCCCTTTCCCGTCACGCGTCCACACCGCTCCCGCCCTCTCGCCGCTATAAAAACCAACCTTCATCACCGCTCGCCGCACACTCGCCAAGCCATCTCTCTCGCCTGCATCGCTCCAGCGCCGACCACCTTTCTCGCCCAAAAACCCGGCCCCGACGGCTTCTCATCTCTCTCGCCCTCTCTCCTTCACCGTCCCCACACTCGCCATGGCGGAGAGGTTCCCCGGCGACGGTGCGGCGGCCAACGGCTTCGGCCGCCGCTGGCTGCACGAGTGGGAGGCTCGCTTGCTGCAGGAGGCGAACTACCCGACGCCGCCCGACATGCGCGTGCTGGGTGCATGGCGGTTGAGCGCAGGCGGCGTCCCCGTGCCTCCGCCGCCCTCCGACGCGGAACGCCCCGTCGAGATCGTGGCGATCCGGGCCAACCTGCCGGAGCAAGCGCGCCAACAACCACGGTACGCAGCGGACAACCAAACGCTGTGGACCGCGTACTTGCAGCGGCGCCACGCCGAGCAGCTGGCGTCCACCAATGGCAGCCCGGCGCCGAGGGGGCGCCACAACTCGGAGGGCCTCCGTCAATGGTGGGGCACGCCCGGGCGGACTCTCTCCGCCGTGCTCGCGCACATCGAGGGTGGCAACGAGCCGCGACTGGAGTACCCGATGCCATCCTTCTCTCGCCGCCGTGGAAGCTCCTGGATGCCGAGCCGCATGGACACGCCGTCCTTGGGCTCCCGCTCCTTCGGGTCGGCGCCGGCGGCAATCGTCCCCGTCAAGCCCGAGCCGCAGGCGACGCCGCTCCGTTGGCGCAGCCGCGGCGGCAACCTCGTCATAAATGAGGGCGGCCGCGTCCGTTCCCCTCCTTGCGGCCACTTCCGCCTGGTCAAGCCGAAGAAGGAGCCGACGGCGACCGTCGTGGTGAAGCAGGAGCACGAGGACATGGCCGTCGACCTCGAGAGCGGCCTCGCCTGGTCGCGCGCGGACTACGTGGCGCAGGAGATGGAGCGCCAACGCCGCGCTCTGGAAGAAATCACCGAGTGGTGTCGTGACCGCGACGAGGGCGGCGTCGTCATGCTCTCCGACAGCGACGACGAGGTCACTGCACCGAGCCAGCCGGTCCGCAGCAGCGATCCAAGGCAGGGCTGCAGCCAGGCCGCCCCGAAGGACGGGCCGGCCGAGCGACGGCGACAACGAGGACGATGGCGGCGACGACGACTACACCGTCTTCTACAACCTCCTCGGCATGAACAACTAGGAGTAGTTTTTTTTTTTATGTTTTTATCTATGTAAATTCGCCTGAATATCAATGAAATCGCCTATATTTCGTCCAAATTAACCAAATTTCGTCGACTTTGGGTTTTTAATTTTTTTTGGCCGATGCCGTTGCGGTCGTGGCTGGGAATCAATTCCCCCCACGCCGAAATTATCGCCGACAAACCCCAAAGAGGCGCTATTTTTCGTCAAAAAGCACCCCTGGAGGGCCGAACGGCCGGAGATGCTCTTCAATGGAAGACGAGCGTTCCATGTCAAAAAAGAAAGAAAAGAAAGAATAGAATTCCTGACTGACTGCGTTCCTCCGGCGAGAGACTCTGACTGGGCGCCCCGGTGCAGTCCCCTTGGAGCCGCACGGGAGCGGAGGTCAGGATGATCCGAAAATTTCGGTCCTCACTGTTTCCCCGTGGCCGGCCTCTCTTGTTGTCATTTATTATTATTTTTTTTGAGCGTAACGGCCGAGCTTTATTGATTTACTAACAAAGGGATACACAGATTGTCTGGTGGGTTAACAAACCAAACATGTCTGCCAATCTCAAGAGATGTGGCAGCTCTACCTAGATTGTGAGCATCACCGTTGGACTCGCGCCATTCGTGTCCGAAGATGGACACCTGAAACCTCTGTCGCCAACTACTAATCTCCTTAAGGACCATGCTGTAGTCACCTCGTGATTCACCTTCTTGATTGATCTCCTGCACCACTCCAAGACAATCTGAAGCCACATAAATTTTTGCCACATTCAAATCTTCTACTAAAGCCAATGCTTCTCTACATGCACATGCTTCAAGCGTAGCTGGGTCTGTGATTCCCTGAAAAACTGTCGCTGAAGCTCCCAGGAACAATCCTGATTCATCTCGGCAGACAACCGCTGCAGCTCCCTTGTTGGCAGATTTTGCCACCGCTCCATCAACATTCAACTTCGTCAGGCCCTGCAGTGGAGGAATCCATGACGCACTAGCAGGTCGTCCTTGCGCCATCCTTGTCCTCTGATTCGGTTGCGCCATGTTCAGATCATCCAGGTACCTTGATATGAATAGGTGGGTTGACAAAGGAGACTGAAACTCCTCTTCATGAATAGCTTTACGCCTCGCCCACCATATATGGCCCAAAGCGTAACCAACACCTGGATAAACATATCTTGAGATAGAATATTACTCAGGTTAAATAACCAAAGCTTCGGGTCAGTCGTCTCGTCCCCATATACAGGCAGGGCTACGTCATCTTCTTTAAGCGCCCAAACGCTTTTTGCCATGCGACACTCGAGGAGAGCGTGGCGCCATGAGTCAGCCGCCACATTACAAATGGTGCACACTGGAGATGTGGTCATATGTCTTCGTGCCCTTTCTTGTCCCGTCGGCAGCGAAGATTTTGCTAGTCTCCATGCAAAAATCCTCAACTTTGAAGGTACACGGGTCTTCCACAAATTCTTCCAGCTCTTCTCCTGATCATAGCTTGAAGATGCTTCTGCTCGGCCCTCTAGCCAACTTTCCCTACAGCTCTTCATTTCGCAGATCATACGGTAAGCAGTCCTGACTGAAAACACCCCCCTCTTCTCATATCTCCACGCCCAGAAGTCGGGCTGCAGCACATGCGATAAAGGGATTGACTGAATAAGTTCTACGTCCATTGGCAAAAAATATTCGTTCAGAACCTTCATGTTCCACGTCCTTGTCGCCGGGCTAATCAACTCTGAAACCAACTCTGGAGGATGCGATTTAGTAGCACAGATTGGTCTCATGTTGAAATCCCGGGGTATCCAGTTGTCGTCCCATACCCTCGTCGTACTACCATCGCCTATTCTTCTGATCAAGCCTTGCTAGAGCATGTCTCTTCCTTCACACAAAGACCTCCAGATCTGCGATGGATTGGCTCCCACTTGTGCAGAGAGTATCGGTCGCCGGGAAATAAATCGACTTCAGGATCCTTGCGCTCAATGAGTCTGGCTCGACTAGAATGCGCCACACCTGCTTTGCCAACAATGCAAGATTGAAAATCTCAAAATCCCTGAAGCCAATTCCTCCTTTATACTTAGGCATCGCCATACTCTCCCATGACACCCACGCTGCCTTTCTTTCTCCCTTCTTACTCCCCCACCAAAACTTCCTCACCATGGAGGTCAAGTGCTCGCAAAGTCCTCGGGGTAATTTGAACAATGCCATGGAATAGGTGGGAATAGCCTGCACTACTGATTTTATCAGAATTTCTTTTCCTCCACTGGACAAAAATTTCTCCATCCACCCCTGCAGTCGTTTCCAAACTCTGTCCTTCAAATAAGCGAAGGTCCCGTTCTTTGATCGTCCCACATCGGCAGGCAGGCCCAAATATTTATCCTTAAGGGCTTCATTGTTTACCTCAAGAATTTGCTTGACATTCTCCCTTATAGCCTCCGGACAACCTTTCCCAAAGAAGATTGATGACTTGTCGTTGTTGATGCGCTGCCCTGAAGCATTACAATATCTGGACAAGACACCCTTGAGATTTGATACTTCAATACTTGCTGTTCTACAAAATAAAAGACAATCATCAGCAAACAGTAAGTGGTTCACTTTGGGGGCTGTGCTCGCAATATGAATCCCTTCAATTTCCCCTTGCTCTTTTGCATTTTTCAGCAAACAAGAGAGTCCTTCAGCTGCAAGCAGGAACAAATAGGGTGATATGGGATCACCCTGTCGAATACCCCGAGATGGTTTGAACTCCCTTGTTTTGGCTCCATTAAACAGGACTGAATAAGAAACCGATCTAACTCCTCTCATCACAGTGTCCACAAAGATGTGAGCAAAACCCAGTTTCTTCATAATCTCCTCAAGATATTTCCATTCAACACGATCATAAGCTTTCTTCATATCTAACTTGAGAGCACAATGAGAATTTTTCTTACTTCTATTAGACTTCATGAAGTGAAGACATTCATAAGCAGTGATGACATTATCTGTGATAAGACGACCTGGCACAAAGGCCAATTGTTCTTCCGACACAACTTCAGGGAGTATCTGTTTCATTCAGTTAGCAAGTACCTTGGATGCAATTTTAAACACCACATTGCACAAGCTAATAGGCTGAAATTGAGATAGAGAGGTGGGGTTTTGTACCTTAGGGATGGTTACAATGAACGTCCTGTTTATCTCCTCGGGGGAGTCTACTCCATTCAGTAGGCGGATAACAATATTGGTGATCTCCTCACCACACAAATGCCAGTATTTCTGAAAAAAATGGGCAGGGAAGCCATCCGGCCCCGGCGCTTTTGTTGGGAACATTTGAAACAGCGCCGTCTTCACTTCAACATTACTATACGGTCTTGTAAGGTGTTTATTCATTGCCGATGAAACCTTACAAGGAACATGGGATAAAACTTCTTCCATTCCTATCACTCCTTCAGAAGCAAACAAATTTTCATAAAACTGAACCGTCATATCTGCCAACTCCTGCGGATCTTCTGAAAAAGTACCATCTGATCGGACCAGCCGCACAACCCTATTCTTCTTCCTCCTATTAGATGCCTTATGATGGAAAATTTTCGTGTTTTGGTCCCCCTCAGCCAGCCACTGTACCCTAGCCCGCTGATTCCACATGATCTCCTCACGGAAGCGTAGTTCAATGATTCTTTGCTCCACCTTCTTCTCTTCATACGTGGGGTTCATCCTTGCAGGGTCATTCTTCAGTTCTTGCAATCGTTTCCTAAGCTGCCTCAATTCTGTTTGGACTGCACCAAACGTGTGCGTGCCCCACGCTAGCAGCTGCCCGGCCACTGCTTGCATTTTCTCACACAGTTCCTTGACACTACCGGCCTTGCTTCCTCCCCACGATGCTTCCAACAGCGGCTGGAACTCAGCATGCCTTTCCCACATTAGCTCGTAACGAAACAATTTTTCATTTGCAATCCGTCTATTGTGAGACTCCATCTCATTCAACAAAAGGATAGGAGAGTGATCTGATTTTGTTGCAACAAGATGGTGTACCGATGCAAAAGGAAACCTAGCACACCAGTCACCTGTCGCCAATGCTTTATCCAGACGGACTCGACAATACTCGCCATTCTGCACCTTCCTCTCAAAAGTCCAATCCAACCCGACGTAGCCCAAGTCACACAGCTCACACACATCAACTACCTCCCGAAAGAGAGTTATCTGTGCCATATCTCTTTGGTTCGGCCCAAATTGTTCTTCTTGGCGGAGCACCTCATTAAAATCTCCAATGCATACCCATGGCAAGTCCTCATCGGCCTTTAGAAACCTCATCATGTCCCAGGTCTTGTATCTAAGGCTTCGGTTTGCTTCTCCGTACCAACACGTTAATCTCCATGGCTCCTTACAGCCCTCTTTCACCATCATGTCAATATGATATTTTGAATAATTCCTTAAACTCAGTTGCAATGGGTTCTTCCAAAAGATGCAGAGACCCCCACTTCGGCCACTGCTCCCAACCGCATAAGCACCATCAAAACCAAGAGTTCCCGCCAACCCTTCCACTCGGTACTTCGCAATTTGCGTCTCCGCTACACAAAGTATCGATGGCGCACATTCCTGCGCAAGGTTGCGCAATTCATGAACTGTCGCAGGGTCGCCCAACCCACGACAATTCCAAAATAGGGTAGCCATTAGGCCCGGCGACCCTCCCCGAGGGAGGTCGCCGATGTTGCCAAGTCGTTCTCATCCTTTCCTTTACTATCCGCACCCTTGTTTGTCTTCTCAGGGGACGCCCCCTTTCTGAACTTTTTCCTCTCGCGAGGAGGCACATATACAGGTGGGGGTGGTACGAACAGGTTACCATCACCCTCGCGGAACCCTTGCTGCTGCTCAGTTGCTACCCCATTCTGGCCTGCATCCTGTTGCACCTGCTCCCCCATAGCGCTGGCATCGCCCAAGCCCTTGCCGACAAGAAGATCAAGTTTCTTCTTTTCTGATGAGCTGCCATTACTCTTTTCCTCTTCCTGTTCTTCTACATGTGGCTTCAAGGGTATTGCTGCTATACCATCAAGGTCTACCTCCTCCATTCCTGCTTCACCCATAGCCTGTATACTCCCTTGTAGAACCGAGCTGTCCTCAGGAGGCAAGCCCAGCCCAGCTGTAAAAAATGCAGGAACTGCCACACATCCCTTGGATGCCGGGGGATCATGAAATCCGGCGACATAGTGTTTAACACAGTCATACCTTGACTCAGACCCAAACTGCCAAAGCCCACCTGCACATAATTTACCAGTAGTAACAGGTGCCTGCACGACAGCAGCAGTCTCTCCGGCCAGTGGCACCACACTCAACGGCCCTGGAGTAACCGTTGTCGCCACTGAAATGGCCTGCGATTGCTGCTGCTCAAATCCCTTCTCATGAATCACTGAATCCCCTTCCTCGTCTACGATCCCCTCCTGCCGCTGGACAACATTGGGAGGGAAGATTTCTGGCCGAGCTTGTTCCTCTCTCCCCATCTTCAAGGCTAGATTCTCCTTAATATCCCCAAATTCCAGCCCTATAAATAATCCGGCCTTTTTCCGCATAAAATTCAGACATTTCTTAGGGTCTCTCGATAGCCGGAGAATACCTTTCGCCCGCTGACGGAATCCGCTCCAATCGGCCGAGCTGAGCACACCGAACTCGATTCGCATCCCCGGAGGATCCACGAAGTCCCCGGTGGTCACCGCCGTCGCCATCCCGCTGGTAAACTCACCCCTGCCACCAAGCTCTGTTGCTCAATCCCCAACTGCTTGGGAGCAAAACTTTCCTAACTAATTGAATCTAGAAGAGAGGATGGAGATGGAATGGAAGCAACGGGGAAGAAAAGACAAGAGGAGCAGGAAGAAACTGGGCTGAAACTCAGAAGTATTGAAGGAAGGATGGAAGAAGAGAAGAAATCGAGAGGAAGAAATCAGCGAACAGAGTCGCCTAGGAGGGAGGGGAAGACGGCATACGCCAGACAAATCCAGAAACTCTACGCCCGCCTCTCTCTTGTTGTCAAGGAGCCTTAAAAGATGATGTACGTGGCCCAGGCCCGCACGGCCACAAGCCCACAAGCAACAAGTCCCTCTGACGAGGGTGCCCCCTGGTGAGGACTGAGGACGCGCGTCCCTGAGGGAGCTTTCCCTGGTCAGTTGGATTGCTTTTGATACAACCCACCGCGTGCGTCCGGCGCAATCATTCGGCCGGCCAGCCGGCTACAAACATTTGCCTTGCCGTTAACACCCATGTGGCAATCGAGGCGCATGTCCTCCATGATGGGATGAGACATTGAGTAATCCACATTGAGCACATGGAGTAAACCAGGAACGGCATTTTAATTTCAGTTTGTCTAATTCACATTTAGATGTTTTTTTAAGGATATCACATCTAAGCTCCCATAAATATATAATGCAGCAACAAAAAAAAAACTAGAAAAAAAAATAGACCACAAACAGAGTGGACATCAGCTTAGATGTGACATAACTATGTCACATCTAGATGTGTCCTAGACAGACCATTTTAATTTGTTGAACAAGAATGGTTAAATAAAGCAACCTTTCAGCACAGAAAGCTTGTCAGCTATTTATTATAGGAGAAATATATACACAATAGAGACGAACAAGAGATCATAAAAAAAGAAGATCATCCCAAGATGAGTTCAACGAGAGGGCTGGGCCCGGACTTGATCAATCTTCTCAGCCGCCTTTTATCATGATCTCTCCAGTGACATTCTTCTAGTCTGCAGACCATGTCCCAATCCCAGAGTCCGTTGTATCGGACATGGCCATCCTTGAGCAGAACAAGGCGTTGTAAGGAAGTGCACGCGGTCACAATATACTTGAGAAACTCCATTTGGAGCCGCGTGAGCGTGAATCCAATCATGACCAGCTCCTTCATGTGAGGGTGGCATTGCTTCTGGCTCCGGATTGACCATACTAGATGACCCGTTGCGCCAATGGCGCAAAGGCCGAGTGTAAGCTAATTATTGTAAGAGCATGCATTAACATATTATTGTTCGAAAAGAATAGCTCATATCAGTAAGTACATAAGACTGAAAACGATGCACTAAGTCATGGAGGAAATGACTCTTGTGATCTGTTTAGACTGGATAGACAATCATGTAGAGGCCTTTGGATGTGCACTTGAAGGCGAAAGCATAGATTTCTTTTATCATGGTTGTTTCAAAAGCATACCAAACAGCAGTTTAAGCAGCAAATAACCGATAGCTTAATGCAGAGGATGGTCTCAGGGGATTACATAAGATCCAAAAGGATGATAAACACAGAAGTCTTGGTAGGCATCTATACTAATACTAAGTTATATAACAAGGAGCTCTTGCAACTTTGCTTATAAGTAGACGATCAGGTGCAGTCCCTTGGAAGGGCATTTGAAGGCGAAAGCATATGGTTGCCCTTCGTTCATGTGTGCTTGACGGAAGAAGTCGCTCTAGCCTTTAGTGATGGTGGCCCTTTTGTCAACACCCTTGATAAAGCGGGCTGTGACAGCGGTAGTTCCGTCTCCAGTAGTGATTGGCAGTTCACCATGGTCAGCATCCATGTGTGGGAAAAGCGAACCCATAGAAAAGGGAACGCTAAAGTACTGAAAATAACAGTAAAGGTTAGTCACTATATCATTTTATACCATGCTATTATACGAAACCGGACAGAGTAATTGCAAAGGATTACCATTCTTTTGCCTTGTGTTGCAAATGTTTCTATCATGTGGCACACATAGTAGTTATCAGGCGTGGTGGTGCTGCGGATGATCTTTCGCAGTGCATGAATATTATGGTTGTAGAGCTTAACTGTGTTGCCCCACACAATGTGGTGACTAAACTCATCTAAATAGTGGATGCAAGGCTCACCTATGTTAAATTGTACAAAGTTATATCTTTTAGCAGTTGTGAGAGTTGATGGAATGAGAAGAGTAATGTAGCTCTTACCACGGAGAATGTACTTTCCAGGCTTTACATGGATTTTCTTGCCGTAGAACTTTTGGATTGAGCTTGCTTTGCGTGGGCGATGAATATACTCGTATGGCTTATTGTGCTTCCGACACAGTGGTTCGTATGTGTTGAATAGATAAGGAGATCATGGTAAGAGTTTGTAACAGCAAATAGAGGACAATATAAACAAACAGAGGGGCTAAGTAGCTTGTGCGTATTAGTGAAAGGCAGAAAAGGCTACCTATGGTATATGGTCAGTGAGAAGCAGTAAACAGTGCTTGTACATGTAACAACAAATAAATTAGAACATTAATGAATAGCAAATAGAACACCTACTGGACCCTGAAAGAAGTTTGTTTTATTACATACTTGATCAACTTGCATGCACAAGTGATAAAAAAGACTGATCAAATAGCATGTATTAGTGAAGAAGAAGAAACATTCGTTGCGATGTACAAACAATCATAAGTATGCTTTTCAGGATTACCATGGGTAATTTGGCCATCGCTGGTATCACTCGCTGTGTCTACCTCCTCTTGTTTAACAGCTGTCATCTGGAAATAAGTAGTAGAATAATTAAGCTGATTTATCTGACAGTGGTTTTAGTTTGGATGATTAACAGTGATGCATGTGTCTTAATACGGTGAGACTGCACAGGGCATTAGTAGTAAAAGATGCTCATTATATTTTATAAATAATCCTAATCCTCAAAAATCTTATTTCTTCACGTGAGAGGTGAAGTATATCGCTCAATGCCAGAGCCACTGGCCTCATTGTCATTGGCGGTGGGTGAAATCGATGGCATCCCATCGGACCTAGTAGGCGGCGGATTTCTCTGGCCTCATCTTCAAGATAGATGACCCGGTTGTTCCAATGGAGCAAGAAGCCAGTTAGAAGCGATGTTAGTAGTGAATAAATAGGAGACGTAAATGAAAAGGTGATGCAATGTGAATTGTATTACAGATAGTAGAATGGCTTAAACCGGTTAGCGCAAGAAGCTAATTAAAACCAGGAATTATGGTATCAATAACCATTTTATATGCACAAAGATCATTTCATTATTGGCCAAAGAGAAAACAAATATGTTCATGCCATATTGTTCGAAGCCACTCTCAATAAAATAGCATCCAGTATGACATGAACCGTTTTGAATAATTTGGAATCATAGATGTCTAAACAAGCAACATCCACCTTCAGGACCTGATGCATAAGAAATGGCCTCTCAGAAACCATATCCATTCAAGTAGGTTGTAAAGGGAAAGAAAGATAAAGATAAACGATTAACAATGTTGATAGCATGAAGCAAGACATATGGAAACTGAAGCAAATGTGTCACAGATTGCAGGAAAGTATTTCAACCATGAAGATGGGTACAAAAGCTAATATCGCGCTTATGATTACACAGCTGATTAAGTATAAATAAGTGAAGCATTCATTAGTGTACAATATTAGCATGTAGGCCTAGGATATGGTTCCATTCTTAGTCCATCTGGAACAGCCCGTATAGTTATTATCTCTGGCATATCTTGGTTTTCAGACCAACTGCAGATGCCCATATAGTTAAAAGGCCAAATGGCACAAAATACAAATTCCGATGAGATATTAGCAAATAAATGCTTAGCATTGCAGATAGTACATAACAATCAAATTTTTGCTACTGAAGTGCATGTCCTTTTCTCTGAAATTAATGGTCGGGTGGAACATATATATTCACCAAGTATATCACCTCTTCTCAGACAAAGACGACACAATGAGGTATCATCCGTTTCCTAGTTACACTGTAACCTGAAATCTGTGTGCATACGTGCATGGGCATATCCATTTATTCCTAATAGGAAAATATGCCAAAACATCGGTCACTTTCTCTTTTGAGCTGGAAAAACCGATCACTTGGCTAATATGCATGCAGACACCTCTAGTCTAAATAGAGGAACTGAAAAATCAGTCACTATGATTTTATTAACTATATACATATACATTCCAGTCAAGCACCTTTCTAGAAAGTGACATGCTTAGCTGTGATTTTCTTAAATATGCACCACCAAATATTGAAAGGTAGAATAATATCATCATCCTTTTAGTTCCATCCAGATGGAGGAGCATAAAGATAGCAGAAATGTTAGTACTGTATGCACACCTACTGTAACTCATCCTTTTAGGTGTTTAGTAGGACCTATTTCGTATGTGTGTCTCACTGTAGGTGGGCAATACATTCCCTTGGCAAGGTTAGGAATGTCCAAAATATTGTTTCCAAAAAGAAACATGAGTTACAGTTTAGTAGAGCCGAGAAGGATTCAAGATTATAAAAGGAGCTGGGATACACATTCTTATTGAAGTTATTGGTTCAGATCTGTGTTCAGGGGGCTACCAATGAATCCATATGTCCATCCCTACAATACTTTCAGGAGGGCACCACTCAATCCATTTGAGCATCTCCTTTTTGCAGTAATAGAAGAGGAGCTAGCATACCTGCAGATGGGCTGGTGATGGTGAGGTCGCCAGCAAGTAGATCTAGCTGCAGAGGACACCACCTTCCCCACACTGCTGAGATGTGGGAAACCACCACGACACGAGCACGCTCGCCGGACAGGCACCCTCAATCTCCGCTGATGGCTTACTTCCCTGATAGCTCAGGGATCTGCCGGCGAGGTCCTGACAACCGTTCAAAAGGAGCAAAAAAGCAAGTGTTGATCTATTATTTCCTTCATAGAGCATTGTAAGCACGAGCAGATGTTCGCCAAGTGTGTGTTTTAAAATACACTGTAATTGCAACTAAGTAAAATAACAGCGGTGATGTATACTTGTACATACTTCTTCTGTGCTCTAAATAACAAAGCGAGCAACACATCCTTAAAAAATCTCCACACCTCTTAAATCAGTAGGGGGAAAGGGTGTAAGCGCCTAGGCGCTAGGCCAGAACAGAACACATTGCTTAAGCTTGCCTAGGCATGTGCTTAGGCAAGATATGCGCTAGTCAGTGGGAAAATACAAAGTTAACAATTAGAGTTTTTTCCCTGGTCCTAAATAAAAGGACTCGAAAGCCATGTAAATTGTGTAAAGCAGAGCAAAGAAGTAGAAAAGCAGAAAACACATAACTTCAGAAAAAGAAACTGAAGTAATGGACTGAGGTATATGTTTTAACCAAACACTATCATACTTTGGAATATTGTTCCTTATTTCAAGTATACAGAAGAACCAAGAGCAGCATGAATCACTTGCCCATAGCATCAAGTTTCTGCATCATAGCATCAAGAAGCACTTTCTATTTAGTAAACTGCAATTTGGAAGGTTAAGTTGCTGCATCGTAGCATCAAGAAGCACTTTGGAAGGTTAAGTTGTACATAATGATGCTTTGGGAAACACAACAAATCTTGCACCCACCCTCAACATTGTTGCAGCCAGGGAGTTAACCATAGCAAGATTTAGACAAAGGAATGAGCATATTAATGACAGACAGGTTCTAAATGAGATTAAGTCACAAGAACATTGCCTCCTTGGACTATAGATGTAAACTGGATCTGCAGTAATTCATTGTAATAGATGAGAACATTCGAGAGGATCAGAAAAAAGCGCTAAAGTTATTGAAATGGAGCTCGAAGCCTAACCATCAACAGATTGCATGCAAATTTTACAAAGCCTATATCGTAACTCATAACAAAGCATCTCACTGTTTCTTATGAATCAAATACAATGATTATGAATCATGAACATATTCACCCTCAAGCAAGAACATATTTTACGAAAAAACATAGCTGCGTACCAGCCTTCCAGGAACCAAATATAAAAAGCTTTCTAGAAGATCCTCTAATAAATGCCTCTCCTGATATGTAATTTGCATGAAGAATGAAGAAATCACAGGGGATTTAGGACCACTGACCAATACATAAAATAGAAAATGCACAAAATATAAAAAGTGGACAAAATTCCCCATAGAATCAACATCACAATCAGTGGGCACTGAAGCCGACGCATGAACCACCAACAAAAGTGAAACATGCAAACAACTATGACCAGACGCAAACGACCATGGCAGGAGAAGATTTGGAGGAAGGGAGGAATATGTACTTACATCGGTGTGAAGAGAAAACTAATAGAGAAGCTGGAAGAAGGCGCGGCGAAGACATAGAACATTAGGAGGCTGAGCAGGAACGGTAGGACAACAATTTAACCTGAACCACAATGAGAAAACATTTTCCAAGATCCTGAAAAAAAATCCATGTTCAAATATTAGTTGTCCAACAAATGTTGTTTGTTAAGCTAATACAGACTAAATAAAAATAATAAACTAAAGTACCAAATTGGAATAGTCCTTCACTCGTGGCCGTATTGAATCCATATCCTCTTTGATTACATCTGGTTTGTATCTGCAAAAAAAAAAGGCAACTTGGTGAAGATTTACAATAGAACGTTTTGAAAAAATACTGCATGCATGATCTTAAATATTGATTTCTAACTATCGAGAATTGAGATGATCTGCAACATGATCATCTCCCAGATCCCAATCCCATAAGAAGTTTTCAAATAAAAATGAAATGTGGTTTGAACATTTCGTTGGGTGGAGTTAAAAAGCTTAGTAGTATAAGAGAGGCTTCTCATAGCTCACAAATATCCCAACTAACACCACCTCTTCTCTACTAACACTGCTGCTTCTTGCGTCCAGTAAGAGAAAAAAAAATACATGTAAGATCAATCACTTTCTAGTGAGCTGCACTTAAAATGGATTTATCAGCACATCCACTGAAGTAGTGCCACCTTGGATGGCTTATAGATTATCCACAGGCTGAAGCTCCACGTTTCAGTTTATTTTTTTGAAGATTTATCATACCAAAACATAGAGCAACATCATCACATGTGGAATTATCATACTGCATATAAGAGTATTACCCTGCACTTCCTCGATGGCTATGTCAAACTCCGTGTTCTTCGAAGGCCCCTAGTTGCCGCGGCTCGAAGGGACAGATGACAAGCTTCTTCTCAAGCGGCAGTCCACTAATCGAGCATGGTGCTTCCCAGCTTCAGACAATGATATAAGCAATCAATTTATGAAATCTAAATGCTCTTTGAACCAGAGAGAGTAATCGTCACCTCTACATCAGATATTCCTGGCAAGGGCACACCACACCACGTACAGTACCAAATCAATCTAGATTCCAACCTACACGTCCGCTATGAATAGTGCAGCCAGCAGTACAGCAAGCGCGCCGCGAGCTAGCTAAAAAGACTTATATTTAGGAACGGAGGGAGTAGATGTGACACTTGAAGAGGTTGCATTGAGATCTTCAGAATGTTGGAATGCACCAGGTATACATTTCTTGCTGGACGAACCTTTTCATTTCATCTCAGAAGTGCTGGTTTCAGTATGAACTATGATGAGCTACTGGCACTGACAAGCTTCTCCCGTAGTTTTTCCAAGCGGGCCTGGACAAGGGAGTGTTAGAATAGAAAGTCCGCAGCGCTAAATCATGCAACTGTAATTGGAACCGTGAAATGCCAAACTGCAGTGCATTGTTCAACACTAACCTTGAAAGACTTGGACCGACGAATAGATGGGTCAAGATCCAAGGCGCGTGCAAAAGCCTCCTCCGCGGAGTGGTACTCTCCCAGTGCGAATAGTGTGTCCCCTCGCGAGACTGCATAGCCATGATACATAAGACTTTATGAACATGCTATGCCCACAAGACTTCATGCTTCAGAAGCAGGACGGTAAGAAAGCCAAGCATCAAACTATAAGTGTTTAATTGTCCAATAAACGGCCATAGAAAAGAACAACATGGAAATATTTCACGTTCCGAACAAAGGCTATGCATAAAGATGTTTTCCAAACAGTCTGCAAGATAAGGAGAAAAAAGACAAGACACTCAAGTAGGCAGTTTGAAAGCATTAAATATGCGATGTCTCCAAGCGTCAATGGAGCTTACTAATCTCCGTCTATGTTTACAATTGTTTTATGAGAATCACATCAGTACTCCAAATGTATGTAATGAAATTACACTGCCTTTGATATCATACAAGTGAACATCATCAGACATTATGAAGTGAACATCATCTGACATTATGTTCACAGACAAGTTACTCATCAGATTCACCTCGTCCACCTATATATATGATAAAAGTGAAAATCATTTCAGGTTATGTGGGAACGTAGCCTATATATGAGATGCGGTTGTTTTCACCAGCCATATGATGATGCCACTTGTGAGCCATATGATGATGTAGGTTAGGCACTGCAAGTCTGCAACTGTGTACTGCCTTCAGTCCACGTTTTGTAATCACTACTCTCAATTTTGTAAGTAATGGACCCATGGTCAGGCATACTAAATGGTTTTTCAATTCACTTTACTGCCATATGCATCCACCCAGGCTTTCATCAACTTGAACTTGCTAGTTAATGCAAAGGTATTTGCACAAGTCTGTGAGTGAAAATGTCCATACTGAGTCATCCAATTCTGCAACCTGAGCTTGCTAGTTAAGGCAAAGCAATTATGCATAGGTTTGTGGAAGTAAATGGCCATACTGAGGCATCCAGTTCATAAACAATACACCATAGCGCGCCGGCGGTATCCCCAATCGCTATTCTCGCCTTATACCTGCAAAATTGCCACCAAACCATCACATGCGAAGCTCATCAGATCAGAGCACACATTTACACTGACAGACGCTAGCTCTCCAACCAAATTCAGCAGAGCAGACCTGCCTCCGTAGGCCAGATGCAGTCCACCGGGAGCATCCATTGCGATGCTCTAAGGAAATGCAAGCCACGGTAATTACTAAATCAGAATACTAAGCCGAGAACTGCATGCAGCTCTGTCCATGGCATTATTCTGAAGAGAAAGGAGGCACAGAGCAGAGCACGCACGCACCTCGGTGAAGAGGGCCTCCGCCTGCACAGCGTTCCCCTCGGCGAGCGCGGCGAGCCCCGCGGCCACGTCGAACCCGGCGGCGCCGAGGAGGTGCTCCAGGAGCTGCGCAGCGGTGAGGACGTGGGAGAGGTGGTGGAGATGGGTGGCGCGAGGTTCGGAGGAAGCGCAGCGGATCGAGCCGCCGCCAGGTCACGGCCGGCCTCGCGGGTGCAGGCCGACAGCAGCCGATGACCCTCTCCCGTCCGCTGCCGCACCTCCCTCTCCTCTTTCCTCTCTTTCACCCTCCTCTCCTTCCTTCTTCTCCCTCTCATCTTCTCTCTCTCTCTCTCCTGCAGATGGAATGGGGAGCCGCCACCGCCGTCGCCGGGAAGCTCGCCTCCGCATCCGTGCACGAGATGCGCGCGGGGTGGGGGGGGGGGGGGGGGGGGGGGGGCGGGGGGGGGGGGGGGGGGGGGGGGGCGGACGAGATGCGGGGGGTTGGGGGGCTGAGGCGCCCCGGGGCGGGGGGGTTTGAGGTGGGGGAGGAAGGAGGTGCACGCGCGTGCGGAAGACGCGGTTTCGCTTTCGCTCTTCGCTCTCGCTCGATTTCGCTGCACTATTCATAGCCGACATGGACGCAGCGGTTGTGCCTACCGCTTCTTCAGGCTTTATATGTTCAATTATCCCGTAGGTTTCAGGCAGCTCAGAGTGAGCCATGTTGATGTGCAGTACCTCGAGCGATGGCGCGGCCATCAGGAGAGTGCGCGTCCATGAGACGTCCCAGTTGGAAGGCAGGTCGGCAACAAGAAGCCTTTTGAGGTGGAGTAGTGGCTCGTGCAGTTTGTTGGCCCCAGTCCACATCTTGGATCCGGTGAAGCGGATGACGAGGCTGGCCATGGTTGGAGACATACCGAGGAAGTTGTTGAGCTGATCATGGTGGTGCGGCAGCGGCGGCAAAACCAGGATATCCTCCTCTACAAAGAAGGTTAGGTTAGTGTGCGTGAGGCACGGAACAGAGCCGAACACGAGCTCCACAGTGTTGGTTAGGCAGGCCAGGTGGGCAAGCATCGGGAGGTCCTGCAGCTCGATCACCATGAAGGAGCACGCTTCCACGACGAGTTCCCTGATCTGTGAACACACCACCAGACGGTCATCAACGCAGCTGCATGACGTGAGGTGCAGCACCTGCAGCTGGTTGCACTCGCTCAGCACCCTCTCGTAGGCGCCGACGGGCGTGGAAGCGGGCATGTCTCGCAAGACCAGCTTGGTGAGCGCGTCGTAGCAGTGCAGCCTCGGCGGGAGCGTGCAGTTGCCGATCGTCAGGCTGTGCAGGCGCGACCTGTGTCCATCCTTGAGGCGATCGTGGGGGAAGCTGTAGGCCGGCGAAGGCTGCTGCTCCTGCTCCTGGGACGCTAGCCTGACGACCACCTCCAGATCTTGCACACCCCATGCGCCCACCGCGTCGGCGATCAGGCGGTCTACTATGGGGCTGCCGCCGTGTGTGTGGAAAAACTCGAGACGGAGGGTCTTGACGCACCGGCGTGCGTCCGCCTCCAAGAAGCCCGTGATGCCGTCCTCGAACGCCCGCATGGTAGAGACCTCGCAGCTGGCCATCAGGCCGTCTAGGACTCTGGCCTGAGCCGTGTCGCGCGGCAGGTTGCGCCGGCGGAGGGCGACGGTCCGGTCGTACTGTGGCGGGAGTATGTCGCTCACCCTCAAGTCGTACGCCGGAAGGTCGCGAGGGAGGCGTGCCCAGAGCCTGGCGAGGACGTCGGTGGAGAGCGCGCTGCGGGTGTCCAGCCTGCTCAGTATGAGGCGGATCAGCTCTTCAGGGAGGGCGCTGAGGCGGTCGTCTTGGTCTTGGACGACCCTGCGCGGCCGCACGCGACGCAACCTCGGCATTGCAGACTCGCGCGATGGTAGCCGCGATCGATTCTTGTCTAGATGCACTAAAGCAGGAGGCGTTGGCGCTATATATATATATAGGCAGGTCAGGTCAGCTAGAGGCCGCTGGGGGATCGGATTCTCATTCCGTTTTCAGATTGCGCAACGTGTGTAGCAAGTTTAATTTGCAGTCCGTCCGAATAACATCCTGAATCCTTATTATTCACGATCTGGCATTTTTTTTTTTGCGAGGATCTGGCATTCTTTCTTTTGTTTTTCCGACTGATCTGGCATGGGTGAGTCTACTCGGGTAAACTTTCTAAAATATACAACGTACTTCTGTACATTAATATGAGACGCTTTTGCACTTCGATTCGAACTGCAAAAACGTCTTACATTAGTTTATAGAGGGGTTATCTGTTTTCCATCTCGGTGGATGCTAGGAATCATCCGATTGATGTTAGGCAAAAGATCATCCACCCCGTCGTCTGTTGGATCGGGTGCTGTGTAGCCGTCGGATCACACCCCTTCCTGTGACCAACCGCACTTTCGCACGCCCCCGCATCACCGCAAGAATAATAATAAAAAAACACGACGTCGAGGAAGGGAAGAGACCAGCCCACAACATGTTTTTCGGCGTCGTCCGACACCGTCGTAGCACCGCCGCCACGCACTTGCAGTGCCCGCTGTTGCAAAAATCGGCTCCGCCACTTAAGCCAGATTATGTGGCGACGATCTGCTGCAGGCTAGGATACGATGCTACAATGCCCCGGCCGCCGCTCACCTTGCGTTGTTGCATGCGCGGCTACGAGGATGCCGCTGCCACGCCCCCACGGCAGAGCTGCATTGGAGCAGGTGGTCCGCTGCAGCCCGGCGACGGAGCTGCGTTGGAGCAGGTCGTCAGCTGCAGCCCGACGGCGGAGCTGCATTGGAGCAGTTGGTTCGCTGAAGCCCCGACGGCGGAGCTACATTGGAGCAGGTGGTCCGCTGCATTGGCGCTGCTACTCCTCAGCGATGATGTTGCTTTGCAGCAGGAGGACCGCTGCGGTGGCGCTGCCATGCCTCGACGGCGATGGTGCTTTGCAGCAGGTGGTTGCTGCTGCCACGGACGGCGGTACTGCGTTGCAGCGGCGGCGGTGTTACATTTCCGTATGTCGTCTGGTGGAGGCCTGCTGCGAACTTGCGTTGCAAAGCGGAGATGGAGGCCTGCTGAGAGCGTTAGCAACACAGTGGCTGCAATAGAAGAGGCGCTGCTGCGAGTCTCCAGGGCCTCTTGCCGGGTGTGGCGGAGAAAGAACTTCCGGCGAGATATCATGCTAATTGCGTGGGATGATAAGGAAGAAAGGGAGTCACTACCGGAATCAACCCCTATGCCGACGGCCCAGCCCTGATTCCCGTCGGGACAGGCCTATGCCGACGGCCCCCGTCGGCATAGGGCCGTCGGCAACATATGCGTCGGCGTACCCCCGGAGGCCGTCGGCATAGAAAGGCCGTCGGCATAGATGATATCCTGACGGCGTCCGTACATCTATGCCGACGGCCTCGGCCGTCAGCAACGTTCCTAGCCTAACGGTGGCTGTCGGCGCCGCCGTCAAGTGCTAGCCAACTCGGAGGCGCCACGTCGGCATAGGTATGCCACGTGGCACCTCCGGGTTGCTCCTGGAGCAGGGCTATGCCGACGGGCAGGCCGTCGGCATAGCGCTGCCCCAGGAGCTATCAGTAGCCGCCACGTGGCTCCTATGCCGACGGCCTAGCGGTCGGCGTAGTTTAAAACTATGCCGACGGCCTTGCCGTCGGCATAGGTGCCATGTGGCGGCTTCTGGTAGCTCGCGCCAGCCCTATGCCGACGGCAAGGCCGTCGGCATAGTTTGTGTCTGATTTTTTTTCTTTTTTCTGTTTGTTTTCAGTTCAAAATATATAGCAGATATGAAAGATGCAAATAGACAAATAGATCACATATAAGTATCATCCGACACCGTCACAACAATATATGCATCATCACACAACATAAGGATCATCGCAAAGCATAAGCATCATCACAAACAACAATAGCATAACAATAACATAAAGACCACAAATGTATCATCACCACCAAGACCGCCACAAGTCACCCAAAGGCTTAAGCGCCAAGACGTCGAGCACCGCCAAGGTTGTCACCGCCAAGTCCGCCGAATCCCAGGTCGTCACTGCTAGCGGCAGCGCTACCGCCAAGACCGCCACCGCCACCGCCTCCGCCTACGTGGATCGGAGTGATCGGGCTCCGTGACTCGGGAGTGGTGCCTAGACCAGCACCACCACCAATGGTAGATCCACCGGTTCCCTGGATGTTGAAAAGACATGTTAAGGGGATATATGATTGTGTTGAATAAACGGTATGCTTTGGGTGAATAGTTTGGGGATGTACTAACCGGCGAGGGGCCAGGGTTCTGTGCCAGAAACTCCTCAAAGGTAAGCAGCACTGGTTGTGGTGGAGGAGATGGTGCTGGTTGCAATTGAGGAACCCTGCCGGCCGCCATGCACTCAACAACGTGTTGCATGTTAATTGACCAAGCAAACAAGAATGTCAGAATAAATGCAAGTGCAAATATAGAAGTGAAATGAAAGGGGCCAAACTAACCGCCATCATGCGAGAGTTGTGCTCATGAAATGCTAAAAGGCTCGCGTGCCACGCCATGGTCTCCTGGCGTGTGTACTCCATGTAGGCCTACGGTATGACATGATGGAACTCATAAAACATCTCAATGCGGAAAATAAAGTGAGCAATGAAGATAATAGGGAAAATACTTACAGAGTTCCGCTCAGCAAAGAGGGACTGTGACTGCGCACTGGTCATGGGCATGCTCGTGCATTGGCTCAGGCTCGGGTCGGTAGCTCGGAGCTGTGTGTAGGAGATAGAAGGAGTGATCACAGCATCCAGAAGCAGCTGCCGACCGTGCTCCTTGGGCCCCATGCCCACCACCACCCTCTCGTCCAGATCCGCCGCAATGGGGTCAGGTGTGCCAGGATGTAAACTCAGATACCCCTCGGAGTAGGCCTTCTTCTTCTCCGCAGTCTTGCCGTAGTACTTGGCCTCGCCAGGCTTGGGCTTCCTCTGCGTATGGGCGATCCCCCACGCCTCCATGTGTGAGAGCGGCCGCTTCAGTTTCTCTTCCTGCACCACCAAACAGAGGTTAGTCATACATAAGAAAGTGACGGTAAATAGAAGAAGAAGAATGTTTAATGAGGTTAGTCATACATGAAGTGTCTTGTGGAGAAAGTGGTTTCGGTTTCCCTGAGCATGTACTCCCTCCTTGCCTCGGTTAGCCTTGTTTTTTATGCTCGTAGCCGCCCAGTCTCCATCCTTATCACACCACAGATCCACCAATGCCACCCAGGACTCGTCTTTTCCATAACACCAATTTGGACACACCTACATAATGAAAGCATAATGGCATGTCAACACGAAACGGTGAAATGGACCACAAATATCGGAATGAAAAATATTTTATACTTACGGCCAAGTACTCGTGCCTCTCCAAGGTAATGCCCATCCTCCGCGCTTCATCCTTGGTCATCTTCACACCAAGAGCGTCGTGATAGTATGTCGAGATGGCCACCCAGCGCACCTCATACTGCAGCTGGCGGGCCTTCTTCTTGGCTTGGCGCAGCACGATCTGGTAGGCAGTGGCCTTGTGCTCCGGAAGAACTCGATAGTATTTCTACAATCATTCACGAAACAAGAATGGAAGAAGCCATGAGTTAAATCATTCATGAAACCAGAATGGACTTGTGCTTCTGAAGAGAACTCACCCAGAAATTAGTGATCACGGCCTTGGCATGGGTCTCATGGTCCGCGTGGAGGGCCGCCTCCCAGTGGTCCCAGTATCGAGGCACCTTATTATGCAGATGGGGAACATGGTCTGGATAGTATGATGTCCTGAGGTCTGACACCTCCTCTAGGATAACTACCTCAGCTATGGAAGCTTCAATCTTAGCTTTGTTTCCACATTTCTGTCGGAGATGCTTGTTCTGTCTCTCAGGGCCGTACTGCCAATGATTCTGCACAGCCCCCCCCCCCCCAACAATACCTCGTTCGCGAGGTGCAGAATGAGATGTGTCATCGGAGTAAAGAAGCCTGGCGGAAAGATCTTCTCTAGCTTGACTATCAACTCCGGTGCCTTCTTATGCAATTGTTCAATCATGTCTTTACTTACTTCTTTAGCATAGAGCGTGCGGAAGAAATGGCTTAGCTCGGCAAGCACTCGCCAGACATGCTCAGGGACATAGCCTCGAACCATCACCGGCATTATCCGCTCAATCCATACATGGTAGTCATGACTCTTGAGCCCGGTCACTTTGCCCGTTGAAAGATTGACTCCCTTACTTATATTCGATGCATAACCATCGGTGAACTTCAAAATGTGTTTCAGCCAGATAAGTACTTCCTTCTTTTCTGGCGGTTTAAGGACAAAGTCAGCATCTGGCTTGAACCAGTTTTTTCGACCGCCTATGGGAGGCTTCATGTTTAGACGTGGTCTATCACAAATTCTCTGTTGATCGGCTCTAGCTTTAACGTTATCCTTCGTCTTATCAGCAATGCTGAGGATCGTGCGAAAAAGGGACTCTGCGACATTCTTTTCGGTGTGCATCACATCGATGTTGTAAGGTAGTTTGAGGTCCTTGAAATAGGGAAGCTTCGAGAAGGGGGTAATGTGAGTCCAATTGTGTGTCTCACCATATCCCTCGAAGCCTTTGGCTTTGGCTTTGGCTTTGCCTTTGACTTTAGGCTTGAGAGCTTTTAGCTGAGCAAGAACATCTGCCTCGGAAAATGTTGGAATCTCGGTTACTTCATGGACAACCCGGCCTTTCGTGAAGTTCTTCTTGTCTTCCTTGTCTGGATGGTCTGGAGGGAGGATCTGTCGATGCAGGTCAAAGGCTACATACTTGCCACCCTTACTCAGCCAAATCATTCGCAGAGCCTGCATGCACACTGGGCATGGCATCTTCCCACTTGTACACCATCCGCAGAATAGAGCATAGCCAGGAAAGTCATGCATGCAATAGTGCAACCAAACTTTCATCAAGAAATTTCTCTGCAGATCCCGGTCGTATGTCAACCTCAGAAAGTACCAAGAATGGTGCAAATCATCAACCAGCGGCTGCATAAACACACCCAATTGCTTCCCCGTGTATTCAGGCCCCGGAATGATGAGCGAAAAGAACATGGTCTTGCGTTGCATTAGGGCACCGGGAGGGAGATTGAGCGGAATTACAAACACTGGCCAGCAGCTGTATGGATTGGACGACATACCATATGGATTGAACCCATCACCTGATATGGCTATTCTGACATTCCCAGCCTCGGCTGCTTCCTCGGGGTATTCTTCATCGAACGACTTCCATGCTTCGCCTTCCGATGGATGTACGATTTTATTTGGATGGTACCTTATACCTTGTGCCACTTCATCATTTTGGCAGACTCCTCCATGATGAAAAGGCGCTGCAGTCTTTCTATGAAATGGAGATACCGAAGAACCTTAGCGGGGATGGCTAGCTGACTTTTCTCACCATCCTCACCGACCATCTCAAGGTACCGAGACGAACCGCACTCCCTACAGTACTTGTCATCCGCATACTCATGCCTAAACAAAAGGCAATTCTTCAGACAAACATCTATTTTCTCATAATCCATAGAGAGTGCCTTCATGATTTTCTTTGTAGCGTACATGCTTTTCGGCAGTTCATGACCCTCAGGGAGGCTTGTAGCCCATACTCCTAGGAATGCTTCGAAGCATTTCTGGCTACAGCCGTACTCAGCCTTGACTGCAATCAGTTGCGAGATGGCATCCAGCTGAGATATTTTTGCACCCACATAAAGAGGTTTCTTCGACGAGGCCAAGACCTCCAAGAAGGCCTTTGCGGTTGCCTCCGGCTCCTCCGGTTCATTCTCTGAAGGTGTCGCATTTGCCATTTCTGCAGCAATGACATCATCTAGCATGTCACTGACCCTGTCGTCCTCATAACCATCGATGCGTTGTCGCATCACCTCCTCTCTACCATGGTCCTGCTCGGCTAAGTTTATCGGCGGCATGTCAAAGTTTGGCATATATCCGTGCGTGCGAAGGTGGTCAGTCATGTCCTTCTGATTTCTACGGTGACGTCTGGCACATCTCGCACAGGGGCATGGTGGGATAATTCTCATTGGACTATAGAACATCTCCTTCAAATACACATCGGTTTTCGCGATCCACTCTGATGTTACTCGATTCCGACGGATAAAACCACTGTACATCCACTGATTATCTGCCATCCTCTGCTTTATTGCGAGCCACACAACAAAATTAAGGATTCATTTAAGTTAATCACATCAAATTTTCATTTTCTACCGCGTTGAATCCACCTACATCTCTAATAGGTAAAGATGGGTCCTAATCCCACCCGAGGATGTGTAGATTGAGTACGTTCTCCATTCTACCCCGTTCCGAGACAAAATTTCGGCAGCACCTCCCCGCTGTTCTCCAGATACACGTCTTGACAAATAGCCGAGAGAATGTGCTCCGGAGAACAATGGGGAGGCGCCGCCAAGATCCTATCTCAGAACGGGGTAGAATATGGAGAACGTACCCAATCTACACATCCTCGGGCTGTCCGTGGAAAACGCTGGACAATCCGAAAGAGCTGCGGTGATAAATATGCAATTGAATGCATATTTATTGATGCAACCCTTTCGGATGGGAGACGCCTAGGTTACGTGACTTGACGAGAAAAGAAAATCTAGTGACATGAAAAAGATGGAGGAGGAGATGGATTTGTAGCTCACCCTCGGCTGTAGGGGAAGTAGTCGAACAACAAAGGGATGCTCAGGGACCAACGCGTCGGACGACGGTCACTCCGATGAAATGCGACACCACAAAGCCTGCAAATTCCATCGCGGCAAAAATTTAGAACATCACAACTCATAGAACATCACAATCATCATCATCATCTCAAAATCATCGAAGCATAAAAAAACATCATCATCAATCATCAAACATCATCATCTAACAATCATCTATCATCTATCATCTATCATCATCTCAAAATCATCGAAGCATAAAAAATCATCATTATCTCTCCTCATCTAACAATCATCATCATCATCTAAAAAAAATCCGCATGAACAAGTTATGAACATCACCATTTTTCTCAAATAAGTATTTTTTAGCAAGACCATTAAGTGTCAAAAAATATTTCATCATTGTTTTGTAGCAACACCATCATGATCAAAATACCACCGTGCACAAAGTATATAATCACATCACAAAACAACATTGACACTTCAAACTTGAAAAAAAAACTCATATTGCTAATAACATCCATTGATCAATATTTTGCAAACTAACTACATCTAACAAATATGACATACATTCCATCATCTATGCATTCATCCACCTAAACACAGTAGCAAAACACTAAAAAAAAGAAAGAAAAAAAAGCTCACGTAGAGGGCCGGCTAGTCGGGTCGGAGGAGGGGGGCGCCGGCGGTTGGGGGGCCGGTGATGAGCAGCAGCACAGGGAGGGCCGGCTGCTCCAACCGGCCAGGAAGGGGGCGCCGGACCCGCGGCCACGCGGCCGGCGTCGAGTCAGCCCGTGCGGGACAGCACGGGGCGGGCCGGTGTGGGCGTGGACGGCGGCGACGCGGGGCGGGGACGATGGCGGCGCGGCGCGGGTGGGTGGGTGGGTGGAGACGGGGACGCGTGCGTGGAGACGGGGGCGGGCGCGGACGGGGCGGCGCGGGGCGAGAAGGACGGCGGGACGGCGCGGGGCGGGGAAGACGGCGGCGCGACGCGGGGCGGGGACGACGGCGGCGTGGCGCGGGTGGGTGGGTGGAGACGGGCGCGCGTGGGTGGAGACGGGGGCTGGCACGGGTGGAGACGGGGGCGGGCGCGGACGGGGGCGGCACGGGGCGGGGAGGACGGCAGCGTGGCTCGGGGCTGGGACGACGGCGTGGAGAGGGTGGCGGCGGCGGTTGGGGGATCGAGCGTTGGGTCGGGGTGCGAGAAACGAGTGGAGAAGAGGAGGGCCGTGCAGCGAGTGGATAAGGGCGGCCCTATACCGACCGCCAAGCCGTCGGCATAGGCTTGGTCCCACCTGCCAGGGACAGCGCCGACGAGTGGATAAGGGGCCATATGCCGACGGCCAAGCCGTCGGCATAGGTAGGAGGCCTATGCCGACGGCAAGGCCGTCGGCATAGATAGCAACCACTTTTTTTAAAAAAAAATAGTCCCACCTCGCCCAGAGACAAGCAATATGACCTGTTTAAATAGTTCACTAATCCTTGCGTTATAAGCTCCGGTATTCATTAGACTTCTGTGAAGAAAATAGACAATTACGGTGAAACTTTGAGTGGCCGGCCCGGTGCCCGGGCACTGAAGGTTTCACGGTGATAGTCCGTTTTCCATGATGGAGGCCGGTGTTTTTTATAAATTCAATTTTTTTTTAGTTTTTTAGTAGTTTACCGTGTGTACGGGGCCCGGTGCGACGATTCCCCCCTCCAAGTTGACCAGGAGATCTAGCCCTTTGACTTTCGCCGGACGGGCTTTGACCAGTGGACTCTTCCACCTGGTTGCGATAGGTCAGCCCATAGCAACATCCCCGAACACGGTCTGGACCCAACCCACCACTAGATTCCCTCCGGTTCTACCGCACCCGCACGATTCCCCCCTCCAAGTGACGGCGGCACTGCCGTCCGTGGAGGGGGGCCACACCACGGAGCCCCAAGACGGGCGTCTACGCATGCCACAACACTTTCACACATGCATCAGGACCCGTGCGATGTTTTGGTGGCATAGCTACACCCCGAAGGCCACCCCGAATCCCAGATTCCCTCCGTGTTGACCGTTTCCCCCCTCCGTGACACAGCGGCAGCGACGTCCGTGAGGGGGGCAATCGATATACCATTGGGGTATGTTTTTTGTTTAGATAAGGCACATTTATGTTGTGAAAAAAAAGAAATTAATAAATAATATAAAAAAATAAAAAAATAAAATAGAGGTATGCCGACGGCAAGGCCATCGGCATAGCTGCGCACATGGAGCTACAATGCCATGGATCGATGACATGGCGATGCACGCGGATTGATGACATGGCAGAGGGCATGGGCCAGGCCTAAGCTGACGGCTATGCCGTCGGCATACCTCTGCCACACCACGGACCCCTTTTCCCTCGGATCGATGATGTGGAGACGGCGCGGATCGGTGATGTCAGCAAATCTATACCGACGGCTTTGCCGTCGGCATAGATATGCCGACGGCCGCCGTTAACCCCCGTCGGCGTAGTTCCAACGCCATCAAACGGTCGCCGCTGACCGGGTAGGCGGGCCCGGGCTATGCCGACGGCCTCATCTATGCCGACGGCCCCCGTAGGCGTATCGCGAGCGGTCCTGACGGCCGTAGTATGCCGACGGCCCCCGTCGGCATAGATCGACATATGCCGACGGCTTTTCTACGCCTACGGCCTGCCCTAGGCCGTCGGGATATGTCCATCTTTGCCGATGTGGGCCGTCGGCATAGAAGAGGCCGTCGGCAACTACATAAATTTTGGTAGTGAGTGGTTCCTACTTCCTAGCTCGTGGGATGCGTGGGAGTGTGTTTTTTTTCCAGAAAAGAAGGAAAAGATGCGGGATGTGAGGCTAGGCTGTGATCGAGAATGCACCAACGTGGGTAGGACCATGGACGCGTGGCACGCAGACAAGGAGGCTGATTTCTTAGAACATCAGCCGGTTGAATTAAAGTGTTTTCCAAACTTCCTTATCTAGTTCTAGCATTTTGAAAAAAAAATGCTTCTTTTTTTACACACAATTCGGTTCGAGTCACTTGTTGACTCACGATTACGCCTGTTAAAAGTTTTAAACGTCCTCCTTTTTGAAATTGAAAGAGAGTCCTATAAAAAGGTCTAACTTCCAAACTATGTCTTTTTTCATTCATTCTCCTTTAGTTTTTTTCTCTATCTAGAAGTGGAATACATCTCTTGTCCTATAATTGTAAACTTTGAATATACAAACAAGCCACCAAATTCACACATATATTGATTTTACCTGCAACCATTTATATTTAAATAACGAAAAGGTTGCGTGCAAGTTTCACACGTACCACCGAGTATTTCTTTGTTTCCTGAGTCTATTTCCACGCAGGCCTTCCAAAAATACTCCGCAAAGAGGACGAGCTCGTGGCTCGATGGTTGGTGGCCACCCAACCGGCCCAAGATCTACCCCTCGGATCAACGTGGGTGTCTCACCCGGGCTATTTTTCCCTTGCAGGTACCTCACACGTCTAACGGCCATACGAATGATGACGTACCCATCGTCCACACAATTATAAGGCTTCGGAACATTCTCAAGACTTGTGTAATTTCTATGGCCTAATGAGATTTCTATGACACCACTAGTATCATATGCATGATATAGTATATGATACTGATGGTGAACGAAGTAAGAAAATCAAAATTTTTCCTACGAAACACCTAAGATCCAATCTAGGAGATGCATAGATATGAGAGGGGAGTGTGTCTACATACCCTTGTAGACCGAAAGCGGAAGCGTATATAACGCGGTTGATGTAGTCGTACTCTTCGCGATCCAATCACGATCCAAACCGATCTAGCGTCGAACGGATGGCACCTCCGAGTTTAGCACACGTACGGCTTGGTGACTTCCTCTCCTTCTTGATCCAGCAAGCAAGAGAGAGATGGTAGATGAGACTGGAATCAGCCCAACGGCGAGGTGGTGGCAGCGGAATTCCGGCAGGGCTTCGCCAAGCGTGTACCGGAGGGACGTGGGAGGAATTGGGAGCGGGAACGGGCAAGGGTGAAGGGGTGGCTGCCCCCATGCACCTCCCTCATCTATAGATAGGCTAGGGGGCAGGGGAGGGCGTCCAAAACCCATCTAGGTCCGGCCACAAGGTTGAAATCCCTTTAAACTTGGAGATAACATCTTATCTCTAGATTCAACCTTTTAAATTTAGAGATAAGACCTTATCTCTAGATTTAAACAACATGTGCCTTGGGGAATTGGGCGGCCAGCCTATGTGGGATGTAGCCCCACCCCTTGGTCCTTGTGGCCCCTTCCTAGGTCGTTGGGCCCCACGGTGGAACCCCTGGAACCTTCTAGAACCTTCCTGGTATAATACCGAAAAAATGAACTTTTTTCGGAACCCAAAATATGACTTCCCATATATAAATCTTTACCTCCAGGCCATTCCAAAGCTCCTCGTGATGTCCCGGATCCCATCCGGGACTCTAAACAACCTTAGGAATTTCCATTATTATGATCTCAATACTACCCTAGCGACATCGAACGTTAAGCGTGCGACCCTGCCGGTTCGAGAACTATGCAGACATGACCGAGACTCCTCTCCAGCCAATAACCAATAGCGGAACCTAGATGCTCATATTGGTTCCTACATATTCTATGAAGATCTTCATCGATTGAACCATGATGTCAAGGATTCAGTCAATCCCGTATTCAATTCCCTTTGTCCGACGATATGTTACTTGCCCGAGATTCGGTTGTCAGTATCTCCATACCTAGTTCAATCTCATTACTGGCAAGTCTCTTTACTCGTTCTGTAATACAAGATCCCGTGACTAAAGCCATTAGTCACAAGAAGCTTCTTATGATGTTGTATTACCGAGAGGGCCCAGAGATATCTCTCCGTCACACAGAGTGACAAATCCCAGTCTCGATCCATGCAACTCAACAGACACCTTCGGAGATACCTGTAGAGCACCTTTATGATCACCCAGTTACGAAGTGATGTTTGATAGCACACAAGGCATTCCTCCAGTATCCGGGAGTAGCATGATCTCATGGTCGAAGGAACAGATATTTGACATGAAGAAAGCTATAGGAAATAACTAAACGATATGATGCTAAGCTTACAGTTGGGTCTGTCCATCACATCATTCTCCTAATGATGTGATCCTGTTATCAAATGATAACTCACGTCTATGGTCAGGAAACCATAACCATCTTTGATCAACAAGCTAATCTAGTAGAGGCTTACTAGGGACACGGTGTAGTTTATGTATTCACACATGTATTTAAGTTTTTGATCAATACAATTCTAGCATGAATAATAAACATTTATCATGAACGGGAAATATGATAATAACAAATATATTATTGCCTCTAGGGCATATTTCCAACAGTCTCCCACTTGCACTAGAGTCAGTAATCTAGTTTACATAGTAATGAATCTAACACCCATGGAGTCATGGTGCTGATCATGGTTTGCTCGTGGAAGAGGTTTAGTCAACGTGTCTGCCACATTCAGATCTGTATGTACTTTGCAAAGTTCTATGTCTCCATCCTTAATGTTATTACAAATGGAGTTGAAGCGGCATTTGATGTGCTTGGTCTTCTTGTGAAACCTGGGCTCCTTGGCTATGGCAATTGCACTAGTGTTGTCACAAAAGATTGTCATTGGATCCGATGCACTAGGCACAACTCCTAGATCGGATATGAACTCCTTCATCCAGACTACTTCATTCCCCACTTCCTATGTAGCTATGTATTCCGCTTCACATGTAGATCCCGCTACGACGCTTTGCTTGGAACTGCACCAACTGACTGCTCCACCATTTAAAATAAATACGTATCCGGTTTGTGACTTCGAGTCATCCAAATCAGTGTCAAAGCTAGCATAGACGTAACCCTTTACAACGAGCTCTTCATCACCTCCATAAACAAGAAACATGTCCTTAGTCCTCTTTAGGTACTTAAGGTTATTTTTGACCGCTGTCCAGTGATCCACTCCTGAATTACTTTGGTACCTCCCTGCCAGACTTATGGCAAGGCACACATCAGGTCTGGTACACAGCATGGCATGCATTATAGAGCCTATGGCTGAGCCATAGGGGATGACTGATACGTCTCCATCGTATCTACTTATCCAAACTCTTTTGCCCTTGTTTTGGACTCTAATTTGCATGATTTGAATGGAACTAACCCGGACTGATGTTGTTTTCAATAGAATTGCCATGGTGTTATTTTTGTGCAGAAATCAAAGTTCTCGGATTGACCTGAAAATTTACGGAGAATATTTTTGGAATATATAAAAAATACTGGCGCAAGAATTAACCAGAGGGGGACCACCCAGAGGCCACAAGCCTGCCCCCCCTAGGGCGCGCCTACATGGCTTGTGGGCCCCCTGGACCTCCTCCGACCTCAACTCCAACTCTATATAACCCTATTCGGAGAGAAAAAAAATCAGAGAGAAGGATTCATCGTGTTTTACGATATGAAGCTGCCGCCACCTCCTGTTCTTCATCGGGAGGGCAGATCTGGAGTCTGTTTTGGGCTCCAGAGAGGGGGATTCGTCGCCATCATCATCATCAACCTTCCTCCATCACCAATTTCATGATGCTCACCACCGGGAGTGAGTAATTCCATCGTAGGCTTGCTGGACGGTGATGGGTTGGATTAGATTTATCATGTAATCGAGTTAGTTTTGTTAGGGTTTGATCCCTAGTATCCACTATGTTATGAGATTTATGTTGCTATGACTTTGCTATGCTTAATGCTTGTCACTAGGGCCCGAGTGACATGATTTCAGATCTGAACCTATTATGTTTCCACGAATATATGTGAGTTCTTGATCCTATCTTGCAAGTTGTAGACACCTATTACGAGTTATGATCTGCATACCCCAAGGTGACAATAATTGGGATTCTTTCTGGTGATTACCGTAGTTTGAGGAGTTCATGTATTCACTAAGTGCTAATGCTTTGGTCCGGTTCTCTATTAAAAGGAGGCCTTAATATCCCTTAGTTTCCATTAGGACCCCGCTGCCACGGGAGGGTAGGACAAAAGATGTCATGCAAGTTCTTTTCCATAAGCACGTATGACTATATATGGAATACATGCCTACATTATATTGATGAATTGGAGCTAGTTCTGTGTCACCCTAGGTTATGACTGCTACACGATGAATATTATCCAACACAATTATCATTGCCGATCCGATGCCTATGAGCTTTTCACATATTGATCTTTGCTAAGTTACTTTCGTTGCTACTGCCGTTACAATCACTATAAAACTGCTACTATTACTTGTGCCACTGTTACCGTTACTTCCATACTACTTTGCTACTAAATACTTTGCTGCAGATATTAAGTCTTTCAGGTGTGGTTGAATTGATAACTCAGCTGCTAATACTCGTGAATATTCTTTGGCTCCCCTTGTGTCGAATCAATAAATTTGGGTTGAATACTCTACCCTCGAAAACTGTTGCGATCCCCTATACTTGTGGGTTATCAAGACCTTTTTCTGGCGCCGTTGCCGGGGAGCATAGCTCTATTCTCTGAGTCACTTGAGATTTATATCTGTTGATCACTATAAGGAATCTGAAAGATACCAGAACCAAGATTTTTCCCTCTACTACGAGGGGAGGTAAGGAACTGCCATCTAGCTCTGCACTTGATTCACCTTCTGTTTTGAGTAAGCTTGCGACACCTACACCTGCTATTCATTCTGATATGTTGCAAGTAATTGATGATGCTACTTCTGCTATGCATGATGCTTATGATGATACTACTGCTTTGCTTGATAATACTGTGCCACTGGGTGAATTTGTTGATGAACAACTTGCTAGAGCTAAAGATATTGAGAATGCTGAAACTGATGATATTTCTGAAACTGATGAAATTATTGAAACTGAACACTTTGAAACACCTGCTAGACCTAGCTCTCCTAGATATGAATTGCTGCTTATACCTGAGGTTTATGTTATGGATGGAGAGGTAGCTAGGGACTTTCCTTCTTGTAAGGATAGAGATGATCTTAAGAAATTACTATGCAAATGGAAAGAAAAATCTTTGAATGCTAGAATGCAATATGATCCTAAGTTTGCTACTTCACCTATCTTTGTTACTGATAAGGATTATGAATTCTCTGTTGATCCTGAGTTAATTACTTTGGTTGAATCTGATCCTTCCATGGTTATGAATCTGAAACTGTTGTGGCACATCTTACTAAATTGAATGATATAGCCACCCTGTTTGCTCATGAGGAAAAAATTCGCTACTACTATATTCTTAAGTTGTTTCCTTTCTCGTTAAAGGGTGATGCTAAGTTATGGTTTATTTCTCTTGCTCCTGGTTGTGTGCGTAGTCCCCAGGATATGATATATTACTTCTCTGAAAAATATTTTCCCGCTCGTAAGAAACAAGCTGCTTTACAGGAAATATTTAACTTTGTGCAAATTGAAGAAGAGAGTCTCCCACAAGCTTGGGGGAGGCTTCTCTAGTTACTTAATGCTTTGCCTGATCATCCTCTCAAGAAAAATGAAATACTTGATATCTTTTATAATGGACTAACCGATGCTTCTAGGGACCACCTAGATAGTTGTGTTGGTTGTGTTTTCAGGGAACGAACTGTTGAACAAGCTGAAGTACTATTGAATAATATATTGAGTAATGATAATGATTGGACTCTCCTCGAACCACCTCCTAAGCCAACTCTGAAGAAAAGAGGTATTCTATTTCTCAGTCCTGAAGATATGCAAGAGGCAAAGAAATCTATGAAAGAAAAGGGTATTAAAGCTGAAGATGTTAAGAATTTACCACCTATTGAAGAACTACATGGTATTGATAACCCGACATAGGTAGTAGAGGTAAATTCTCTCTATAGATTTGATCAAGGTGATATTCCTTATAATAAGTCTGCTAGTCAATGCTTGGATGAATTTGATAACTTCATTGTTAAACAAGAAAACTTCAATGCTTATGTTAGTAGACAATTGAAATGTAATGCTTATATGCTTGACCGCTTGGGTGACTATATGTGTAGAACTGTTAATGATCTCAAGATTATTAGTAAACATGCTTCCATGGTAAAGACTCAAGTAGAACAAGTTCTCAAGGCACAAAATGATTTGTTGAATGAGATGAATAATAAGAACAATGATAATGCTATTAGAGTTATGACTAGAGGTGGTAAAATGACTCAGGAAACTTTGTATCCTGAGGGCCATCCTAAGAGAGTAGAACAAGACTCTCAGAGAATTAATACTGATGCACCTAGTCCCTCTAGAAATAAAAAGAATAATGATAGGACTTTGCTGTTGGGAAACGTTGCATGGAGAAACAAATTTTTTTCTACGCACACGCAAGATCTATCCATGGAGATGCATAGCAATGAGAGGGGAGAGTGTGTCTACGTACCCTCGTAGACTGTAAGCGGAAGCGTTGCACAATGCAGTTGATGTAGTCAAACTTTCTTTGCGATCCAACCGATCAAGTACCGAACGTACGGCAGCTCCGCGTTCAGCACACGTTCAGCTCGGTGACGTCCACGCCTTCTTGATCCAGCAAGATGGCGAGGTAGTGGATGAGTTCTGGCAGCACGACAGCGTGGTGACGGTGATGGTGATGTTATCTCCACAGGGCTTCGCCTAAGCACTACGAAAATATGACCGGAGGTGTAAATGGTGGAGGGGGGCACCGCACACGGCTAAGACAATGTTGTGGTTGTGCTAGGCGCCCCCCTCCCACATATATATAGGTGGGGGGGGAGGAGGGAGCAGCCAGGAGAGCGCCCCAAGTAGGCCGAATCCTACTTGGGGTCTCCTCCCAAGTGGCGCCCCCTGCCATGTTTAGGTGCGGGGAAAAGGCAGGGGAGGGAGGCGCCCCCCTTTCCTTTCTCCCATGAGAAGGGGAAGGCAGGAGGGGCTAGCCCTCCCCTTTCCTTCCCTAGGGATGGCCGGCCAGGGAGAGGGGCGCCCCAGCCCCCTGTGGGCTGGTCTGTCCCTCCCTTGACCCATAATACCTAGCGGGGGTGTCCAGAACCCCTTCCGGTGACCCGATGACTATCCAGTGCATCCCGAAACTCTTCCGGTGTTCGAATACCATTGTCCTATATATCAATCTTTACCTCTCGACCATTTCGAGACTCCTCGTCATGTCCGTGATCTCATCCGGGACTCTGAACAACATTCGGTCACCAAATCATATAACTCATATAACACTATATCGTCAACGAACGTTAAGCGTGTGGACCCTACGGGTTCGAGAAATATGTAGACATGACCGAGACACCTCTCTGGTCAATATCCAATAGCAGAACCTGGATGCCCATATTGGTTCCTACATATTCTACTAAGATCTTTATCGGTCGAACCGTTATGACAACATACGCAATTCCCTTTGTCCATCGGCATGTTACTTGCTCGAGATTCGATCGTCGGTATCTTCATACCTAGTTCAATCTCGTTACTGGCAAGTCTATTTACTCGTTCCATAATACATCATCCTGTAGCTAAATCATTAGTCACTTTGCTTGCAAGGCTTCTTATGATGTGTATTACCGAGAGGGCCCAGAGATACCTCTCCGATACTCGGAGTGACAAATCCTAATCTCGATCTATGCCAACTCAACAAACACCTTCGGAGATACCTGTATAGCATCTTTATGATCACCCAGTTACATTGTGACGTTTGATAGCACACAAGGTATTCCTCCGTTATCCGGGAGTTGCATAATCTCATAGTCGAAGGAATATGTATTTGACATGAAGAAAGCAATAGCAATAAACTGAACGATCATTATGCTAAGCTAACAGATGGGTCTTGTCCATCACATCATTCTCCTAATGATGTGAGCCCGTTATCAAATGACAACACATGTCTATGGTTAGGAAACCTTAACCATCTTTGATCAACGAGCTAGTCTAGTTAGGCTTACTAGGGACACGATATTCGTTTATGTATTCACACATGTATTTAAGTTTCCGATCAATACATTTCTAGCATGAATAATAAACCTTTATCATGAATAAGGAAATATAATAATAACAACTTTATTATTGTCTCTAGGGCATATTTCCTTCAGTCTCCCACTTGCACTAGAGTCAATAATCTAGATTACATAGTATTGAATCTAACACCCATGGAGTCTTGGTGCTGATCATGTTTTGCTCGTGGAAGAGGTTTAGTCAACGAGTCTGCCACATTCAGATCCGTATGTATTTTGCAAATCTCTATGTCTCCATCCTTGACCTTTTCACGAATGGAGTTGAAGCGTCTCTTTGATGTGTTTGATTCTCTTGTGAAACCTGGATTCCTTCGCCAAGGCAATTGCTCCAGTGTTGTCACAAAAGATTTTCATTGGACCCGATGCACTAGGTATTACACCTAGATCGGATATGAACTCCTTCATCCAGACTCCTTCATGTGTTGCTTCCGAAGCAGCTATGTACTCTGCTTCACACGTAGATCCCGCCACGACGCTCTGCTTGGAACTGCACCAACTGACAGCTCCACCATTCACTATAAACACGTATCCGGTTTGTGACTTAGATTCATCCGGATCAGTGTCAAAGCTAGCATCGACGTAACCATTTACGATGAGCTCTTCATCACCTCCATAAACGAGAAACATATCCTTGGTCCTTTTTAGGTACTTCAGGATGTTCTTGACCACTGTCCTGTGATCCACTCCTGGATTACTTTGGTACCTCCCTGCCAGACTTATGGAAAGGCACACATCAGGTATGGTACACAACATAGCATACATGATAGAACCTATGGCTGAGGCATAGGGAATGACTTTCATTTTCTCTCTATCTTCTGCAGTGGTCGGGCTTTGAGTCTAGCTTCACACCTTGTAACACAGGCAAGAACCCTTTCTTTGACTGATCCATTTTGAAGTTCTTCAAAACTTTATCAAGGTATGTGCTTTGTCAAAGTCCTATTAAGCGTCTCGATCTATCTCTATAGATCTTGATGCCCAATATATAAGCAGCTTCACTGAGGTCTTTCATTGAAAAATTCTTATTCAAGTATCCTTTTATGCTATCCAGAAATTCTATATCATTTCCAATCAACAATATGTCATCCACATATAATATCAGAAATGCTACAGAGCTCCCACTCACTTTCTTGTAAATACATGCTTCACCGTAAGTCTGTATAAAACCATATGCTTTGATCACCTCATCAAAGCATATATTCCAACTCTGAGATGCTTGCATCAGTCCATAGATGGATCGCTGGAGCTTGCAAACTTTGTTAGAACCTTTAGGATCGACAAAACCTTCTGGTTGCATCATATACAACTCTTCTTTAAGATATATATCCATTAAGGAATGCAGTTTTGACGTCCATTTGCTAGATTTCATAATCATAAAATGCGGCAATTGCTAACATGATTTGGACAGACTTAAGCATCGCTACGGGTGAGAAAGTCTCATTGTAGTCAACTCCTTGAACTTGTCGAAAACCTTTCGCGACAAGTCGAGCTTTGTAGACAGTAACATTACCATCAGCGTTAGTCTTCTTCTTGAAGATCCATATATTTTCTATGGCTTGTCGATCATCAGGCAAGTCCACCAAAGTCCACACTTTGTTCTCATACATGGATCCTATCTCAGATTTCATGGCCTCAAGCCATCTGTCGGAATCTGGGCTCATCATAGCTTCTTCATAGTTCGTAGGTTCACCTTGGTCTAGTAACATGACTTCCAGGACAGGATTACCGTACCACTCTGGTGCGGATCGTGCTCTGGTCAACCTACGAGGTTCAGTAGTAACTTGATCTGAAGTTTCATGATCATGATCATTTGCTTCCTCTCTAGTTGGTGTAGGCATCACGGGAACAGATTTCTCTGATGTGCTACTTCCCAATTCAAGAGAAGGTACAATTACCTCATCAAGTTCTACTTTCCTCCCACTCACTTCTTTCGAGAGAAACTCCTTCTCTAGAAAGGACCCATTCTTGGCAACAAAGATCTTGCCTTCGAATCTATGGTAGAAGGTGTACCCAATTATTTCCTTAGGGTATCCTAGGAAGACGCACTTCTCCGATTTGGGTTCGAGCTTATCAGGCTGAAGCCTTTTGACATAAGTGTCGCAATCCCAAACTTTAAGAAACGACAGCTTAGGTTTCTTGCCAAACCACAGTTCATACGGTGTCGTCTTAACGGATTTAGACGGTGCCCTATTTAACGTGAATGCGACTGTCTCTAATGCATAACCCCAAAAAGATAGTGGTAAATTGGTAAGAGACATCATAGATCACACCATATCCAATAAAGTATGGTTACGACGTTCAGACACACCATTACGTTGTGGTGTTCCAGGTGGCGCGAGTTGTGAAACAATTCCACATTATTTTAAATGAAGGCCAAACTCGTAACTCAAATATTCGCCTCCGTGATCAGATCGTAGAAACTTTATTTTCTTGATACGATGATTCTCCACTTCACTCTGAAATTCTTTGAACTTTTCAAATGTTTCAGACTTGTGTTTCATCAAGTAGATATACCCATACCTACTCAAATCATCTGTGAAGGTCAGAAAATAATGATACCTGCCGTGTGCCTCAACACTCATCGGACCGCATCGGTATGTATTATTTCCAATAAGTCATTAGCTCGCTCCATTGTTCCGGAGAACGGAGTTTTAGTCATCTTGCCCATGAGGCATGGTTCACAAGTATCAAATGATTCATAATCAAGTGATTCCAAAAGTCCATCTACATGGAGTTTCTTCATGCGCTTTACACCAATATGACCTAAACGGCAGTGCCACAAGTATGTTGCACTATCATTATCAAATTTGCATCTTTTGGCATTAATATTATGAATATGTGTATCACTACGATCGAGATTCAACAAGATTAGACCACTCATTAAGGGTGCATGACCATAAAAGATATTACTCATATAAATAGAACAACCATTATTCTCCGATTTAAATGAATAACTGTCTCGCAATAAACAAGATCCAGATATAATGTTCATGCTCAAGGCAGGCACAAAATAACAATTATTGAGGTCTAAAACTAATCCCGAAAGTAGATGTCGAGGTAGCGTGCCGACGACGATCACATCGACCTTGGAACCATTTCTGACGCGCATCGTCACCTCGTCCTTAGCCAATCTTCGTTTATTCCGCAGCTCCTGTTCCGAGTTACAAATATGAGCAACCGAACCAGTATCAAATACCCAGGCACTGCTACGAGCATTAGTAAGGTACACATCAATAACATGTATATCAAATATACCTTTGTTCACTTTGCCATCCTTCTTATCCGCCAAGTATTTGGGGCAGTTCCGCTTCCAGTGACCATTCCCTTTGCAGTAGAAGCACTCAGTTTCAGGCTTGGGTCCAGCTTTGGGCTTCTTCCCAGGAGTGGCAACTTGCTTGCCATTCTTCTTGAAGTTCCCTTTCTTTCCCTTGCCCTTTTTCTTGAAACTAGTGGTCTTGTTAACCATCAACACTTGATGCTCTTTCTTGATTTCTACCTCCGTGGCCTTAAGCATTGCGAAGAGCTCAGGAATCATTTTATTCATCCCTTGCATATTATAGTTCATCACAAAGCCTTTGTAGCTTGGTGGCAGTGATTGAAGAACTCTGTCAATAACACTATCAACTGGAAGATCAACTCCCAGCTGAGTCAAGTGGTTATGATACTCAGACATTTTGAGTATGTGTTCACTGACAGAACTGTTCTCCTCCATCTTGCAGCTATAGAACTTGTTGGAGACTTCATATCTCTCAACCCGGGCATTTGCTTGAAATATCAACTTCAACTCTTGGAACATCTCATATGCTCCATGACGTTCAAAACGTCTTTGAAGTCCCGGTTCTAAGCCGTCAAGCATGGCACACTGAACTATCAAGTAGTCATCAGATCAAGCTTGCCAGATGTTCATAACATCTGCTTCAGCTCCTGCAGTAGGCCTGTCACCCAGCAGTGCATCAAGGACATAATTCTTCTATGCAGCAATGAGGATAATCCTCAAGTTATGGACACAGTCCGTGTAGTTGCTACCATCATCTTTCAACTTAGCTTTCTCTAGGAACACATTATAATTCAGGGGAACAGTAGCTCGGGCCATTGATCTACAACATAGATATGCAAAACTATAAGACTAAGTTCATGATAAATTACGTTCAATTAATCAAATTACTAATGAACTCCCACTTAAATAAACATCCCTCAAGTTATCTAAGTGACACATGATCCAAATCAACTAACCCATGTCCGATCATCACATGAGATGGGGTAGTCATCAATGGTGAACCTCTCTATGTTGATCATATCTACTATATGACTCACGTTTGACCTTTCGGTCTCCAGTGTTCCGAGACCATGTATGTACATGCTAGGCTCATCAAGTTTAACCCAAGTATTCTGCATGTGCAAAACTGTCTTAGACCCGTTGTATGTGAACGTAGAGTCTATCACACCCGATCATCACGAGGTGCTTCGAAACGACGAACTTTGGCAACGGTGCATACTTGGGGAGAACACTTTTATCTTGAAATTTAGTGAAGGGATCATCTTATAATGCTACCGCCATTCTAAGCAAAATAAAATGCATAAAGGATAAACATCACATGCAATCAAAATATGTGACATGATATGGCCATCATCATCTTGTGCTTTTGATGTCCATCTCCAAAGCATCGTCATGATCTCCATCGCCACCGGCTCGACACCTTGATCTCCATCGTTGCGTCGGGGTCGTCTCGCCAACTATTGCTTCTACAACTATCGCTAACGCATAGTGATAAAGTAAAGCAATTACATGGCGCTTGCACTTCATATAATAAAAAGACAACCCTAAGGCTCCTGCCGGTTGTCGATATTAAAAAACATGATCATCTCATACATCAAAATATATCACATCATATCTTGACCATATCACATCACAACATGCCCTGCAAAAACAAGTTAGACGTCCTCTACTTTGTTGTTACAAGTTTTACGTGGCTACTACGGGCTTCTAGCAAGAACTGTTCTTACCTATGGCAAAAACCACAACGGTGTTTCATCAAGTTTGCTGTTTTAACCTTCTTCAAGGATTGGCCATAATCAAATTTGATTCAACTAAAGTAGGAGAAACAGACACCCGCCAGCCACCTTTATGCAAAACTAGTTGCATGTCTGTCGGTGGAACCGGTCTCATGTGCGTGGACATGTAAGGTTGGTCCGGGCCGCTTCATCCCACAATACCGCCGAATCAAAATAAGATGTTGGTGGTAAGCAGTATGACTATCACCGCCCACAACTCTTTGTGTTCTACTCGTGCATATCATCTACGCATAGACCTCGCTCGGATGCCACCCTTGGGAAACGTTGCATGGAAAAACAAATTTTTTTCTACGCACTCGCAAGATCTATCCATGGAGATGCATAGCAATGAGAGGGGAGAGTGTGTCTACGTACCCTTGTAGACCGTAAGCGGAAGCGTTTCACAACATGGTTGATGTAGTCGAACTTTCTTCGCAATCCAACCGATCGAGTACCGAACGTACGACACCTCTGCGTTCAGCACACGTTCAGCTCGGTGACGTCCACGCCTTCTTGATCCAACAAGATGGCGAGGTAGTGGATGAGTTCTGGCAGCACGACGGCGTGGTGACAGTGATGGTGAAGTTATCTCCGCAGGGCTTCGCCTAAGCACTACGAAAATATGACCGGGGGTGTAAACGGTGGAGGGGGGCGCCGCACACGGCTAAGACAATGTTGTGGTTGTGCTAGGCGCCCCCTCCCACATATATATAGGTGGGGGGGGGGGCAGGAGGGAGCAGCCAGGAGGGTGCCCCAAGTAGGCCGAATCCTACTTGGGGTCTCCTCCCAAGTGGTGCCCCCTGCCATGTTTAGGTGCGGGGAAAAGGCAGGGGAGGGAGGCGCCCCCCCTTTCCTTTCTCCCATGAGAAGGGGAAGGCAGGAGGGGCTAGCCCTCCCCCTTTCCTCCCTAGGGTCGGCCGGCCAGGGAGAGGGGCGCACCGGCCCCCTGTGGGCCGGTCTGTCCCTCCCTTGGCCCATTAGGCCCATAACACCTACCGGGGGTGTCCGGAACCCCTTCCGGTGACCCGATGACTACCCGGTGCATCCCGAAACTCTTTCGGTGTCCGAATACCATCGTCCTATATATTAATCTTTACCTCTCGACCATTTCGAGACTCCTCGTCATGTCCATGATCTCATCCAGGACTCCGAACAACATTCGGTCACCAAATCATATAACTCATATAACACTATATCGTCAATGAACGTTAAGCGTGCGGACCCTATGGGTTCGAGAACTATGTAGACATGACCGAGACACCTCTCCGGTCAATAACCAATAGCGGAACCTGGATACCCATATTGGTTCCTACATATTCTACGAAGATCTTTATTGGTCGAACCGTTATGACAACATACGCAATTCCCTTTGTCCATCGGCATGTTACTTGCTCGAGATTCGATCATCGGTATCTTCATACCTAGTTCAATCTCGTTATCGGCAAGTCTCTTTACTCGTTCCATAATACATCATCCTATAACTAACTCATTAGTCACTTTGCTTGCAAGGCTTCTTATGATGTGTATTGCCGAGAGGGCCCAGAGAAACCTCTCCGATACTCGGAGTGACAAATCCTAATCTCGATCTGTGCCAATTCAACAAACACTTTCGGAGATACCTGTAGAGCATCTTTATGATCACCCAGTTATGTTGTGACGTTTTATAGCGCACAAGTTATTCCTCCGGTATCCAGGAGTTGCATAATCTCATAGTCGAAGGAATATGTATTTGACATGAAGAAAGCAATAGCAATAAACTGAACGATCATTATGCTAAGCTAACGGATGGGTCTTGTCCATCACATCATTCTCCTAATGGTGTGATCCCGTTATCTTATGACAACACATGTCTATGGTTAGGAAACCTTTACCATCTTTGATCAACGAGCTAGTCTAGTAGAGGCTTACTAGGGACACTGTATTTGTTTATGTATTCACACATGTATTTAAGTTTCCGATCAATACAATTCTAGCATGAATAATAAACCTTTATCATGAATAAGGAAATATAAAATAACAACTTTATTACTGCCTCTAGGGCATATTTCATTCATTTGCATGCTCCTAGTGAACCTGCTGTAGACACACCTGAGAATCCAAATGATATCTCTATTTCTGATGCTAAGACACAATCAGGTGATGAACATGAACCTAGTAATAATGATAATTATGATGTTCATGTTGATGCTCAATAATGATAATGATGTGGAGATAGAACCTGCTATTGATCTTGATAACCCACAACCTAAGAATAAAAGATATGATAAGAGAGACTTCACTGCTAGGAAACATGGTAAAGAAAGAGAACCATGGGTTCAGAAACCCATGCCCTTTCCTCCTAAACCATCCAAGAAAAAGGATGATGAGGACTTTGAGCGCTCTGTTGAAATGCTTAGACCTGTCTTTTTGCGTATGCATTTGACTGATATTCTGAAAATGTCTCCTTATGCTAAGTACATGAAAGATATTGTTGCTAATAAAAGGAAGATACCTAAAACTAAAATTTCCACTATGCTTGCTAATTATACATTTAAAGGTGGAATACCGAAGAAACTAGAAGATCCAGGAATACCAACTATACCATGCTCCATTAAAAGAAACTATGTTAAAATTGCTTTATGTGATTTGGGAGCCGGTGTTAGTGTTATGCCTTTCTCTTTATATTGTAGACTTGAATTGAATAAGTTGACACCCACTGAAATCTCCTTGCAAATGGCCAATAAATCAACTGCTATACCCATCGGTATTTGTGAGGATGTGCCTGTCGTAGTTGCAAATGTTACTATTTTAACGGACTTTGTTATTCTTGATATACCTGAGGATGACATTATGTCGATCATCCTTGGTAGACCCTTTTTGAATACTGCAGGCGCTATTATTGATTGCAACAAGGGCAATGTCACTTTTCATGTTAATGGTAATGAGCATACGGTACACTTTCTGAAGAAACAACCTCAAGTGAATAGTATCAATTCTATTGGAAATTTTTCAACAATTACTATTGGAGGTTTTGAATTTCCAGTTCCTACTGTCAAAAAGAAATATGATATTCTTATTGTTGGGGACAAGCATATCCCCATTGAGGTAACTTAGTGTTATACGAAGGTTCTCCGGTTTCATGTCATTCGGAAGAAGTTTATTAATAAGACTTGATCAACCTTGTTAATGGATTCCTTTTGACGGGCATGAGATGGATGAATTTAGTAGACACAACTCTCTGTACCCACTCTCTACTTTCTATTATTCAGAGTAAATGAAGCAACAATACTATTATTTGTCTGTTTTCTGAATTATCCGTGCAATAAAAAATGACCAGAAAATAAAAGTTCTCCAAATGCCCTAAAAATTTAGTATGATTTTTTCTAGAATATTTAAGAATTTTTGGCACTGAAAACACCTCAGGGGGGTGCACCAGTGGGCCTCAAGCCCACAGGGCGTGCCTGAGGGAGTCCTGGATTACGGGGTCCTCGGGTGGCCGGGCTATGTGACATGGGCCGGACTGATGGGCCGTGAAGATACAAGGCAGAAGACCTTTCCTCGTGTCCGGGTGAGACTCTCCTGTGCGTGGATGGCAAGTTTGGCATCCGGTTGTATAGTTTCCTTCCTCTGTAAACCGACTCGGTACAACCCTAGCCCCCTCCGGTGCCTATATAAACCGGAGGGTTTGGTCCGTGGAGATCATCAGAATTTTAATAGGCTAGACAGCTAGGGTTTAGCCATTACGATCTCGAGGTAGATCAACTCTTGTAACCCCCATACTCATCAAATACAATCAAGCAGGACGTAGGGTTTTACCTCCATTAAGAGGGCCCGAACCTGGGTAAACACCGTGTTCCCTTTGTCCCTTGTTACCTTCGATCCTCAGACGCATAGTTCGGGACCCCCTACCCGAGATCGGCTGGTTTTGACACCGACATTGGTGCTTTCATTGAGAGTTCCACTATGTCGTCGGCAGAAGGATCGATGGCTTGTTTGATCATCAACAACGATGCTGTTTCCGGGGAGACTTTTCTCCCCGGTCAACTTTTTGTATTCGGCGGCTTCGCTCTGCGCGCCAATTCAGTTGGTCACCTTGAGCAGATCGACAGCTACGCCCCTGGTCATCAGATCAGATTCGGGAGCCTGAATTACGTCGCTGATATCCAAGGAGACTTGATCTTCGAAGGGTTCATGGCCTCGACCACTATTCCTCATCTTCAAGAAGGCAACCCATCGGATCCGTCACCAGGCGCTGCTCAAAGACCAACTGCTATTCCTGCCCTGGCCATAGATCCAGGGCAGGCCACCTCATCCGAAGATGGGATCTTAAAACCCACCGGACCCTCTCCTCCCATGGAGCCCTTTGCCGAAGACCCAGAAGCAACTGTATGTTCGATGAGCCTGGAATCAAGCAGGACCCTCCTTGTTATCGGAGAGCCGAACTCGCCTCTGGAGGCCAACTCCGAACTCTCAAGGTCTGCGGCTGGTGAACACAACCTAGCAGAGTCTGCCATGCCCAGCCCCGCAGGTCCTCGGTTCCCCGTCCAGCCTTCGCTCCTAAGCGAAGCCTTGGACTTAATGCAGTCTCTCGCCATCACGGAGGTATCAGCTCCAAATTACGCCCAGCCCAAACTAGGGGCTGAGTGCGGGGAATTTTGCGTCCCACCCACCACCCACTTGGTAGCCACTGTCGAAGACTTAACCGACATGCTCGACTACTCCTTCGAAGACATCGACGGTATGGACGACGATGCCGGAGCCGAACCAAGCCAAAACCCGCCCATCACCGGACGTTGGACTGCCACTTCTACATACGACGTGTACATGGTGGATACACCTAAAGAGGACGACGATGGCAATCAAGATCCGATCGAGGACAAGCCCGTCGAGGTACCACCGAAGCGTCAACGTCAGTGGCGCCGTTCACGATCGCGGCGGGAAAAAGAAAGTAATACCGGCACCGGAGACATTGACACTCCGGAGAATGCCGAAGACTCTGACCAACCAATTGAGCCTGCCGTAGAGCAGGATGATTGGGAAGAGGGACAAGTTAACCCCGACGAGCCAGTCGGGAATGAGGATTCAGAAGATAGTAACTATCTACCGATCTCCGAGGAGGATGTCAGCCTTGGTAACGAAGACTTCATCGTGCCAGAGGAACCCCTCGACCAAGAGCGCTTTAAGCGACAGCTCATCGCAACTGCGAGGAGCCTAAAAAAGAAACAGCAACAGCTTCAAGCTGAACATGATACGCTCAATGACAGATGGACCCAGGTCCTAGCTGCCAAGGAGTACGGCCTCGAACACCCAACAAAGAGCTATCCGAAGCATCGGCTACTGCCACAATTCGATGACGAGGCCCTAGAGCCAATACCGTCAAGACATAATCATGCTGATCAACCAGACCAACCACCACGTGGGCGAGACAAAGTGGCTACTCATGCCGAACACCAACCCGCGCCACCTCACCATCGAGGCAAAGAGGTAGCAGCTTAGGGCTACACCTACGACTTACGTCAGGACCTGGACAATAGAGCCAGCAAGACCAGATCAATATACGGATCAAGGGGGCGTGCTCCAGTGAGAGACGACGGCCTTCAAGCTTGGCGCGAGCAGCATAACCGAACTCGGGCCGAAAACCGAACACGGATATCATCCGAACTCTGTCGTGACATTGCCCGATACAGAGGCGCCGCACACCCCTTGTGCTTTACCGACGAGGTAATGCAGCACCAATTTCCAGAAGGGTTTAAACCCGTAAACATCGAATCATACGATGGAACGACAGATCCCGCGGTATGGATTGAGGATTTTCTTCTCCATATTCACATGGCCTGCGGTGATGATCTCCACGCCATCAAATACCTCCCCTTAAAGCTGAAAGGACACGTGTGACACTGGTTAAATAGCCTACCAGAGAACTCTATCGGTAGCTGGGAAGACTTGGAGGATGCCTTTAGAGACAACTTCCAAGGTACCTATGTCTGGCCTCCGGATGCCGATGACCTTAGTCATATAGTCCAGCAACCCGGTGAGTCAGCCCGCAAACTCTGGACTAGGTTCTTAATTAAAAAGAACCAAATCGTCGACTGTCCGGACGCCGAAGCCCTCGCGGCCTTTAAACATAGCGTCCGCGATGAATGGCTCGCCCGACACCTTGGTCAGGAGAAGCTGAAGTCTATGGCAGCTCTTACTGCACTCATGACCCGCTTTTGCACGGGAGAGGACAGCTGGTTGGCTCGTAGAAGCAATAGTACCAGCGACCCTGGCACCTCCGAAGTCAGGGACGGCAATGGCAGGCCACGACGCAACAAACACAAGCGTCGAAACAACAACGAAGAAACTGAAGACACAACGGTTAACGCTGGGTTCAGTGGCTCTAAATCCGGTTAGCGGAAGAAGCCATTCAAAGGAAATAAGGACGGTCCATCTAATTTGGAAAAAATACTCGATCGGCCTTGCCAGATTCATGGCACCCCCGACAAGCCCGCCAACCACTCCAACAGAAATTGTTGGGTCTTCAAACAGGCCGGTAAGTTAAATACCGAACATAAGGGGAAAGGGCCGCCAAGCGAGGACGATGATGAGCCCCGCCCACCGAACACAGGGGGACAAAAGAAATTTCCCCCTGAGGTGAAAATAGTGAACATGATATATGTCACGCATATCCCCAAAAGGAGCGCAAGCGCGCACTAAGGGACGTTTACGCCGTAGAGCCCGTCGCCCCCAAATTCAACCCATGGTCAGCTTGTCCGATCACCTTCGATCGCAGGGACCACCCGACCAGTATCCGTCACGGAGGTTCGGCGGCCCTGGTCCTTGATCCAATTATTGACGGATATCATTTGACTCGAGTCCTTATGGACGGCGGCAGCAGTCTCAACTTGATCTATCAAGACACTGTCCGCAAAATGGGTATTGACCCGTCAAGAATTAAGCCTAGTAACACCACCTTTAAAGGAGTGATACCCGGCGTCAAGGCCCGCTGTACGGGCGCATTAACATTGGAAGTAGTCTTCGGTTCGCCGGACAATTTCCGAAGCGAAGACTTGATCTTCGACATGGTCCCCTTCCGCAGTGGTTATCATGCACTACTCGGACGTACTACCTTCGCCCGCTTCAATGCAGTCCCGCATTATGCTTACTTAAAGCTCAAGATGCTTGGACCCCGTAGCGTTATCACAGTCAATGGGAACATGGAACGCTCCCTCCGTACCGAGGAGCACACTGCGGCCCTTGCAGCCGAGGTACAGAACGGCCTTATCAAGCCAAACACTACATCGGCCATTAAGCCTCCGGACACTATTAAACGAGTCCGGCCTACTCTGCAGAACGACAGCTCGGTTAATCCAGCGCTGGACTAGCAGTTTTGCCTCCGTCCACCGCCCCATCTAATCGCGGCATATGTACCGCGTGTGCATAACTACGCACTCAAAAAACCTTGGGCGACGACGGAGGCACTCCACGGACGAGGCCCATAATACGGCTCGACCCTATTCGGACCTTAATCTCCTTCTTCTTTTTTTTCTCTCTTTTCTCTCATATTATAGGTTCTTTAAAACCTAAAGTCACTTTACGGTGGCGCAGGGCCCTTTCCCAGGCCCCTTCTATATACACGATTGTCGATCCTTTTAAAGGATCCTCCATCAAGGTGAAAAGCGGTGCAGACGTGCGGCAGGGTGTCCAAAGGATCTTCACGATACCTTTTCTTTTTAGGACCTGTATACATCTTTCCCTTATTCTCAAATTTTCGGCATGTAAAATAGCCCTGATGCTTATAGCATTATCTGTAAAAGCACGTTTTGACGTATCAATCAGACTATAATGGAAACAGTTTTTACCAACCCTATTCGGTATTGGTTTATTTCATAATCTGTATTCCCTCTTCATGTCAGATTGGCATATACACTTCGGCATAGCTTAAAATGCCAGGGGCTCTATTCGGCCACCTATATTTTCAAAAAAAGAAAAGTCCGAACGCTTTTAGAGTGCACTTCGGCATCCCGAATATTGCATTATATGCATCAGCTCCAAATCATGTCTCTGGTCAATAGTTGGGTTGCCCGGCTCCTGTGGTTACTACCTTACGTTCCGCTCGTTCGGCTAGGGTAGTAAAGGGAGAACTACTGCGATTGTGTTTCTGGTTCGTCCGGTCAAACACCTCAATAGAGAAAGCCGAAAACTGACTGTCATGGTGAGGCGAGAGCTGGTCAGCTATTCGGCGACTTGCTATAAATTTTTTGCGATTTCTTCCATATTATGCGAAGGACTGGCCTCCGTCCGGTCATGTGCTTAAGGCATCCCAGTTCGGATAGCCGCATACGCACCAGGGGCTAGTACTTAGCCCCGCCGTCAAACTCCTATGGCTAAGTGAAAGTGATAAAGCCGCATAGTCTGATTGCCTGGTTCGCCTACGCAGACACCTCCTTCACGGACCAAGACGTTGGGTCAAGAGTGATCATGCGTTATTCCGAACACCCCCGTAGTATCTACGTGGGGGTTGAAGCCGATGACTAGCAAACTTTCAAGATAACAAAATATGGCCACACAGGAGGCAAGCAATTACAGATAAAGACATAAATATATTACAAAGCCTTGGTTTATAAAACAACGTCTGGGTAGCTCGGATACATTCACTCAAATATGATATCCTTTGAGCATTGGCCCTCTATTAATCGGGCACCCTCAAGGACGTCTTCAAAATACCGCTCTGGCTTGCGGTGGTCCTTGCCTTCGGGTGGGCCCTCGACCGCCATGACGGCGGCCTTCATCTTTGCCCAGTGCATCTTGACACGGGCAAAGGCCATCCGCGCACCTTCTATGCACGCCGAGCGCTTGACAGCTTCAATCCGGGGCAACGCATCGGCAAGTCGCTGCACCAGGCCGAAGTAGCTGCTAGGAATGGGTTCGGTCGGCCACAGCCAGACTATGACGTCCTTCATGGCCAAGCCGAACATCCTGTGCAGCTCTGACAGTTGCATCATGTGGCTGTTTAATAGCGTCGGACGCTCCGACGCCGTGAACTGTGACCAGAAGAGCTTCTCCGTCGTGTGCCCCTTCTGGGCCCGAAAGAACTGCGCGGCGACGGTGGCACTCTTCGAAAGATCCACAAATGCGTCTGGAGAGCTCCACAGTCGGGTGAGCAAGGCATATCTTTGACTGCCAAATATAGTCTGCAAAAGAAAGGGCTTACCAGCCGCTATCTGTTCGGACTGCCAGATTTCCTCGCGAGCTGCCCGAGACTCGGTCCTCGCCTCCTTGGCCTCTTGGAGGGCCTTGGCGAGTTCGGCCGCCTGGGCCTTATTCTTCTCCTCCAAGGACTCGCACTTGCCGGCAGCGTCCTTGAGCTCTTGCTCCACTTCGGTCACCCTCTCCTCGTACTAGCGGCGGGCGACCTGTTCGGACTTTAATTCTGCAGCCACTTTGTTTGCGGCCGCTTTGCTTGCCTTCGCCTCCTCCTTGGCTTGGGCAAGGGCACTCTTGAGGGTCTCGACCTCGGCCGCGCTGCCTGCAATCATACACATAGCAGCGCATGAGTTTAAACTCAGAATTTGCATATCAATTCAGGCATGTGTGAGATATTTCAAATATACCTTGCACCTCATCGAACCGCTTTTTCATGCGGTCGATATCATCATCAGCCAGCTGCAGCCTCCGCTTGAGATCGGAAACTTCAGCGGCCTGGGCGGTTGCCGCCAACATGGAAGCCTGTTATACAATATAAAAGTACGTCACCTCTTCCGAACACTATCTGATCCTCTGTCCGGATTTTTCAAAACCAGACAGAGTCTCAGGGGCTACTACCTATGCACAGGTCTGTCCCTTTATAAAAAGCGTCTAGAGCATTATGTCGCATACCTTGAAGCCTGTTAGCAGGCTGGTGAAGGCTTCGTTCAGCCCGCTCTTGGTGGACTCAATCTTCCCAACCACCACACCCATCAGGGTGCGGTGCTCCTCCATGATGGTAGCACGTGGTAGTGCTTCCACCAAGTTATTCGGCGCCTCCGGATTAGTGGAGGCCGCCGTCGGAGCTGATGCTCCCCCCTCCTTCAAAGGAGGCTGCTCGCCTGACTCCGGGGCCACATTGGTCTCTGGAATGATGTCCGGCTGGGGGCCGGATTGCTCAGGACCCCCGCCGTCAGTCGCCATGGGGGTCGCCCCATCCATGTCTTTGGCAGCCGAGGTATTATCCTCGGGCACCTTCTCGGCAGCCTCGCTCGCCCCTCCATGTCTAGGAGAGGTCCTTCGGGACAACTCCTCGGTGTCATCCACGGTGATTGGTGAAGGGGCTCGCGACTCGCTCTCTGCCATCTCGGGCGGCAGAGAACTCCCTTCAGACAGCGACGGTTGGGGGAGGTCGCGGGCTGGGCTGAAACACACAATATGATATGTTATATTACAACCATAACAGACCGAATATTTGCTAAGTATCCTTTTTGACACTTATGATTCGGCCAGGGTTTTTTCCTTGAGGCGCCTCTTGGGGGTGTGTTCGGCGTCCGTATCCGAACCGTCCAAGAGGGTTATCTTCTCCCTCTTGGACGCCCCCTCCTCCAGGTCTGCGGAGGCGGCCCTTTTCTTCTTATCCCCCTTTAGGGGAGAACCACTTTCCGCCTCCGCCTCCTCCTCCTCTTCATCTTCATCCCCCTCGTGGGAGGAGTGGGCTTCGGTTTCTCCGGACATTGCGTCCGAAGTACCCTTACGGCGGAGGCCGCCCTTGGCCTCCTTGCCCTTCTTCTTGGCCTTCTTCTCCGGCGCCTGATACGGCGCCGGAACCAGCATCCTCGTTAGCAGAGGATTGGCTGGGTCTTCAGGTAGTGGAGCCGGACACTTGATCCGCTCCGCCTTCGTTGTCTAGCCCTGAATGAGAGAATGGAAATCTCAGTATAACCTTTGATTTATTTACCGAAAATTGTGTTCGGAACTAAAATACTTACCGGTGTGGCCAGATTCTCAATGTCAAGACCGATGTCTTCGGTCTTCTTCGGCCACGTCTTCTGGGTCTTAAAGAGCAGCTTTCAGATCTCTTCGTGCGTTGTGCCGAAGAAACGCTGCAGGGTCCGCGGATCTTCCGGATTGAACTCCCACATATGGAGAGGCCGGAGTTGGCAGGGGAAGATCCGGCGGAAGAGCATCACCTGAATCACGTCAGTGAGACTGGTATTCTTGCTTATCATATTTTTTATGCGCTTTTGTAGCGTCATCACATTCGCGGTCGACCCCCAGTCCAGACCCTTGTTGGTCCACGACGCGAGACGCATAGGGGGTCCGGATCTGAACTCAGGAGTGGCCGCCCACCTGGCGCCGCGAGGTTTGGTGATATAGAACCACTCCTGCTGCCACACCTTGACAGTCTCCACAAAGGCCCCTTTAGGCCAGGTGGTGTTGGGGAGCTTGCTCACCATGGCGCTGCCGCACTCCGCGTGTTGCCCGTTGACCACCTTCGGCTTCACATTGAAGACTTTTAGCCATAGGCCGAAGTGTGGGGGGATGCGGAGTAGCGCCTCGCACACGACGATAAATGCTGAAATGTGGAGGAAAGAATTTGGGGCTAGATCAGGGAAATCTAGCCCGTAGTAGAACATGAGGCCGTGGACAAAGGGGTGGAGGGGAAACCCTAGTCTGCAGAGGAAATGGGGGATGAATACAACCCTTTCGCCGGGCTCCGGAGTGGGTATGACTTGATCCTTGGCAGGGAGCCTGTGCGCAATCTCCGCGGACAGATATCCCGCCCCCCGGAGCTCCTTGATGTCCTTCTCCGTGACGGAGGAAGCCTCCCACTTGCCCTTCGAGCCAGATCCGGACATGATTGGAGAGGTTGGCGGCGGTGGGAAAGATTAAAGCTTGGGCGCTGGAGCTTGAGGATGGGAAAACGAGAGAAGGAAGAAGGCGTGGGGAGAAAAAAAGGGATCTTTATCCGCTTATATGGGCAATGAATATCAAGCGCCCGCCCCTCAAGCCTTAAAACTCGCCTGTTCCCAAGGGGTCGTGCGAATGGCACGGTTGGATTACCCAAACCCGTATTGATGAGGATCCCGCAATAAGTGGACACGATCTCCGCTTTGACGAGGTGTGTCAATAGAGGCCGTGTCTCGAAGCGCGAAGCGGGAGGCCAAAAACGGTTCGAAATGATAAAGAGGCTATATGTGACATTTCGCCGAAAAAGTTGTCAGTTGATGGACATTACTTTGACTAAGTATTTCACCTTCGTGGTTGAGGGTTGTGACTGTCATGCAGAGCCGGATACAGTTCTTTTATTCAGAAGATCACTTTGGAGTATTCAGAGGAGGAACCCGCCTTGCAATGCCGAAGACAATTTGCGCACCGAACATATCGTCATTGAAGACTGGTTCAGGGGCTACTGAGGGAGTCCTGGATTACGGGGTCCTCGGGTGGCCGGGCTATGTGACATGGGCTGGACTGATGGGCCGTGAAGATACAAGGCAGAAGACCTTTCCTCGTTGTCGGTGTCAAAACCGGCAGACCTCGGGTAGGGGGTCCCAAGCTGTGTGTCATGGATCGATGGGTATAAGGAGACAGTGAACACGGTGTTTTACCCAGGTTCGGGCCCTCTCTATGGAGGTAAAACCCTACGTCCTGCTCTTGTTTATATTGATGAAGTATCAAGGTACATAGTTGATCTACCTCGAGATCATATGTTGTGGTCTAAACCCAAGGGGTATGATGAGTAATGTCATAATCTATCTATCAATGAGCCTGGCCTCGGCTTATATAATGTACCGGAGGCCTAGGATAACAAGAGTCCTAGTCGGCTACGTCGGTGGAGAGGAGTCCTTGTCTTGATCACCAAGTCTTGTGGAATCTTCCTCGTATATGTCATCGGCTGTCCGAACTGGCCCATTAGTGAACCGTCACAGGGGTCCTCGGCCCAACCCATTGGTCGGGAGGCGACATGGTGAGTACCCCCTAGTCCAGGACGCCGTCAGTAGCCCCCTGAATCGGTCTTCAAGTTGGGGACGCTCCTCGATTCTTCCGAACTGTTCTTCATCTTCGGTCGTCGGTCTTGAAAACTGGTTCAACAAATCTTCCCATCTCTGATCTTGAGGATCGCCGAGGTGTATCCGAAGAGTTCATATGTCGGGTATCCGAGGAGCCTTTTTAAGTTATTGGCCTTTATCAATGCCTTGTAAGTTTTTTACGCCACACATGGGGTTTGAAGTGCTTCCTGTGCGACGGCGCCCTCTTGCGTCCGAGCTCTCATGCCGAACTAAATCCGAGGCGTCTTTTCACAGCCGAGCTCCAACACTATTCGGCATTCAAGGTATCCTCTTGAGTCCGAGCTCCAACGCCGAACCGAATCCGAGGTATCATAGATTACCTTGGCCTCTGAAAATTTGAATGAGTTCATCCGAGTTTAAATGCCGGAGTAGTCTTCTATGGAACGAGCCATTCGAATCCGAGCTTTATGCCGGACGGCTCCCGAGTTTCAACGTCGGACTGCATCCGAGTTCTAACGATGGTCAGCATCCGAGGTGTCATAACTACCTCGGTCTTCAAAAGATTGAACGAATTCAGCCGAGCTTAATGCCGGAAATGCCCTATATGGAGCCAGCCACTGGTGCCCGAGCTTTATGCCGGACTGCTTCCGAGGTGGTGCACCACCCTGACTGCGGGCTGATTTTCTGTAAATATTTTCAATTGGTGCAATTTATTCTCTGCCGAGATATATAGCCAGTAGCCCTCAAGGTGTGTGTCGGTCTAAAACCCGAGATGCACCTGAAGGATGGCATAAAAACCGCTGATCCAAGTAGCCCCTGAGACTCAGGTCGATGCGCGAAATCGGCCTGAGGATCAACTCCTAGCTCGGCAGCATACGTAGGAATAGAAACGCAGTGTAATATTTTAGAGATAATAGTGATCGGCGAATGGGCCCTTGAGAGAGGGTCTTGAGAAGTTGCCGTAATATATTAGCTTGATGCCAGATAGGTCCAGATGGTACCTGTTGTTGTCCGAAGACGCGTTTGCCTATAGTTCGGTCAAGCCGAACACTAAGCACTTTGAATTTTCTGCATTGAACAAGCAATGCAGTAGCCCCTGAGACACTGGTCGGGTGGCAACACCAGATCAGGGGATCGATGGGCCCCTTTAATATTTGTAAATAATAAGCCCGAAGCCCAGTAGCCCCCGAGTCTTAATGCGGGCACGGGTGGCCGAATTAAGGATCGATATCGATAGTAAAATCACAAATTATGTGTAATGACTCTATGTATCCAATTACTTTACATCATTATTGCTCGGATCCGCATTGTACAAAACTTTGTTGACCGACCATCGGCTTCAACCTCTTCGGCCAGTAGCCGAGGAGTATTTTCCTACTTTATAAAGCCGTTATAAGGGCAAATATTTATGGAAAACAAGGCAATCCGGTCATACGGTTTTATAAACAAAGGTACACGGAGAAATATGTTATATTATGTTTTAACGTAAGAAACATCTTCCAAAGAAAATAGTCCCGCTATCGGTTCCTTTCTTTGGGTCGTCATGCTTATCATGATCATGAAACCTCACCTCCGATCAATGTGGGAGGAAAATATTGAGGATTTAGTTCGGGGAAAGTTCCTGAACTCTATGGTATTAATGAACCAAAATTTTCACTTCCGTCGTTGCCGACCAATGTGATCCTTTAAGATTGCTAGCTTTTGGCTTCACCCAGTCTGAGGTACTTACTCAGATGACCCAGTAGTAACAATCACAGAGGTGCTCCCTTTACCACCTAGCCGAACAATCGGGAACGTAGGGGTAAGCATAGGAGCCAGGCAACCCAGCTTGGCCAAAATCTTAAGTCAAATTGATGCATATTTATGGCTTTATAACGATGATTGCGGAAGGAGGACCTCGTATATTAAATACAAACGCCGATGATGTGTTTATTTTGACTCCGTTGCGACCGTTTATCATTTGAAAGTGGCCCATCGTCGGCTTCCACCCCATTGTAGATGCTACACAGGGTGTCTTCCAATAACAAAACAACCCTTAGCCGACGTCTCGGTGCCCGAAGGCGGTTGTGTTAGCGGAAACGAGGCAATCAAATATGCGGGCTTTATAACTTTCACTTAGTCATAGGAGCTTAAAGTTGGGAGGCCAGTTACTAGCCCCCAGTTAGTGTTCGGCGACAGTCGAGGTCAAGCCGTAAACACTTCGGCCATTGTTATGAACGGACCGTCATTTAACATGGGGTGACCTCTATCGATCTTATAATTTAACACAGTCATCGGATCGCTGACCAGTTTACACTTATTGTGACAGTCAGTTTTCGGCTTTCTCCACTGAGGCACTTAACCATGCTAGCTGGAAGCACAATCGCAGTGGTTCTCCCTTTGCACACCTAGCCGAACAAAGTGGAACGTAGGAGGCAAGCACAGGATCCGGGCAACCCAACTATTGACCAAAGACACAATTCGAAACCGATGCATATAAAGCAATACCCAAGAATGTTTTGCCGAATCTCTAAAGGTGTCCGGCGTTGCACTGCGAGACTTATGCTGGAAACACACAAATAGTTTAAAAGTGCCATAGGCTTAAAAACCAAAAGACTTATGCGGAAACTCCACGTCCGAACTAAATCAAGTCAATTGGTGCCAATCCGAAAATTGGTCTAAAAAAAAATTCTGTGCTTCTGTCGTGCTTTAACATGACACATCCGATCTCAAGACTGCAAGCGGGTCAAGATCGGACCCAGGCTATCCGGCTATTGACCACACACTCGAGTCGAGGAAGGAGTGATAGAAAAAGACTTTGCAACGAACAAGAAGAAAACACACTTATTATAAAACGGCTCATGTAAATTTAAGAGCCCCCAGCTAACATGGGTAAAGGGAGTTTCTTTTAACAAACAACTCACGTGAGCACGGTCGAACCGAACACAAATTAAAAAATTTAAAACTTTGGGCATGAAAGCGACTTAGCTGGTTAATGTGCTCGGCATCGATGACGCGGTCCGAGTTTACGACGGAACGAGGTCCCAGCCCCTAAGCCGGTCCCGAGATGGAGGAGCGAAGAGCTCGACACTCTGAAGTGGCGACACAGCACAGCCAATGTGGCGAGGTGGAACCCCCCGTCCGTCCGAGGCGACGGAGTAGGCCGACAGTATGACGCCGAAGTTCCCGGTGTGGGTTAATGAAGTGATGACGAAGCCCCCGGTCCAGCCGAGATGACAGCGCTGCCCAATCCGGATCATTTACCTGTGCACAGAAGATAGTGCAAGCCGGAGATAACAGTAATAAAAAAAGGTTGCATGATTAATAATTCATGCAAAGTGAGTAATAAAAGAAATATGGCCCGTGCGCCAAACACCCGACGAGGTAGGACCCTCTTGATGATGCCGAAGTCCCCGAGGCAACCGAACATGTCAGTATGGCAATTCAATCAACAAGATGATCATGCGAGCCGATTTATGCCAATTGGGACGACGACATTGGCTTGCCGAAGTGACCGCGTGACGCAGTCGAAGTCAATCACCTGCACACATAAAATAGTTCGGTCCAAAAAGAATAATATAAATATATATAAAATCCTTGCATAATTGCTTTTCGCAAAAATAATTTATTTAAAGAGATGTGGCCTGGCGCCGAAGTCAATGTCGATGCAGGGCGTCGGTGTGATGCGGTAAAGGCGTGGCAAAGCCCGAATTCACAGGTTGGTCCGAGTTCCGGATGCGGCGTTCGCCGAACTATGTACGGAAACTGACCGAACCACCACGCGTCCGTTGTTAATGCGGCCACCATTTGATAGACCTGTGTACAGATGATGGAACAAACCAGATTAATAATTCCTTGGGAAAAATAAACCCAAACAAGCAAAAATTGCTAGGATTAATAGCACCTAGTTTATTTGTTGTAGCAGTCCGAAGAAAGGTTACTCCCAAAATTGGGACTCGATCCGCACACCCGTTGCCTGATGGGTGATGAAGCGACGGCATGGCAATGCTGGCAAAGATTGTCTCACCGAGGCAAAGCCCTCGGTCCAGTTAACATAACGAAGCTGGTCGACTGGTGACGCCGAAGTCTCCGGAGTAGGTTGATGAAGAGATGGCAAAGCCCCCGGTCTAGCCGAGGTGACGAAGCAAGTCAGCAAGGAGACGTTGCAGTTGCCATGTCAGTCGAGGTGTTGAAGCAGTTCGGCGTGATGGACATCGGCTTGAAGAAGCAACAGTGCGGCCATGCCGACGCAGGTCATAACTTGTGACGCGGTCAATGCCGGCTTGATGAAGTGGCCATGCGGAGATGCCGGTGTGCCCGCTCCGTGTAATCCGTGGGGCGGTGATGTTGGTGATGATTTATCCTTGGCGATTCCGGACTCTTGTTCGGCTCGCCGAGATGATGATCTGAAGAAGTTGAGCTCGGCTCAAAAAGCGAGGACGCGTCTAGCGCAGGTCGGCAGCCGTGGAGCAATATTGCCGGACTGGTTTGACACCAGCGTGATGGTGAAGATTACCTCAGAGGAGGCTTAAAATTTTATGGGCACGTGTTTAAAAACAATGCACAATACCCTAGAAGAAAATTCCTTTAAAAAGGTTGTCCAATATCACGTTCATAAAGAAATATGAATTCGGGTCGGATCCATATTCGTGCAGAAAATAGATCTGAAAATTGGTCCACTCATCGGAAGGTTTTCGGAGTTTGAACCGTCGGATCGAGCTGAAATTTTGAGGGGTGGTAGATGTCGAAATTCCGCAGCCGATCAACGGTTGGATCTTCCAAAGGATATCCGAGCTAGATGCTGGACACCATGCTCCAAACTCATCCAGATTCCCATCCAGATTCGACAGGGCTCCGGTATATCGGAGATCGCCGGAGATTCCTCCATCGGAACTCGGCGAAATTTTGCATGGTTGTTGTAGACTTAATTCCGCACAATTCCACTGAAGCAATCGTTAAAACGACACTCGAGGAGGCGGTGGAGGCGGATAAAAGTTTGCTGTCCAGAAAAACACCACGGTCGCCCGAGGGCAATGTTGACGTTGAGCCCCCGAGCTCCAAGGATGATTTCTCTGTGATCATGATAGAGATCGGAGTTGATGTTTGATGAAGGCCCTCGTCCGAACATGACGATCGGAGACGGAGCGCAGTCCTCGGTCGAGCCAAGGTGACCAGTCAAGCCGGCGACGAAGATGCCGACGTCGCAGTTGATCTGCGGGCGAGCCATTGATCCTTTGCCGATCACACAGCGGAACTCTCAATGAAAGCACCAATGTCGGTGTCAAAACCGGCAGACCTCGGGTAGGGGGTCCCAAGCTATGTGTCATGGATCGATGGGTAACAGGATACAGTGAACACGATGTTTTACCCAGGTTCAGGCCCTCTCTATGGAGGTAAAACCCTACGTCCTGCTCTTGTTTATATTGATGAAGTATCAAGGTACATAGTTGATCTACCTCGAGATCATATGTTGTGGTCTAAACCCAAGGGGTATGATGAGTAATGTCATAATCTATCTATCAACGAGCCTGGCCTCGGCTTATATAATGTACCGGAGGCCTAGGATAACAAGAGCCCTAGTCGGCTACGTCGGTGGAGAGGAGTCCTTGTCTTGATCACCAAGTCTTGTGGAATCTTCCTCGTATATGTCATCGGCTGTCCGAACTGGCCCATTAGTGAACCGTCACGGGGTCCTCGGCCCAACCCATTGGTCGGGAGGCGACATGGTGACTACCCCCTAGTCCAGGACACCGTCACTCGTGTCCGAGTGGGACTCTCCTTTGCGTGGATGGCAAGTTTGGTGTCCGGATGTATAGTTTCCTTCCTTTATAAACCGACTCGGTACAACCCTAGCCCCCTCCGGTGCCTATATAAAACGGAGGGTTTGGTCCGTGGAGATCATCAGAATTTTAATAGGCTAGATAGCTAGGGTTTAGCCATTACGATCTCGAGGTAGATCAACCCTTGTAACCCCCATACTCATCAAATACAATCAAGAAGGACGTAGGGTTTTACCTCCATTAAGAGGGCCCGAACCTGGGTAAACACCGTGTTCCCTTTGTCCCTTGTTACCTTCAATCCTCAGACGCACAGTTCGGGACCCCCTACCCGAGATCGGCCGGTTTTGACACCGACAGCGCCCACCCCCCAGGCGCACCTATAGGGCTTGTGGGTCCCACGTGGGTCCCCCTCACTTATTCCAGCACCCATCCACTTCGTCTTCCTGTAGAAAAAATGCCACCATTGCTCAAACCCGTGTTCTTGCTCATTTTGCTGCCATTTTTGGTCTCCTTGCTTGGAACTCCGTTTTTGAAACTGTTTCGAGGGATTGTTCATTGATATGTGACTCCTCCAATGGTCCAATTAGTTTTTGTTCTAGTGCCTTATATATTGCAAATTTTTGCTGCTGTGGTGACCTTGTTCTTGAGCTTGCATGTCAAATTATATGTCCAAAGTAGTTTTGTTGCATGATATAGCCTCTAGGCACTTGAGGGAGTAGTTGCTATCAATCTTGTTGAGTTTGGTTCACTTTTATTTTGAGTCACTAAAAATTTCAGAAATTTTCAGAGAAAAGAAAAACCATGAAAAGATGGTTAAGGGGCTCTTCGAGCCGGAATTCAGAGGGAAATGATAACGAGGAGAAGAAGAAGCCCAAGTACAACCTTCCTCGTGCTGCGGAGGTTCGGCCATGTGAATGGCCAAGCGATGCATTCTTGAGGGAGGCAGAAATTTATGATGATTTCTATTATTTGGCGGAGAACGCCGGCATCACCGCTTTCCTCCAAGATAAGTGTGACCAATACCTCCTACTCACTAATACCTTCGTGCAAAATTTTCACTTTCATTCTAGGAAGGATCCTCCCATGGTAGAATTTCACTTGTATGATGTGCCCAAGCGAATGACACTTTATGATTTTTGTGATGTTTGCAAAATACCTTATGAGGGCAGCATCAGTGAGCCACGTCCTAGGGATGTGGAGGATTTTATTGATGAGGTTACTGTGGGGGAAGAGAGAGGAGTGTCGGAAGCGAGAGTGGCTAGTTTACATTTTCATGTTTTACGCTATTATTCATTATTTGCCGGGAGATGTTTGATTGGTCGTGGGGAGAGTGGAGGCCTCAGTGCCCCTGACCTTGCTATTTTGCGCCATGCTTTTATATTCTGATAGAACTTTTAGTTTGGGCGCTATTGTTGCTCGATGGTTGAACATGAACTGCTCGAAGGGTGCTATTTTTGGAGGTATCTATGCTTCCCGCCTTGCTAAACATTTTGAGATACCCATTAGGCACGATGAGGAGGATGAGATGTTGCTACCCACCAAATATTTAAACTATTCCAGTATGGTAGCACATGATTTTATTAAGAAAGATGATGACAAGAGGCTCCTCTACAACCTAGTATTTAGTCAGGGTACTTGTGAGATGATTACCTTGCCTGCATCTTCTTTGTTCGATATTCATTCAAGCAGGTACACTATTATGCCCGAGGACATCTACAGATTTTGGGGTCTTTCACAACCCCCAGCACCTGAGCCAGCACCAGTTCCTGATCCATATCAGGGGCCAGTTTATCAGTGGGAGCCATAGGAGCTCACCAACCAGTGGAACCCTCAGGACCCTCCGCCGTATCGCGAAGAGGGTTATTTCCAGCCGTGGTCATTGACCAACTTAGGCCAAAAGCCTAAGCTTGGGGGAGTACGTATTTCTCACCGACATTACATTCATGTTCACACACTCATTTCGATTGTCGGTGTTCATACTTTTTCATTGTATTATCCATGTTAGTTTATTTCTTGCTTTCTTCTTGTGTGTTTGAAAAACTTTGAGAAAATCCAAAAATATTAGTTCTTGCTTCTTTTTAGTTTCTCTCTAGTTTATTTAGTAGTAGTATTAAAAGAAAACCCCAAAAGATTTCTCATTCTTCTTTTGTTTGTTGGGAGCTTTCCCGTGTAAATAGTTCTTCTTGTTTTCGTTTTACTTTCTTCAGAAAAACAAAAACTCCAAAAATATTTCAGTGTGTTTCTTTGAAATTCTTTTCTTTGGGTCGTAAGGAGAAGACCACGATGAAAATGTTGAGTGGCTCTCATATGCATTATTGTTGATCTAACAAAGAGCCCATATTACATTGTCTTCTCCTTTGAATAAATGTTTGCAGATTCCAGCTTAGTCCAATGCACGTGCACTATTATTATTATTCACACCATTCGGTCATGCAAGTGAAAGGCAATAATGACGATATATGATGGAATGATTGAGAGGGAGAAAAGCTGGTACGAACTCGACCTATTTTGTTTTTGTAAATATGATTAGCTCATCGTTCCTGGTTCAGCCTATTATGAATGATACATGTTTGCAATGATAATTAGAGATTATAGTTGCTCATGCCATGCTTAATTAGCTAGGTGTGGATAATGGTTTGTCTTGTGTGCCAACATGCAATTTAAAATGGTTATGATGTAGTATGATAGGATGGTATCCTCCTTTGGATGATTTAAGTGGCTTGACTTGGCACATGTTCACGCATGTAGTTGAATCAAAAACAACATAGCCTCCACGATATTTATGTTCATGGTGATTTATATCCTACTCATGCTTGCATTCAATGTTGGTTAATCTCAATGCATGTTTATGACCGTTGTCGCTCTCTAGTTGGTCGCTCCTCAATCTTTTGCTAGCCTTCACTTGTACTAAGTGGGAATACTGCTTATGCATCCACTTCCTTAAACCCAAAGTTGTTCCATATGAGTCCACCATACCTACCTATATGCGGTATTTACAAGCCGTTCCAAGTAAATTTGCATGCGCCAAACTCTAAACCTTCAAATAATAATCTGTTTTGTATGCCCGAATCGCTCATGTAGCGACTGGGGGCTATCAGTATCTTCCATGCTAGGTGGGTTATTCTCACAATGAGTGTTTATTCACTTGTCATTCATGAGAAAGTGGCTGGTAATCGGGATGCCCAGTTCCATGCTCGAAATCAAATCAAAATATAATCATAAAACAAAACTCCCCCAGGACTGTTGTTGGTATGGACGGCACCCGTGAATTTGGCTAGCCGTGGAGTGTGATTGTTGGTGGAGAGGGAGTAAAAACTTTACCATTCTGTTTGGGAACCACCTATAATGTATCTAGCATGGAAGATAGTGAGATCTCTTGGTTGTTATGTTGACAATGAAAGCATACCGCTCAAAATTATATTTATCTCTAAGTTAAAAGCTCCGAGCTCTGGCACCTCTGCAAATCCCTGCTTCTCTCTGCGAAGGGCCTATCTATTTACTTTTATTGTTGAGTCATCTTCCTCTTATAAATAGCACCAGCTAGAGAGCACCACTGTCATTTGTATGCTTTGTTATTAATTGATGTTGAGTATGAGTGTGACTGGATCTCTTTTGCCATGAATTATAATGTCTAGTCAGTCCTTGATCTTCAGGGGTGCTCTGCATTTATGTTTTGCGGTCTCAGAAAGGGCTAGAGAGATACCATTTTGTCATATTATATCATGATTGTTTTGAAAAAGTGTTGTCATTCGAGATTTATTATTATTGCTCGCTAGTTGCTTATGCCATTGATATGAGTAAGTGTGAGACCTAGATGTTATTGTGAATATGGTTAGTTCATAATCTTTGCTGAAAACCTGAATACTCGCTATACATATTTGCAACAACAAGATGAAACAGAGTTTGTAAAAGTTTTTCTTTGTCACTTTCAGTTTGCCAACTGAATTGCTTGAGGACAAGCAATGGGTTAAGCTTGGGGGAGTTGATACGTCTCCATCGTATCTACTTTTCCAAACTCTTTTGCCCTTGTTTTGGACTCCAATTTGCATGATTTGAATGGAACTAACCCGGACTGACGCTGTTTTCAGCAGAATTGCCATGGTGTTATTTTTGTGCAGAAATCAAAGTTCTTGGATTGACCTGAAAATTTACGGAGAATATTTTTGGAATATATAAAAAATACTGGCGCAAGAATTAACCAGAGGGGGACCACCTAGAGGCCACAAGCCTGGGGGGCGCGCCCCCCTAGGGCTCGCCTACAGGGCTTGTGTGCCCCCTGGACCTCCTCCGACCTCAACTCCAATTATATATAACCCTATTTGGGGAGAAAAAATCAGAGAGAAGGATTCATCGCGTTTTACGATACGGAGCCGCCGCCACCTCCTATTCTTCATCGGGAGGGCAGATCTGGAGTCTGTTTTGGGCTCCGGAGAGGGGGATTCGTCGCCATCATCATCATCAACCTTCCTCCATCACCAATTTCATGATGCTCACCACTGGGAGTGAGTAATTCCATCATAGGCTTGCTGGACGGTGATGGGTTGGATTAGATTTATCATGTAATCGAGTTAGTTTTGTTAGGGTTTGATCCCTAGTATCCACTATGTTCTGAGATTGATGTTGTTATGACTTTGCTATGCTTAATGCTTGTCACTAGGGCCCGAGTGCCATGATTTCAGATCTGAACCTATTATGTTTTCACGAATATATGTGAGTTCTTGATCCTATCTTCCAAGTTGTAGACACCTATTACGAGTTATGATCCGCATACCCCAAGGTGACAAGAATTGGGATTCTTTCGGGTGATTACCATAGTTTGACGAGTTCATGTATTCACTAAGTGCTAATGCTTTGGTCCGGTTCTCTATTAAAAGGAGGCCTTAATATCCCTTAGTTTCCATTAGGACCCCGCTGCCACGGGAGGGTAGGACAAAAGATGTCATGCAAGTTCTTTTCCATAAGCACGTATGACTATATATGGAATACATGCCTACATTATATTGATGAATTGGAGCTAGTTCCGTGTCACCCTAGGTTATGACTGCTACATGATGAATATTATCCAACACAATTATCATTGCCGATCCGATGCCTACGAGCTTTTCACATATTGATATTTGCTAAGTTACTTTTGTTGCTACTGCCGTTACAATCACTATAAAACTGCTACTGTTACTTTTGCCACTGTTACCGTTACTTCCATACTACTTTTCTACTAAATACTTTGCTGCAGATATTAAGTCTTTCAGGTGTGGTTGAATTGACAACTCAGCTGCTAATACTCATGAATATTCTTTGGCTCCCCTTGTGTCGAATCAATGAATTTGGGTTGAATACTCTACCCTAAAAAACTGTTGCGATCCCCTATACTTGTGGGTTATCAATGACCTTCATCCTTTCTCTTTCTTCTGCCGTCGTCGCGCTTTGAGTCTGACTCAACTTCACACCTTGCAACACAGGCAAGAACCCCTTCTTTGACTGGGCCATTTTGAACTTCTTCAAAATCTTGTCAAGGTATGTGCTTTGTGAAGGTCCTATCAAGTGTCTCGATCTATCTCTATAGATCTTAATGCCTAATATGTAAGCAGCTTCACCTAGGTCTTTCATTGAAGAACTCTTGTTCAAATAACCCCTTATGCTTTCCAGAAATTCTATATCATTTCCAGTCAATAATATGTCATCCACATATAATATTAGAAATGCTATAGAGCTCCCACTCACTTTCTTGTAAATACAAGCTTCTCCATAAGTTTGTATCAAACCATAAGCTTTGATCACCTCATCAAAGCGTATATTCCAACTCTGAGATGCTTGCACCAGTCCATAGATGGATCGCTGGAGCTTGCATACTTTGTTAGCATCCTTAGGATTGACAAAACCCTCCAGTTGCATCATATACAACTCTTCCTCAAGTAAACCGTTAAGGAATGATGTTTTGATGTCCATCTACCAGATTTCATAATCATAGTATGCGGCAATTGCTAACATAATTCTAACAGACTTAAGCATCACTATGGGTCAGAAAGTCTCATCGTAGTCAACTCCTTGAATTTGTCGAAAACCTTTTGCGACAAGTCGAGCTTTATAGACGGTACCATTACCATCCGCGTCCGTCTTCTTCTTAAAGATCCACTTGTTCTCGATGGCCTGCCGGACATCGGGTAAGTCTACGAAAGTCCATACTTTGTTCTCATACATGGATCCTATCTTGGATTTCATGGCCTCAAGCCATTTGTAGGAATTCGGGCTCATCATTGCTTCTTCATAGTTCGTAGGTTCGCCGTTGTCTAACAACATGACTTCCAGGACGGGATTACCATACCACTCTGGTGCAGAACGTGTCCTGGTCGACCTACAAATTTCAGTAGTAACTTGATCCAAAGTTTCATGATCATCATCATTAGCTTCTTCTCCGGTTGGTTTAGGCATCACGGGAACTGCTTTCTGTGATGTGCTACTTTCCAATTCGAGAGAAGGTACAATTACCTCATCTAGTTCTACTTTCCTCCCACTCACTTCTTTCGAGAGAAACTCCTTCTCTAAAAAGGATCCATTTTTAGCAACAAAAATCTTGCCCTTAGATCTGTGATAGAAGGTATACCCAATGGTCTCTCTAGGGTATCCTATGAAGACGCACTTCTCCACTTTAGGTTTGAGGTTATTAGGCTGAAGCCTCTTGACATAAGCGTCTGATACGTCTCCAACATATCTATAATTTATGAAGTATTCATGCCATGTTCACAACAATTCTATATGGTTTGGGTGTAATTTTATATGATTTAAATGAAACTAACCTGTACTGACGCTGTTTTCAGCAGAACTACCGTGATGTTGTTTTTTTGGGCAGAAATCAAAGTTCTCCAAATGCAGCGAAGCTTTTTGATGATTTTTTTGGAATAAAAGAGGCACTAGAAGCTTCGTGGGAGGGCCAGAAGAGCCACGAGGTGGGCACTACCCACAGGGTGCACCAGCCCCCTCTGGCGTGTGCTGGTGGGTAGTGGGCCCCTCGAAGCCCATCTCAGCATGAGACCGACACCAAAAAATCCTATAAATACAGAAACCCCAGAAATAACCCTAGATCAGAAGTTCCACCGCGGCAAGCCTCTGTAGCCACGAAAAACCAATCTGGACCCTATTTTGGCACCCTGCCAGAGGGGGAAATCATCACCAGAGGCCATCTTCATCATCCCGACGGCCACCATGATGAGGAGGGAGTAGTCCACCCTCGGGGCTGAGGGTTTGTACTAGTACTATGTGTCTGATCTCTCTCTCTCTCTCTCTCTCTCGTGTTCTTGATTTGGCATGATCTTGATGTATTGCGAGCTTTGTTAATATAGTTGGATCATATGGTGTTTTCCCTTCTCTATCTTGTTGTGATGAATTGAATTTTACCTTTGAGATTTAACTTTTATTGGATTGAATACTTTGTTGGATTTGGGAACACTTGATGTATGTCTTGCTATGAATACCCTGATGGAAATATGCCCTAGAGGCAATAATAAAATGGTTATTATTATATTTCCTTAATCATGATAAAGGTTTATTATTCATGCTAGAATTGTATTGACCAGAAACTTAAATACATGTGTGGATACATAAACAAATAGCGTGTCCCTAGTGAGCCTCTACTAGACTAGCTCGTTGATCAAAGATGGTTAAGGTTTCCTAACCATGGACATGTGTTGTCACTTGATAATGGGATCACATCATTAGGAGAATGATGTGATGACCCATCCGTTAGCTTAGCATATGATTGTTCAGTTTATTGCTATTGCTTTCTTAATGTCAAATACATATTCCTTCGACTATGAGATCATGCAGCTCCCGGATACCGGAGGAATACCTTGTGTGCTATCAAACATCACAACGTAACTGGGTGATCATAAAGATGCTCTACAGGTATCTCTGAAGGTGTCTTTTGAGTTGGCATGGATCGAGATTAGGATTTGTCACTCCGTGTATCAGAGAGGTATCTCTGGGCCCTCTCGGTAATACACATCACAAGAAGCTTGCAAGCAAAATGACTATGGAGTTAGTTACGATATGATGTATTACAGAACGAGTAAAGAGACTTGCCGGTAATGAGATTGAACTAGGTATGAAGATACCGATGATCGAATCTCGGGCAAGTAACATATCGACAGACAAAGGGAATTACGTATGTTGTCATAAGGTTTGAACGATAAAGATCTTCATAGAATATGTAGGAACCAACATGGGCATCCAGGTTCCGCTATTGGTTATTGACCAGAGAGGCATCTCAGTCATGTCTACATCATTCTCGAACCCGTAGGGTCTGCACGCTCAACATTCGTTGACGATATAGTATTATATGAGTTATGTGATTTGGTGACCGAATGTTGTTCGGAATCCCAGATGAGATCACGGACATGACGAGGAGCTCCGGAATGGTCCGAAGGTAAAGATTGACATATAGGACGATGCAATTTGGTCATCAGAAAGGTTTCAGATTGTATCGGGTAGTCATCGGATCACCGGAAGGGGTTCCGGGAAGCCCCGGGAGGTTAATGGGCCTTATGGGCCAAGAGAGGGGAACACACCAGCCCACAAGGGGCTGGCGCGCCCCTCCTCTTGGCCGCCGGCCCTATGGATGGAAAGGGGGGGAGGGCTAGCCCCTCTTTCCTTCCCTCCACCTAAGAGGAAGGAGGGGGGGGGGGGCGCCACCCCCTCCTGCCTCCCCCCACAGGCAAACAAGGAAGGGGGCGGCGCCAAAGGGCAGGTACCCAAGGGGGCCGGCCGGCCACCTTGGGGCGCACCCAAGGCTGCCTCCCCTCCCCCACCTATATATATGAGAGGGAGGGGCGCCGCACAACCCACGACAATCTCTTAGCCGTGTGCGGCGCCCCTCTCCACAATTTACTTCTCCGTCCAGTTTTTCCGCAGTGCACGACGAAGCCCTTCGGGAACACGTTCACCACCACCATCACCACGACGTCGTGCTACCGGAACTCATCTACTACTTCGCCCGTCTTGTTGGATCAAGAAGGCGAGGACATCATCGAGCTGACCGTGTGCTGAATGCGGAGGTGCCGTACGTTCGGTACTTGATCGGTTGGATCGCCAAGGTGTTCGACTACATCAACCGCGTTGATAAACGCTTCTGCTTTATGGTCTACGAGGGTACATAGACACACTCTCCCCTCTCGTAGCTATGCATCTTCATGGATAGATCTTGCATGTGCGTAGAATTTTTTTTGTTTTCCATGCAACGTTCCCCTACAGTGGTATCAGAGCCAGGTCTATGCGTAGATGATATGCATGAGTAGAACACAACGGAGTTGTGGGCGGTGATGGTCATACTGCTTACCACCAACGTCTTATTTTGATTCGGCAGTATTGTGGGATGAAGTAGCCCGGACCAACCTTACATGTCCACGCACATGAGACCGGTTCCACCGACTGACATGCAACTTGTTTTGCATAAAGGTGGCTGGCGGGTGTATGTTTCTCCTAGTTTAGTTGAATCGAATTTGACTACGGCCGGTCCTTGAAGAAGGTTAAAACAGCAAACTTGATAATCACCGTTGTGGTTTTTGCGTAGGTAAGAACGGTTCTTGCTAGTTGCCCGTAGCAGCCGCGTAAAACTTGCAACAACAAAGTAGAGGACGTCTAACTTGTTTTTGCAGGGTATGTTGTGATGTGATATGGTCAAGACGCGATGTGATATACGTTGTTGTATGAGATGATCATGTTTTGTAATATCGACAACCGGCAGGAGCCTTAGGGTTGTCTCTTAATTATTGTATGAAATGCAAGCACCATGTAATTGCTTTACTTTATTCCTATGCGTTAGCAATAGTTGTAGAAGCAATAGTTGGCGAGACGACCCCGATGCAACAATGCAGATCAAGGTGTCGAGCCGGTGATGATGGAGATCATGACGATGCTTTGGAGATGGAGATCAAAAGCACAAGATGATGATGGCCATATCATGTCAAATATTTTGATTGCATGTGATGTTTATCTTTTATGCATCTTATTTTGCTTAGAACGACAGTAGCATTATAAGATGACCCCTTCACTAAATTTCTAGATAAAAGTGTTGTCCCCGAGTACGCACCGTTGCTAAAGTTCGTCGTTTTGAAGCACCTCGTGATGATCGGGTATGATAGACTCTACGTTCACATACAACGGGTGTAAGCCAGATTCACACACGCGGAATATTTGGGTTAAACTTGACGAGCCTAGCATGTACAGACATGGTCTCGGAACACTGGAGACCGAAAGGTTGAACGTGAGTCATATAGTAGATATGATCAACATAGAGATGTTTACCATTGATGACTACCCCATCTCACGTGATGATCGGACATGGGTTGGTTGATTTGGATCATGTATCACTTAAATAACTTGAGGGATGTTAATTTAAGTGGGAGTTCATTAGTAATTTGATTAATTCAACTTAATTTATCATGAACTTAGTCTTGATAGTATTTGCATATCTATGTTGTAGATCAATGGCCCGTGTTATCGTTCCTTGTATTTTTAATGCATTCCTAGAGAAAACTAAGTTGAAAGATGATGGTAGCAATAATGCGGACTGGGTCCGTGATCTGAGGATTATCCTTATTGCTGCACAGAAGAATTATGTCCTTGATGCACCGCTAGGTGATAGACCTGCTGCAGGAGCTGATACAGACGTTATGAACGTTTGACAAGCTCGATCTGATGACTACTTGATAGTTTAGTGCGCCATGCTTCACGGCTTAGAACCGGGGCTCCAAAGACGTTTTGAACGCCATGGAACATATGAGATGTTCCAAGAGCTGAAATTGGTATTTCAGGTTCATGCCCGTGTTGAGAGGTATGAGACCTCTGACAAGTACTTTGCCTACAAGATGGAGGAGAATAGCTCAGCCAGTGAGCATGTTCTGAGAATGTCTGGGTACTACAATCGCTTGAATCAAGTGGGAGTTAATCTTCTAGATAAAATAGTGATTGACAGAGTTCTCCAGTCACTATCACCAAGCTACTAGAGCTTCGTGATGAACTATAATATGCAAGGAATGACTAAAACAATTTTCGAGCTCTTCGCGATGCTGAAATCGGCGGAGGTAGAAATCAAGAAAGAGCATCAAGTGTTGATGGTTAATAAGACCACTAGTTTCAAGAAAAAGGGCAAGGGAAAGAAAGGGAACTTCAAAAGGAATGGCAAGGAAGTTGCCACTACTGTGAAGAAGCCCAAAGCTAGACCCAAGCCTGAAACTGAGTGCTTCTACTGCAAAGGAAATGGTCACTAGAAGCGGAACTGCCCCAAGTACTTGGCAGATAAGAAGGATGGCAGAGTAAACAAAGGTATATTTGATATACATGTTATTGATGTGTACCTTATTGGTGCTCGTAGTAGCCCCTGGGTATTTGATACCAGTTCAGTTGCTAAGATTAGAAACTCGAATCAGGAGTTGCAGAATAAACGGAGACTAGTTAAGGGCGAGGTGACGATGCCTGTTGGAAGTGTCTCCAAGATTGACATGATCACCATCGCACACTCCCTCTACCTTCGGGATTAGTGATGAGCCTAAATAAATGTTATTTGGTGTGTGCGTTGAGCATGAACATGATTAGATCGTGTTTATTGAAAATACAGTTATTCATTTAAGTCAGAGAATAATTGTTGTTCTATTTACATGAATAAAACCTTCTATGGTCATACACCCAATGTAAATGGGTTATTGAATCTCGATCGTAGTGATACACATGTTCATAATATTGATGCCAAAAGATACAAAGTTGATAATGATAGTGCAACATACTTGTGGCACTGCCGTTTAGGTCATATTGGTGTAAAGCGCATGAAGAAACTCCATGTGGATGGACTTTTGGAATCACTTGATTATGAATCATTTGATTCTTGCAAACCATGCCTCATGGGCAAGATGACTAAAACTCCGTTCTCCGGAACAATGGAGCGAGCTAATGACTTATTGGAAATAATACATACCGATGTATGCGGTCTGATGAGTGTTGAAGCACACGGCGGGTATCATTATTTTCTGACCTTCACAGATGATTTGAGTAGGTATGGATATATCTACTTGATGAAACACAAGTTTGAAACATTTGAAAAGTTCAAGGAATTTCAGAGAGAAGTGGAGAATCATCGTAACAAGAAAATAAAGTTTCTACGATCTAATCGCGGAGGCGAATATTTGAGTTACGAGTTTGGCCTTCATTTAAAATAATGTGGAATTGTTTCACAACTCACGCCACCTGGAACACCACGACGTAATGGTGTGTTCGAACATCGTAACCGTACTTTATTAGATATATTGCATTCTATGATGTCTCTTATCGATTTGCCTTTATCATTTTGGGGTTATGCATTAGAGATAGCCGCATTCAAGTTAAATAGGGCACCATCTAAATCCGTTGAGACGACACCGTATGAACTATGGTTTGGCAAGAAACCTAAGCTGTCGTTTCTTAAAGTTTGGGGATGCAACACTTATGTCAAAAGGCTTCAGCCTGATAAGCTCGAACCCAAATCAGAGAAGTGCGTCTTCATAGGATAACCTAAGGAAACTATTGGGTACACCTTCTACCACAGATCCGAAGGCAAGATCTTTGTTGCCAAGAATGGGTCCTTTCTAGAGAAGGAGTTTCTCTTGAAAGAAGTGAGTGGGAGGAAAGTAGAACTTGATGAGGTAATTGTACCTTCTCTCAAATTGGAAAGTAGCACATCAAAGAAAACCGTTCCCGTGATGCCTACACCAACTAGAGAGGAAGCTAATGATGATGATCATAAAACTTCGGATCAAGTTACTACTGAACCTCGTAGGTCGACCAGAACACGTTCCGCACCAGAGTGGTATGGTAATCCTGTCCTAGAAGTCATTTTGTTAGACAACGACGAACCTACGAACTATGAAGAAGCTATGATGAGCCCAGATTCTGATAATTGGCTTGAGGCCATGAAATCTGAGATAGGATCCATGTATGAGAACAAAGTATGGACCTAATTTGGTGGACTTGCCCGATGATCGGCAAGCCATTGAAAATAAATGGATCTTCAAGAGGAAGACCAATGCTGATGGTAATATCACTAAGTACAAAGCTCGACTTGTCGCGAAAGGTTTTCGACAAGTTTAAGGGGTTGACTACGATGGGACTTTCTCACCCGTAGCGATACTTAAGTCTGTCCGAATTATGTTAGCAATTGCCACATTTTATGATTATGAAATCTGGCAAATGGATGTCAAAACTGCATTCCTTAATGGGTTTCTTAAAGAAGAGTTGTATATGATGCAACCAGAAGGCTTTGTCGATCCTAAAGGTGCTAATAAAGTGTGCAAGCTCCAGCGATCCATCTATGGACTGGTGCAAGCATCTCGGAGTTGGAATATACGCTTTGATGAGGTGATCAAAGCATATGGTTTTATACAGACTTATGGTGAAGCCTGTATTTACAAGAAAGTGAGTGGGAGCTCTGTAGCATTTCTGATATTATATGTGGATGATATATTGCTGATTGGAAATGATATAGAATTTTTGGATAGGATAAAAGGATACTTGAATAAGAATTTTTCAATGAAAGACCTCGGTGAAGCTACTTATATTTTGGGCATCAGGATCTATAGGGATAGATCGAGACGCTTAATAGGACTTTCACAAAGCACATACCTTAGCAAAATTTTGAGGAAATTCAAAATGGATTAGTCAAAGAAAGGGTTCTTGCCTGTGTTGCAAGGTGTGAAGTTGAGTAAGACTCAAAACCCGACCACGACAGAAGAAAGAGAGAGAAGCCTCAGCCATAGGTTCTATAAAGTATGCCATGCTGCGTACCAGACCTGTTGTGTGCCTTGCCATTAGTTTGGTAAGGGGGTACAATAGTGATCTAGGAGTGGATCACTGGACAGCGGTCAAAATTATCCTTAGTTACCTAAGAGGACTAAGGAAATGTTTCTCGGTTATGGAGTTGATAAAGAGTTCGTCGTAAAGGGTTACGTCGATGCAAGCTTTGAAACCGATTCAGATGACTCTGAGTCTCAATCTGGATACGTATTGAAAGTGGGAGCAATTAGCTAGAGTAGCTCCATGCAGAGCATTGTAGACATAGAAATTTGCAAAATACATACGGATCTGAATATGGCAGACCCGTTGACTAAACCTCTCTCATAAGAAAAACATGATCACACCTTAGTACTCTTTGGGTATTAATCACATGGCGATGTGAACTAGATTATTGATTCTAGTAAAACTCTTTGGGTGTTAGTCACATGGCGATGTGAACTATGGGTGTTAATCACATGGCGATATGAACTGGATTATTGACTCTAGTGCAAGTGGGAGACTGATGAAAATATGCCCTAGAGGCAATAATAAAATGGTTATTATTATATTTCCTTAATGATGATAAAGGTTTATTATTCATGCTAGAATTGTATTGACCAGACACTTAAATACATGTGTGGATACATAAACAAATACCGTGTCCCTAGTGAGCCTCTACTAGACTAGCTCATTGATCAAAGATGGTTAAGGTTTCCTAACCATGGACATGTGTTGTCACTTGATAAAGGGATCACATCATTAGGAGAATGATGTGATGGACAAGACCCATCCATTAGCTTAGCATATGATCGTTCAGTTTATTGCTATTGCTTTCTTAATGTCAAATACATATTCCTTCGACTATGAGATCATGCAACTCCCGGATACCGGAGGAATACCTTGTGTGCTATCAAACATCATAATGTAACTGGGTGATCATAAAGATGCTCTACAGGTATCTCCGAAGGTGTCTGTTGAGTTGGCATGGATCAAGACTAAGATTTGTCACTCCGTGTATCAGAGAGGTATCTCTAGGCCCTCTCGGTAATACACATCACAAGAAGCTTGCAAGCAAAAATGACTAAGGAGTTAGTTACGAGATGATGTATTATGGAACAAGTAAAGAGACTTGCCATTAATGAGATTGAACTAGGTATGAAGATACCGACGGTCGAATCTCGGGCAAGTAACATACCGATAGACAAAGGGAATTACGTATGTTGTCATAAGGTTCCACCGTTAAAGATCTTCGTAGAATATGTAGGAACCAATATGGGCATCCAGGTTCCGCTATTGGTTATTGACCGGAGAGGCGTCTCGGTCATGTCTACATCATTCTCGAACCCGTAGGGTCCGCACGCTTAACGTTCGTTAATGATATAGTATTATATGAATTATGTGATTTGGTGACCGAATGTTGTTTGGAGTCCTGGATGAGATCACGGGCATGACAAGGAGCTCCATAATGGTCTGGAGGTAAAGATTGATATATATGACGATGCTATTTGGTCCCCGGAAAGGTTTTGGATTGTATCAGGTAGTTATCCGATCACTGGAAGGGGTTTCGGGAAGCCCCGGGAGGTTAATGGGCCTTATGGGCCAAGAAAGGGGAACACACTGATAACCCACAAGTATAGGGGATCGCAACAGTTTTCGAGGGTAGAGTATTCAACCCAAATTTATAGATTCGACACAAGGGGAGCCAAAGTATATTTGTAAGTATTAGCAGCTGAGTTGTCAGCAAAGTGATCAGTAGCAAAGTAGTATGATAGTTTTGATAGTAGTAGCAATAGCAATAGTAATGGTAACAGTGATAGCAGTGATTTTGTAGCAAGTGCAATAGTAACAGTAGCAGTAGTAACTTAGCAAGATCAATATGTAGGAAAATTGTAGGCATTGGATCGGTAATTTGTTGGATGATATTCATCATGTGACAGTCATAACCTAGGGTGATACGGCACTAGCTCCAGTTCATAAATATAATGTAGGCATGTAGTCCGTAAATAGTCATACGTGCTTATGGAAAGAACTTGCATGACATCTTTTGTCCTACCCTCCCGTGGCAGCGGGGTCCTACTGGAAACTAAGGGATATTAAGGCCTCCTTTTAATAGAGAACCGGAACAAAGCATTAACACACAGTGAATACATGAACTCCTCAAACCACGGTCATCACCGGGAAGTGTCCCAACTATTGTCACTCCGGGGTTGCCGGATCATAACACGTAGTAGGTGACTATAACTTGCAAGATTGGATCTAGAACATAGATATAAAGGTGATAACATAAACGGTTCAGATCTGAAATCATGGCACCCGGGCCGAAAGTGACAAGCATTAAGCATGGCAGAGTCATAGCAACATCAATCTCAGAACATAATGGATACTAGGGATCAAGCCCTAACAAAACTAACTCGATTACATGATGAATCTCATCCAACTCCTCACCGACCAGCGAGCCTACGAAGGAATTACTCACTCCCGGTGGGGAGCATCATGGAATTGGCGATGGAGAAGGGTTGGTGATGACGAAGATCGAAGATCCCCCTCTCCGGAGCCCCAAACGGACTCCAGATCTGGCCTCCCAATGAAGAACAGGAGGTGGCGGCGGCTCCGTCTTGCGGAACGTGATAATTCTTTCTCCCTAATTTTTCTGGAAAAATAGGATTTTATAGCGTCGGTTTTAGGGTCAGCGGGGCCACCAGGTGGGGACAACCCACCTGGGCGCGCCTGGAGGGGGTGGTGCGCCCTGGTGGGTTGTGCCCACCCAGGTGCCCCCCTCCGGTGGTTCTTGGCTCTAGTATTTTTCTTTTATTGTATAAAAATTCCTCGCAAAGTTTCGTTCCATTCCGAGAACTTTTATTTCTGCACAAAAACAACATCATGGTAGTTCTGCTGAAAACAGCGTCAGTCCGGGTTAGTTTCATTCAAATCATGCAAATTAGAGTCCAAAACAAGAGAAAAAGTATTAGGAAAAGTAGATACGACGGAGACATATCAACTCCCCCAAGCTTAAACCTTTGCTTGTCCTCAAGCAATTCTGTTGATAAACTGAAAGTGAAAAAGAAAAACTTTTACGAACTCTTTTGCTCTTGTTTGCATAAATAAGCTTAAGTAGCACCCAGGTTTTCAACAAAGATTATAACAAACCATGTTGACAATAACTCTTAAAAATTATGTTAGCTCATAACAATGACAGAATCAGCTAGCGAGCAATAATAAGATATCTCGAACAACAACACATTATTAAAACAACCATGATATAATATGACAATAGTGGTATCTCGCTAGCCCTTTCTGAGACCGCAAAACATAAATGCAGAGCACCTCCAAAATCTGAGTAGCGACTAAACATTGTAATTCATGGTAGAAGAGATTCAGTCATGATGCACCCAACATTAGCTACACACAATGCATAAGCATGACAACAGTGCTCTCAGGTTCTGGCGCTTATTTGAGAAGGTGATGACACAACATAAAAGTAAATAGATAGTCCCTTCACAGAGGGAAGCAGTGATTTGCAGAGGTGCCAGAGCTCAAAGCTTAAATTGAGAGATAAAAAACATTTTGAGAGGTATACTTTTCCCACCAATGAAAACGACTTAGAGCTCCCAACACTTTCCATGCTAGATATATCATAGGCGGTTCCCAAACAGAAAATAAAGTTTATTCCTTTTTCCACCATTTCTTTCACTTTCCATGGCTAGCCGTATCCACGGGTGCCCTCCATACCAACACTTTCCAAGGAATTTATTATTTGACAACATAAAGTAAATTCATTTTTCATTTCGAGACTGGGCATCCCTAATACCTGTGCCGTACTCTCGTGCAATGACAAGTGGATAAACACTCATCGTGAGAATAACACATCTAGCATGGAAAATATCAGCCACCCCTCACCGCCTCGCGAGCGGTACGAGCACCCAAAAGAGAAATTATTTTGAAAATTAGAGATGGCACATGCAAATTTACTTAGGACGGCAGGGTAATACCGCATATAGGTAGGTATGGTGGACTCAACTGGAATAACTTGGGTTTTAGGTTTTTGATGTACAAGAAGAATTCCCACTTAATACAGGCGAAGGCTAGCAAATAGGTTGAGAAGCGGCCAGCTAGAGAGCAGCAACGGTCATGAACATGCATTATGCATAAGTAACATTGGATACTAGCATGAGTAGGATATGAACACCATGAACATAAATATCATAGAGGCTATGTTGGTTTTGATTCAACTACATGCATGAACATGTGCCAAGTCAAGCCACTCGAACATTCAGAGGAGGATACCATATCATCATGCTACATCACAATCATTTTAACGCAATGTTGACATCCAAGATAAATCATTATCCACTCCTAGCTACTTATGCATGGCATGAGAAACTATAATCCCTAATTGTCATTGCAAACATGTTTAGTCATAATGGGTTGAATCATGGATACTAGGTTAAACTTATTTACAAAAACAGAACAAGTCGAGTTCATACCCGTTTCTCTCTGCCACGGCCAGTTCATCGAATATCGTCATTATTGCCTTTCACTTGCACGACCGAACGATGTGAAAATGATAATAGTGCAAGAGTGCTGTGGACTAAGTTGGAATCTGTAAACATTTTATTCAAAAGGAGAAGACAAGGTAAATTGGGCTCATTGTTAGATTAACAATAATGCATATGAGAGCCACTCAACATTTTCATCGTGGTCTTCTCCTTGGTATGACTCAATAAAAGAAAAGAAGTTCAGAGAAACACACTGAAATATTTTTGGAGTTTTTGGTTTTCTGAAGGAAAGCAAATAAAAGGGGAAAAACCAAAATGAGAAAACTATTTACACGGGAAAGCTCCCAACAAGCAAAAGGAAATCTTTTTGGGTTTTTCTTTTTAGTGCTACAAGAATTTAAACTAGGAAGAAAAATAAAAAAGAAGCGAGAAATATTTTTGGATTTTCTCAAAGTTTTTCAAACACACAAGAAGAAAGCAAGAAAATAAATCAAACATGGATAATACAATGAAAAAGTGTGAACACCGACAACTGGAATGAAATGTGTGAACATAAATGTAATGTCGGTGGAAATACGTACTCCCCCAAGCTTAGGCTTTTGGCCTAACTTGGTAATCACCAGTCGTAGAAGCCATGAGGTCCTATGTTGAAGTGCTGAGGTGCGGGCACCTGAGGGTCCCACTGCTGAGGCTCCTCCTGTGCTGCAGCCTGGTTGTTCCGGTAAGCGATGATGTCCGCAGGCATAATCCTGTATCCACCCCTGGCAATGGGATCAAACAAAGCAGGTGCAGGCAGTGGAATAATATCACGAGTTTTCACACTAAAAACCAGATTATAAGGAAGAGGAATGTCAGGATAATTGGCAGCAATAAACTTATGGTATTCCATAGCAGCGCGATCTAGGTGAACCTTGGGCAAAGGGTAATCATGCTGGCGTATCTGAACATTAAAGCGAGCTGCCAGGCGAGTAGCGTAAATACCACCATGTATTTTACCCTTGGATTTATTAATGTGGAGGCGGCGTGCCACAATAGCTCCCAAGCTATAAGTGTTGTCGCCTTCCAGTGCACGACGTAAAACAGCAAGGTCTGGGGCACTGAGTGCACCCACCTTCTCTCTAGCAAGCAAGCACTTTGCAATGAAAAGAGCAAAATAATGAACAGCAGGAAATTGCAAGCTAGTGGCGGTGACACTCGACACTCCTCTCTCGTCCCCCACAGACAGAGTACGGTAAAAACCTTCAAACTCTGCAGGCCTAGGCTCTACCAACCCACCATCAGAAGGAAGCAAACATATTTCACAAAATTCAGTAAGCGGTATCTAATGGGGTTCAGCGTATAAATTAAACTGCACTTCAGGGGGATTATTCTTAGGAAGGAAAGTAAAACTTTGCACAAAGGAATTTGCGAGGAGATGATACTGTTCGCATTCAGCTGTGATGAAGTCGGTGAGGCTAGCATTAGCATCATATTGTGCAAACTCTTGGAGGATTCCAGCCCCTTCCATGAACGGGGTATGTGGCCATTCGCACGGCCGTAACTCCGCCAACCTCCGGGTGCGGAGATCACTGTCAGATGACTCCCCAATTACTCCCTTGGAGTTCTTCTTGGAAGCAAACTTCCTAAAGATACTCATGTTTTTCCTATGAGCAAAATTCTGAAATTTTAGTCCACAAAAATTTTCTCAACAAAACTTAACAAGATTGATAGCAACTACTCATAGGGAAGCATAGAGGCCATAGCAAGCATTCAAACTACTTAAAACTCTAAGAATTCAACATGCAAGCTCATCTACAGCAGCACCAAGAGTAGCTAATTATTCAAAATATAAACCACTAAAGCAAAAACTAATTGGACAAACGGAGGAGTCACATACCAAGCAACAATCCCCCGAAACAGTTTCGGAAACGGAGCTTCGAGCAAAGAGATCGAAATCCGCGGGTTTGAGAGCAAGAACACGAGAGCAAGAGCAATGGTGAATTTTTTCTGGAGGTAGGTGATGATGTGGGATGAAGAGATAAGTGAGGGGGCCCACGTGGGGACACAACCCACCAGGGCGCGCCTGGGGGTCCTGGCGTGCCCAGGTGGGTTGTGCCCACCTGGTGCACCTCCCTCTGATATTATTTGCACCAAAAATTCTTAAATATTAAGAAAAAAATCGTATCAAATTTTCAGAGCATTCTGAGAACTTTTATTTTTGGGTCATTTTTTGTTGCACAGGAAAATCAGAAAACAGACAAAACATGGCATTTTATTTTATTTATCTAATAAAAACAGAAAACAAAAGGTTGGGACAGAAGGTAGTGCTTACTAAATTCATCAACTTCATACCTCTAAAAAATGATCAATTAATAAGGTTGATCAAGTCTTATTAACAACCACTTTCGATTAACATGAAACTGAAGAACTTTCGTAAATCACTAAGTTACCTCAACGGGGATATGAATTTCCCCAACAATAAGCATTTCATATTTCTTTTTAACAGTAGATAGAGGTAGTTGAAAACTTCCAATAGTGATTGTCGGAGATTTTTCAATAACATTAATACCATTCACTTGGAATTGTTTCTTCAGAAAGTGCACCGTATGCTCATTACCATTGATATGGAAAGTGACCTTGCTTTTATTGCAATCAATAACAGCCCCTGCAGTATTCAAAAAGGGTCTACCAAGGATAATCGACATGTTGTCGTCCTCGGGCATCTCAAGTATAACAAAGTCAGTCAAAATAGTAATATTAGCAACAACAACGGGCACATCCTCACAAATACCGATAGGTATGGCAGTTGATTTGTCAGCCATTTGCAAAGATATTTCAGTAGGTGTGAGTTTATTCAAGTCAAGTCTTTTATATAAAGAGAAAGGCATAACACTAACACCAGCTCCTAAATCACATAAAGCAGTTTTCACATAATTTCTTTTGATGGAGCAAGGTATAGTTGGTATTCCCGGATCTCCAATTTTTAGGTACTCCATCTTTAAAGGTATAATTAGCAAGCATAGTGGAGATTTCAGCTTCCGGTATTTTTCTCTTATTGGTGATGATGTCTTTCATGTACTTTGCATAAGGAGGCATTTTAAGGATATCAGTCCAGCGAGTACGCAAAAAGACTGGCCTCAGCATTTCAGCAAAGCGTTCAAATTCTTCATCATCTTTCTTTTTAGTTGACTTAGGTGGAAAGGGCATAGGTTCTTGAACCCATGGCTCTCTTTCCTTACCGTGTTTTCTAGCAACGATGTCTCTTTTATCATATCTTTTATTCTTAGGTTGTGGGTTATCAAGATCAACTGCTGGTTCTATCTCAACATCATTGTCTGGTTCTTTATTATTTGTTTGAGTATCTTCATGAACCTCATCATTATCTTTTTCATTATCAGAAGGTGAGTGTTCACTACCAGATTGAGTTTCAGCATCAGAGATAGAAACTTCATTATCATTATCAGGAGGTTTTTCTACTTCAGGTTCACTAGAGGCATGCAAAGTCCTATTGTTTTTCTTTTTCTTTTACTTTTTATTAGGACTACGTGCATCAGTGTCAACTCTTTGAGAGTCTTGTTCAATTCTTTTTGGGTGTCCCTCAGGATAAAGTGGTTCCTGAGTCATTCTACCTCCTCTAGTCATTACTCTAACAGCATGATCATTGATATTATTATTCATTTCATCAAGCAGTTCTCTTTGAGATTTAGCAACTTGTTCTAGCTGAGTTTGAACCATAGAAGCATGCTTCCCTACACCTCTAACATCATTTGAGATTCTAAATAACAAGTCACTTAAGCGAGCAATCATATCGGAATTATATTTCAACTGTTTCATAACATTTGCATTGAAGTGATCTTGCTTTCTAATGTAATTTTCAAACTCATAAAGGCATTGGCTAGGGTGCATATTGTGATGATTATCATTATCATTGAATTTCATTAGAGAATTTACCTCTACCACCGCAGGTGGTGGTGGTGTATCAAGCCCATGTATTTCTTCAATAGGAGGTAAATTTTTAACATCCTCAGCTTTAATACCCTTTTCCTTCATAGATTTCTTTGCCTCTTGCATATCTTCAGGACTGAGATATAGGATACCCCTCTTCTTCGGAGTGGGTTTAGGCGGTGTTTCAGGAGGAGTCCAATCATCATAATTTTTCAATAGTTCTTCAGCTTGTCCAATAGTTCATTCACTGAAAACACAACCAGCACAACTATCTAGGAAGTCCCTAGAAGCATCGGTTAGTCCATTATAGAAGATATCAAGTATTTCATTTTTCTTAAGAGGATGATCAGGCAAAGCATTAAGCAATTGGAGAAGCCTCCCCCCAAGCTTGTGGGAGACTCTCTTCTTCAATTTGCGCAAAGTTAAATATTTCCTGCAAGGCAGCTTGTTTCTTATGAGCAGGAAAATATTTTTCAGAGAAGTAATAAATCATATCCTGGGGACTATGCACACAACCAGGAGCAAGAGTATTGTACCAAGCTTTAGCATCACCCTTTAATGAGAATGGAAATAATTTGAGAATATAGTAATAGCGAATTTTCTCATCATGAGCAAAAAGGGTGGCTATGTCATTTAACTTAGTTAGATGTGCCACAACAGTTTTAGTTTCATAACCATGGAAAGGATCAGATTCAACCAAAGTAATTCACTCTGGGTCGACAGAGAGTTCATAATCCTTATCATCAATAAAGATAGGTGAAGTAGCAAACTTAGGATCATATTTCATTCTAGCATTCAGAGATTTTTCTTTGTACTTGCATAATAATTTCTCTAGATCATCTCTATCCTTAAAAGCAAGAATATCTCTAGTCACCTCCTCACCCATAACACAGCCTTCCGGTACCTTTGGCAATTCATATCTAGGAGGGCTAGTTCTAGCAGGTGTTTCAAGTTTTTCAGTTTCAAGCTCAACATCAGTTTCAACAATATCATGTTGTCTTACTCTAGCAATTTGTTCATCAAGAAATTCACCTAGCGGCACATCATCATCAAGCAAGGTACTGGCATCATCATAAGCATTCATAGCAGAAGTAGCATCATCAATAACTTGTGACATATCAGAATTAATAGCATGTGGTGGTGTTGCAACTCTACTTATAACAGAATGTGAATCTAAAGCGGAGCTGGATGGCAGTTCCTTACCTCCCCTCGTCTTAGAGGGAAAAATCTTAGTCTTAGCATCCTTCAGATTCTTCATAATGATAATTTGATAATAATCCCAAGTGACTCGCAACGGCGCCAGAAAAAGGTCTTGATAACCCACAAGTATAGGGGATCGCAACAGTTTTCGAGGGTAGAGTATTCAAACCAAATTTATAGATTCGACACAAGGGGAGCCAAAGAATATTTGTAAGTATTAGCAGCTGAGTTGTCAATTCAACCACACCTGGAGATTAATTATCTGCAGCAAAGTGATCAGTAGCAAAGTAGTAAGATAGTTTTGATAGTAGTAGCAACAGCAATAGTAACGGTAACAGTGATAGCAGTGATTTTGTAGCAAGTGCAACAGTAACAGTAGCAGTAGTAACTTAGAAAGATCAATATGTAGGAAAATCGTAGGCATTGGATCAGTAATTTGTTGGATGATAGTCATCATGTGACAGTCATAACCTAGGGCGATACGACACTAGCTCTAGTTCATAAATATAATGTAGGCATGTATTCCGTAAATAGTCATACGTGCTTATGGAAAGAACTTGCATGACATCTTTTGTCCTACCCTCCTGTGGCAGCGAGGTCCTATTGGAAACTAAGGGATATTAAGGCCTCCTTTTAATAGAGAACCGGAACAAAGCATTAACACATGGTGAATACATGAACTCCTCAAACTACGGTCATCACCGGGAAGTGTCCCGACTACTGTCACTCCGGGGTTGCCGGATCATAACACGTAGTAGGTGACTATAACTTGCAAGATCGGATCTAGAACATAGATATAAAGGTGATAACATAAATGGTTCAGATCTGAAATCATGGCACTCGGGCCCAAAGTGACAAGCATTAAGCATGGCAAAGTCATAGCAACATCAATCTCAGAACATAATGGATACTAGGGATCAAGCCCTAACAAAACTAACTCGATTACATGATGAATCTCATCCAACTCCTCACCGACCAGCGAGCCTACGAAGGAGTTACTCCCTCCCGGTGGGGAGCATCATGGAATTGGCGATGGAGAAGGGTTGGTGATGACGAAGATCGAAGATCCCCCTCTCCGGAGCCCCAAACGGACTCCAGATCTGGCTTCCCGATGAAGAAGAGGAGGTGGCGGCGGCTCCGTCTCGCGGAACGCGATAATTCTTTCTCCCTAATTTTTTTCTGGAAAAATAGGATTTTATAGCATCGGTTTCAGGGTCAGCGGGGCCACCAGGTGGGGACAACCCACCTGGGCGCGCCTGGAGGGGGTGGCGCGCCCTGGTGGGTTGTGCCCACCCAGGTGCTCCCCTCCGGTGGTTCTTGGCTCCAGTATTTTTCTTTTATTGTATAAAAATTCCTCGCAAAGTTTCATTCCATTCCGATAACTTTTATTTCTGCACAAAAACAACACCATGGTAGTTCTGCTGAAAACAGCGTCAGTCCGGGTTAGTTTCATTCAAATCATGCAAATTTTAGTCCAAAACAAGAGGAAAAGCGTTAGGAAAAGTAGATACGACGGAGACGTATCACACACCAGCCCACAAGGGGCTGGTGCGCCCCTCCTCTTGGCCGCCGGCTCTATGGATGGAAAGGGGGGAGGGCTAGCCCCTCTTTCCTTCCCTCCAGCTAAGAGGAAGGAAGGGGGGCGCTACCCCCTCCCGCCGCCCCCCCACAGGCAAACAAGGAAGGGGAGGGGGCGCCAAAGGGCAGGCGCCCAAGGGGGCCGGTCGACCACCTTGGGGCGCACCCAAGGCTGCCTCCCATCCCCCCACCTATATATATGAGAGGGAGGGGCGCCACACAACCCACAAGAATCTCTTAGCCGTGTGCGGCGCCCCTCTACATAGTTTAGTCCCCCGTCCAGTTTTTCCGCAGTGCATGGTGAAGCCCTATGGGAACAATTTCACCACCACCGTCACCACGCCTTCGTGCTGCCGGAACTCATCTACTACTTCGCCCGTCTTGCTGGATCAAGAAGGCGAGGACGTCATCGAGCTGAACGTGTGCTGAATGCGGAGGCGCCGTATGTTCGGTACTTGATCGGTTGGATCGCGAAGGTGTTCGACTATATCAACCGCGTTGATAAACGCTTCCGCTTTATGGTCAATGAGGGTACGTAGACACAATCTCCCTTCTCGTAGCTATGCATCTCCATAGACAGATCTTGAGTGTGCTTAGAATTTTTTTTATTTTCCATGCAACGTTCCCCTACATACCTGTGGTGACAATGGGTTATCATATTGATTCACTTGATGTATGTTTTGGCACTCAACTCACGGATTCCCGATGTTACATTGGGGTAATCTATGCATAGGGGTTGATGCACATTTTTGTCTTTGTTTCTCCGGTAGAAATATTGGGGCACTCTTTGAAGTTCTTTGTGTTGGATTGAGTATTATGAATCTGAAGTTGTTTGATGCATATCGTATAATCAACTCACGGATACTCGTGGTGACATTGGAGTATCTAGGTGACATTAGAGTTGGTTGATGTGTATCCTATGGTGTTATTTTAGTACGAACTCTTGGGCTGGTTGTGACACTTATAGGAATAGCTTGATAGATCGATCAGAAAGGATAACTTTGAGGTGGTTTCGTACCCTACAAACAATTTCGTCTTATGTTCTCCACTAGATAAGAACTTTGGAGTGATTCTTTATCGCACGTTGAGGAATTACCATATGATCCAATTATGTTAGCATTGTTGAGAGATTGCACTAGCGAAAGTATGAACCCTAGGCCTTGTTTCTAAGCATTGCAATACTGTTTGTGCTTACTTTAGTTACTTGCTACCTTGCTGTTTTTTGTTCTTATTACAAAAACCTATATCTACTATCCATATTACACTTGTATCACCATCTCTTTGCCGAACTAGTGCACCTATACAATTTACCATTGTATTTGGTGTGTTGGGGACACAAGAGACTCTTTGTTATTTGGTTGCAGGGTTGTTTGCGAGAGACCATCTTCATCCTATGCCTCCCATGGATTGATAAACCATAGGTCATCCACTTGAGGGAAAATCGCTACTGGCCTACAAAACTCTGTGCTTGGAGGCCCAACACGAGTCTACAAGAATAAAGTTGCATAGTAGACATCAGCGTCGCATCCCCAAACTTTAAGAAACAAAAGTTTAGGCTTGTTGCCAAACCATAATTCATACGGTGTCGTCTCAATGGATTTAGACGGTGCCCTATTTAAAGTGAATGCGGCTGTCTCTAATGCATAACCCCAAAATGAAAGTGGCAAATCAGTAAGAGGCATCATAGAACGCACCATATCTAGTAAAGTACGGTTACGACGTTAGGACACACCATTGCGCTATGGTGTTCTAGGTGACATGAGTTGTGAAATAATTCCACATTGTCTTAAGTGAGCACCAAACTAGTAACTGGAATATTTGCCTCCACGATCGGATCATAGAAACTTTATTTTCTTGTTACGATGATTCTCCACTTCATTTTGAAATTCTCTGAACTTTTCAAATGTTTCAGACTTGTGTTTCATTAAGTAAATATACCTGTATCTACTCAAATCTTCTGTGAACGTAAGAAAATAACGATATCCACCACGTGCTTCAACACTCATCAGACCACATACATCAGTATGTATTATTTCCAACAAGTCACTAGCCGCTCCATTGTTCCAGAAAATGGGGTTTTAGTCATCTTGCCCATGAGGCCTGGTTCACATGTCTCAAATGATTCATAATCAAGTGATTCCAAATGTCCATCAACATGGAGTTTCTTCATGCGTTTTACACCAATATGACCTGAGCGGCAGTGCCACAAGTATGTGGTACTATCATCATGAATATGTGTATCACTACGATCGAGATTCAACAAGAATAAGCCATTCACAAGGGGTTGATACGTCTCCAACGTATCTATAATTTTTGATTGTTCCATGCTATTATATTATCAATCTTGGATGTTTTATAAACATTTACTAGCAACTTTATATCATTTTTGGGACTAACCTTTTGACATAGTGCCCAATGCCACTTGCTATTTTTTGCTTGTTTTTTACTTTGCAGAATATCAATAACAAATGAAGTCCAAATGCCATGAAACTTTTTGGAGTTTTTTTTCTGGCAGGAAGACACCCAGGAAGTCTGGAGGGCATGAGGGGACGCTTGTGGGGACCACTAGATTCCAGGGCACACCAGGGGCCTCCGGCGCGCCTTGGTGGGTAGTGGGGCCGACGGGCACACCCTTGACCTACCTCCGCCTCTATAAATACTCTAAAATCCCAAAACCCTATGGGAGTCGACGAAATACTTTTTCCGCCACCGCAAGTTCTAGAACCACGAGATCCAATCTAGAGGCCTTTTCCGGCACTCTGCCGGAGGGGGCAACGATCACGGAGGGGTTCTTCATCATCCTTGTTGCCCCTCCGATGATGCGTGAGTAGTTTACCACAGACCTACGAGTCTGTAGTTAGTAGCTAGATGGCTTCTTCTCTCTTTTTGATCTTCAATACAATGTTGTCCTCGATGTTCTTGGAGATCTATTTGATGTAACTCTTTTTTGCGGTGTGTTTGTTGGGATCCAATGAATGTGAGTTTATGATCAGTTCTATCCATAAATATTATTTGAGTCTTTGCTGAACTCTTTTATGCATGATTGTTATAGCCTCGTATTTCTTTCTTTGATTTATTGGTTAGGTTTGGCCAACTAGATTGATTTATCTTGCCATGGGAAGAGGTGCTTTATGATGGGTTCGATCTTGCGGTGCTCAATCTCAGTGACAGAAAGAGACATGACACGCACGTATTGTTGCTATTAAGGGTAACAAGATGGGGTTTATTCATACATGAGTTTATCTTGTCTACATCATGTCATCATTCTTATTGCATTACTCTGTTTTTCCATGAATTTAATACACTAGATGCATGCTGGGTAGCGGTCGATGTGTGGAGTAATAGTGGTAGATGCAGGAAGGAGTCGGTCTATTAATCTTGGATGTGATGCCTATATACATGATCATTGCCTTGGATATCATCATAATTATTTGCTTTTCTATCAATTGCCCAACAGTAATTTATTTACACACCGTATGCTATTTTCTTGAAAGAAGCCTCTAGTGAAAACTATGGGCCCTGGGTCTATTTCCTATCATATATTAAATCCAAAATACCTTGCTTTAATTTTTCTTTATTTATTTTATTTTCTAATTTTGTTAGATCTTTTTATCAAAACCTATACAATTTAATCTGTCTCAATACCATTAAGGGATTGACAACCCCTCTTACGCGTTGGGTTGCAAGTTTTTATTGTTTATGTGCAGGTGTTGTTTACATTGTGTTGCTTGGTTCTCCTACTGGCTTGATAACCTTGGTTTCATAACTGTGGGAAATACTTACCTCTACTGTGCTGCATCATCCTCTCCTCTTCGGGGAAATACCAACGCAAATTACAAGCAATCAGGAAGAATTTCTAGCGCCGTTGCCAGGGAGGATCACGTCAAGATAGTCTCCCATCAACTTGCCAATTTCTGGTGCCGTTACCGGGGATACATCATCAATATCTATCAAATACTGATGACCCACAAGTACAGGGGATCAATCATAGTCCTTTCGATAAGTAAGAGTGTCGAACCCAACGAGGATTAGAAGGAAATGACAAGTGGTTTTCAGCAAGGTAATTTCTGCAAGCACTGAAATTGTCGGTAACAGGTAGTTTGATAGCAAGATAATTTGTAGCAAGTAACAAGTAACAATAGTAACAATAAGTGCAGCAAGGTAGCCCAATCCTTTTTGTAGCAAAGGACAGGCCGGAACAATCTTAGATAATAAGTAAAACGTTCTCGAGGACACATGGGAATTTCATCTAGTCAGTTTCATTATGTTGGTTTGATTCGCATTCGCTACTTTGATAATTTGATATGTGGGTGGACTGGTGCTTGGGTGCTGTTCTTACTTGAACAAGCCTCCCACTTATGATTAACCCCCCTCGCAAGCATCCGCAACTATGAAAGAAGAATTAAGATAAAATCTAACCATAGCATTAAACATATGGATCCAAGTCAGCCCCTTAAGGAATATCGCATAAACTAGGGTTTAAGCTTCTGCCACTCTAGCAACCCATCATCTAATAACTACTCCACAATGCATTCCCTAGGCCCAAAGATGGTGATGTGTCATGTAGTCGACATTCACATAACACCACTAAGGGAATCACAATATACATATCATCAAAATATCGAACGCATATCAAATTCACATGATTACTTGCAACATCACTTCTCCTGTGTCCTCAAGAACAAAAGTAACTACTCACACAACATATTCATGCTCAAGATCAGAGGAGTAATAAATATCATAATGGATGTGAACATATGATCTTCCACCAAATAAACCGGCTAGCATCAACTACAAGATGTAATTAGCACTACTAGTCACCCATAGGTACCAATCTAAGGTTTTGATACAAATATTGAACACAAGAGATGAACTAGGGTTTGAGATGAGATGGTGCTGTTGAAGATGTTGATGAAGATTGGCCTCCCAAAGATGAGAGGGTTGTTGGTGATGACGCTGGCTTCGATTTCCCCCTCCGGGAGGGAAGTTCCCCTGGCGGAATCGCTCCGCCGGAGGGCAAAAGTGCTCCTGCCCAAGTTCCACCTCAAGACGGTGGCACTCTCTCCCGAAAGTCCTCTCCTTATTTTTTTCTAGGTCAAAAGACCTCATATACCAGAAGATGGGCACCAAAGGTGAGCCTGGGCCCCCACTACCCACCAGGGCTCGCCTGGAGGGGGTGGCGCGCCCTGGTGCTTAGTGGGCACCGGAGTGGCCCCCCTCCGGTAGTTCTTTTCTCCAGTATTTTATATATATTCCAAAATAATTCTCCATAAAATTTCAGCTCATTTAGAGATGTGCAGAATAGGTATCTCTGACATAGCTTTTTCAGGTCCAGAATTCCAGCTGTCGGTATTCTCCTTCTTTGTGTAAACCTTGCATTTTATGAGAGAAAAGGCATTAGAATTACTCCACAAAGTGTTATATTGCATAAAAGCAGTATAAATAATAGTAGGAAAACATGATGCAAAATGGACGTATCAAGTCCCCCAAGCTTAGACCTCGCTTGTCCTTAAGCGAAAGCGGATATGGAAAATCATGTCCACATGTTTAGAGAGAGAGAGAGGTGTCGGTAAAAACAAAATACGGACATAGTAGCATCATGCTTATTATTATAACAACAATAAACTTTATCATAAAACTTCTCATGACCAAGTAACAATTCACCACAACATCGAAGTATGAAGCATGAACTTTATTGAAAACCAACAAACTATGTTCTTAGTCAACTTTGCAATTACAATTCATCATATTTTCAGGATGGGTCTCGTATCGGAGCCTTTTGGCAAGTCCACATACTCCACCATCATTTAGTCTTCTATGATTGCTAACACTCACAGTATATATATGAGCAAAAAGTTTCAACCAGACACATAGAAAGATAGGGGCTTATAGTTTCGCCTCCCAACTTATTCACCTCAAGGGTGATGTCAACAATAATAACTCATGATCACTCACATCCAACTAGATATATGTGCCTAGATGTTTCTCCACCACATGGTGCTTGCAAAAGAGAAAATAAAAAGGAATAGAGAAGAACACTTTGACTCTTGCATAAAAAGTAAATACATAAAAATAAAAGATAGGCCCTTCGTAGAGGGAAGCAGAGGTTGTCATGCGCTTTTTGGTTTTGTATGCACAATATCTTAATTCGAAAGAACGTCATGTTATATTGCCCCTTATGATAGCAACCTTTATTATGCAGTCTGTCGTTTTTATTACTTTGCCATCACAAGTTCGTACAATGCTTATATTCCCTTACACCAAAAGATCAAACACATTTAGAAGCAATTTTTATTGCCTTATGCACCGACGACAACTTACTTGAAGGATCTTACTCAATCCATAGGTAGGTATGGTGGACTCTAAAAAAAATGGATTTGGGTTTAAGGGTTTTGGATGCACAAGTAGTATCTCTAGTTAGTACGGATTTTTGGCTAGTAAAGATATTGAGTAAGCACCACATGTTAGAGGATTTAAGACAATATAACTTCTATGTGAATATGAACAAACATAAATCATTACGTTGTCTTCCTTGTCCAACGTCAACAATTTGGCATAAAATATTTAATGGGGGCTCACAATCATAAAAGATGTCCAAGATGGTATATTTTCATGTGAATCTTCTCTTCCCTTATTAATTCTTTCATGAATTGCATCATTGACCAATGCTATGTTTGTCAACTTTCAATAAATTTTACCACTTATACTTTTCCTTATGTGATGTCATTACTTACCATAATATTAGCATATGATATTTTTATTATTTCCTTTATTTTGATTAAAACATAAAAGTAAAGAAGCAAAAACTCAAACTAAACTTCATTATATAACTCTCACTCGATTACATAGATAGATAGATCACGAAACTAGCACTCCAAAATAGATCATACTAAACTTTTATTCAACTAAATCACGAAATAACTAAAGATCGAACTAAGATATGTAAAGGTAATAAAAGTGATGGTGATACGATACCAGGGCATCTCCCCCAAGCTTGGCACTATCCAAGGGGAGTGCCCATACCCGTGTGCTTAAGTCTCCTTCTTTGGTGATGGTGGTGATGGTGAGGTAGGGGCAAACTTGTCCTCCGGCTTCCATGGCAGCGGTTCACCATCATAAGAAGAAGCACGAGTCTCCTGAGTCCCGCAACTGGCAGCTAAACCCATACCTTTAAATCTTGCTTCATACTCAAAAACTTGATTTTGGAGATCATAGATTTGGCTTTGCAGAAAATTGATTTACTCGTTGAAGGTGAAGACGATGTCCTTCATAGACTAACTATCCACCTTGTGATCACGGGTGAATTCTGTGATCATGGAGTGATTGGCACTGAGTCCATGCTCCACCATCCCTTGGCACTTGAAGATCTCCTGCTCCACCGCCTCGAGCCTGGCCTCCACGCTTCCCGTCTTCTTGGGCCCTTGAACATCTCGGATGTGGAGCACCCCCTGACGCATCTTAATGGCTTGAGGTTGCTTCATCACCTCCGGCAAGTAGGGATTGATTAAACTCTCGAAGAACTTGTCCTTGGAAGAGCTTGGAGCGGCCATGGCGATCTAGATCTGTCAGAAAAACAACCCGAAACAAGAACAATGGATATTTCCGTGATGCGGTGGTCAATACATCCGGGGGAGTATATAAAGAGTTTTTATCTTGGGAAAGAAGTGTACTATAGGAAAACGGAGTCGGCTGTGACGCCCCCGATTCAATCGTACACTAATCATATATGCAAACGTGTATGATCAAGATCAGGGACTGACGGGAAGATATCACAACACAACTCTAAACATGAATAAGATAATATGAGCTTTTATATTACAAGCCAGGGGCCTCGAGGGCTTGAATACATAATCTCAAAGACACAAGAGTCAGCGGAAGCAATAATATCTGAGTATAGACATAAGTTAAACAAATTTGCCTTAAGAAGGCTAGCACAAAAGTAGCAACGATCGAAAAGGCAAGGCCTCCTGCCTGGGACCTCCTAACTACTCCTCGAAGCCGAACTCCACGTAGAAACATCCTCAGGATCCTCTGGCTCCTGGACTCCATCGTATGATTGCAATAACCGGGAAAAGGGGAAAAAGAAGTAGCAAAGCAACCGTGAGTACTCATCCAAAGTACTCGCAAGCAAGGATCTACACTACATATGCATCGATATCAATGAAATGGATAGTATCTGTGGACTGAACTGCAGAATGCCAGAATAAGAGGGGGAGAAGCTAGTCCTATCGAAGACTACGCTTCTGGCAGCCTCCATCTTGAAGCATATAGAAGAGAGTAGCTGGTAAGTTAACCAAGTATCATCGCATAGCATAATCCTACCCAGCGATCCTCCCCTCGTCGCCCTGTGGGAAAGCGATCACCGGGTTGTATCTGGCACTTGAAAGGGTGTGTTTTATTAAGTATCCCATTCTAGTTGTCATGAGATTAGAATACAACTCCAGGTCGTCCTGTTACCGTGGACACGACTATTCAAATAGATAAACTTCCCTGCAGGGGTGCACCACATTACCCGACACGCTCGACCCCTCTGGCCGGGCACACTTTCCTGGGTCATGTCTGGCCTCGGGAGATCAACACGTCGCAGCCCTACCTAGGCCCAACAGACATGTCAGCACGCCGGTCTAAATCCTAAGCGCGCAGAGGTCTTGGGCCCATCGCCCTTTGCACTCCTACACGTTGCGAGGGCGGCCGGAAGTAGACCTGGCAGCCTCCATTACAAAGGAGGGTGCTTTACCCGGTCCAATCCAGCACGCGCCACTCCGTCGCTGACGTCTGGTAAGCTTCGGCTGATACTATGACGTCGGTTGCCCCAATCTTGTCCCATGTGGCGGTTAGTGCGTATAGGTCAATACCAACTCAGATCAAATACCCAATCTCGTTAAGCGTGTTATTATGAAATAACCATGGACGCCGACCAGGACCAGGCCCACCTGTCTCCTAGGTGGTCACAACCTGCCCTGTCGCTCCGCCACAAAGATCCACTCAGAGGGCCGTCGGGAAACATGTCCTTTCAGCCCCCAGTCCGTGAATCACTCGCGGGTACTCTACGAGCCGACCCGTCTTTAGTCACCACATTGTAACATGTATAAAATGTATATAGTATATACCTGTGATCACCTCCCGAGTGATCACGGCCCGATAGTATAGCATGGCAGATGGACAAGGATGTAGGGCCACTGATGAAATACTAGCATCCTACACAAAGCAATTAGGAATGCAGGTAAAGTATCAACAACAGTAGCAAGGACAGGCTATGCAGCAGTATAGGATCAAACCGACAAACAGTAACAATACTCTAATGCAAGCAGTAGAGAGAAGGAATGGGTGATATCGGGATGATCAAAGGGGGTTTGCTTGCCTGGAAGTTCTGTTGTACAGGAAGAAGGGTCATCGGTGACGTAGTCGTACTCAGTGGCATCAACGCCAGTCTTGGGGTCTACCGAAGAAGAAGAGGGGGGAAGAAACAGTAAATACGGAGCAAACAAAGCATCACAAAACATAACGAGGCAATACAAGGTGCTAGGTATGCCCTAATGCGGTAGTAGGTGATACTGGCGAAGGGGGAAAAACATCCGAAAAACTATTCCCGGTGTTCGGCATTTTCGGACAGACGGACCGGAGGGGATGGTTGCAGGTTTGCTATGCGAGGGATGTGTGGCAGATGAATGGACTGCGTATTCGGATTCGCCTCGTCGTTCTGAGCAACTTTCATGTACAAAGTATTTTCATCCGAGTTACAGATCATTTTATATTAATTTTTAAAGTTTTTAGTTCATTTTTAGAATTAACAGAATTAATTTATTTAGAAAAATCAATTATGATGTCAGCGTGATGTCAATAGGACCAAAGGTTGACTAGGTCAACCCTGGCAGGTGGGACCCGTTCGTCATAGTCTCAGATTAATTAAACAGGGTTAATTAGTTTAACTACTTGATTAGGTTAACTAAATTTAATTAGTTTAGTTAAATAGAATTAATTAACTTAAATAATTATCTAATTAACTAATTAATTAAATAATTATTATTGTTAAATTTTTTTATATAACATTTTTTTCAGGGGCTGGGCCCCGTATGGCAGTGTCACAGGGGGCTTGACGGGCGCCGGGTGCTGGATGCAGGGCGCAGCCCGAGCGGGCGCTGACTCGGCTGCGGCCAGCAGGCGCAGCGAGCCGGCTGGCCGGAGCTGCACCCAGCAGCGGGCGGTGGGAGAGCGTGGGGCATGCGGGCGCTGCAGGGGAAGGCGGCCACACGCAGGGCGAGCGCGCGCCGGGGCATGGCGAGGCTAGCATGGTACGGCTGGCGGCAGCGAGCGGGCGCAGGGCTGCAGGGGCACGCACGCAAGTGGTAGAGGCGGCACGCAGCCAAGCGCGGGAGCGCGCTCGTAGGGCGGGGCGTGGCGATCGAAGGAGCTCGGCGGGCAGAGCAGCCACCGTGGGCGGCAACGGCTACGGCCGAGCGCGGGCTAGGGCAATTGCGGGCATGCTGCGGCACGCAGAGGTGAGGTTAGGGACGCGGCAGTGGAAGGCAGCGGAGCGAGGGCGCGGGGGACCGCGGCGAGGCGCAGGATCGAGCGCGGTCGGCGCGCGGCGGACGGCGCCCGCGACAAAGAACGAGGGAAGAGGAGGCCGATGGCCTCACCAGCGTTGCAGGGGTTCGGGGCGTCGAGGCATGAGGGAGCTCGTCGGGGAAGCAGTTCAGGGAGGCAACGAGGAACGGCGGAGACGGCGGTCCCGGGCGGCAACGGTGGTCAGCAACGGCGGTTGGGGGCGATCCAGCGGCGTCGGCGTGGTCGAGCCCCCGATCCAGATCGAATCGGGAGGGGGGAGAGGGAGAGGCGACGTGGGGGGGGGGGGAGTGGGGCGATGGGGTAGGGTTACGGTAGTGGGGGGGTTAAGGGAGTGGGGGCCGGCTGGCCAGCTTGACCCCATGGCCGGGGAAAGGCGGGAGGCGGGGATTCCCGGCGTCATTGAGACTCTACTCCCCCAACTATAACAACCCACGCACACCCCTGGCTGAGCACCGCACAGGGTTGAACCGGGACAGACACTCCCAGCCTCCAGGAAACCGCAAGCGCAAGAATCAAGCCTACAGAATTCCCGCCCTGGCGGGTTCCGATCTCCTATAGAATATGCCCGGGACAGGGCGGCGCCACCTCACGGGTGGGCATCGATAGTAGAATAGCATGGGGAGACACCTGTGGAGTAGGCGGGGTTTTTTTTTTTTTTTTTTTCGTTCTTTTTATTTCTATTTTTGTTTCGTCTTTTCATTTTATTTATTTTTCTTTTTATTTTGTTTTCAATTTATTTTTATTACATTTACTGGTTTATTTTTAGTTCCATAAATTATGGAAGTGACACCTAAAACAGTGTTACAAATTATGCCACTGACACAATTAATTAGGCACTCTAAAAAATAGTTTGCATTTGTTATTATTTAAAGGGCATTTAAATAATTGTTTTACTACTGTTTTAATTAATTTAGTGCATTTAACTATTTCACAAAAATGTGGTTTCTCCACCATTATTAATTATGAATTATTTGTCAGAACCAGAACAATTTGGTTTTAATATTTGAATGCTTTTATTGTTTGCCTTTATTTTAAATTTGAAATTTGAACTGGGTTTCGAACTGACGCGAGTTTATCAACTGTAACCGAGGTGACGTGGCATCATTAGCGGAGGTTCATTGTAGCTTAATTATCCGGGAGTCATAATTCTCCTCCACTACAAGAAATCTCGTCCCGAGATTTAAGAGGTAGAGTAAGCGGGAAAGGTCTGGTTACGAAATTCTAACGGATCTTCTCGGTCTTGGCTGCTCTTCTAGAAGAAGTTAATCCCTTTCATTGATGTCTTCAATTCTCTATTCCAATGCATCATGATGAAGTTGTCGTCCTTTCTTCGGGAACTCCATCGTACTTACGAATAGGTAAGGGGCAGCTCGACAACGATAGAATGTTATAAGGGAAAATCATCTGGGGTTATCCCAAGAATGAACACATGAGTATCTCTCGAGTTGAACAGCTGAAACACATCGAGAGCAAAGTAAGAAGGTACCATAAGAAGTTTCAAGCGGATAGACAATCGTCGTTGCCTGAAACAGGGTGTGAAAGGGGTTCAGAGCAACGGGAATAAGTATTGTGTTTAATACCAGATTTGATGATCACATGGAAGATGGCTCGTGAATTACATACGAAGCCAAGCGTGAGGAATAACTTTGGAAATAGGGGGTGTACAGGAGAGTCAGGTTTCGATCCCGTCGAACTATGGGTTATGGTCCCACCATGTGGGTTAAAAAGTAGGAAGGGCGTTGTCGTCTTGCACAATCATGATAGCAAGGCATGTCAGAGAATAGACTGTCAGTTATGTTGGCAACAACATTGGTACCAAGGTCGAGGGACGAAGAGAACCATTTTCCTGCTCGTTGAAACGAGGCGAACCAATAGGCAAAGTTCTTGTCCATCGGTGGTTACCGGAATGTCATCAACAATAGTAACAGGGTCTTACTAACAGAGTGGTACAACGAGGTGCTTAACTAAGCAGGGAATTATCACTGCTCAGTTAAGTCAGATTACAAGAAAGGTTAAACAAAACAATGGAAAGGAAAAGTGATTAGTATACTAATCAGAACAATGGAAAGGAAAATGTGGTGATACCCGAATATCAAGGGTATATCTTTCCCATCCATGACAGGGCAGCAAGTAGACAACCAATTAGGTAAAGGGGCAAGGATTTCATGATGTTACCCATACAACGGTGTTTGGATAACCGATTAAGAAACATTTAGCATTGCACTTCAAATGTTCTTATTGATGACTGGAGTACCACAGACATGCTTCGAGATAGCATTGACATGGTCTTCAAACAAAGGTCAAACTTTGGATACACAAAGGATCCATCAGGAACAACTTATAGAATAAGTCTTACAATTTCAGCAAGGAAAAGATGAGAATGTGGCTGATGGGCTCAGCAACAATTCTTTGAGATTTCCATAAACAAGGATATCATAATTATGTGAACAAGGCAATAGCATTAGGCATACCAAGGTGTGAAATGGAGTATGTTCGGGGAGAACATCCACAATTAAACATTGATCGAAAAGTGCAACTGGAAATATGGACTAAGTAGCACGATCAATGTTAGAATGGAGATTCAAAACCAATAGACTAAGAATGAAATTATCGCCCGTTGGCTCCACAACAATAGGGTTGCTAGAAGTTTTGAATTTCACACATCATAGTTTATTTGTCGGTATTCCGATTAGAACAACACGGAGACCAAGAAATGAATCGAGATGGCGATAAGTATTACTATATCAAGAATTCTTAAGAGGTGATGAAATTCTAACAACATTCTTGACATAAAAGATGGTAATACTCCAAGGTAGAACATAGCATAAGTTGGATAGCAAGGAGCTCAAAGTACAACACAAAACTTGAGGGAAAGCAAGAATGTTGTCGATGATAACACAAATCCTCGAGGGGCAAGGATGGTATTCCCCATCATGAATTATATTGATATCTTGGAAGAGCTCAGAATGTCGATGATGATCAAGACACATTTGTCAAGAGGTTTCATGAAGATGTAATCGATCATTGACAACATAAAGGAAAATGACTGATGCAGCGAAAGATTATTGGAACCACAGATACGACACAAACTTGAAATCAAGTTTGCTGTTCGAGTGAAATGGTAAGACGAGGAAATCGATGTAAGCTTAGGTCATCGTCGAAAGTTGTGCTCCGGGAAGAAGGACTAGGTAGCATAGTTAAAATTTATCACGATAATGGTATATAGCTGAACTGGCTAGGAATGACGTGATGGAGTATTAAACTCGTAAGTAACAAAAATTACTTAAGAGTTACTGAGTCGGAGCGCGGAATTGATTCACTTATCGTTGTTCTCAAGTGACCAATAACTCAGAACCCAGGGGAAAATTGGAATCGGCGAGAATAATAGTTGATGAAGAACTCATAAGAAGTTATGTAGTTTCGTGATATCCTCGAGATACCAGAGGGTATACTCGAAGGTAAGAGCAGAATAGAAGTTGGATAGGTGTATTGTTCTGCAGAAGACAAGTACTTCAACTTGTCCGAGAAAAGGAATCAAAGAAGAACAATCATGGTCGGAACCACAGTTATAGATTACCAAACAAAGATACAAGATGAACTTGTAACAAAGGGGTAATTATTTTTACGAGAAGCTTTCATGATAAGATCTGCGTTGTGTCCATGGGCATGAACACAAAGTTCAAGGTTGACTCCCACTTCTCCAATGCATGGCCATTCATTCACTGCTCTAATAAAAATGATTTCAGTGTGAAAACCTACCTGGTGAATTACCAAAGGAGTATGACCCGTGAAAAACTTTTGGGTTCACATAGATTAAGGAAGGCATAGGTTCAACCCATTGGGGCATCTTAGAAACATATACCACAAGCTTCGAGAGTAATTATCACCAGCTCGAAAGCAGAGCATGGTTGAGAAAGCAGAGGATACAATTTAGCAAAGGCATTATGTATCCAAGGAAAGCCTCGCACGGTTATTGAATATGAAGTACGTTGTCGGATAAAATCCAACAAAGGATCAGACGGCCCATAACAGAGCTGATGTGTGCATCGGCACACAACCAGAGGAAGAAACAATGCAAAGGCATTGGATCATAGAAACAACTAACTAATTCAAAGCTCAAATGCAAAGGCATTATGATTTCCAATTCAAAGGATCAAAAGCAAACGCTCTGATTAAGGATGGATAAGTTGAGTAGGCTTAGGGGTACCATCGATGGCAATTTGATTGCCTGAGATCCAGCTCATCTTTAAAATGACGTCTGAGCTGGAAGGATGAATTCTAGGACCTGATTGAGGATTGCGAGCATTCACAACATATTGAATCAGCGGACTCAAAATGATAATCACAAGGGATGCCAATAAGATTACCAGACTTATGGGATTATCCATAATGCAAGCAAGCAAGAATTTCAAGAGCAATAGGCTGCTGAGGATTTTTGGAAGATCAAATGGTATTTTGAAGACTTTTGTGAAACACATGAACTGGGGATGAGCGGATACTCGGCAAGTGCGAGGAAGTATCCATAGGGGTATTCATGTGGCAAAGAACTGCAAGGCAGTAGGCACAAAGTATTCTCGGAACAATAGAGAGTATTTTGGGGTATCTTGAAATAATAAGATCATCGGGGAATGATTGTATGAGTGACAAGTGTATGTGGTCATCCATAGGGGTTTATCGATGGAAGGGAATTGCAAAAGCGACGGGCACAAAGTCTCGAGAGAACATCAAAGAGTATCTTCGGAATCTTCTGGGGCACCAAGCAATCATCTGGAGTGAGGGGCTCTCCAGGAGGAAGTAGTTACGAGAACCTAGAGTCAGAGTTAGTAAAATCATTTAACCCGAATAGAAGAGAGGTCAGAGCCCCAGAGTATAGACGAGGAATAAAAGATTCTAATTCCACCCAATGGCGACGTGGGCCCGTAAGCCACACAGCCATGTTAGTAAAAGTTTTGCAATGACTAGACTCAACTTCGGCCAAGGACTTGGAAAGGGGGATTCCTACCGGCAGTCGGCTCTGATACCAACTTGTGACCCCCCCGATTCAATCGTACACTAATCATACACGCAAACGTGTACGATCAAGATCAGGGACTCACGGGAAGATATCACAACACAACTCTAAACATGAATAAGATAACACAAGCTTTGTATTACAAGCCAGGGGCCTCGAGGGCTCGAATACATAAGCTCGAAGACACAAGAGTTAGCGGAAGCAATAATATCTGAGTACAGACATAAGTTAAACAAGTTTGCCCTAAGAAGGCTAGCACAAAAGTAGCAACGGTCGAAAAGGCAAGGCCTCCTGCCTGGGATCTCCTAACTACTCCTTGAAGCCGAACTCCACGTAGAAACATCCTCGGGATCCTCTGGCTCCTGGACTCCATCATATGATCGCAATAACCAGGAAAAGGGGAAAAAGAAGTAGCAAAGCAACCGTGAGTACTCATCCAAAGTACTCGCAAGCAAGTATCTAGACTACATATGCATCGGTATCAATGAAATGGATAGTATCTGTGGACTGAACTGCAGAATGCCAGAATAAGAGGGGGAGAAGCTAGTCCTACCGAAGACTACACTTCTGGCAGCCTCCATCTTGAAGCATATAGAAGAGAGTAGCTGGTAAGTTAACCAAGTATCATCGCATAGCATAATCCTACCCGGTGATCCTCCCTCGTCGCCCTGTGGGAAAGCGATCACCGTATTGTATCTGCCACTTGAAAGGGTGTGTTTTATTAAGTATCCCGTTCTAGTTGTCATGAGGTCAGAATACAACTCCAGGTCGTCCTGTTACCGTGGACACGACTATTCGAATAGATAAACTTCCCTGCAGGGGTGCACCACATTACCCGACACGCTCGACCCCTCTGGCCGGGCACACTTTCCTGGGTCATGTCTGGCCTCGGGAGATCAACACGTCGCAGCCCTACCTAGGCCCAACAGACATGTCAGCACGCCGGTCTAAATCCTAAGCGCGCAGAGGTCTTGGGCCCATCGCCCTTTGCACTCCTACACGTTGCGAGGGCGGTCGGAAGCAGACCTGGCAGCCTCCATTACAAAGGAGGGTGCTTTACCCGGTCCAATCCAGCACGCGCCACTCCGTCGCTGACGTCTGGTAAGCTTCGGCTGATACTATGACGCCGGTTGCCCATATCTTGTCCCATGTGGTGGTTAGTGCGTATAGGTCAATACCAACTTAGATCAAATACCCAATCTCGTTAAGCGTGTTATTATGAAATAACCATGGACGCCGACCAGGACCAGGCCCACCTGTCTCCTAGGTGGTCACAACCTGCCCTGTCGCTCCGCCGCAAAGATCCACTCAGAGGGCCATCGGGAAACATGTCCTTTCAGCCCCCAGTCCGTGAATCACTCGCGGGTACTCTACGAGCCGACCCGTCTTTAGTCACCACATTGTAACATGTATAAAATGTATATAGTATATACCTGTGATCACCTCCCGAGTGATCACGGCCCGATAGTATAGCTTGGCGGACGGACAAGGATGTAGGGCCACTGATGAAATACTAGCATCCTACACAAAGCAATTAGGAATGCAGGTAAAGTATCAACAACAGTAGCAAGGACAGGCTATGCAGCAGTATAGGATCAAACCGACAAACTGTAACAATACTCTAATGCAAGCAGTAGAGAGAAGGAATGGGTGATATCGGGATGATCAAAGGGGGTTTGCTTGCCTGGAAGCTCTGTTGTACAGGAAGAAGGGTCGTCGGTGACGTAGTCGTACTCAGTGGCATCAACGCCAGTCTCGGGGTCTATCGGAGAAGAAGAGGGGGGAAGAAACAGTAAATACGGAGCAAACAAAGCATCACAAAACATGACAAGGCAATACAAGGTGCTAGGTATGCCCTAATGCGGTAGTAGGCGATACTGGCGAAGGGGGAAAAACATCCGGAAAAGTATTCCCGGTGTTCGGCATTTTCGGACAGACGGACCGGAGGGGATGGTTGCAGGTTCGCTATGCGAGGGATGTGTGGCAGATGAATGGACTGCGTATTCGGATTCGCCTCGTCGTTCTAAGCAACTTTCATGTACAAAGTATTTTCATCCGAGTTACGGATTATTTTGTATTAATTTTTAAAGTTTTTAGTTCATTTTTAGAATTAACAGAATTAATTTATTTAGAAAAATCAATTATGATGTCAGCAGGACCAAAGGTTGACTAGGTCAACCCTGGCAGGTGGGACCCGTTCGTCATAGTCTCAGATTAATTAAACAGGGTTAATTAGTTTAACTACTTGATTAGGTTAACAAAATTTAATTAGTTTAGTCAAACAGAATTAATTAACTTAATTAATTAAATAATAATTATTTATTTATTATTGTTAAAAAAATTATATAACATTTTTTTCAAGGGCTGGGCCCCGTATGGCAGTGTCACAGGGGGCTTGACGAGCGCCGGGTGCTGGATGCAGGGCGCTGACTCGGCTGCGGCCAGCAGATGCGGCGAGCCGGCCGGCCGGAGCTGCGCCCAGCAGCGGGCGGTGGGAGAGCGGGGGTGTGCGGGCGCTGCAGGGGAAGGCGGCCACGCGCGGGGCGAGCGCGCACCGGGGCATGGTGAGGCTAGCATGGGACGGCTGGCGGCAGCGGGCGGGCACTGGGCTGCGGGGGCGCGCACGCGTGTGGCAGAGGCGGCGTGCAGCCAAGTGCGGGCGCGTGCGCTGGTAGGGCGGGGCGTGGCGAACGAAGCAGCTCGGCGGGCAGAGCAGCCACCATGGGTGGCAACGGCTACGGCCGAGCGCGGGCTAGGGCGATTGCGGGCGCGCCGCGGCATGCAGAGGCGAGGTCAGGGGTGCGGTAGTGAAAGGCAGCGGAGCGAGGGCGCGGGGGACCGCGGCGAGGCGCAGGACCGAGCGCGGTCGACGCACGGCGGACGGCGCCGGCGACAGAGAACGAGGAGGCGTCGATGCGTGAGAGAGCTCGTCGGGGAGGCGACGAGGAACGGCGGAGACGGCGGTCCCGGGCGACAACGGTGGTCGGGGGCGATCCAGCGGCATCGGCGTGGTCGAGCCCCCGATCCAGATCGGATCGGGAGGGGGAGAGGGAGAGGCGACGTGGTGGGGGAGTGGGGCGATGGCCTAGGGTTACGGTAGTGGGGGGGGGGGGGGGGGGGTTATGGGAGTGGGGGGGTGGGGCCGGCTGGGCCAGCTGGGCCAGTGGGCCGTGGCGGGTTTTTCTCTTTTTATTTCTATTTTTGTTTCGTCTTTTCATTTTATTTATTTTTCTTTTTATTTTGTTTTCAATTTACTTTTCATTACATTTATTGGTTTATTTTTAGGTCCATAAATTATGGAAGTGACACCTAAAACAGTGTTACAAATTATGCCACTGGCACAATTAATTAGGCACTTTTAAAAAATAGTTTGCATTTGTTTATTATTTAAAGAGCATTTAAATAATTGTTTTACTATTGTTTTAATTAATTTAGTGCATTTAACTATTTTACAAAAATGTGGTTTCTCCACCATTATTAATTATGAATTATTTGTCACAACCAGAACAATTTGGTTTTAATATTTGAAAACTTTTATTGTTTGCCTTTATTTTAAATTTCAAATTTGAACTGGGTTTCGAACTGACGCGAGTTTATCAACAGTAACCGAGGTGACGTGGCATCATTAGCGGAGGTTCAATGTAGCTTAATTATCCGTGAGTCACATCGGGAAGGTGCCCGAGGGGCCCACTACCCACCATGGGGCGCCAGGTGGGGCAGGCGTGCCCTGGTGCCGGGCACCTGGGTTGCCTTCCCGGTTGTTTCTTATTTTTTATTTTTTCTAATGTTCCAAAACTGACAGAAAATATTTTTGCGGAATTTTTGGAGTCCGTCTACTTACTGTATCACGTACCTCTTCCTTTTCAGGGTTCTGGAGTGTTCTGGAAGGTTTCTTTTATTTATTCCTCCGGTGTCATTGTTTGAATAATATTGGTTTCAACATTAATAGGTGTACCTGAGATGTAATGCTTAATTCTTTGTCCATTGACCACCTTCGGATTAGTGCCTTCGGCGTTATTGATCTTAATAGCTCCAGATCGATAAACTTCTTCGATGATACATGGCCCTTCCCATTTGGAAAGAAGTTTTCCAGCAAAAAATCTAAAACAAGAATTGTACAATAGAACTTATTCACCAAATTTGAATTCCCGGTTTTGGATTCTTTTATCATGCCATCTCTTAACTTTTTCTTTGAATAGTTTGCCATTTTCATAGGCTTGGGATTGCCATTCATTTAGTGAGCTAATATCAAATAACCTATTTTCACCGGCAAGTTTGAAGTCATAGTTGAGTTCTTTAATTGCCCAATATGCTTTGTGTTCTAACTCAAGAAGCAAGTGACAAGCTTTTCCATAAACCATTTTGTATGGAGACATACCCATAGGATTTTCATAAGCTGTTCTATAGGCCCAAAGTGCATCATCAAGTTTCTTAGACCAATTCTTTCGGGACCTATTGACAATTTTTTGTAATATTAATTTTATTTCTCTATTGCAAAGTTCAACTTGACCACTAGATTGATGATGATAGGGTGATGCAATTCTATGGTTGACATCATATTTAGCAAGCAGTTTACGGAAAGCACCATGAATAAAATATGAACTACCATCAGTCATTAAATATCTAGGGACTCCAAACATCGGGAAGATAACTTCTTTAAGAATTTTAATGGAGGTCTTATGATCAGCACTGCTAGTTGGAATGGCTTCTACCCACTTAGTGACATAATCAACAGCAACCAAAATATGTGTATACCCATTAGAGGAAGGAAAAGGTCCCATATAATCAAAGCCCCAAACATTAAATGGTTCAATAACAAGTGAATAATTCATAGACATTTCCTGACGTCTACCAATATTACCAATTCTTTGACATTCATCACAAGATAAGACAAACTCACGGGCATCCTTGAAAAGAGTAGGCCAATAAAAACCAGATTGCAATACCTTATGTGCAGTTCTATCTCCCGCATGATGCCCTCCATAACCTTCGGAGTGACGTTTCCATAGGATTTGTTCCTGTTCATGCTCAGGTATACAACGTCTAATAATACCATCTACTCCCTCTTTATAAAGATGTGGGTCATCCCAAAAATAATGTCTTAAATCATAGAAGAAAATTTTCTTTTGTTGGTATGTGAAACTAGGTGGTATAAATTTAGCAACAATATAATTAGCATAGTCAGCATACCAAGGATTATTATGAGAAGCATTTATGACAGCTAGTTGTTCATCATGGAAACTATTGTTAATAGGCAATGGGTCATCAAGAATATTTTCTAACCTAGACAAGTTACAGGTACGGGGTTCTCAGCTCCCTTCCTATCAGTGATATGTAAATCAAATTCTTGTAGCAAAAGAACCCACCTAATGAGTCTAGGTTTAGCATCTTTCTTTTCCATAAGGTATTTAATAGCAGCATGATCGGTGTGAACAATTACTTTAGAATCAACAATGTAAGATATGAATTTCTCACAAGCAAACACAACTGCTAAAAATTCTTTTTCAGTAGTCGCATAATTTCTTTGGGCAATGTCTAGAGTTTTACTAGCATAATGGATAACATTTAATTTTTTATCAACTATGTGTCCTAAAATAGCACCAACAACATAATCACTAGCATCACACATAATTTCAAAAGGCAAGTTCCAATCAGGTGGTTGAACAATAGGTGCAGAAGTTAAGGCTTTCTTAAGTGTTTCAAAGGCTTCTACATAATCATCATAAAAAACAAAGGGAACATCCTTTTGCAGAAGATTAGTAAGAGGCCTAGAAATTTTAGAGAAGTCTTTAATAAACCTCCTATAGAAACCAACATGACCAAGGAAACTATGAATACCTTTAATGTCTTTAGGACATGGCATTTTCTCAATTGCATCAACTTTAGCTTTATCCACCTCAATACCTCATTCAGAAATTTTGTGTCCCAAGAAAATACCTTCATTCACCATAAAGTGGCACTTCTCCCAATTCAAGACAAGATTATTTTGTTCACATCTCTACAAAACTCGATCAAGGTTGCTTAAGAAATCATCAAAAGAAGTTCCGTAAATGGAGAAATCATCCATGAGAACCTCAACAATCTTTTCACAAAAGTCAGAGAATATAGCAGTCATACATCTTTGACAGGTAGCAGGTGCATTGCATAAACCAAAAGACATACGTCTATAAGCATAAGTTCCAAAACGGCAAGTAAAGGTGGTTTTCTCTTGATCAGGTTGTGATACAGCTATTTGAGAGAAACCAAAAGATCCATCAAGAAAGCAAAAGTGTGTGTGCTTAGATAGTCTTTCTAGCATTTGATCGATAAAAGGTAGAGGGTAATGATCCTTTCTAGTAGCTTTATTTAATTTTCTAAAATCAATTACCATTATATAGCCAGTAACAATTCTTTGTGGAATGAGTTCATTTTTATCATTAGGAACAACAGTAATACCTCCCTTTTTAGGGACACAATGAAGAGGACTTACCCATCTACTATCAGCTATAGGATAAATTATACCTGCTTCCAGAAGCTTTAGTATTTCAGTTCTTACCACTTCCTTCATCTTAGGATTTAATCATCGTTGATGATCAACAACAGGTTTAGCATCAGGTTCCATATTAATCTTGTGCTGTCAGAGTGTGCGACTAATGCCCTTAAGATCATCAAGAGTATATCCAATAGTAGCACGGTGCTTCCTCAGAGTTTTTAGTAATCTTTTCTCTTCATGCTCTGTAAGTTTAGCACTAATAATAACATGATATATCTTTTTCTCATCAAGATAAGCATATTTCAAAGTGTCAGGCAATTGCTTTAGTTCAAACACAGTATCACCTTTAGGTGGAGGTGGGCCTCCTAGAATTTCAACAAGTAAATTGTGTTTAAGGATAGGTTGTTGTTCAAAGAATATTTTATCTATTTCATTTCTTTCATGCAAGTGCATATCATTTTCATTGTCGAGCAAATATTGTTCTAGTGGATAAGTAGGAGGTACGACAATAGAAGCAAGACCAATTATTTCATGCTTACTAGGCAATTCTTTATTATGAGGTTGCCTACGAAACTTAGAGTAATTAAACTCATGAGACACATCACCAAAGTTAACACTAATGGTTTGTTTCTTGCAATCTATCTTAGCATTAACAGTGTTCAAGAAAGGTCTACCAAAGATAATGGGACAAAAGTCATCGTATGGGGAACCAGGAACTAGAAAATCAGTAGGGTATTTTATTTTTCCACACAAGACATCAATATCTCTAACAATCCCAAGTGGTGTGGTAGTATCTCTATTAGCAAGTTTAATAGTGACATCAATATCTTCTATTTCAGCGGGTGCTATATCATTCATAATTTGTTGGTAAAGAGTAAAAGGAATAGCACTAACACTAGCACCCATATCACATAAGCCATGATAACAATGATCTCTTATTTTAACTGAGACAACATGCCAACAATAGGTTTATTTTTATCTTTAGTATCAGGTTTAGCAATTCTAGCAGCTTCAACACAGAAGTAAATAACATGATCATCAATATTATCGACCAAGAGATCTTTAACCATAGCAATACAAGGTTCTACCTTAATTTCTTCAGAGGTTCTAGGTGCTCTAATATTACTTTTGTTAACCACGGTTGAAACCTTAGCATGTTCCTTTATTCTAACTGGGAAAGGTGGTTTTTCAATATAAGCAGTAGGAACAACAGGATCAACATTGTATATGATAGTTCCATATTTAACTATAACCGGTTCTTTAGTTTCTTCTTTAATAGGGGGATGATATTTAAACCAATTCTCTTTAGGGAGGTCAACATGAGTAGCAAATGATTCACAAAAAGAAAATGATTCACAAAAAGAGGCTACTATCTCAGAGTCAAGTCCATATTTAGTGCTAAACTTGTGAAAAGCATCGGTATTCATAAAAGATTTAACACAATCAAACTCAAGCTTAATACCTGACTCTTTAACTTCATCGATTTCCCAATCTTCAGAGTTGCGTTTAATTCTTTCCAAAAGGTCCCACCTGAATTTAATAGTCTTCTTCATAAAAGAACCACTACAAGAAGTATCGAGCATGGATTGATCATTACGAGAAAGCCGAGCATAAAATTTTTGAATAATAATTTCTCTCGAGAGCTCATGATTGGGGCATGAATATAACATTGAATTAAGCCTCCCCCAAGCTAGAGCGATACTTTCCCCTTCACGAGGCCAAAAATTATATATATAATTCCAATCACGATGAACTAGATGCATAGGATAAAATTTCTTGTGAAATTCCAATTTCAATTGATTCCAATTCCAAGCTCCAATATCATCACATAGCCTATACCATGTCAATGCTTTTCCCCCCAAAGATAAAGGGAAAACCTTCTTCTTAACTTCATCTTCAGGTAAACCTGCAAGCTTATACAATACACAAATTTCATCCACATGCATCAAATGCATATCAGGATGTTTCGTTCCATCTCCTGCATAAGGATTAGCTAGCAGTTGTTCTATCATACCCAAAGGAATTTCATAACTAATATTTTCAGTAGGTGCAGTAGGTTGAGGGGCAACTCTTTGTGTTTCCGGTCAAGGTGAAGATACCCCGAACAAACCCCTCAAAGGATTATTTTCCATAGTAACAAGTGGCAGTAAATTTCAGCACGTTATATAAAATTTTCCTTATCGATTTCCACTTACCAAGAGCGCTTCACTCCCCGGAAATGACGCCAGAAAAGAGTCTTGACAACCCACAAGTATAGGGGATCAATCATAGTCCTTTCGATAAGTAAGAGTGTCGAACCCAATGAGGAGCAGAAGGAAATGACAAGTGGTTTTCAGCAAGGTAATTTCTGCAAGCACTGAAATTGTTGGTAACAGGTAGTTTGATAGCAAGATAATTTGTAGCAAGTAACAAGTAACAATAGTAACAATAAGTGCAGCAAGGTAGCCCAATCCTTTTTGTAGCAAAGGACAGGCCAGAACAATCTCAGATAATAAGTAAAACGTTCTCGAGGACACATGGGAATTTCATCTAGTCACTCTCATCATGTTGGTTTGATTCGCATTCGCTACTTTGATAATTTGATATGTGGGTGGACCGGTGCTTGGGTGCTATTCTTACTTGAACAAGTCTCCCACTTATGATTAACCCCCCTCTCAAGCATCCACAACTACGAAATAAGAATTAAGATAAAATCTAACCATTGCATTAAACAT